>JBBGZY010000323.1:7435000-8635000 GCA_037952925.1 Lithobates clamitans | reverse complement strand
ATTTGGAAGCTAACATTGCAAGAAAATTAGACAATTAAAAACATTATTCCCCAGCATCAGTATAACATTCAATAATTTAATTCTTCTGGAATAACTAATATGGAAAAAGGCACACTTATCAGATTGCTCACCCCCTCTGATAGAACATTGATTACATTTTAGGGGGTTGTGAAATCCCAAAAAAAAATTACTTTAACAACACGCAGGAATTTAGGGATAACAAAGGCTACAAGACTGCAGTTGTCGCACTCTGCAGGTGCAGTTGCAAACCAGCTTACAGTAAATGAGGTAATGTCAAAAGGCATTCATGTTGCAAACAGTACACAATCACATGCAAGGGCAATTAATGAAAACACTTTGAGGCTTGCATATGATTTGATGATGGAAATCAGCAGAGCTTCTGCTCATTTACTAAAGCACTGGAACAAATGCACTTGTAGAGTGCACATGCATTTTGCAAAGTGCAACATAGATTTGCTTTAGACAAATCAACACCACAGAACATTCAAGCAAATTTTAACGAGGGTGGGGGTGGGGGGGTTGTGAAATCTAGCTAATTGCTAATTAGCAGCACACTATTTGGAGTGAGTTCAGGTGGGGGGGGGGGTTGTGAAATCTAGCTAATTGCTAATTAGCAGCACACTATTTGGAGTGAGTTCAGGTGGGGGGGGGGGGGGGTTGTGAAATCTAGCTAATTGCTAATTAGCAGCACACTATTTGGAGTGAGTTCAGGTGGGGGGGGGGGTTGTGAAATCTAGCTAATTGCTAATTAGCAGCACACTATTTGGAGTGAGTTCAGGTGGGGGGGGGGTTGTGAAATCTAGCTAATTGCTAATTAGCAGCACACTATTTGGAGTGAGTTCAGGTGGGGGGGGGGGTTGTGAAATCTAGCTAATTGCTAATTCTAAGCACACTAAATACACTCCAACAAAATACATTCAAAATGAGTAGACTAGGTGGATATGTTCCCATCACTTCATGCTGGGAAGGTTATTGAAGGAAACTATACATGCATGACAAAAAATAACAGGAAAAAATCCCAGCATGTGTGAGGATAAAAAGGGGACATTCACACTATATTGCAATGATGGGAAGTAGTGTTTGAAGCAAGAAATACATTACTTTATCAAAGATTACATAAAAGAACATGTGATGCTAATAAACTAAAAATAGCTTACCTTAATATAGTCCTTCTGCAGGACCTGTATGATGGCAGAACAGGTCTCTGGGATAATGATCCCCAGAGCCTGGGGGGAGATGCCTGTCGAGAACTTAAGGTCCTGCAGGCTTCTCCCTGTGGCCAAATACCGCAAGGTAGCGACCAGCCTCTGCTCCGGAGTGATGGCTTGCCTCATGCAGGTATCCTGCCTGCTGATATAGGGGGTCAGCAAAGCCACCAAACGATCAAAAACGGGGTCCGTCATCCGGAGAAAGTTCCTGAAATCCTCAGGATTATTCTCACGGATCTCACGGAGCAAAGGCATGTGACAGAACTGGTCACGCTGAAGCAACCAATTCTTGGTCCATGAACTCCTCCTCGCCCTGTTCATGGACTGGTCTTGGGCTGAAGAATAAACTACAGCACCAAGCACATACAATGCACGAGCTCTACGACGAGTACGTACAGGTAACATGGCTTCAAAACGGTCGGCTGGTCAGAACGCACTAAACAGAACGCACTGAAGAACAGCAAGGCCTGTGAAGAACGACCTGAAAATCAGGAACGAGCGGCCAATAAAACAAAGATTTCTCAATGCCAACTGACCAAACGCACTGAAAAGCAGATACAAACCTCACAAGCACAGACTGAACACCAGTTAAAACGAACTGAAAAATACGAGTCTCACAAGCGCGAATCGTCTCTCACCAAACTTCTACTAACACGAGATAAACACGAGATTAGCAGAAGGAGCCCAAAGGGTGTCGTACGGGCTATTGAACTTCCGTTTTATAGTCTCGTCGGACTTGGTGTACGTCACAGCGTACTAAACTGGCGTACTTTTGTGTGGTCGTGTGTGGGCAAGTCCGTTCGTAAGAAAGTCTGCCCCAAGTCCGCCGAAGGTACGCCGGAAGTATGTCGGACAGACTGTCCGACTTTTGTAGCTGCAAAGTCCGACCGTGTGTACGCGGCATTATTCTGATCCTATTAGTACCGCATGCAGCTGCAGTATTTACAAGATAGTGCAGTGCGTCCTCTGCACAGTGTGCACCTGAAGCTACTTGAAGAAAATTGGTAATGTTCTTCTGATCCTATTAGTACCGCAGGAAGCTGCAGTATTTACAAGTTAGTGTACTACGTCCTCTGCACAGTGTGCACCTAAAGCTACCTGAAGAAAATTGGCGGTGTTCTTCTGATCCTATTAGTACCGCAGGCAGCTACAGTATTTACAAATTAGTGTACTGTGTACTCTGCACAGTGTGCAACTAAAGCTACCTGAAGAAAATTGGTGGTGTTCTTATGATCCTATTAGTACCGCAGGTAGCTGCAGTATTTACAAGTTAGTGCATTGCGTCCTCTGCACAGTGTGCACCTAAAGCTACCTGAAGATAATTGGTGATGTTCTTCTGATCCTATTAGTACCACATGCAGCTGCAGTATTTACAAGTTAGTGTAGTGCATCCTCTGCACAGTGTGCACCTAAAGCTACCTGAAGAAAAATCGGTTGTGTTCTTCTGATCCTATTAGTACAGCAGGCAGCTGCAGTATTTATGGTTAGTATAGTGCGTCCTCTGCACAGTGTGCACCTAAAGCTACCTAAAGACAATTACTGTTGTTCTTCTGATACTATTAGTACCGCAGGCAGCTGCAGTTTTAACAAGTTAATGTAGTGCGTCCTCTGCACAGTGTGCACCTAAAGCTACCTGAAAAAATTAGTGGTGTTCTTCTGATCCTATTAGTATCGCAGGCAGCTGCAGTACTTACAAGTTAGTGTAGTGCGTCCTCTGCACAGTGTGCACCTTAAGCTATCTGAAGAAAATTGGTGCTGTTCTTCTGATCCTATTAGTACCGCAGGCAGCTGCAGTATTTACAGGTTAGTGTAGTGTGTCCTCTGCACAGTGTGCACCTAAAGCTACCTGAAGAAAATTGGTGATGTTCTGATCCTATTAGTACCGCATGCAGCTGCAGTGTTTACAAGTCAGTGTAGTGCGTCCTCTGCACAGTGTGCCACTAAAGCTACCTGAAGAAAATTGGTGGTGTTCTTCTGATCCTATTAGTACCGCAGGCAGCTGCAGTATTTACAAGTTAGTGCAGTGCGTCCTCTGCACAGTGTGCACCTGAAGCTGCTTGAAGAAAATTGGTGGTGTTCTTCTGATCCTATTAGTACCGCAGGCAGCTGCAGTATTTACAAGTTAGTGCAGTGCATCCTCTGCACAGTGTGCACCTAAAGCTACCTGAAGAAAAATCGGTTGTGTTCTTCGGATCCTATTAGTACCGCAGGCTTCAGTATTTACGGTTAGTGTAGTGCGTCCTCTGCACAGTGTGCACCTGAAGCTACCTGAAGACAATTTCTGTTGTTCTTCTGATCCTCTAAGTACCGCAGGCATCTGCAGTATTTACAAGTTAGTGTAGTGTGTCCTCTGCACAGTGTGCACCTAAAGCTACCTGAAGAAAATTGGTGGTGTTCTTCTGATCCTATTAGTACCGCATGCAGCTGCAGTATTTACAAGTTAGTGTAGTGCGTCCTCTGCACAGTGTGCACCTAAAGCTACCTGAAGAAAATTGGTGTTGTTCTTCTGATCCTATTAGTACCGCAGGTAGCTGCAGTATTTACAAGTTAGTGTAGTGCGTCCTCTGTACAGTGTGCACCTAAAGCTACCTGAAGAAAATTGGTAATGTTCTTCTGATCCTATTAGTACCGCAGGCAGCTGCAGTATTTACGGTTAGTGATGGGTGTCCTCTGCACAGTGTGCACCTGAAGCTACCCGAAGACAATTGCTGTTGTTCTTCTGATCCTATTAGTACCGCAGGCAGCTGCAGTATTTACAAATTAGTGTAGTGCGTCTTCTGCACAGTGCGCACCTAAATAAAGAAAATTGGTTTTGTTCTTCTGATCCTATTAGTAAGGCAGGCTGCTGCAGTATTTACAAGTTAGTGTGGTGTGTCCTCTGCGCAGTGTACACCTAAAGCTACCTGAAGAAAATTGGTGGTGTTCTTCTGATCCTATTAGTACCGCAGGCAGCTGCAGCATTTACAAGTTAGTTTAGTGTGTCCTCTGCACAGTGTGCACCTAAAGCTACCTGAAGAAAATTGGTGGTGTTTTTCTGATCCTATTAGTACCGCAGGCAGCTGCAGTATTTATGGTTAGTGTAGTGCGTCCTCTGCACAGTGTGCACCTAAAGCTACCTAAAGACAATTACTGTTGCTCTTCTGATACTATTAGTACCGCAGGCAGCTGCAGTATTTACAAGTTAATGTAGTGTGTCCTCTGAACAGTGTGCACCTAAAGCTACCTGAAAAAAAATGGTGGTGTTCTTCTGATCCTATTAGTACCACAGGCAGCTGCAGTACTTACAAGTTAGTGTAGTGTGTCCTCTGCACAGTGTGCACCTGAAGCTACCTGAAGAAAATTGGTGGTGTTCTTCTGATCCTATTAGTACCGCATGCAGCTGCAGTATTTACAAGTTAGTGTAGTGCGTCCTCTGCACAGTGTGCACCTAAAGCTACCTGAAGAAAATTGGTGTTGTTCTTCTGATCCTATTAGTACCGCAGGTAGCTGCAGTATTTACAAGTTAGTGTAGTGCGTCCTCTGTACAGTGTGCACCTAAAGCTACCTGAAGAAAATTGGTAATGTTCTTCTGATCCTATTAGTACCGCAGGCAGCTGCAGTATTTACGGTTAGTGATGGGTGTCCTCTGCACAGTGTGCACCTGAAGCTACCCGAAGACAATTGCTGTTGTTCTTCTGATCCTATTAGTACCGCAGGCAGCTGCAGTATTTACAAATTAGTGTAGTGCGTCTTCTGCACAGTGCGCACCTAAATAAAGAAAATTGGTTGTGTTCTTCTGATCCTATTAGTAAGGCAGGCTGCTGCAGTATTTACAAGTTAGTGTGGTGTGTCCTCTGCGCAGTGTACACCTAAAGCTACCTGAAGAAAATTGGTGGTGTTCTTCTGATCCTATTAGTACCGCAGGCAGCTGCAGCATTTACAAGTTAGTTTAGTGTGTCCTCTGCACAGTGTGCACCTAAAGCTACCTGAAGAAAATTGGTGGTGTTTTTCTGATCCTATTAGTACCGCAGGCAGCTGCAGTATTTATGGTTAGTGTAGTGCGTCCTCTGCACAGTGTGCACCTAAAGCTACCTAAAGACAATTACTGTTGCTCTTCTGATACTATTAGTACCGCAGGCAGCTGCAGTATTTACAAGTTAATGTAGTGTGTCCTCTGAACAGTGTGCACCTAAAGCTACCTGAAAAAAAATGGTGGTGTTCTTCTGATCCTATTAGTACCACAGGCAGCTGCAGTACTTACAAGTTAGTGTAGTGTGTCCTCTGCACAGTGTGCATCTGAAGCTACCTGAAGACAATTGCTGTTGTTCTTCTGATTCTATTAGTACCAAAGGCAGCTGCAGTATTTACAAATTTGTGTAGTGCGTCCTCTGCACAGTGTGCACCTACCTGAAGAAAATTGGTGGTGTTCTTCTGATCCTATTAGTACCGCAGGCAGCTGCAGTATTTACAAGTTAGTGTAGTGCATCCTCTGCACAGTGTGCACCTAAAGCTACCTGAAGAAAATTGGTGGTGTTCTTCTGATCCTATTAGTACCGCATGCAGCTGCAGTATTTACAAGTTAGTGTAGTGCATCCTCTGCACAGTGTGCACCTAAAGCTACCTAAGGAAAATTGGTGGTGTTCTTCTGATCCTATTAGTACCGCAGGCAGCTGCAGTATTTACGGTTAGTGTAGTGAGTCCTCTGCACAGTGTGCACCTAAAGCTACCTAAAGACAATTGCTGATGTTTTTCTGATCCTATTAGTACCGCATGCAGCTGCAGTATTTACAAGTTAGTGTAGTGCATCCTCTGCACAGTGTGCACCTAAAGCTACCTAAGGAAAATTGGTGGTGTTCTTCTGATCCTATTAGTACCGCAGGCAGCTGCAGTATTTACAAGTTAGTGTAGTGCGTCCTCTGCACAGTGTGCAAATAAAGCTACCTGAAGAAAATTGGTGGTGTTCCTTTGATCCTATTAGTACCGCAGGAAGCTGCAGTATTTACATGTTAGTGTAGTGCGTCCTCTGCACAGTGTGCACCTAAAGCAACCTGAAGAAAATTGGTGGTGTTCTTCTGACCCTATTAGTACCGCAGGCAGGTGCAGTATTTATGGTTTGTGTAGTGCGTACTCTGCACAGTGTGCACGTAAAGCTACCTGAAGACAATTACTGTTGTTCTTCTGATCCTATTAGTACCACAGGCAGCTGCAGTACTTACAAGTTAGTGTAGTGCGTCCTCTGCACAGTGTGCACCTAAAGCTACCTGAAGAAAATTGGTGGTATTCTTCTAATGATCCTATTAGTACTGCATGCAGATGCAGTATACACAAGTTAGTGTAGTGTGTCCTCTGCACAGTGTGCACCTAAAGCTACCTGAAGAAAATTGGTGCTGTTTTTCTGACCCTATTAGTACCGCAGGCAGCTGCAGTATTTATGGTTAGTGTAGTGCGTACTCTGCACAGTGTGCAGGAAAAGCTACCTAAAGACAATTACTGTTGTTCTTCTGATCCTATTAGTACCGCAGGCAGCTGCAGTACTTACAAGTTAGTGTAGTGCGTCCTCTGCACAGTGTGCACCTAAAGCTATCTGAACAAAATTTTTGGTGTTCTTCTGATCCTATTAGTACCGCAGGCAGCTGCAGAATTTACAAGTTAGTGTAGTGTGTCCTCTGCACAGTGTGCACCTAAAGCTACCTGAAGAAAATTGGTGGTGTTCTTCTGATCCTATTAGTACCGCAGGCAGCTGCAGTATTTACAAGTTAGTGTAGTGCGTCCTCTGCACAGTGTGCACGTAAATCTACCTGAAGAAAATTGGTGGTGTTCTTTTGATCCTATTAGTACCACAGGCAGCTGCAGCATTTACAAGTGAGTTTAGTGCGTCCTCTGCACAGTGTGCACCTAAAGCTACCTGAAGAAAATTGGTGGTGTTCTTCTGATCCTATTAGTACCGCAGGCAGCTGCAGTATTTATGGTTAATGTAGTGCGTTATCTGCACAGTGTGCACCTGAACCTACCTGAAAAAAAATTGGTGGTGTTCTTCTGATCCTATTAGTACCGCAGGCAGCTGCAGTATTTATGGTTAGTGTAGTGCGTTCTCTGCACAGTGTGCACCTAAAGCTACCTGAAAAAAAATTGGTGGTGTTCTTCTGATCCTATTAGTACCGCAGGCAGCTGCAGTACTTACAAGTTAGTGTAGTGCATCCTCTGCACAGTGTGCACCTAAAGCTATCTGAAGAAAATTGGTGCTGTTCTTCTGATCCTATTAGTACCGCAGGCAGCTGCAGTATTTACAAGTTAGTGTAGTGCGTTCTCTGCACAGTGTGCACCTACAGCTACCAGATAAAATTGGTGGTGTTATTCTGATCCTATTAGTACCGCATGCAGCTGCAGTATTTACAAGATAGTGCAGTGCGTCCTCTGCACAGTGTGCACCTGAAGCTACTTGAAGAAAATTGGTGATGTTCTTCTGATCCTATTAGTACCGCAGGAAGCTGCAGTATTTACAAGTTAGTGTACTACGTCCTCTGCACAGTGTGCACCTAAAGCTACCTGAAGAAAATTGGTGGTGTTCTTCTGATCCTATTAGTACCGCAGGCAGCTACAGTATTTACAAATTAGTGTACTGTGTACTCTGCACAGTGTGCAACTAAAGCTACCTGAAGAAAATTGGTGGTGTTCTTATGATCCTATTAGTACCGCAGGTAGCTGCAGTATTTACAAGTTAGTGCATTGCGTCCTCTGCACAGTGTGCACCTAAAGCTACCTGAAGATAATTGGTGATGTTCTTCTGATCCTATTAGTACCACATGCAGCTGCAGTATTTACAAGTTAGTGTAGTGCATCCTCTGCACAGTGTGCACCTAAAGCTACCTGAAGAAAAATCGGTTGTGTTCTTCTGATCCTATTAGTACAGCAGGCAGCTGCAGTATTTATGGTTAGTATAGTGCGTCCTCTGCACAGTGTGCACCTAAAGCTACCTAAAGACAATTACTGTTGTTCTTCTGATACTATTAGTACCGCAGGCAGCTGCAGTTTTAACAAGTTAATGTAGTGCGTCCTCTGCACAGTGTGCACCTAAAGCTACCTGAAAAAATTAGTGGTGTTCTTCTGATCCTATTAGTATCGCAGGCAGCTGCAGTACTTACAAGTTAGTGCATTGCGTCCTCTGCACAGTGTGCACCTAAAGCTACCTGAAGATAATTGGTGATGTTCTTCTGATCCTATTAGTACCACATGCAGCTGCAGTATTTACAAGTTAGTGTAGTGCATCCTCTGCACAGTGTGCACCTAAAGCTACCTGAAGAAAAATCGGTTGTGTTCTTCTGATCCTATTAGTACAGCAGGCAGCTGCAGTATTTATGGTTAGTATAGTGCGTCCTCTGCACAGTGTGCACCTAAAGCTACCTAAAGACAATTACTGTTGTTCTTCTGATACTATTAGTACCGCAGGCAGCTGCAGTTTTAACAAGTTAATGTAGTGCGTCCTCTGCACAGTGTGCACCTTAAGCTATCTGAAGAAAATTGGTGCTGTTCTTCTGATCCTATTAGTACCGCAGGCAGCTGCAGTATTTACAGGTTAGTGTAGTGTGTCCTCTGCACAGTGTGCACCTAAAGCTACCTGAAGAAAATTGGTGATGTTCTGATCCTATTAGTACCGCATGCAGCTGCAGTGTTTACAAGTCAGTGTAGTGCGTCCTCTGCACAGTGTGCAACTAAAGCTACCTGAAGAAAATTGGTGGTGTTCTTCTGATCCTATTAGTACCGCAGGCAGCTGCAGTATTTACAAGTTAGTGCAGTGCATCCTCTGCACAGTGTGCACCTAAAGCTACCTGAAGAAAAATCGGTTGTGTTCTTCGGATCCTATTAGTACCACAGGCTTCAGTATTTACGGTTAGTGTAGTGCGTCCTCTGCACAGTGTGCACCTGAAGCTACCTGAAGACAATTGCTGTTGTTCTTCTGATCCTCTAAGTACCGCAGGCATCTGCAGTATTTACAAGTTAGTGTAGTGTGTCCTCTGCACAGTGTGCACCTAAAGCTACCTGAAGAAAATTGGTGGTGTTCTTCTGATCCTATTAGTACCGCATGCAGCTGCAGTATTTACAAGTTAGTGTAGTGCGTCCTCTGCACAGTGTGCACCTAAAGCTACCTGAAGAAAATTGGTGTTGTTCTTCTGATCCTATTAGTACCGCAGGTAGCTGCAGTATTTACAAGTTAG
Source organism: Lithobates clamitans (assembly GCA_037952925.1). NCBI lineage: Eukaryota > Metazoa > Chordata > Amphibia > Anura > Ranidae > Lithobates > Lithobates clamitans. The sequence goes on along the minus strand of JBBGZY010000323.1, from coordinate 8,625,579 downwards.
TGTAGTGCGTCCTCTGTACAGTGTGCACCTAAAGCTACCTGAAGAAAATTGGTAATGTTCTTCTGATCCTATTAATACCGCAGGCAGCTGCAGTATTTACGGTTAGTGATGGGTGTCCTCTGCACAGTGTGCACCTGAAGCTACCCGAAGACAATTGCTGTTGTTCTTCTGATCCTATTAGTACCGCAGGCAGCTGCAGTATTTACAAATTAGTGTAGTGCGTCTTCTGCACAGTGCGCACCTAAATAAAGAAAATTGGTTGTGTTCTTCTGATCCTATTAGTAAGGCAGGCTGCTGCAGTATTTACAAGTTAGTGTGGTGTGTCCTCTGCGCAGTGTACACCTAAAGCTACCTGAAGAAAATTGGTGGTGTTCTTCTGATCCTATTAGTACCGCAGGCAGCTGCAGCATTTACAAGTTAGTTTAGTGTGTCCTCTGCACAGTGTGCACCTAAAGCTACCTGAAGAAAATTGGTGGTGTTTTTCTGATCCTATTAGTACCGCAGGCAGCTGCAGTATTTATGGTTAGTGTAGTGCGTCCTCTGCACAGTGTGCACCTAAAGCTACCTAAAGACAATTACTGTTGCTCTTCTGATACTATTAGTACCGCAGGCAGCTGCAGTATTTACAAGTTAATGTAGTGTGTCCTCTGAACAGTGTGCACCTAAAGCTACCTGAAAAAAAATGGTGGTGTTCTTCTGATCCTATTAGTACCACAGGCAGCTGCAGTACTTACAAGTTAGTGTAGTGTGTCCTCTGCACAGTGTGCACCTGAAGCTACCTGAAGACAATTGCTGTTGTTCTTCTGATTCTATTAGTACCAAAGGCAGCTGCAGTATTTACAAATTTGTGTAGTGCGTCCTCTGCACAGTGTGCACCTACCTGAAGAAAATTGGTGGTGTTCTTCTGATCCTATTAGTACCGCAGGCAGCTGCAGTATTTACAAGTTAGTGTAGTGCATCCTCTGCACAGTGTGCACCTAAAGCTACCTGAAGAAAATTGGTGGTGTTCTTCTGATCCTATTAGTACCGCATGCAGCTGCAGTATTTACAAGTTAGTGTAGTGCATCCTCTGCACAGTGTGCACCTAAAGCTACCTAAGGAAAATTGGTGGTGTTCTTCTGATCCTATTAGTACCGCAGGCAGCTGCAGTATTTACAAGTTAGTGTAGTGCGTCCTCTGCACAGTGTGCAAATAAAGCTACCTGAAGGAAATTGGTGGTGTTCCTTTGATCCTATTAGTACCGCAGGAAGCTGCAGTATTTACATGTTAGTGTAGTGCGTCCTCTGCACAGTGTGCACCTAAAGCAACCTGAAGAAAATTGGTGGTGTTCTTCTGACCCTATTAGTACCGCAGGCAGCTGCAGTATTTATGGTTAGTGTAGTGCGTACTCTGCACAGTGTGCACGTAAAGCTACCTGAAGACAATTGCTGTTGTTCTTCTGATCCTTTTAGTACCGCAGGCAGCTGCAGTATTTACAAGTTAGTCTAGTGCATCCTCTGCACAGTGTGCACCTAAAGCTACCTGAAGAAAATTGCTGTTGTTCTTCTGATCCTATTAGTACCAAAATGCAAAATGTAAGCACATTGTTTCCCTGGAAGCCCAGGTTCTGAATCTGGGGAAGCAACTGTCAGCACTGAGAAGTCCCTCCATACTAAAGGTGAGCCAGGAACGTACACGGCAGGTGCCGGCAGGGGCCAGCACAGAGGCGGGTGGAGACAAAGAGGTGCAGGCACTAGCAAAGAGTAGATGGGTGACAGTCAGGAGGGGTAGAGGGGAAAGTGCCAGGGAGGCCGATCCAGGACTGGAGCATCCCAATAAGTACGCTCCATTGAGTGACATTGGTGTAACCAGTCAGGGACCAGCACTGCTGGAGATGAGGGATTCTCCTAGCTGCCAGGGGAAGAACTCCTCCAGTGAGAGTGGGGGGCAGCAAAGGGAAAGGAAAGACAGATTCTTGTGGTAGGGGACTCAATTCTTAGAAGGACAGAGAGGGCAATCTGTAACCAAGACCTGAAGCGCCGAACAGTATGTTGTCTACCGGGCGCTCGGGTTCGGCACATCACGGATCTTGTGGACAGATTACTGGGAGGGGCTGGGGAAGACCCAGCTGTCATGGTGCACGTTGGCACCAATGACAAAGTCAGAGGCAGATGGAGTGTCCTAAAGAACGATTTTAGGGACTTAGGAGCTAAATTGAGGAAAAGGACCTCCAAGGTAGTGTTCTCAGGAATACTACCGGTACATCGAGCCACACCAGAGAGGCAGAGGTAGATTAGGGAAGTAAACAAGTGGCTGAAGAGCTGGTGTAGTAAGGAGGGGTTTGGGTTCCTGGAGGACTGGGCCGACTTCTCAGTCGGTAACCGGTACTATAGAAGGGACGGACTGCACCTAAATGAGGAGGGTGCAGATCTGCTGGGAATGAAGATGGCCAAAAAGTTAGAGGGGTTTTTAAACTAGGCGATGGGGGGGAGGGTCTAGAGACAGTGATAGCCAGCGTGGAAGATATTCCAGAGGGTGGTATTGGGGGCATTAGTGGTAGGTTAACCAAAGCACAAAAACACAAGGTGAGTATAGTAGCAAGTCCAAGTTGCAATCTTGAAACACCCAATACGAGGACAATATGCGACCGGTCTAAACTATGTGGCATGTTCACCAATGCCAGGAGCCTGGCGGACAAGATGGGTGAACTAGAGATACTGTTGTACAAGGAGGATTTGGATTTTGTGGGAATTTCAGAGACCTGGTTCAACAGCTCTCACGATTGGCTGGCAAACATTCAAGGGTATAACCTATACCGCAAGGATAGAGAGGGTAAAAAAGGGGGAGGGGTATGCCTATATATCAAGAATAATGTACAAGTGAATGTGAGAGATGACATCACTGAGGGGGCTAGGGAGGAGGTGGAATCTTTATGGGTAGAGCTCCAAAGGGATGAAGCTAAGGGGAAAATAATACTGGGAGTATGCTATAGGCCCCCTAACCTGAGGGAGGAAGTGGAGACGGATCTCCTATCACAAATTGGATTAGCAGCAAGGATGGGAAGTGTTATCATAATGGGGGATTTTAATTATCCAGACATAGACTGGGCGGAGGCAACCGCGCATTCATTTAAGGCTCGCCAGTTCCTTAGTGTCTTGCAGGACAATTTTATGGGTCAGATGGTAGACGCACCAACTAGAAATAAAACATTACTAGATCTACTGATTACCAACAATACAGACCTGATAACAGATGTGGAAATACGGGGCAATTTAGGTAACAGCGATCACAGGTCAATTAGTTTCAGTATAAATCACACAAATAGGAGACATGAAGGGAACACAAAGACATTGAATTTCAAAAGAGCCAACTTCCCTAAACTACAAACCTTGCTAAAAGGCATAAATTGGGATAAAATATTAGGAACAAAGAATACAGAGGAGAGATGGGTTTGCTTTAAGAGCATATTAAATAAGGGCATTAGCCAATGTATCCCATTGGGTAATAAATTTAAAAGAGCGAACAAACATCCTGGATGGCTTAACTCCAATGTAAAAATGCATATAAAAGCAAAGGAGAAGGCTTTCAAAAAATACAAGGTTGAGGGATCATCCACAGCATTCAGAATTTATAAAGAATGCAATAAGAAATGTAAGGGTGCAATTAGGACGGCTAAGATAGAACATGAAAGACACATAGCGGAGGAGAGCAAAAAAAATCCCAAGAAATTCTTTAAGTATGTAAACAGTAAAAAAGGGAGGACAGACCATATTGGCCCCATAAAGAATGAGGAAGGACATCTGGTTACAAAGGATGGGGAGATGGCAGAGGTATTGAATTTATTCTTCTCCTCAGTCTTCACGAGTGAATCGGGGGGCTTCAGTAACCAAAACTGCAGTGTTTATCCTCATGACACAACACAGGAAGCACCTACATGGTTAACAGAGGACGGAATTAAAATTAGACTTGAGAAACTTAACATTAATAAATCACCGGGACCAGATGGCTTGCATCCGAGGGTACTTAGGGAACTCAGTCAGGTGATTGCCAGACCGTTGTTCCTAATTTTTACAGACAGTCTATTGACTGGAATGGTACCAGCTGATTGGAGAAAAGCCAATGTAGCACCAATATTTAAAAAGGGCCCAAAAAACATCCCTGGGAATTACAGACCAGTTAGCCTAACATCAATAGTATGTAAACTTTTGGAGGGGATGATAAGGGACTATATACAAGATTTTAGTAATAAGAATGATATCATTAGCAGTAATCAGCATGGATTCATGAAGAATCGTTCTTGCCAAACCAATCTATTAACCATCTATGAGAAGGTGGGTTGCCATCTAGATAAAGGAAGGCCCGTAGATGTGGTGTATCTGGATTTTGCAAAAGCATTTGACACAGTTCCCCATAAACGTTTACTGTACAAAATAAGGTGCGTTGGCATGGACCATAGGGTGAGTACATGGATTGAAAACTGGCTACAAGGGCGAGTTCAGAGGGTGGTGATAAATGGGGAGTACTCGGAATGGTCAGGGGTGGGTAGTGGGGTCCCCCAGGGTTCTGTGCTGGGACCAATCCTATTTAATTTGTTCATAAACAACCTGGAGGATGGGATAAACAGTTCAATCTCTGTATTTGCAGACGATACTGAGCTAAGCAGGGCAATAACTTCTCCGCAGGATGTGGAAATCTTGCAAAAAGACCTGAACAAATTAATGGGGTGGGCGACTACATGGCAAATGAGGTTCAATGTAGAAAAATGTAAAATAATGCATTTGGGTGGCAAAAATATGAATGCAATCTATACACTGGGGGGAGAACCTCTGGGGGAATCTAAGATGGAAAAGGACTTGGGGGTCCTAGTGGATGATAGGCTCAGCAATGGCATGCAATGCCAAGCTGCTGCTAATAAAGCAAACAGAATATTGGCATGCATTAAAAGGGGGATCAACTGCAGAGATAAAACGATAATTCTCCCGCTCTACAAGACTCTGGTCCGCCCGCACCTGGAGTATGCTGTCCAGTTCTGGGCACCAGTCCTCAGGAAGGATGTACTGGAAATGGAGCGAGTACAAAGAAGGGCAACAAAGCTAATAAAGGGTCTGGAGGATCTTAGTTATGAGGAAAGGTTGCGAGTACTGAACTTATTCTCTCTGGAGAAGAGACGCTTGAGAGGGGATATGATTTCAATTTACAAATACTGTACTGGTGACCCCACAATAGGGATAAAACTTTTTCGCAGAAGAGAGTTTAATAAGACTCGTGGCCACTCATTACAATTAGAAGAAAAGAGGTTTAACCTTAAACTACGTAGAGGGTTCTTTACTGTAAGAGCGGCAAGGATGTGGAATTCCCTTCCACAGGCGGTGGTCTCAGCGGCGAGCATTGATAGCTTCAAGAAACTATTAGATAATCACCTGAATGACCGCAATATACAGGGATATGTAATGTAATACTGACACATAATCACACACATAGGTTGGACTTGATGAACTTGTGTCTTTTTTCAACCTCACCTACTATGTAACTATGTAGTACCGCAGGCAGCTGCAGTATTTAGAAGTTAGTCTAGTGCATCCTCTGCACAGTGTGCACCTAAAGCTACCTGAAGAAAATTGGTGGTGTTCTTCTGATCCTATTAGTACCGCAGGCAGCTGGGAAGGATGCAGGACAGGGTGCAGTAGTGTTGGAGGTTGTTCCGCCACCACGCCTCCAAAATTGTACTAGCGGTGATTCTGCCACACCTCTCTCCTCCATCCTCTCCTCTTCTTCTTCCTCCATGGCCTTTCCTGTGCTGATTTGTCCTTGCAACCAGCAGTAGGTGTTCAAGGGGCTACGCAAGCACGCAGGCAAAAAGATGCCATGCGGTGCTTGAGCTGGTGTGCTTGGGGCACAGGAGCCACACTGGGGCAGAGATTTTGGCAGCTCTGCAGGGGCAGGTTCAGAGGTGGTTGACGCCACGTCAGCTTAAGCCAGGTATGGTGGTTTGCGACAATGGCACGAACCTCCTCTCAGCCCTGTTTGGCTCACGTCCTTAACTTGGTGGTGCAGCGGTTCTTGGGCTGGTACCCTGGCTTACAGGATGTCCTGAGGCAGGCCAGGAAAGTCTGTGTGCATTTCCGCAAGTCATATAATGCCAGTACTCGGATGGCTGACCTCCAAAAGGAATTTAACCTGCCCAAGAACTGGCTAATCTGTGACATGCCCACCAGGTGGAACTCAACGTTGGCCATGCTGCAGCAGCTGCATATGCAGCAGAGTGCCGTCAATGAGTACCTATGCGACTATGGCACCAGGACAGAGTCAGGGGACCTTGGTTTTTTCCACACGCCAGTGGGCCATGATCAGGGATGCATGCACTGTCCTGTCACCATTTGAGGAGGCCACGAGGATGGTGAGCAGTGACAGTGCATGCATCAGTGACACTGTACCTCTTGTCCACCTGTTGGAGCACATGCTGCGTGGAATAACGAACAGGGCACTTGAGGCAGAACAGAGGGAGGAAGAGGAGGACTTCCTTACTTCTCAAGGCCCCCTTTATCCAGACAGTGTTCCTGCGTGTCCGCCGATAGCACATGAAAGAGGATGAGGAGGAGGAGGAGTAGGATTGTGTCAGCATGGAGGTGGAGTCTGGCACTCAGCATCAGCAGCAGTCTTCAAGGGATCATTTACAGTCCCAAGAAACCCATGGACTTGAACGTGGCTGGGAGGAGGTGGCTGCGGATCATGTCGTCCTTAGTGACCCAGAGGACTCCGGACCGAATGCCTCAGCAAACCTACACTGCATGGCCTCCCTGATCCTGCAAAGCCTGCGTAAGGATCCTCGTATTCGTGGTGTCAAGGAGAAAGACCAATACTGGCTGGCAACCCTCCTTGATCAACGTTACAAGGGTAAGGTTGCGGACCTTATCTTGCCGTCGCAGAGGGAGCAGAGGATGAAACATCTTCGGGAGGCCTTGCAGAAAGGTCTCAGAGACTGGGAGGTTACAAACTCCTGTTACTGGACAACGTGTTGCTGAGGCTTCAGTCGGTCAAAGAAGGAGCGGTGGAGAAGGTGGCTGTCTGACCGATGCGTTCAGACAATTTTTTAGTCTGCAGCCCCAAGGTATGATTGGTTCCAGCAACTATCGCCAGCATCTGTTTTACATAGTGCAGGAATACCTAGGGGCAAGATCTGACTTGGACACCTTTCCCACCTAAAATCCTCTAGGTTACTGGGTCTTGAGGATGGATCACTGGCCAGAGCTTGCACAGAAAGAAATTGAGCTACTGGCCTGTCCAGCATCCAGCGTTCTTTCAGAACGCACATTCAGTGCTGCTGGAGGCTTTGTAACCGATCACAGGGAGTGCCTGTCCACCGACTCGGTCAATCGACTGGCCTTCATAAAAATGAATCAGTCTTGGATCACCACCAGTAGGGATGAGCATCGTGTTCGAGTCGAACCCATGTTCGACTCGAACATTGTCTGTTCGACCGTTCGTCGAATTGTGAACGATATGGGCCGTTCGCGCAAAATTTGTGTGGAGCGTCACGGCCCATAATTCACTGCGGCATCGCAGTGCATTGCTGGCTGATGATTGGCCAAGCATGCACTATGACCCGCATGTTTGGCCAATCACAGCGCCGTCAGTAGAGAGAGCTGTAATTGGCCAAAGCCAGGGTGGCTTTGGCCAATTATGGCTCAGGGGGTTTAGAACACGCCCCACACTATATAAGGCCGCCTGCACGGCGGCCCTGTGTAGTGTGTTATGGCGTGCTTAGAGAGAGAGAGAGACAGTGTCATTTAATTTGAGTTAGCTAGATTAGGCAGGACAGTCAGTGAGTTAGCTGCACTTACAGTGTATTGTGTATATATATGCATCCCAGGTGTTGTATATATATATATATATATATATATATATATATATATATATACACTGTATTCAGTTTAGCTAGATCCATTCCTGTTATCTTCCTACTGACAGGCAGGCTTGTCTTGTTACAGTATGTACAGCTACCTGAAGAAAATTGCTGGTGTTCTTTTGATCCTATTAGTACCACAGTCAGGCAGCTAGACTATTTACAGTTAATGTAGTGTGTCCTCCTCACAGTGTTCAGTTAAAGCTACAAGTTAGTTTAGTGTGACCTCTGCATAGTGTTCAGCTAAAACTACAAGTTAGTGTAGTGCGTCCTCCTCACAGTGTTCAGCTAAAGCTACAAGTTAGTGTAGTGTGTCCTCCTCACAGTGTTCAGCTAAAACTACAAGTTAGTGTAGTGCGACCTCCTCACAGTGTTCAGCTAAAGCTACAAGTTAGTGTAGTGCGTCCTCCTCACAGTGTTCAGCTAAAATTACAAGTTAGTGTAGTGCGACCTCTGCACAGTGTTCAGCTAAAGCTACAAGTTAGTGTAGTGCGTCCTCCTCACAGTGTTCAGCTAAAGCTACAAATTAGTTTAGTGTGACCTCTGCACAGTGCTCATCTAAAGCTACAAGTTAGGGTAGTGCGTCCTCCTCACAGTGTTCAGCTAAAGCTACAAGTTAGTGTAGTGTGTCCTCCTCACAGTGTTCAGCTAAAACTACAAGTTAGTGTAGTGTGACCTCCTCACAGTGTTCAGTTAAAGCTACAAGATAGTGTAGTGCGTCCTCCTCACAGTGTTCAGCTAAAACTACAAGTTAGTGTAGTGCGACCTCTGCACAGTGTTCAGGTAAAGCTACAAGTTAGTGTAGTGCGTCCTCCTCACAGTGTTCAGCTAAAACTACAAGTTAGTGTAGTGCGACCTCCTCACAGTGTTCATCTAAAGCTACAAGTTAGTGTTGTGCGTCCTCCTCACAGTGTTCAGCTAAAGCTACAAGTTAGTATAGTGCGACCTCTGCACAGTGTTCAGCTAAAACTACAAATTAGTGTAGTGTGACCTCCTCACAGTGTTCAGCTAAAGCTACAAGTTAGTGTAGTGCGTCCTCCTCACAGTGTTCAGCTAAAACTACAAGTTAGTGTAGTGCGACGTCTGCACAGTGTTCAGCTAAAGCTACAAGTTAGTGTAGTGCGTCCTCTGAACAGTGTTCAGCTAAAACTACAAGTTAGTGTAGTGAGACCTCCTCACAGTTTTCAGCTAAAGCTACAAGTTAGTGTAGTGCGTCCTCTTTACAGTGTTCAGCTAAAACTACAAGTTAGTGTAGTGCGACCTCTGCACAGTGTTCAGCTAAAGCTACAAGGTAGTGTAGTGCGTCCTCCTCACAGTGTTCAGCTAAAGCTACAAGTTAGTGTAGTGCGACCTCTGCACAGTGTTCAGCTAACACTACAAATTAGTGTAGTGTGACCTCCTCACAGTGTTCAGCTAAAGCTACAAGTTAGTGTAGTGCGTCCTCCTCACAGTGTTCAGCTAAAACTACAAGTTAGTGTAGTGCGACGTCTGCACAGTGTTCAGCTAAAGCTACAAGTTAGTGTAGTGTGTCCTCTGAACAGTGTTCAGCTAAAACTACAAGTTAGTGTAGTGCGACCTCCTCACAGTGTATAGCTAAAGCTACAAGTTAGTGTAGTGCATCCTCTTTACAGTGTTCAGCTAAAACTATAAGTTAGTGTAGTGCGACCTCTGCACAGTGTTCAGCTAAAGCTACAAGGTAGTGTAGTGCGACCTCTGCACAGTGTTCAGCTAAAGCTACAAGTTAGTGTAGTGCGTCCTCCCCACAGTGTTCAGCTAATGCTACAAGTTAGTTTAGTGTGACCTCTGCACAGTGTTCAGCTAAAGCTACAAGTTAGGGTAGTGCGTCCTCCTCACAGTGTTCAGCTAAAGCTACAAGTTAGTGTAGTGCGTCCTCCTCACAGTGTTCAGTTAAAACTACAAGTTAGTGTAGTGTGACCTCTGCACAGTGTTCAGCTAAAGCTACAAGTTAGTGTAGTGCGTCCTCCTCACAGTGTTCAGCTAAAACTACAAGTTAGTGTAGTGCGACCTCTGCACAGTGTTCAGCTAAAGCTACAAGTTAGTTTAGTGCGTCTTCTGAACAGTGTTCAGCTAAAACTACAAGTTAGTGTAGTGCGACCTCTGCACAATGTTCAGCTAAAGCTACAAGTTAGTGTAGTGCGTCCTCCTCACAGTGTTCAGTTAAAACTATAAGTTAGTGTAGTGCGACCTCTGCACAGTGTTCAGCTAAAGCTACAAGTTAGTGTAGTGCGTCCTCTGAACAGTGTTCAGCTAAAACTACAAGTTAGTGTAGTGCGTCCTCCTCACAGTGTTCAGCTAAAACTACAAGTTATTTTTTTGCGAGCTCTGCACAGTGTCTAGCTAAAGCTACCTGTAGAAGGTTGGTGGTGTTTTCCTGATCCTATCACTACCGCAGGCAGCTAAATAAGCTACAAGTTAGTTTTTTTGCAAGCTCTGCACAGTGTTCAGCTAAAACTACAATTTAGTGTAGTGCGAGCTCTGCACAGTGTTCAGCTAAAGCTACCTGTAGAAGGTTGGTGGTGTTTTCCTGATCCTATCACTACCGCAGGCAGCTAAATAAGCTACAAGTTATTTTTTGTGCGAGCTCTGCACAGTGTTCAGCTAAAGCTACCTGTAGAAGGTTGGTGGTGTTTTCCTGATCCTATCACTACCGCAGGCAGCTAAATAAGCTACAAGTTAGTTTTTTGCTACCTCTGCACAGTGTTCACCTAAAGCTACCTGTAGAAGGTTGGTGGTGTTTTCCTGATCCTATCACTACCGCAGGCAGCTAAATAAGCTACAAGTTATTTTTTTGCAAGCTCTGCACAGTGTTTAGCTAAAGCTACCTGTAGAAGGTTGGTGGTGTTTTCCTGATCCTATCACTACCGCAGGCAGCTAAATAAGCTACAAGTTAGTTTTTTGCGAGTTCTGCACAGTGTTCAGCTAAAACTACATGTTAGTGTAGTGCGAGCTCTGCACAGTGTTCAGCTAAAGCTACCTGTAGAAGGTTGGTGGTGTTTTCCTGATCCTATCACTACCGCAGGCAGCTAAATAAGCTACAAGTTCGTTTTTTGCGAGCTCTGCCCAGTGTTCAGCTAAAGCTACCTGTAGAAGGTTGGTGGTGTTCTCATAGTACAGGTAGGCAGCTGATCAGCTGATTTTGCTAGCTGCAATATCAGTATATATATATATATATATATATATATATATATATATATATATATATCCCAGCTTAGTGCAGCTACAGGCCATTAGTATGTCTGGAAGGCCAACAAGGAGAGGCAGACAGTCACAAGACAATAAAAGAGGGCAAGCAGGCTCTGTGTCTAGAGGCAACAGTGCTGGTCGTGGAAACAGTGCATCCTCATCAGCACGTGGCCGTGGGACACGCTCGGCATTTTTTTCGGCAGCTGGCCGTGTTGAGCCGCAACATGCGGAAGACTTGGTCGAGTGGATGACCAAGCCCTCCTCATCCTCCTCATTCTCTCTCACCCATGCTCAGGGTACTTTGTCTGGCAAAGCAGCTGCCAATGCGGCCTCTTCCCTCGGCTCAATGGCATCAGTGACTCCTTCCCTAGCCCCACCATGTCCTCCTGAGGAGTCCCTCAAACTATTTAACCACAGTGTTGGGTTCATGCTCCAGGAGGATGCCCAGAGTTTAGAAGGCTCTGATGATTAAACTGAGCTAGATGAAGGCAGTAATGTGAGCACGGACAGAGGGGGTGCCCAAGAAGGACAGCAATCTGGCAGTCATGCTCCCCCTGCTGCAGCATACTGCCAGGTTTGCTCCAGTGATGAGGAGGGAGGGGATGATGAGGTCACTGACTCAACGTGGGTGCCTGATAGGAGAGAGGAGGAGGGGGAGGAGGCACATCACCAACGAGGCAGGATGCCCTCCAGGGGCCAGCCTAAGGGCAGCACACTGACTGCATCACACCCCAAAGCTCCGCATGTGCAGGGCGCTGCTGTCTCTGCGTGTTACTCCAAAAGTTCTTTGGTGTGGGTCTTTTTTGAGACGAGTGCATCAGATCGCACCGCTGCTATTTGCAACATATGTCTCAAGCGTATCTCACGTGGCCAAAACATCTCCCGCTTGGGCACCACATGCTTGACCAGACATATGTTGACCTGCCATGCAGTTCGTTGGCAAGCGTATCTAAAAGACCCACACCAAAGAACAAAGAGGACCTCTCCTTGCTCCTCATCAGCTGAGATCTCCAACCCCACTATAGCTTCAGTCCTCTCTGAGACCTGCACTGAGAGGAATGAAGGTGTAGAATTAGGTGTGTCACAGCCAAGTACTTGTGGGCAATCTGCTTTCGGTACACCGATGTCAGATTGTACCAGGCAAATTTCCCTGCCCCAGCTGCTGCACCACCGAAAGAAGCTCGCTCCCAGCCATCCACATGCCCAGCGGTTGAATGCTAGCTTGGAAAAATTGCTAGCACTTCAACTGCTGCCTTTTCAGTTGGTAGACTCTTCCCCCTTCCGTGAGTTTGTGGAATGTGCGGTTCCTCAGTGGCAGGTGCCCAAATGCCACTTTTTCTCATGGAAGGTGATTCCGGCTCTCTACCGGCATGTGGAAGGCAATGTCCATGCCTCGCTGGACAGGGCGGTCAGCGGTAAGGTGCATATTACTGCGGACTCATGGTCCAGCAGGCATGGACAGGGATGTTACCTAAGTTTCACCGCGCATTGGGTGACTCTGCTGGCAGCTGGGAAGGATGCAGGACAAGGTGCAGTAGTGTTGGAGGTTGTTCCGCCACCACACCTCCAAAATGCCACTACTAATGATTGTGACACACCTCTCTCCTCCACCCCCTCCTCTTCTTCTTCCTCCATGGCCTCTTCTGGTGCTTTGTCCTCGGAACCAGCGGTGCTCCATAGCCGTTCAAGGGGCTACGCAAGTATGCAGGCCAAAAGATGCCATGGGGTGCTTGAGCTGGTGTGCTTGGGGGACAGGAGCCACACTGGGGCAGAGGTTCTGTCAGCTCTGCAGGGGCAGGTTCAGAGGTGGTTGACGCCACGCCAACTTAAGGCAGTAATGGTGGTTTGCGACAATGGCACCAACCTCCTCTCTGCCCTCCGACAGGGACAAATGACCCATGTGCCCTGTTTGGCTCACATCCTTAGCTTGGTGGTGCAGCAGTTCTTGGGCAGGTACCCGGGCTTACAGGATGTCCTGAGGCAGGCCAGGAAAGTCTGCGTGCATTTCTGCCGGTCATATAATGCCAGTGCTCGGATGGCAGACCTCCAAAAGGAGTTTAACCTGCCCAAGAACTGCCTAATCTGTGACATGCCCACCAGGTGGAACTCAACATTGGCCATGCTGCAGCGGCTGCACACGCAGCAGAGGACCATCAATGAGTACCTGTGCGACTATGGCACCAGGACAGGGTCAGGGGAGCTTGGTTTTTTCTCCACGCCAGTGGGCCATGATCAGGGATGCATGCACTGTCCTGTCACCATTTGAGGAGGCCACGAGGATGCTGAGCAGTGACAGTGCACGCATCAGTGACACTGTCCCCCTTGTCCACCTGTTGAAGCACACGCTGCGTGGAATAATGGACAGGGCACTTGAGGCAGAACAGAGGCAGGAAGAGGAGGACTTCCTTAGCTCTCAAGGCCCCCTTTATCCAGACAGTGTTCCTGCGTGCCCACCGATCACACAGGAAGAGGACAAGGAGGAGGAGGAGGACTAGGATTGTGTCAGTATGGAGGTGGAGCCTGGCACTCAGCATCAGCAGCAGTCTTTAAGGGATCAGTCCCAAGAAACACATGGACCTGTACGTGGCTGGGAGGAGGTGGCTTCAGACCATGTCGTCCTTAGTGACCCAGAGGACTCCGGACCGAATGCCTCAGCAAACCTACGCTGCATGGCCTCCCTGATCCTGCAAAGCCTGCGTAAAGATCCTGGTATTCGTGGTATCAAGGAGGAGGACCAATACTGGCTGGCAACCCTCCTTGATCCACGTTACAAGGGTAAGGTTGCAGACCTTATCTTGCCGTCGCAGAGGGAGCAGAGGATGAAACATCTTCGGGAGGCCTTGCAGAAAGGTCTGTGCAATGCGTTCGCAGAGACTGGGAGGTTACAAACTCCTGTTTCTGGACAACGTGTTGCTGAGGCTTCGGTCAGTCAAAGAAGGAGCGGTGGAGAAGGTGGCCATCTGACCAATGCGTTCAGACAATTTTTTAGTCCGTAGCCCCAAGATATGATCGGTTCCAGCAACCATCACTAGTGTCTGTTTTACATGGTGCAGGAATACCTAGGGGCAAGATCTGACTTGGACACCTTTCCCACTGAAAATCCCCTTGGTTACTGGGTCTTGAGGATGGATCACTGGCCAGAGCTTGCACAGTATGCAATGGAGCTACTGGCCTGTCCTGCATCCAGCGTTCTTTCGGAACGCACATTCAGTGCTGCTGGAGACAGGGTGCGTCTGTCCACCGACTTGGTCGATCGACTGACCTTCATAAAAATGAATCAGTCTTGGATCACCACCTGCTACCAAGCACCTGATGCTGATGTAACCGAATAATTTTTTTTGAAATCTCAGATCCCTTCAAAGACTGCCTATGCTGATGCTGAGTGACTATCCTGAGTAATTATCCTCTTCCTCCTCAATGATCACGCTGATAGCTTGTAAGAACATTTTTGGTTCTGGGCGCCGCCACCAGTGCCTAAGGCCCAATTTTTCAGCCCTTGTTTAACAGGGACGTGTAATTACAATTTTTGATGTAATACTTTGCAGCAGGGCTCGTTTCTGCGTTCCAACTAGAGTATCTGTGAGGGGTTGCAGTGTTGTGGCACCAGCATCAGTGCCTAAGGCCTAATTTTTCAGCCCCTGTTTAACAGGGGCGTGTAATTACAATTTTTGATGCAATGCTTTGCAGCAGGGCTCATTTCTGCGTTCCAACTAGAGTATCTGTGAGGGGTTGCAGTGTTGTGGCACCAGCACCAGTGCCTAAGGCCCAATTTTTCAGCCCCTGTTCAACAGGGGCATGTAATTACAATTCTTGATCTAATATTTCACAGCAGGGCCCATTTCTGTGCCCACCAAGAGCGAGTGAGGACTTACAGTTTTGTGGCACCAGCACCACCACCACCACCAAAGGCCCAATTTTTCTGCCCCTGTTCAACAGGGGCATGTAATTACGATTCTTGATCTAATATTTCACAGCAGGGCCCTGTGAGGGCTTACAGTGTTATGGCCACAACAACACCTAAGGCCCAAATTTCTGCTGAGTATATAGGGCAGGCCCCCCTCAAACATCCAACTTACAAACGACTCCTACTTGCAAACGGAAGGAGACAACAGGAAGTGAGATGAAATCTACCCCTAGGAAGGGAAATTCTCTCCTGTAAGGGTTAATATGGGAAAAACATTTCTCCTTTCCACTAATGCTTTATCACCATTCCTTTTTTCACAAAAAAACCCAAATTTTCAAAAAACATTTGTCATTGGGACAAAAAGTGAGGTGAAATCTTCTGAAGAGGAGCACAGACAGCAAAACAAATGTCACAGGGGTGATAACCCTTTCCTATGTTTTTCAAAAAGCTTAAAATAGATTTTTTGGCTGGAGCTAAACACGTTAAAAATGTACCAGTTCAAAATTACAAACAGATTCTACTTAACAACAAACCTACAGTCCCTGTCTTGTTTGCACCGCCTGTATACTGCTGCTCAGAGTACAGAGCCTGTATACTGCTGTTTCCTTTTTTAATTTGGGTGCGGGGTTCCCCTTAATATCCATACAAGACCCAAAGGGCCTGGTAATGGACTGGGGGGTACCCATGCCGTTTGTCTCACTGATTTTCATCCATATTGCCAGGACCCGACATTACATTAAAGACACAAGCAGTTTTAAATTACTTTTTTTCCTGTAAAAGTGACATTTTATGCAGGGACTGTTCTAAGCACGGGAAACACGCGCCACTTTACAGGCATACTATAGACACCCCCCAGGTACGATATTTAAAGGAATATTTCACTTTTTTTTTACTTTAAGCATTAAAATTACTGCTCCCGAAATAAACGGCCGTTTTTAAAAGTTTTTTTTGCATTGATACATGTCCCCTGGGGCAGGACCCGGGTCCCCAAACCCTTTTTAGGACAATACCATGCAAATTATCCTTTAAAATTAGCATTTTTGATTTAGAACGTTCAAGTCCCATAGACTTTAATGGAGTTCTAAAGTTCCCGCAAACTTTCGGTCCGTTCGCAGGTCTTGGTGCGAACCGGGGGGTGTTCGACTCATCCCTACTGGGAATCATGCACGATCTTCCACTTACGGAACTTCATAAAAATAGCTATTAGCAGAGCCGTGTTTTAGCCCCGTAGGCTTCCTCTGTAAAAATGGAAGAGTGATAAAGCCCCCACTCATAAAGAACAGGTCTTGAGTATAGGATATACTCTTAAACTTGAAAAATTAATATTCCAGCATCTTGGCTGTCTGCACAGGTTGTGGGATGACTGGCTAGCAGTACCAGGTCTTACACCCGGGGATTTAGTAATGGATAGAATATTAGGTTGATCTTTACACTATAGTAATCAGGGGTGTTGTTGGCGCTATCCCCCTATGTTTCTTACCAAATGTGGGAAAACTTCTCTATTTCTGGCATCAAGTTAGATGACTATGTAATGTTTTTCTGTATGTGCCTTGCGAGTACCCACTGTTCTCTGATTATGGTGTGCTGTAGATGGCATGTAGATGCTCTGAAATTCCTTTATCATCATGCACTTTGGCTGTGTATGTTATGTTTGCTTGTTTATGTTTAATAAACTTTATTCCTGATTTAAGAAAAAAAAAAAACAAATCAACAGAACTAGTTGGACCACAATCCATGGACTTAATGGGCACCACCAGACAATATTGTGTATCAAATACAAAACTTGAATTAATGCACAATAAAATCTTAACCATGCAGATTAAAAACACAGTAGTATTTGCACCCTATGTCAAATAGGATGGTAGTCAAGCTCATATATAACAGTATAATAATCGCAGACTGACAATCAGAACAATATACATAATAGAGGGCTCCACAATCCCTTTCACATAAAGCTTGCCATGTTTTGTGTAGCTCCGCTTCTTCAGGAGCAGAAGGTGTAAACATAGAAATGCTACCTAAAAAGAGAAAACAAAGCACATAATAGTGCATGTATAATAATAATGTGATTATTATACTCCACCACCACTAATGACAATATTGCCAAACATATATCACTTCATTGCACTTACAATTACAAAAGCATTGGCCAGCGATAGCAGCAAAGAAAAGTGTGTCACACACGAAGAAGGGTAGGTGAAGGGTCAGTGTCCCATATAGCATCAAGAGTCAAATAGTTATATAATTTAAAATAAAGAAGAGGCATCATAAACACTAACAAAACCTTGATCCTCATAATTGCACATCAGCCTGATAATATCATAGCCTTGAACAAACCTACCTATTCATTGGTATAGAAGGCAGCCTTCATAATCAATCTATTTATACCCAAGTGTAGAACAAGCTAAAGTTCATCATATCCATCCCTCTGGAGCCACGGCAGATACCAGAGATAGTAGACAAGAGGCACAGGACATGTTTTCTCTTTTTAGGTCTTGTTTTCTCTTTTTAGGTAGCATTTCTAATTTTGCACCTTTTGCTCCTGAAGAAGCGAAACTACGCAAACAAGTTGAGCTTTATGCGAAAGGAAGGTGGAGACCTCTATTATGTATATTGTTCTGATTGTCAGTCTGTGATTATTATATATATATATATATATATATATATATATATATATATACAGTGGGGACGGAAAGTATTCAGACCCCCTTAAATTTTTCACTCTTTTATATTGCAGCCATTTGCTAAAATCATTTAAGTTATTTTTTTTCCTCATTAAGGTACACACAGCACCCCATATTGACAGAAAAACACAGAATTGTTGAAATTTTTGCAGGTTTATTAAAAAAGAAAAACTTAAATATCACATGGTCCTAAGTATTCAGACCCTTTGCTGTGACACTCATATATTTAACTTAGGTGTTGTCCATTTCTTCTGATCATCCTTGAGATGGTTCTACACCTTCATTTGCGTCCAGCTGTGTTTGATTATACTGCTTGGACTTGATTAGGAAAGCCACACACCTGTCTATATAGGACCTTACAGCTCACAGTGCATGTCAGAGCAAATGAGAATCATGAGGTCAAAGGAACTGCCTGAAGAGCTCAGAGACAGAATTGTGGCAAGGCACAGATCTGGCCAAGGTTACGAAAAAAAATCTGCTGCACTTAAGATTACTAAGAGCACAGTGGCCTCCATAATCCTTAAATGGAAGACGTTTGGGACGACCAGAACCCTTCCTAGAGCTGGCCGTCCGGCCAAACTGAGCTATCGGGGGAGAAGAGCCTTGGTGAGAGAGGTAAAAAAGAACCCAAAGATCACTGTGGCTGAGCTCCAGAGATGCAGTCGGGAGATGGAAGAAAGTTGTAGAAGATCAATCATCACTGCAGCCCTCCACCAGTCAGGGCTTTAAGGCAGAGTGGTCCGACAGAAGCCTTTCCTCAGTGCAAGACACATGAAAGCCCACATGGAGTTTGCTAAAAAACACCTGAAGGACTCCAAGATGGTGAGAAATAAGATTCTCTGGTCTGATGAGACCAAGATAGAACTTTTTGGCACTAATTCTAAGCGGTATGTGTGGAGAAAACCAGGCACTGCTCATCATCTGTCCAATACAGTCCCAACAGTGAAGCATGGTGGTGGCAGCATCATGCTGTGAGGGTCTTTTTCAGCTGCAGGGACAGGACGACCGGTTACAATTGAGGGAAAGATGAATGCGGCCAAGTACAGGGATATCCTGGATGAAAACCTTCTCCAGGGCGCTCAGGACCTCAGACTGGGCCAAATGTTTACCTTCCAACAAGACAATGACCCTAAGCACACAGATAAAATAACGAAGGAGTGGCTTCACAACAACTCCGTGACTGTTCTTGAATGACCCAGCCAGAGCCCAGACTTAAACCTAATTGAGCATCTCTGGAGAGACCTAAAAATGGCTGTCCACCAATGTTTACCATCCAAACTGACAGAACTGGAGAGGATCTGCAAGGAGGAATGGCAGAGGATCCCCAAATCCAGGTGTACAAAACTTGTTGCATCTCTCCCAAAAAGACTCATGGCTGTATTAGACCAAAAGGGTGCTTCGACTAAATACTGAGCAAAGGGTCTGAATACTTAGGACCATGTGATATTTCAGTTTCTGCAAAAAATTCAACAATTCTGTGTTTTTCTTTCAATATGGGGTGCTGTGTGTACATTAATGAGGAAAAAAATGAACTTAAATTATTTTAGCAAATGGCTGCAATATAACAAAGAGTGAAAAATTAAAGGGGGTCTGAATACTTTCCGTCCCCACTGTATATGAGCTGGGGCAACATCCCAATCGACATAGGTTCAGAATGCTGCTCTGTTTTAAATCTGCAAATTTTAATATCTTATTGTGCATTAATAACGTTTTGTATTTTATACACAATAATGTCTGGGTGCCCATAAAGTCCATTGACTGCTGTCCAACTACTTTTTGGACCGTGGCACTTTTGTACATTTAGGGTTGTTCCATAGCGCCACCAATGGCTTCTTGTTCAATATTTTGTTTCTATAACAAATCCATTTTGAGTGAGTATGCAACCAACTCATATGACATGCTCTAAAGTGCTCAGATCTCCCACAAAAGTAGGAAAATAGATGTTCTAAGAATTTCAGGGGAAGTTTGAGTTTAAGTATTTGATCTCGTGTCCAACACAATTAAGCCAATCCTATGTTGAAACACCTAATAATAATAAATTAATTAACTGTATCATTTCTGATAATGTATCCTCGTAGTAAATGTCTACTTTTTTTGCATGTGAGTGCAAAAAAAGAAAAAAAACTTATACAGAAGGATGTCAGAAACCATGAATCAGACTGAGACAGAAGTACAGTTAAATCACACTTGTTTAACCACTTGCCTACAGGGCACTTTCACCCCCTTCCTGCCCAGACCAATTTTCAGCTTTCAGCGCTCTCATACTTTGAATGACAATTACTTAGTCATGCAACACTGTACCCAAATGAAATTTGCGTCCTTTTTTCACACAAATAGAGCTTTCTTTTGGTGGTATTTAATCACTAGTGGGTTTTTTATTTTTTTGTGCTATAAATGAAAAAAGACTGAAATTTTGGTGAAAAAATGCCTTTTTCTTTGTTTCTGTCATAAAATTTAGCAAATTAGTAATATTTCTTAATAAATTGTGGTTAAAATTTATACGGCTACATATCTTTGGTAAAAATAACCCTAATTAGTGTATATTATGAAGTCTTTGTGAAAGTTATAGAGTCTACAAGCTATGGTGCCAATCATTGAAAATTGATCACACCTCACATCTCATTTCTTGAGACACTAACAAGCCAGGAAAATGTAAATACCCACAAAATGACCCCATTTTGGAAAGCAGACACCTCAGCATATAATCTATGAGGCATAATGAGTCTTTTGAACGGTTCATTTTTTTCCAGAAGTTTTTGAAAAATGTGGAAAAAAAAATGAAAACGCATTTTTTCCCCACAAAGTTGTCCATTTTTAAGATATTTCCAACACATAGCAAGTACATAGCAAAAATGACACCCAAAAATACATTCTGCTACTCCTCCTGAGTATGGCAATACCACATGTGTGAGAATTTTACACAGCCTGGCCACATACAGAGGCCCACCAGTGAAGTAGTACCTTCAGGCATTCTACAAACATAAATTACACATCTAATTTCCTGACATCCTATTATTTTTGAAGGCCCTTATATTTCTAACACATAGCATTTACATACCAAAAATGACACTCCAAAATAAATTCTATTGAGGAAAGGGTAAAAAAAAGTATTACCTGTGGTTTTACTAGTGTCCCCAGAGGAGAGAATTGGAGCAGGCAGCAGACAGCAGGCAGGGATGTGCTTAGCAACAATAGTAATTATGCAGGCAGGAATATTGTCTATAGTCAGCACAAGGATATCGTCAGCACAGCCAAAGCATTTGTCCATAGAAATTGTCCAGGCAGAGACAGCCAGCACAGCCATATTATTGGTCCTAGTACACTGTTACCTGCCTGCACTCATTATTGTACTGCTCCCCAGCCCTTTATAAACATACTTCCTCTTGCTTCAGCTAATTATTTCAATAGTCCAGGTAGCAGTCAGATGTGTGGTCAGTTTATTTTGCAGGCAGGGGGGTGGCGGCAGTAAGTCAGCAACAGGCTGAGGAGCTTTGACCCATCCAAATCTCTAGGAAGCCTCCGGACTCCAGACCCTAATCCAGAAATTATGAAACCCGGAGACAACAAAAAACATTGTTTTCTCCATCCGGAAAAACATTTCTGGAGCCCCTCACATGTGAGACCCCTGTGTACTACAGTAGCAGGGCAACAGATCAGTCCAAGCGGTAGGCAAAAGCATAGTCCATAAAACAGGTCAGGGTCAGTTCACGTGCAAGCAGTCCAAGCGGTAGGCAGAAGCATAGTTGATAAAACAGGCCAGGGTCAGTTCACATGGAAGCAGTCCAAGCAGTAGGCAGAAGCGTAATTGATAAAACAGGCCAGGGTCAGTTCACGTGGAAGCAGTCCAAACGGTTGGCAGAGGCATAGTCAAAAAACAGGCCAGGGTCAGTTCACGTGGAAGGCAGTGGCATGGTTATTTGAGGAAGCATGGGAAATGGTCAGCACAGATGATAAAAATGGGGAAAAGGTTAAGAATATGGGTTAATATTTTAGGGATGTGTGATATAGTCTGACGCATTCACCAATGCAAAGGTCGGGTTCGGAGGGACACTGGAGACAATGGTGGCTGGTATCTCTTCGAAATCCTTTTTTGCTGCATACTCGACATCTTTTTTGGCGTCTTCGACCTGCTTCAGATGGTGGAATGTGGTCCGGGAAGTGGTGTTCATAAAGCCGGCTAACAGCATCAGAGAGAAGGTTTTCTGGGGGGAGGGTCTATGATGGTAGATGAGGGACTTCTTCTATGAATTTTAGGAAGTGGGCAGGGCTTTCTGTGGATTTGGTGTGAATTATGTAAGCATTATAAATGGCCAAATGAATTAAATAGAGTGCTATTTTCTTGTACCAGAAACACGACCTCCTTATTGATAAAAAGGGCTGAAGCATTTGGTCGTTGAAATCCACCCCCCATGTACAGATTGTAATCTTGTACACATGTTGGCTTTACAATGGGACCTCGTCTTCTCTGAACTTCAACTGTAGTGTCATCATGGATGGTGGACATCATGTACACATTCCTGGTATCCTTCCATCTCAAGGCCAGCACTTCGTATTTCAATAGCCCAGGTAGCAGTCAGAGGTGTGGTCAGTTTATGCTGCAGGCAGGGGAGTGATGGCAGTAAGTCAGCAGCAGGCTGAGGAGCTTCGACCCACCCAAATCTCTATGAAGCCTCCGAACTCCTGACCCTAATCCAGAAATTACAAAACCCGGAGACAACAAAAAAAAATGTTTTCTCCATCCGGAAAAACATTTCTGGAGCCCCTCACATGTAAGACCTCTGTGTACTACAGTAGCAGGGCAACAGATCAGTGCAAGCGGTAGGCAAAAGCATAGTCCATAAAACAGGTCAGGGTCAGTTCACGTGCAAGTAGTCCAAGCGGTAGGCAGAAGCGTAGTTGATAAAACAGATCAGGGTCAGTTCACATGGAAGCAGTCCAAGCAGTAGACAGAAGCGTAATTGATAAAACAGGCCAGGGTCAGTTCACGTGGAAGCAGTCCAAATGGTTGGCAGAGGCATAGTCAAAAAACAGGCCAGGGTCGGTTCACGTGGAAGGCAGTGGCATGGTTATTTGAGGAAGCATGGGAAATGGTCAGCACAGATGATGAAAATGGGGAAATGGTTAAGAATATGGGTTAATATTTTAGGGATGTGTGATATAGTCTGAAGCATTCACCAATGCAAAGGTTGGGTTCGGAGGGACACTGGGGACAATGGTTCCTGGTATCTCTTCTAAATCCTTTTTTGCTGCATACTCGACATCTTTTTTGGTGTCTTCGACCTGCTTCAGATGGTGGAATGTGGTCCGGGAAGTGGTGTTCATGAAGTTGGCTAACAGCATAAGAGAGAAGGTTTTCTGGGGGGAGGGTCTTTGATGGTTGATGAGGGACTTCTATGAATTTTAGGAAGTTGGCAGGGCTTTCTGTGGATTTGGTATTAACTATGTAGGCATTATAAATGGCCAAATGAATTAAATAGAGTGCTATTTTCTTGTACCGGAAGCGGGACCTCCTTAATGATAAATAAGGCTGAAGCAGTTGGTCGTTGAAATCCACCCCCTCCATGTACAGATTGTAATCTTGTACACATATTGGCTTTACAATGGGACCTCGTCTTCTCTGAACTTCAACTGTAGTGTCATCATGGATGGTGGCCATCATGTACACATTTCTGGTATCCTTCCACCTCAAGGCCAGCACTTCGTATTTCAATAGTCCAGGTAGCAGTCAGAGGTGTGGTCAGTTTATGCTGCAGGCAGGGGAGTGGCGGCAGTAAATCAGCAGCAGGCTGAGGAGCTTCGACCCACCCAAATCTCTATGAAGCCTCCGGACTCCAGACCCTAATCCAGAAATTACGAAACACGGAGACAACAAAAAAAATTGTTTTCTCCATCCAGAAAAACATTTCTGGAGACCCTCACATGTGAGACCCCTGTGTACTACAGTAGCAGGGCAACAGATCAGTCCAAGCGGTAGGCAAAAGCATAGTCCATAAAACAGGTCAGGGTCAGTTCACGTGCAAGCAGTCCAAGCGGTAGGCAGAAGCGTAGTTGATAAAACAGGCCAGGGTCAGTTCACATGGAAGCAGTCCAAGCAGTAGACAGAAGCGTAATTGATAAAACAGGCCAGGGTCAGTTCACGTGGAAGCAGCCTAAACGGTTGGCAGAGGCATAGTCAAAAAACAGGCCAGGGTCGGTTCACGTGGAAGGCAGTGGCATGGTTATTTGAGGAAGCATGGGAAATGGTCAGCACAGATGATGAAAATGGGGAAATGGTTAAGAATATGGGTTAATATTTTAGGGATGTGTGATATAGTCTGAAGCATTCACCAATGCAAAGGTCGGGTTCAGAAGGACACTGGGGACAATGGTGGCTGGTATCTCTTCGAAATCCTTTTTTGCTGCATACTCGACATCTTTTTTGGTGTCTTCGACCTGCTTCAGATGGTGGAATGTGGTCCGGGAAGTGGTGTTCATGAAGTCAGCTAACAGCATCAGAGAGAAGGTTTTCTGGGGGGGGGGTCTTTGATGGTAGATGAGGGACTTCTTCTATGAATTTTAGGAAGTGGGCAGGGCTTTCTGTGGATTTGGTGTTAATTATGTAGGCCTTATAAATGGCCAAATTAATGAAATAGAGTGCTACTATTTTAATACCAGAAACGGGACCTCCTTAATGATAAATAGGGCTGAAGCATTTGGTAGTTGAAATCCACCCCCTCCATATACAGATTGTAATCTTTTACACATATTGGCTTTACAATGGGACCTCGTCTTCTCTGAACTTCAACTGTAGTGTCATCATGGATGGTGGACATCATGTACACATTCCTGGTATCCTTCCACCTCAAGGCCAGCACTTCGTTGCATCTCAAAGTTGCTCTTTCTCCCCTTCACAATTTCTTATTCACTATGGAATGTGGGTTGTCCTTCCAATTCTTTCTGGAGGTTCCACAGGCCAGGGTTTCTGCGAGGTATAGGTGTTTGAAAAAGGGCAGGCTGGTGTAGAACTTATCCAGGTATATGTGGTAACCTTTCTTCAGCAGTGGGTATGCCAGGTCCCATACAATTTTACCAGTTGTGCCCATGTAGGCCGGGCACTCTGGGAGCTGGAGCTGGGAATCTCTTCCTTCATATACGCGGAACACATACAGATATCCCGTGACTCTCTTGCAAAGCTTATAAAATTTTATTCCGTATTTGGGCCTTTTGCTAGGAATGTATTATTTTATTCCTAGCCGGCCTGAAAAGGGTACCAGGGACTCATCTACACATATATGCTTATCGGGGACATAAAGTTCTGCAAATCGTCAGGAAAAGAAATTAATGAGTGGGCGAATTTTATATAATTTTTTGTAATTTGGATGATTGCGGGGAGGGTGCTGGGTGTTGTCACTAAACTGAGGAAAGCGCATTATCATCTTGTATCAGGACCTTGACATTACGGAACAATAAATGGGCATGTGGTGGATGGGGTTGGTGAACCAATAGGCATGTCCTTTATTTTTTTTGTAAGCCCCATGTTTATGGTGAGGCCCATAAACAATTTGAACTCCTCCATAGTCAAATCCTTCCACTCAAATGGACGGGCGTATGAAGATTGGGGGTTGCTGGCAATATGCTGCTGGGCATATAAATTGGTCTGGTCCACGATGAGTTGCAGCAAAGTGTTGGGCAAAGATAAATGAAAACAATCAATTTCAGAAAAATTTGGGGTATTGGCCTGCACACCTGGCTGTGCGGCGAAAGGGGGAATTCTTGCTGATCCTGAGTCGGAAGGCAGCCATGTTGGATTGGCAAGACCAGCTGGAAGATGTGTAGCGGCCCTGGCTCTTGGGGGATGTGGTACTCCAGTGCTGGTAGTTGGGGGATTTGAAGTTCCTGTGCTGGCATTTAGGCGTGATGCTGCGGCAGTGCTGGTACTGGGCCTGGGCATTTCTTGTGGCCATTTGCTGGCGGCAGCGCTGGTAGTGGGCCTTTGGTTTTGGCATCTATCGCTGGCAGCAGCGCTGGTACTGGGCCAGGGAATTTGATTCTAAGGTGTATTGCTGGTTGCTGCCTGGTTTCCAGAGCACCATGCTCTTTTAATAGGTATCCATTCTTCCTCTGGTTCATTTGTCGATCCACTACTATTGATCGGTTCAAATGCTGAATTTGATTCACAATCAGAATAGGCATTTGAAGCTGATGAGAACTCCCCGCTGCTCTCATCAGTCATGGAGAGGATCTGTAATGCCTTCTCACTTGTATAGAATATTTTGGACATTTTTTCTGATGGGCTGTGTGACGGGTGACAAATGACGGTCATTGATGGGCGATGGGTGATGGGTGACAGGTGACGGTCACTGGTGGGTGACAGGTGATGGGTGACGGTCACTGGTGGGTGATAGGTGATGGGTGACGGTCACTGGTGGGTGATAGGTGATGGGTGACGGTCACTGATGGGTGACAGTCACTGATAGCAGTCTCTGATAGTGACTGGTGCACTTTATGGGACTGATAGGTGACAGGTGAGGGTCACGGAAGGGTCACTGATGACGGTCACTGATACCGGTTACTGGCGATGATCACTGATGGGTGACAGGTGCACCGCTGATGGCAGTCTCTGATGATGCACTTTGTGGGCACTGATGGGTGACAGGTGCATTTTGTGGACACTGATGGGTGACAAGTGCACTTTTATAAGCACTGATGTGGTGACTGTTGTGGTGAATGTTGGGTGACAGCTGTAATGGGGGGGGCGATGTGACAGGTTCTCTTTTTTGTGGTGTTGGTGTAGTACATTACAATACACACATAGATGGGTAACTCACTGCTCCTGGCTCTTCTCTGCTCACACTGGAAACAGTGTGTGAGGAGAGAAGAGTCGGTAACAGCTAGTAAACGGTCTATGTTTACATTTAGTGATCGGCTGTGAATGGATCACATGGTAAACAGCCGCCAGCCATTGGCTGTTTACCCTTGTCGGTGATGAGCAGTGTTCCTGGGAACACGCCGCCACTGACATGTGTGAATGGCCGAGAACAAGAGCCGCACTGCTCCTCCGTCATATGGCGGTGGGTGGGTGGCAACAGGTTAATAATAACAATAACAAAAAGGTAAACAGAGTAAATGTAGTCAAAACATAGCCAGAGTTCAGGAACTGGAAGGGATAGTCAGACAAGCCAAAACATCAGGGAGCCAGAGATGAGCGTAGTAGAACAGTAAGCAGGATCCGGAGCCAGAAGGAATGTCAGCCAAGCAAGTCTTTAACAGGTGCACAGGAGAGCATCTCTAGAGATGTGACCAAGGCGAAGGAAGAGATCATCTGGGCTGGATGCCTTAAGTAGGCAGGACTGACGTGCAAGATATCATCAAAAGATGAGTCACTGTGGAGAGAAAGGAGTTGGCAATTAGCCGACAGCTGAGCGGCCAGCTTTGAGAAGGAAGGGCTGAGCCCAGCCCTGACAAAGGATTACCTTCACTGTTTTAGAATGGGTTATATAGAATGATGGAGTGAGTGAAATAAACACAATAGTTTCTCAGTATGTAATTTATCTTATACTATATTGCTAAACAGCTTTATTTTCTTAACAGGATATACATCACACATTTTGTATAATTTGAAACAATATAGAATTAGAAATCCCCTCTAAAGTACACTCTTTAATCTGTATCTACAGCCAAAATATATAAAGCTGAATGCAGCTTTTGATACACTTTACATGGTTAATTTGCGCCAAGCTGGCCCAAAGTAACCATGCCCCTCTCTAACATTTCAGGCCTCTGGATGTGCAGTATTAACTGTATGTAGCTAAGGCTACATGCAGCATACAGCACAGTGTTCGAGCCGAGACTACCAGTTTCATACTGGGAACACATTAGAATCTATGTGATCGGTGCTTAGCCATTCAGAGAAAGCATTGTATTCTAGCAATGAATACAAAGCTTACCCTGATTGGCTGAGTCAGAGATGTGGGCTGATGATAACACAACCTCTAACTCAGTCAATTAGAGGAAGATTTGTATTCATTGCTAAAATAAATCGCTTTCTCTGAATGGCTGAGTGCTGATTAGATAGACTCTAATGTGTTCCAGGTATGAGACAGGAAGTCTTGGATCGAACCTGGAACACAGTACTGTATGCTGTATGTAGCCTCAGCTACATACAGTTTCTATAGCACATCCAGCAGCCTCACATGTTAGTGAGGGACATAGTTTGCTTGGACCAGCTTGCCCAAATGAACTACAATATATAAAGTGTATTAAAAGCTGGAGTTTAGATTTATTTAGTTATAGATAGAGTGTGGAAGTGTTAAAACCCTTTTCAGATCTCTATCAGTCCAGGTGACCATTGTCACTAAGACAAATAGTTACAAATGTTTCATGAGTTTTTATTTGTCAAACACGAATATTCCAAACGTCTACATCTATTTTGATCATAACTGTCTAGGAAGGAATTTCCTTCACTTCATATCATTTCTCCAGTACATGAAGTAAATAGAAATTTCCCCAGTAATAACAAAAACAGTAAAAATAAACATTGCAGGGACATTACCCATGAGACATTACCCATGTCTCACATTGCTGACCTCTACTTTTCAAAAATGTAATTTGCTTGGCTGTCATGTTGACACTCTTGCTTCTTGCCTCATGACTTCTCTGTGACTTCTCTGGTCTGCAAGTACATTAGATCAGCATGACAGCCAAGCAAATAGCTTTATCAAAAGGAAGCCAGCAATGCTGACCCTCAAGTTTCTTATTACAGGTTTTCTTTAAGTAGAACACCCCTTCATTGTTTTTGCCTATTTTTAACAAATATCAACATATACTGTTCAGATTGTTAGATTATAATATTTAAGTAATCAATTTGGCTAAAATTGTATTCTCTAATTGTATTAATATGAATAATAAACAACTATCTGTATTCTAAAAAAAGTTAACATGCATACAGTATATAGTGAGTTTGTTATATATCCCCCATACAAAAGTCTACATATAGTGAATATAATCCAGATGTATCTTCTTTTATAAGAAGTTAAGGTTACTAGAGTAAATCACATTATATTTTCGAGACCAGCGACTATGTATTTTTATTTTTATACAAGATAGACAAGGCTTTCTTATTTTTACTAGTACTGTTGTTTGCTGCCTGGAGCCTTGGGTGTTTAGTAAGACACAGGTAGCAGTAGATGGGAAAGCAGCAGGAAATGCCTTCTTTAGTACCATACATAATAATTATCTTCTTGTGGAACCAGTCACGGATTTCAAACTCCTGATCCTTAGCAGAGGTCATTACTGCTCTAACTCTGATGTGCATGACTGTGAACCAGCACAATTAGTGAAGTCGGATTGCCCTCTTCAAAATTCAAGCTCCTCTGTATGCACAGTGCTTCACTAACCTTGACTCTATGGGGAGTCTGTGTTCTAGTCTGCCTTTCATGTCACACTGCAGGCTTTTTATTTTACAACTGCTTCTGCTACATTATAGGAGGCTGTAAAAACAAAGAGGTCAATCAAGATAAATGACACAAAATACAGAAATCAAATAAGCTAATTGTTTTGTATATAAAGGTGTGTATAGTAAGAAGGGTTATAAATGAAATCTTCCAAACAGCATATTAATGAGGTCAATTTAATCTGGAGATAAACATTTTTTACAAATGTTCTTGACAATTACGATGAGGATGTATCTGTAATAGGGTCACACAGAGCCATAACAGAGTTAGAGACCAAATGCCAAGTGCATCACACAATTTAAAACTTCTAATTAGATTTCCTTTTCTCCTGAACATAACAGTTTTGATACTCCTAGTTCTGTCATATTATAATATGTTATAGCTGGTTATTCTGACAATGGCAGGATTAGATGTTGATTTCTTTACAACTGATCTAGAAATAATTCCCATCAAGTGCTTCAGCTTGAAATATGACAATTTTTAAAGAAAAGTGATAGTATATTTTCAGTAATTAAGACATTTGATGTATTTTTTTTCCTTGAGATGACAATTATATTTTATTTGTATATAATATTCTGATTGTATTTTATACAGAGGTATTGCACTTGTCTGGACTCTGGTTCTAAGAGTGGACCCAAGCTAGTTTCCTTTAAGATTAAAAGCCTGCAGAGTGGAGATACACCAGTGGAGGATGCTATTGTGGAGGTGAGCAGGGAAATTACACAACCAAACATTAGAGTGCTTTCTTAGGTATCCTCTGTGCTTAGATTATGTAGATTATGTCTTCCTACTTGTCTAACTGCACCTATAGCGTTACTTACACTTCTACTTCCTGCTCTCCTCTTCCTTTCTCTGTTGGGGTCCTCCAAGGTTCTGTTCTTGGACCTCTCCTTTTTTCAATCTACACCCCCTCCCTGGGTCAGCTGATATCCTCCCATGGCTTCCAATACCATCTCTACACTGACGACACTCGAATCTATATCTCTACCCCTCAACCCACTCCTTCAGTATCCTCACGTTTCACTAATTTACTTTCAGATATATCATTCTGGATGTCACACCACTTCCTCAAACTTAATCTATCCAAAACCGATCATTTTTCCTCCCCCACGTATCTCTTCCCCTGATCTCTCTGTCAAAATCAATGGCACAACTATAACCCCATCCCTGCATGCCAAGGTCCTATGTTTAATTCTGGACTCTGAAATCTCCTTTAGGCCCCACGTCCAAATCTTGACGCCTCAATCTCCGCAACATCTCCAAAATACTCCCCTTTCTAACCAATGACACAACAAAGCTCTTAATTCACTCCCTGGTCATCTCTCGCCTCAAC
This sequence comes from Lithobates clamitans, assembly GCA_037952925.1. Taxonomy (NCBI): domain Eukaryota; kingdom Metazoa; phylum Chordata; class Amphibia; order Anura; family Ranidae; genus Lithobates; species Lithobates clamitans. The sequence continues at coordinate 8,595,140 of JBBGZY010000323.1, read as the reverse complement.
TACTGAAACTCCCTCCTCATTGGCTTACCTCTACATAGTCTATACCCCTTCAATCCATCATGAATGCTGCTGCCAGATACATCCACCTTACCAATCGCTCTGTGTCTGCTACTCCTCTCTCTCAATCTCTCCACTGGCTTCCGCTCACCCAACGAATTATATTCAAAATACTAACAACTACTTACAAAGCCATCCACAACTCTGCCCCCAGCTACATCACTGACCTAGTCTCAAAATACCAACCTAATCATTCTCTTCATTCTTCTCAAGACCTCCTGCTCTCTAGCTCCCTCATCACCTCCTCTCATGCTCGCCTCCAGGACTTTTCCAGAGCCTCTCCAATCCTATGGAAATCCCTACCCCAATCTGTCCAATTATCTCCTACTCTATTAGCTTTTAGACGATCCCTGAAAACCCTCCTCTTTAGAGAAGCCTATCCTATCCACACCTAACAACTTTATTTTAATTTTCTCAATCTGATCATCGCCCACAGCTGTTACCTTGTGTTCCACTTGACCCTCCCTTCTAGATTGTAAGCTCTAATGAGAAGGGCCCTCTGATCCCTCCTATATTGAATTGTATTGTAACTGTGCCGTTTGCCCCCATGTTGTAAAGCACTGTGCAAACTTTTGGCGCTATATAAACCCTGTATAATAATAATAATAATAATAATGTTAATATTATAATATTAACACCCCCCCCCCATCATGGTGCACATAAACCAAAATGTTTAGTAGATCACCACCAGTGGCTTTGTTATCATTTTCTATAAGGACTTTGAATATCCTCCAGATACGGACATGGGCCTGTAGAGTGTACTTTGTAAACTGTTAAAATGATAGAATGATGGAATACTGTATAGTAGGCCTCATGCACACTGAGCATTTTTGTAGCTGCTGTTTTTTTTACTGCCTCTAAACTCCCCTGCATGTTAGCCTATGTGCCTATGTGCACACATAGCTTTTAGCAGCTTTTCATGGCAGGGGCTTCTAAAGGCAGGAAAAATATCCACTGCCTGTGCATCCAGGAGCAGCAGAGTTTTGGCAGAAAAAACGCTTGACACTTCTAAACGCGTCTAAACACTTCTAAATGGTGCTAACGCTAGGCGCGTTTAGCGCTTAAGAAGTGAACAGAAAATCCAATCAAAATATTATTCATTCCAAAAATGTCCTTATGCAAAAGTGCAAAATATATTATATTCATAAAGTGCAAAGTTCATAAATTGATCACTAAAGTGCAAACAGTTCATGCATGCCAGTGTTCCGCACTGGATTGATCGATCCTGACGGCGCAGTGCTCAGACATTCACCGTTGTGACACCTTCACCATAAATCAGATGGGGGCTTACCAGATCACCAGCAATCTTCTTTACTCAGGAAGATCATTCAGCACTTATTGGGATCTCTGATCCTCAGATGGAAATCCAGAATTGTTCCCCCGCCAGCCTCACTGTGTTCCCCTTATGGTGACAAGATGATCCAGCTCACCATCTCAGATGAGATGGATGGATGAATCCTCAGAGTTAAAATTGGTAAAAAACAGGGAGACTCCTCATAGTGTAATATGGTCTCATTTATTTTATTTTAAAATCAGTGCACTTACATATAAAACAAAAAATGCTGCTGGCTGTAAATCTCTGCACTATGGCCAGTGCAATCCTTTAGTCATAAATTCAAAAAATCATTTGTCATATATGGTGTTTTGCACATGGTAATTTTAGGCTACTTTCACACTGGGGCGTTGGGGGCGTCGGCGGTAAAGGGCTGCTATTTTTAGCGGTGCCTTACCGTTGTTTTTGTGGAGGTTTTCAGCCGCTAGCAGGGGGTTTTTAACCCCCACTAGCAGACTAAAAAGGGTTAAAACCACCCACAACGTGCTATGCCGGTGGTTCGGCGGTGCTGTCCATTGATTTCAATGGGCAGGGGCGCTTTAGGAGCGGTGTATACACCGCTCCTACAGAGCTGCAAAAATGCGGGACTTTTTTAGTGTCCTGCCAGTGCACCGCTCCAGTGTGGAAGCACTCGGGCTTTCACACTGAAGTGAGAGGAGAGGCTCTTTACAGGCGCTATGCAGGAGCTATTTTTAGCGCTATAGGGCCTGTAAAGTGCCTCAGTGTGAAAGCAGCCTTATTTTGACGCTGCACTTTTAGGACATACATTTTTTATTGACCTGGTATTTAGGTTTTAGTGCACAGCTGCTGTATATACTTTTGATAACACACTAGCGCAGATTTTTTCCTTTATAGTACTTGCATTTAGCGCTTAAGCCTTAATTCATTTAAATTGCCAGAATAAATTATTATTCCAGCCAATAAAATGAATTAACACCCAAGTGCTTGACTTCTACAAGCATCATAGCGTTTTTTCTGCCAAAACGCTGCTGCCAGGAAGAAATGCTTTCAGGAGAGTTTAAAACACACAAAAAACTACCTGGTATGGTAACTTATATGGTAAGATTGGTCTTTATGTGGGAATTATTAATAGAGAAACAACAGCAGGGGTACATTATACCCACGCATTAAACCCACTATGGCCTAAAGCTTCTTTTTTTTTCATACCTGTCTAAAACTCGCGGTGTTGAAAATGAAAGGAAATCATAAGGCTTCCTGGTGTATGATTTTATAGGGCAATGTGGAATTTGTGCAATATACAAAAAGTGTGTTTAAGAAAAGTACATGGCAAAAAAAGTGCTTTTCCTAAACACACTTTTTACACTGTATACCCCTGATGAAGCCTTGCTTTAAGGCAAAACCTGTTAATTTAAGGGATTTTTGTGGTTTTTAATTATTTTTCTTTATTTTTCATTATGGGTGCTTAGATTTATTAGGGCAATGTGGGTTTATTTGTAGAAGGAAAAGGGAGATTTTGTGGACTGGTGGAGTGCAATGATAGGAGTGCAATGATGGGAGTGCATTATTTTCCCAGGTTGGAAGGGTACTGTGATATATTTGATTTTGATGGGCAGCTGAGCCTTTTAGTAACCACATTAACCCTCGGTATCAATCCATGCCCTTGGGTTGTGGTATGTGGCCAGGATACTGACCGTACTCTATACACATCTCCACTCAGATACAAAAATTGATCAACGTCAGCTAAAGATATACTTTCTGTCTGGCTGTTATCTCCCTATAATGAAGGCAGTTGTATACTTGTTCCTATATTTTATATTTTTGCACCAATTCTGCATGGCCCTATAAAGTCATACACCTGTCATCCTTATGACTTCCTTTTGTTTTCAGCATTATACATTTTAGGGCTTGTTCACACTTGACAAGATACTAAACACTCCTAAAGCATTAATGTGCTTTACCATGGCTGTTAAACTTGCATTAATGTGCTTTAGTATAGGCGTTAGACTGGTGTCTTACAAGCATCAATGATGCTTTAAAAGGCTCCTTAAACACCCTATGCGCAGTTTGGAAGCATTTGATGTGTGTCAAGGAACGTTAAAATCGCTCTATATGTGCCTTTTTCTTTAAAGGGAAGTGATATTACAGGAAATAAACAATTTGGGGTGTGGCTTCTCATGGTAAATGTTTTGTGTGCATACTCCATTAGCAGGGAGGGCAGCAGCATAGATTCCTTTACTATGCTTTATCTCATGTTTGGCCTCCTGCAGATGATGCTGATACACCCAATTGTTTCTTAGAGATATTCTAAAGGGCAGTTTCATGCCCTGTATCATGATTTATGCACCTACCCACAGAAGTTGATGTCAGCCATCTTCAAGCAGCACAAACAGGAAGTGCATGAAGAGAATTGACCTTAGCACACTCTATGCTCTGCTCGATCATTACAGAGCATTATAATCATCCTGCATAATTTTTTTTAAAACTCATTTAACACGCTGCAACTGCACCATAAACGTGCCCCAAATGCCTGCCAATGCATTTGTGGGGCATTATTATAGACTTGAATGGGAGGTGTTGAAAGGCTTCAAACTCCTCCAGACCCAACATGAGGCTTCAACTTTAAAGCAAAGCAACGCAACGCTAGTGCTTTGTCTTGATAATGTGAACAGCACTGTGTGCTGTCCATAGTATCATTTGCATAGGCATTTGAAGAGCATTGAAAACACCCCTCAAATGCCTGCTTTCAATGCCAGTGTGAACTTAGACAGTTATATATAAAAGTGAAGTTTTAGGTCATAGTGGTTTTCGTTCCTTAATGCATGAATACAATAAATATTTCAAAACCAATTACATATACAGAATACTGACATACAGTATAAATACAGGCGGTCCACGAGTTACAAACATCCAACTTACAAACGACTCCTACTTACAAACGGAGGGAGACAGCAGGAAGTGAGAGGAAATCTACCCTAAGGAAGGGAAATTCACTCCTGTGAGGCTATGTACACACAATAGGATTTTCCGAAAACAAAACCATGGATTTTTTCCCCAAAGATGTTGGCTCAAACTTGTCTTGCATACACACGGTCACACAAATTTTGTAGGAAATTCCGAACGTCAAGAACGCAGTGAAGTACAACGAGCCGAGAAAAATGAAGTTCAATAGCCAGTGTGGCTCTTCTGCTTGATTCCGAGCATGCGTGGACTTTTGTGCATTGGAATTGTGTACACATGCTTGGAATTTCCGACAACAAGTCTTGTTGTCGGAAAATTTGAGAACCTGCTCTCAAACATTTGTTGGCCGGGAATTCCGACAACAAATGTTCTATGGAGCATACACACAGTTGGACTTCCCGACAACGAGCTCACATCCAACATTTGTCGGAAAATCCTATCGTGTGTACAGGGCATAAGAGTTATCATGGGAAAAAGGTGTCTCCACTGAAGCTTTATCACTAATCCTTGTTTCCACAATAACCCAAATTTTTCCAAATCCAATTGTCATTGGGACAGAAAATGAGGTGAAATCTTCTGAACAGGGACATAGACAGCAAAACAAATGTTACAGGGGTGTTAACCCTTCCCTATGCTATCCAAAAAAATTAAAAAAGTATTATTTTAGCTGAAGTTACACTTAAAAAATGTACCTGTTCCGACTTACAAACAAATTCAACTTAAGAAAAAGCCTACAGACCCTATCTTGTTTGTAACCCAGGGACCGCCTGTACAGTAGAATCACAAGTGGGAAGTGGGGCAAAACTGTCCCCCACAACCATCTATGGGAACGTGTCAGGCATAAAAGAATGCATTTTATAGGTTAATATAAAAGATTTTTGATTTGTCTATTTTAAAGTATTTATTTAAATATAAACGGTTCTCAGCTCGTGCTGGAGGGTATATAAGTATGTTGATTGCATCACAAACTGTCAGACGACGTGGAGAAACAGAAGAAGATCGATTGATTTGGATTGCAGTCTGTTCGTTTCTGGACAAGATGAAATCTATGCTGCGACAACTGATGGAACGGGCTGGTTCGGAAGGCGGAGAAGAATGGATGCATCAGTGTTTATCGTTGCCTGTGGGTTCTCAGGCTTCTATCCCTGAAACCGAGGCTTTTACAGCTGTTCCTGTGATGGAGAATGTTCGGCCTGAAGCTTTGTTCCGCCCCCCTGGACTGCTTCCTCCTTCGGGTCACGCTTCCAGGACTGATCGTGTTACGCACCTGCCTCCTCTGCCTATCAATCAAGAGGCTTTGAGGCGCAGTCCGAATTCGGGCACATGCGCAGTAGTGTGGTCTGACCTTAGGCGTACTACTAAACGGCCTCGCAGGTTCGAATCTCAGTCACCGCCTAGAGTTTTAAAGATGACTGAGCAGGTGAGGATTCCTAGGAGTTTTGTTCCCTATGAGACATAATTTAAAAAATAAAAAACTTGATTCTGCAATGAGTGTTGCTCCAAGAGGGGAAGTTATTATTACACCTGTGGAGCCTCCTGTATTATCTGAACATTTGATTGCAGAGACAGTAACTGGTGTTACTGATGTTGATGCTGTTACCATGGAAACACAAGCTCTGCCTATTCGTGCAGTGGCGTTAACTGACCATTCGATTCAGGCGGTCCCTTCAACTAGTACAGCTGTGTCAGGTGAGTCTGCTGACATTGCTATATTGTGTGACTTAGCAAAACAATTTTGTACGATTGTTGAAAAATTGAAATTGCCTATTAATGATGTTAGTAATGTTGCGTCAGCATGGAGAGTTGAGTCTGCTAATTCCACGCTGACTCGGTCTACAGATTCTAATAATCTTACATCTAATTGTGTTGTTCCTTCTGTGTCTGTGTCGTCTGTAAATGTTCCTTCTGCACAAGTTCCCGAAGGTTGTTTGAAAGAAGCATTGTCATGCGAGATTTCGCCTTTGGGTTTTCATCTTAGTTCTGCTTGTAAAGAAAAAATCTGAAGAGGTGAATATATCAATATTTTTTCTTTGCTTCCTTTGTCCACGGAACATCGTTATCATAAAAGAGATGACAAATTTGATGTTGAAAGAAATACCTCAGTTCCCAGATCGTTTAATAATTGGTTGCAATCTTTTTGTATTTTTGCTAATGTTCTGGGTGAAAAATATCCTGATCGTTGTAGTGGGATTTTCCGACATGTTGAGATTATTTTGGAGGCCTATAAAAATTTTCATGGACAAGCTTGGTATTATTATGATGAATCGTTTCGACAGAAATTGGCAGTACATCATTCTCCTAAATGGGGAATGAAAGATATTTGGTTAAACCTACTATTGCTGCAAAGAACTCAGTTTTCTAAGCCAATTGTTGCAAACCCTGTTGGTTTTCGTAAAGGTTTATGTTTTAATTTTAATGATGGTCAGTGTAAGTGGCCAGCCACTTGTAAATACAAGCATGAATGTGTGTATTGTTCGGGTGCACATGCAGCACCTAGATGTTTTAAAAAATGAGCTGTTGCTGATAATACTCCTTCGAAGGAGTCCTTTCTTAAAAGCAATGACTCCTGTGATCTTAGAAAACATGCTGCCGTGGCTTATTCGTTACCCAAATCAAGTGTCAGCAGCATTTCTAACTGAGGGTTTTTTGGAATGTTTTCCATTGCCTTCGTTTTCTGGTTTTGGTTGTTCAGTTTATGATAATTTATCTTCTGTTGATATTTACGAAGATGTGGTTTCTGATAAACTCTGTAAAGAAATTTCTGCAGGATGAATGGCGGGCCCTTTTTCGGAGCCACCCTTTTGTTAATTTTCGTATTTCGCCCTTGGGAATAGTTCCTAAGAAGGAAGTAAATTCTTTTCGGCTAATTCACAATGTATCATACCCAGATGGTATTTCTTTGAATGATGAAATAGATTCTGAATTTTGTTCGATGTCCTATTCTTCATTTGATGATGCATTGGAAATTATTAGGAGAGTGGGCGGTTCTCCTCTTTTGGCTAAAGCTGATGTGAAATCAGCCTTTCGATTATTGCTGGTTCATCCATCGGCCTTTAATTAATTGGGTATTTATTTTCAGGGGAAATATTATTTTGACAAGTGCCTACCAATGGGCTGTTCATTGTCCTGCAGATATTTTGAAATGTTTTCAACCCTTTTGGAGTGGGTGGTCAGTTCGCAGTCTGGTTCAGTTAACATGCTTCATTTTTTGTTTGTTGGTAAGGATGACTCGATGGAATGTTTATATTTATTTACTGAGTTCAAAATCATTTGCAAACGGTTTGGTCTTCTGTTGGCTCCTGAAAAATTGTGCCACCTACGCATTGTTTAGAATTTTTGGGTGTCACTATAGACACTATACGGATGGAATTTTGTCTCCCTATGGCAAAAGTGAAGAAAATTTGTTTTTTATTAGATTTTGTTCTCTCCAGGACTAAAGTTTGTTTGAAAATGATACAATCTTTATTGGGCCTTTTGGCTTTTACGTCTCGGGTTATTCCTATGGGTAGGGTTTTTTCTAAAAGATTGTATGGGGCTATTGCTGGAGTTCATTCTCTGTGTCATTTTGTTCGCTTAATGGTGTCTATTAAAGAAGATTTGTTTATTTGGAAACGTTTTTTAGCTTGGTTTAATGGTCATTCTGTGTGGCAGGCCCCCTTTTGTTTGGCTGATGCTTTAAATTTATTTACTGATGCTTTGGGTGCGATAGGTTATGGTGCATACTGGCAGGGATGTTGGTCTGCAGATACTTGGCCGGAGGTTTGGCATGTTAAAGGTTTTACGTAGATAGTAGTTTTATTGGAGTTGTGCCCTGTGGTAGTGGCTTTGGAATTATGGGGTGAGGCTTTTCGGAATCGTTGCATTTTGCTTCATTCGGACAATAAAGGCATTGTGTACGCTATTAATTGTTTGTCTTCAAAGTCTTTACCTGTGATTGCTTTGTTACGTCACTTAGTTTTTCGATGTTTAATGCTGAATGTATGGTTGAAAGCTAAGTATGTCCCTGGTAATTTCAACACTGTGGCTGATGCTTTATCACGTTCACAGTTGGATCGGTTTCATGCTCTGGTGCCAGAAGCAGACATGGATGGTGCCCCATGCCCGGATTACTTATGGAACTCGATCTAGGGTTCATAAGTTCGGCTGTTCATAATTCTATCTCTGCACGCACGTGGGCGAGTTATGAAGCTGTGTGATCTCTGTGGTTTAGTTTTTTGAGACAGTCTAATAGTTTATCTGCGTAATTTTCTCAGAAGTTTAGTTTTTGGCATTTTTGAATTTTTTTATTGTCTAGAAATTCCTCTTGTTCTCATATTCGGAAAACGTTATGTGGTGTTTCTTTTTTTTTCTGAAATTAAGGGGTTTTCCTTCTTGTCAGAGGTTTTTTTTTTCGGTTCAACAAGCGTTAAAAGGTTATCGAAAAAGTAATTTTGTGCCCGATCATAGACTGCCTATTACTTCTGCTCTTTTGGGCCGTCTGTGTTTAGCTACTGAATCGATTTGTTTTTCTGATTATGAATCCATTTTGTTCAAAACTTAATTTAACCTTTGTTTTTTTGGAGCGTTCAGGGTGTCGGAGTTAGTGCCTTGTACTGTTGAGGATACAGCGGGCTTATTATTGGAGGATTTATTAATAGATCTTGATTTTGTACGTATTTTAGTTAGGCGCAGCAAGACGGATCAATTGGGCAGAGGTCGTTGGGTTACAGTGGGTAGAATTGATAATCCTCTTATATGTGCTGTTTTCCTGCTTAGTCAATTTTGTCGATTCGGAACAGTTCTTCTGGGCATTTATTTTTACACCTTTCCTCTTTGCCTTTCACTGTATTTCAGTTTAATTCTGTACTGAAAAAATGTTTGCATTTTCTGCAACTCGGCCACCTTCGTATTTCATCGCACTCGTTTAGAATCGGTGCTGCTACGGAGGTGGCCGAGTTGGGTTTGTCTAGTGATGAAATAAAAAATGTAGGTGGGTGGAAGTCAGATTGTTATCTATGCTATGTACGCCCTAATGTTTCATTTTGAAATTTACAGGTGTCAAGTTCAATGTTTGGGTTATTGGACATTCGTATGTGTTTTGGTCTCACCATCGTGCTTTCAAAAGAATTTACGGCTCTAATTTGGGTCTTCCTTTATTGGACTTTCGAATTTGGTGGTATGGCAAAAAGGGGATAAAATGGTCTAATTTAAGGCAAACTTTGTCATTATTATATATTTCTTGGCCTTCTTAGACTTCTGACATCATTGTTTTGCACCTGGCGGGCAATTATGTTGGTCATTGCAAAACCTTTGACCTTATTTCACAGATTAAAATGGATTTTTTGTGCATTCATTCTGTTTTTCCGGAAGCAATCTTGGTTTATTCAGAAATTGTTCCAAGATTGCTTTGGCTGGCTTCCACAGAGCTTACATTTTTCGAAAAAGTGAGAAAGAGGATTAATAGGACTAACCAAATTTATAAATTCCTTGAATGGCCTGTCTTTTAGACATGTTGATCTAGAAGGGGGCATTTCAGGATTTTATCGCTCAGATGGTACTAATTTTTCTGATATCGCTTTAGACATTTTTAATTTACACTTGCAGACTTGTATTGAATTGGCCGCTCTGAAGGTGGGTGGTGCCAGGATCCTAAGTGATCCTGGCATATGGATGATATTTGATGATATTTTTTTTTAACCTGAGCTTTGATAGCTAGGTTATTAGTATTATTTATTATTATTATTTATTAATATGAATAGTAATGTTGAATAAAATTGAGTTTTTATATATGATATATATTCAAGTATATATGTTTTTTAATATTAAGCCTATAATAAAACTGCGGCCTTATTTAATCCAAGTCTGTTGTTTAGAGTGTTTTATTTTATATATTAATTTATACAAAGTCCTGACTACGATACCATGACAAGTGGGAAGTGGGGCAAAACTGTCCCCCACAACCACCTATGGGAATGTGTCAGGCATGAAAGAATGAATTTTATAGGTTAATATAAAGGTTTTTGATTGGTCTATTTTAAGGTATTTATTTAAATATAAACGATTCTCAGCTCGTACTGGAGGGTATATAAGTATGTTGATTGCATCACAAACTGTCAAACGACAGGGAGAAACAGAAGAAGATTGTCCCACCCTCCCTCCCTGTCGCAGTTCAATTTATGAGGCATTGTGTCTCTCTCTTCAAGAGGAGATGATATTTGATGATATTTATTTTAACCTGAGCTTTGGTAGCTAGGTTATTAATATTATTTATTATTATTATTATTTATTAATATGAATAGTAATGTTGAATAAAATTTAGTTTTTATATATGATATATGTTCAAGGATATATGTTTTTAATATTAAGCCTATAATAAAACTGCGGCCTTATTTAATCCAAGTCTGTTGTTTAGAGTGTTTTATTTAATATATTAATTTATACAAAGTCCTGACTACGGTGCCATATTAGTAGTATTGTTAGTTTACATGTGTTTTGCGCCTTCTCAGGTTTATATAACACCCTTATAGTGGTCTATTACCTTGTCACATTGATGAAAAAAAAAAACATTTGCAGACTGTAAAGGAAAATACCAATACTTACCTGCCCAGTGGGGGGCTAGCTAAATCTTGCATTTCTTCAAAAACTCTAGGTGCCACTGCTATTCAGATGTGTCAGATAGCATGCCCCTAGCCACATATTGTGGGTCCTCCTGCTAGTTGCTATGTCGCTATGCAAAATAAGAGTGATGTAGAGGTAGAGGGGAGGAACCACAATGTCAAGTGGGGTCACAACATCTAACGCACCCATAACTGTCAGATAGCATAGGAGGAGAATATAGGCTAGCTTATAACAAACTTACACTTTATGGAAAATTACTCCCTAAATTGTATAATTTTACTAGAGTCTGATTTCCTGCATTGGCCAAAATAAGAAAACCATATACGAATTAAATATGTCTGTGGTTTACATACTGTATGCATAATTAGATATTATATCATATTCATTCCATCAATAAATACTAAAAAAAATAAAAAAATGAAAATTCATGGCAAAAATGTTTAACTAAAATAATAAAAAACAATGTACAAAACATCTGTGTATGATTTTCATATGGCTTTGTTTCTTTTAGAGCCATCTCTATAATCAAATTCAGTTCCATGCATAGATGCGTCTAATCATCTCATATTTCAGATTCAGTGTGTGCTAGGGGAATTCTCATGATGCTTACATTTACACCCTGTATAATATATGTGGTTTGTGGTGGGTAAAGTTTAATTTGGATGTTAAAATGCCGTCATGATAAAGGAGCAAAAAACAACACCATGTATAGCAAGCCAACACACATTAAGAACAATGGCATAAAGCAGTAGATGGTACACTACTGTGTGCACCTGGCTTTTCAGGAGGGTGGCTGTTCTGCACCTGCAGAGTAAATGGAATGAGTATAAGGATGTATCAAAAAATATAACATCTACCTCAGGCCATGTTTCTATAACTATCATATTAGGTTAGTTAGTAGGAGAGCAGTCTCAGTTGGGACCAAGTGTAAACTTTTCACATATTTAGACAAACTTGAAGGTGAAGGGTGGTAGATCAGTGAATATAGACATATTCCTACCTATTTTATGAATTGTAAATTAACATTTTTGAACTGTATTTGCAAGCAGCACATTATAATTTCTAGTTTTGAGATATAATAAACAGTAAATATAAAACATTTTTTGAAAAAACAGTAAATAGGTTACATTGAGGGCCACATGTCTGTAAGGGACAGCACTATAGTGTTCAATCTGTGCCTATTGTCTGTTTGAAAAATGTGCACTTAATTAGTACAAAATGAAAAAAAAATTGCAACATCTGTTTTTGCTTCAAATAAACACACTTCAAGTTCATATTGTTAAGTTTCTGAAGCACCTGACTTATCCAGATCCAAAAAGCATTATATAGCAGAAGATAGTGGTTAGGGATTGTGTACTGCCTTGCCCCATGCTCTTTAATTTGCCCTCTTTAGTTTTATCAAAATTAGTGTGTATGAGCATTAGAATATGTTTCTAATTTTCAAAGCCATATACAGCAGCTAATACAGCAAAATTGTGCCACGTAAGCTTTGCAGCCCTGAAAAACATGGGGACATGCCCTGGGTCAGTGACTCCCTGCAACTTCAAGGGGTTGTAAACCCTCATGTTTTTTCACCTTAATGCATCCTATCCATTTTGTGTAAAAAAAAGGCATAGAATTACATAGGGTATGAGATTTTTTTTCCATAAGAAAAATGGAGTTTACTCTCGACTTCAGCTATAAACCAGTGTATAGCCACACAAATGTGGATGAGCCTCATATGAGGAGTAGAAATCTCTGGAATAGGAGTGAACAGATAACAGTTGGCTAAGGAAAGGTGGATATGTTTACCTGTTATGGTTGTAGCACAAATTTCTGGTTTAACACCAAATACAGGATATCTTCTAGCAAAAATCGTGGGGGGAAGGAGCCTGGGAAGGAGTCTGGGAAGGACATCTTCTAAAACAGGCAGGAGAAACAGATGTAAAGATGACATGCAGTTTCATGGGTGTAAAATACCATCTGCTAAAAAGTTTAATGGCAGTTTCTCAAACTGTCAATAATCTATCTGTAGTATGTTTTTTCACTTATTTCCATCATAATTCAAATATACCACATAGATCATTGAGGTGCTATAATTGAATAATGCCCCGTACACATGAGCGGAATTTCCGTTTGAAAAATCTTGGATGGTTTTTCGGACGGAATTCCACTCAAGCTTAGCTTGCATACACACGGTCACACAAAAGTTCTCTGAACTTTCGACCGTCAAGAATGCGGTGACGTACAACACTACGATGAGCCGAGAAAATGAAGTTCAATGCTTCCGAGCATGCGTCTAATTGTTTCAGAGCATGTGTGTTTTTTTTCTGCGTCGGAATTGCATACAGACAAACGGAATTTCCAATAGGAACTTTTTCCGATGGAAAAATAGAGAACCTGCTTTCAATCTTCAGTCCGATGGAGCATACACACGGTCATAATTTCCAACCAAAAGCTCACATCGGACTTTTGCTGGCGGAATTTCCACTCGTGTGTACGGGACATAAGGAGTATGGATCGGTAAAATAATTGTAGGTATACAGTGCCTGCTACAAGGTCTAAAGGTTGGGGGTTTTTCCAGCTACCAACTGTCACCTAGATTGCTGACACCTGCTGAGAGAGGCAAGAGCCTTTAGTTTCTTGACAGATTCACAAAGATGCATCTGCCAAAGTCAGCTTAGTTACAGACACTCATGTGGTGAACAGACAGGAAGGGAGTTCAGCTAATAAGAAATTGTTGCCTTCTGCTGTTGAGCTGTATCATGTTTTACAAGCTATATGACAAACTTATATTTAGTGTCAGACAAGTAAGGATAATGGCAAAATAAATGTGGAGCTCATGTACTACATATTATGTTCTATGATCTCTACTAAAAGATTTAAACACTAACTGGAAAATATTAGTATGCTAAAGTGCTACTGTCTCAAAACATTCAATGGCCAATTTCCATTCCGATTATTGTAAAGAGCACGCAGCACTATAATGTATAGCCAGAATATATCACTTTAATTTAGAAACTTTTATGGTGCTTCAGTCATAATACCTCTAACTAATTACTGTGTTATTGATACCATTATCAAATTATGTGATTGTTTATCTTTGTTATTAGGGATATCCACTTCGCAAACAGTATGGACAATATGGGCCAGAATTAGCACTAAGCCACATAAGCCATGGCATAAGGCATTATTGCCACCATTGCATAGCCTCTAGTGCTTTTTAAAGTTCTACTACCTTGCTGCCTAAATACATACCTTTTTTATATTGCATAAACATACAGTATAAATAACCTGCCAAATAAATAGTTTAATACCTCCCCCCTTCCTCTCATGAATAAAGTTTCAATGTAAGGCTACATGCAATCTAGGGCTCTTTGCATTCAAGGATGAATGTCGCGATGCAGAATACCTAAATATATATGGCGCTAAACTTAAGTACACCTCACTTCCATGTTCTATAAACTTTGACAGGCTGAAGGTTGCTGGGCTGGATGCTGCACCTGTGCATCCTGGGTGCACTAAAATGCTTGAATTGGATGCAAACAAACTAAACGCTTAGTGTGCATGTAGCCTAAATATACTGATGTAGGCCCAAAATATTATTCAAAAGTCGTAGTTGAACTTTTCATTTCAGTAAAGCAAACATAATATTTAAACAATAATTAAAAATAGAGATTTTATAATGTTTAGAACATCAAGAAACCCTGTGGATAGTGGAGCTAATATGCATATATAGTATGCATGAAGAGTAAGAGTTGAGAGAGATGTGGACGAAGAAGATGCAAAGACTGTTCATCTTTTTAGGCATCACATTCATTGTCAACCTCAAGCTCCGATGACTAGTCTAGGGCAAAAGAGGCTGAGAAATGTTTAGTGTTCAAATCCAAGAAGCATTTAAAAAAACCTTATACTCAACAAGCATCATCAGGAACATTGACCACGTTGGGAGTGGTGAGAGAGCAGCTCAGTGAGTCTTGTCACATAAAAGAACAAGAAAAAAGGGAGCATCACTGATGGTCTTTGCTCATTGCAGTATGACATGGAAAGACACTCTTTTCCCTTAAATTTGACATCATGTAGGTAGCTCAATTCTACCTCCACATGACACCTCCACTGCACTATCATCAAATATACAGTTGCTCATATACATTATACCCACTCAGGGCCGTCTTTAGCGCAGGGCAAACGGGGCACTTGCCCTGGGCCCAATCTTTGTTGGGGGGCCCGCGCTAGCCGTGAATTGGGGCCCCGATGACGGCTTTGCAGAGCGCACAGAGGACACGGGAGGATGTATTCCGCACTAGCTAGCTGAGAGGGAGCGGGGCCGGGAGCTCCACTGATGCTCTGACCCCGCCTACGTGCAGCCTGTGTACTCGGAATAGAGCGTCTGTAGTGAGAGCCAGTGATCGGAGAGGGAGCATCAGTGGAGCTCCCGGCCCCGCCCCCTCTATACTGGCTGGTGAATACAGAGGTCCGGGGGCGGGGCCGGGAGCTCCAATGACACTCCCACTCCGATCACTGGCTCTCACTACAGACGCTCTATTCCGAGTACACAGGCTGCATGTGGGTGGGGTCAAAGCGTCAGTGGAGCTCCTGGCCCCGCCCCTCTCAGCAGGCTAGTGCGGAATACAGCCTCCCGTATCCTCTGTGCGCTCTGCAAAAGCCGTCATCGGGGCCCCAATTCAGTGGAGCTCCCGGCTGTTGTAGTGAGCTGTGTTATTCAACTGTAAAGCTGTGCATTGCTGAAAGTTCTCTGACCATCTCCTGTATAATGTCCGCAGTCTCTAATTGTCTCCTGCAGTATGTCCGCAGTCTATGGTAATCTCCTGCAGTATGTCCGCAGTCTCTGATTGTCTCCTGCAGTATGTCCGCAGCCTCTAATTGTCTCCTGCAGTATGTCCGCAGTCTCTGATTGTCTCCTGCAGTATGTCCGCAGTCTCTGTCTCCTGCAGTATGTCTGCAGTCTCTGATTGTCTCCTGCAGTATGTCCGCAGTCTCTGATTGTCTCCTGCAGTATGTCCGCAGTCTCTGTCTCCTGCAGTATGTCTGCAGTCTCTGATTGTCTCCTGCAGTATGTCCGCAGTCTCTGATTGTCTCCTGCAGTATGTCCGCAGTCTCTGATTGTCTCCGGCAGTATGTCCGCAGTCTCTAATTGTCTCCTGCAGTATGTCTGCAGTCTCTGATTGTCTCCTGCAGTATGTCTGCAGTCTCTGATTGTCTCCTGCAGTATGTCTGCAGTCTCTGATTGTCTTCTGCAGTATGTCCGCAGTCTCTGTCTCCTGCAGTATGTCAGCAGTCTCTAATTGTCTCCTGCAGTATGTACGCAGTCTCTGATTGTCTCCTGCAGTATGTCCGCAGTCTCTGGTAATCTCCTGCAGTATGTCCGCAGTCTCTGGTAATCTCCTGCAGTAAGTCCTCAGTCTCTGATTGTCTCCTGCAGTATGTCCGCAGTCTCTGGTAATCTCCTGCAGTATGTCCGCAGTCTCTGGTAATCTCCTGCAGTAAGTCCTCAGTCTCTGATTGTCTCCTGCAGTATGTCCGCAGTCTCTGGTAATCTCCTGCAGTAAGTCCGCAGTCTCTGATTGTCTCCTGCAGTATGTCCGCAGTCTCTGATTGTCTCCTGCAGTATGTCCGCAGTCTCTGGTAATCTCCTGCAGTATGTCCGCAGTCTCTGGTAATCTCCTGTAGTATGTTCGCAGTCTCTGGTAATCTCCTGCAGTATGTCCGCAGTCTCTGATTGTCTCCTGCAGTATATTCGCAGTCTCTGATTGTCTCCTGTAGTATGTCCGCAGTCTCTGATTGTCTCCTGCAGAATATCCGCAGTGTCTGGTAATTTCCTGCAGTATGTCCGCAGTCTCTGATTGTCTCCTGCAGTATGTCCGCAGTCTCTGATTGTCTCCTGCAGTATGTCCGCAGTCCCTGGTAATCTCCTGCAGTATGTCCGCAGTCTCTGGTAATCTCCTGCAGTATGTCCACAGTCTCTGGTAATCTCCTGCAGTATGTCCGCAGTCTCTGATTGTCTCCTGCAGTATGTCCGCAGTCTCTGATTGTCTCCTGTAGTATGTCCGCAGTCTCTGATTGTCTCCTGCAGAATATCCGCAGTGTCTGGTAATTTCCTGCAGTATGTCCGCAGTCTCTGATTGTCTCCTGCAGTATGTCCGCAGTCTCTGATTGTCTCCTGCAGTATGTCCGCAGTCCCTGGTAATCTCCTGCAGTATGTCCGCAGTCTCTGATTGTCTCCTGCAGTCTGTCCGCAGTCTCTGATTGTCTCCTGCAGTATGTCCGCAGTCTCTGGTAATCTCCTGCAGTATGTCCGCAGTCTCTAATTGTCTCCTGCAGTATGTCCGCAGTCTCTGGTAATCTCCTGCAGTATGTCCGCAGTCTCTGGTAATCTCCTGCAGTATGTCCGCAGTCTCTGATTGTCTCCTGCAGTATGTCCGCAGTCTCTATTAATCTCCTGTAGTATGTCCGCAGTCTCTGATTGTCTCCTGCAGTCTGTGCGCAGTCTCTGGTAATCTCCTGTAGTATGTCCGCAGTCTCTGATTGTCTCCTGCAGTATGTCCGCAGTCTCTGGTAATATCCTGCAGTATGTCCGCAGTCTCTGATTGTCTCCTGCAGTCTGTGCGCAGTCTCTGTCTCCTGCAGTATGTCAGCAGTCTCTAATTGTCTCCTGCAGTATGTACGCAGTCTCTGATTGTCTCCTGCAGTATGTCCGCAGTCTCTGGTAATCTCCTGCAGTATGTCCGCAGTCTCTGGTAATCTCCTGCAGTAAGTCCTCAGTCTCTGATTGTCTCCTGCAGTATGTCTGCAGTCTCTGGTAATCTCCTGCAGTAAGTCCGCAGTCTCTGATTGTCTCCTGCAGTATGTCCGCAGTCTCTGATTGTCTCCTGCAGTATGTCCGCAGTCTCTGGTAATCTCCTGCAGTATGTCCGCAGTCTCTGGTAATCTCCTGCAGTATGTCTGCAGTCTCTGGTAATCTCCTGCAGTATGTCCTCAGTCTCTGATTGTCTCCTGCAGTATGTCCGCAGTCTCTGATTGTCTCCTGTAGTATGTCCGCAGTCTCTGATTGTCTCCTGCAGAATATCCGCAGTGTCTGGTAATTTCCTGCAGTATGTCCGCAGTCTCTGATTGTCTCCTGCAGTATGTCCGCAGTCTCTGATTGTCTCCTGCAGTATGTCCGCAGTCCCTGGTAATCTCCTGCAGTATGTCCGCAGTCTCTGATTGTCTCCTGCAGTCTGTCCGCAGTCTCTGATTGTCTCCTGCAGTATGTCCGCAGTCTCTGGTAATCTCCTGCAGTATGTCCGCAGTCTCTAATTGTCTCCTGCAGTATGTCCACAGTCTCTGGTAATCTCCTGCAGTATGTCCGCAGTCTCTGGTAATCTCCTGCAGTATGTCCGTAGTCTCTGATTGTCTCCTGCAGTATGTCCGCAGTCTCTATTAATCTCCTGTAGTATGTCCGCAGTCTCTGATTGTCTCCTGCAGTCTGTGCGCAGTCTCTGGTAATCTCCTGTAGTATGTCTGCAGTCTCTGATTGTCTCCTGCAGTATGTCCGCAGTCTCTGGTAATATCCTGCAGTATGTCCGCAGTCTCTGATTGTCTCCTGCAGTCTGTGCGCAGTCTCTGGTAATCTCCTGTAGTATGTCCGCAGTCTCTGATTGTCTCCTGCAGTATGTCCGCAGTCTCTGGTAATATCCTGCAGTATGTCCGCAGTCTCTGATTGTCTCCTGCAGTATGTCCGCAGTCTCTGAACCTCTTCTGTAGTATGTCTGCACTCTCTGACACTCTCCTGTAGTATGTGTATTATTATGCCCCACTGCTCAGTGAGAGGTAATGATGTGCATTAACCTCTAGCATCCAATCAGCGAACAGTAGTGATCTGCTTTAATCTCTAGCAACCAATTAGTAAGTGGTAATGATGTGCTGTAACCCCTAGCAACCAATTAGTGAGTGTTAATAATGTACATTAGCCTCTAGCAACCAATCAGCAAGCAGAAATTATGCGTTGTAAACTCTAGAAACCAGCCAGTGAGCGGTAAGGATAGGCTGTAACCTCTGGCAAACAATTGCAATTGCTGCGTGATCTGTTGCATTAAACTGATTTTGAGTCTACCTACTATTTTTTGTATGTCTCAGAATGGAGGGGGGCCCCCCAAGAAAATGTTTGCCCAGGGCCCAATCAAAATTAAAGATGGCCCTGTACCCACTACCACCATACCTGCATCATCCCACATCCCACACACACTCCTCTACAGCCACATACTGAGCACTTCCAGACCAATCCATCATACACCACACTAGGTAATCCCTCTATGTATTTATCATATTCCACTGACATAACCCCAGGGTCCATTGCTGGAGATTTATTACAGAGGAATTCTTTCACTCCAGCCACTCCCCCAAGCCACCCTTGGAAGCATTCTGCATTAACCCAGAAAGTAAAATTTTCTGCAATACATGCACGTTTTAGGGTTTCAAGGTCGTGCTTGTAAACAGAACATTGTATTGGTATTGATCTCCCAGAATGTACCTGGCTCACAATTTCTGTTAGTGGAAAGACAACACGGTGCCCTTTCTGGCCTTAAAGTGGTTGTAAACCCTTACCCAGTGAAGTAACAAGCCTCTGGTGATACACAGAGATAAATGATATCCTCCTATATAAGTTGTACCCAATTATCTGCAGCTCTCTCTTCTCTACCTTCTAAAACACACAATTTACACAAGTGTAAAACCAAAATGTATACTCCTGCGCCACTCTCCTTGTCAAAAGAAGTTTATTGAGTATACAATATTATAAAGATACATAAAGTAAGTTTACAAGGATCTATAAAGTAAGCTCATTGTTTTACAGTAGGGTTTATATAGGTAAATATCATGAAATTTCAAATATTAAACATTGGGTTCACGTAAACCTAAATTAAAGATATATATCATTTCCTTAGTTACTTTTGTAGGTATTTAAATGATTTATACCTACTATACATATTGTTTACAAGTAGAGTGTATATAGGTCAAATAAATTCTGATAATGAGCTTTAATCGTAAGGTGGATAAAAGGAAAGAGAAAGAAGAAAAAGGGTTGAAAGGTAGAGGTATGGTCCACAAGGTTGTCCCGCTCGTCAGCTTATTATTCTTTTTAGTTCTCTTTGAAGCCTTAGAATGGGTGTCTCTGTAAGTCATTTAATCTGTTACCCTGGCAACAGGACAGAGTCATTGAAGTTTGACAGGAACTGTTGTTTTATCCAAGGGTGCCAAAGTTTTTCAAATTTTGGAATTTGATTTTGATCGATGGCTACCATCTTAGCATGGGACATTGTATTATTCATTCTGTGAATTGTTTCTGCTAGTACCAATGTAGGAGATTTCCATGCCTTGGCCACTGTTTGTTTTGCAGCCGTTATTAGTTGGATCATAAGTTTGAATTGAGAGAGTGTTAACCATTCCGGTTTTAGATTAAGTAAAGTTAAATATGGATCTGGTTGTATTATTTTTTTAAATATTTTAGATGCAATCATGAAGACTTCCTTCCAGAAGGTTTGGATTACTGGGCACGTCCACCATATGTGTAAATATGTGCCTATTTCTGGGCATCCTCGAAAACAAAGAGCTGAGGTATTAGGTGAATATTTTGCCACTCTAGCGGGTACAAGGTACCAGCGAGTTAGGACTTTATAATTTGTCTCCAGTGCTAAGATGTTGGGTGAAGATGACTTAGATGTGAGCCATATGTTAGACCAGTCCATGTCTTCTAAAGTTCACCCCAGGTCCTCCTCCCACCTCTGAACGTAAGAGGGTCTATTAAGATTTGCTACTCCATATAATTGATTATAAAGTGATGAAATTGTACCTTTAGCAAATGAATCTTTTGTACAGATTGATTCAAAAATGGATAATTGGGATAATGGTGTATCCCCCTTTAGGAATGGTGTATAGAAATTTTTGATTTGGAGATATCTAAATATCTCAGAGTTTGGTAGATCATATTTTTCTCTAAGCGATGGGAATGAAAGGAATGATTTAGATGCTATGAAGTCATTTAGTGTCTGAATGCCTGATGTTGTCCAAGCTTTAAAAGAATTTGGGTAGATCCATGCCGGATAAAAGGCCGGATTTCTGATAAAAGAAAGGAGAGGATTGTGTGGAGATTGTAACTGATATTTGATTTTTAGTTTATCCCAGAGAGATAAGAAGTGTTTAGTTATGGGATTATGAATTTTAAAGCGGTCTTTAGGATCAAGCCATAATAAATTTGATATTAATAGAGGGTCATTTTCTGAAGCCTCTATAAATACCCATAATGGGATTTCCTGTTTTGCATGGTATTTGGACAGACTGGCCAAATGTGCTGCTCTGTAGTAGTTAGTAAAATTAAGGTATCCCAGGCCTCCTTTATTTTTGGGAAGCTGTAGTGTGTGTATAGGTATACGTGGTTTAGAAGAGCCCCATATAAACGAAGTTGCTCTTTTTTGTACTATTCTCAAAAAATAGGAAGGAATTGGAATAGGGGGGACTCTGAATAGATAAAGCAATTTGGGTAGAATAGTCATTTTGATTGCATTAATCTTCCCTATCCAGGATAAAGGAAGTTGCGACCATTGTTTTATTAGATTTGTGATCTGTCCTAATACAGGAGGATAATTGGTTGAGAATAAGTCAGAATGAGATGCTGTTAAATGAATTCCAAGATATGGGATTGATTTTTCTGCCCATGTGAATGGGAGTGCAGCCCTAGCCGGGATCAATTCCATGTTTGCGAGTGAAATATTAAGCACTAGGCATTTCTTAGGATTAATCATAAGGCCGGATAGGGCTGCAAATCCATCAAGAGCTGGTATTAAGTTAGGACCAGAGACCTATGGTGATGATAGAAAAAGTAATATATCGTCTGCAAATATACATAATTTGTGTGTAATACCTCCTACTTCAATGCCAGTTATAGTTTGGTTTGTTCTGATGTATTGGGCCATGGGTTCGAGTATAAGGGCAAATAATAAGGGAAATAATGGGCAACCCTGTCGGGTACCTCTTTCGATATTAAAGGCTTCAGATTTGTATCCAGCATATTTTATATAGGCTTTGGGTTTATTATATAATGCTTTGATCCATGTTAAAAAGTGGGGTCCAAAACCCAATTTTTGTAATGAATATTGCATATATTGCCAGGATACTGTGTCAAATGCCCTCTTAATATCGAGAGATAGAAAACATAAAGGGATTTTCCGTTTTTTAGCAATATGTGCCAATAACACTGCCCTGCGTATATTATCGCCTGCCTGTCTATTTGGCATGAAGCCTCCTTGATCTCTATGTATTAATTTTCCTATAATGCTATTGAGGTGTTTTGCTATTATTTTTGCTAATAATTTAACCACTTGCCGACCGGGCCATAGCCGAAAGACGGCTGCAGCGCAGTCGGCTAGTTCTGGGTGGACGTCCATGGACGTCCTCCCAGAATACTGCTCTCGCGCGCCCCCTGGGGCGCGCACCCGAGAACTTCCGTGACCGCCGGTTCCTCCCTCCCCTCTCTGTACCGATCGGTACAGTGCGAGGGGAGAGGGGGAGGGATCGGATGGCAGCACCGCTGTGGGCTGCATGTGTAGTGCCCACAGCGGTGCTCAGTGACATTTGCAGTCACATCCATCCATCCCTCAATGCTCAGCCAACCCTGCAATACTCTGCATAACACCCTGTAATACTCTGCATAACGCCCTGCAATACTCTGCATAACACCCTGCAATACTCTGCATAACACCCTGCAATACTCTGCATAACACCCTGCAATACTCTGCATAACACCCTGCAATACTCTGCATTATACCCAGCACTACTCTGCATTATACCCGGCACTACTCTGCAATATACCCGGGCACTACTCTGCAATATACCCGGGCACTACTCTGCAATATACCCGGGCACTACTCTGCAATATACCCGGGCACTACTCTGCAATATACCCCGCAATACTCTGCAATATACCCCGCAATACTCTGCAATATACCCCGCAATACTCTGCAATATACCCAGCACTACTCTGCAATATACCCCGCAATACTCTGCAATATACCCCGCAATACTCTGCAATAGCCCGCAATACTCCGCAATTTTTAACCAGTTCCCGCCCACAGTCATATGACGTCCTTGACTTTAAGCGGGTATATCTGAATGATGGGTGCAGCTACAGGCATCATTCAGATATCAGCTTTTTCAGCCAGTGATTTCCTACACCATAAGAATGATCATAGCGGCTGTTCCACTGCTTGATCACTCTTATGGGAGGCGAGAGGGGACGCCCCCCCCTTCCCGCCACCCTCCGGTGCTTCTACCGACTCACCGCTACGATCGAAGCCAAGATCGTTTTTTTTTTTATTATTATTTCAGGCTTCCCAGCCTAGAGGTGAGATGTGAGGTCTTATTGACCCCATATCTTACTGTAAAGAGGACCTGTCATGCCATATTCCTATTACAAGGATGTTTACATTCCTTGTAATAGAAATAAAAGTGATCAAAAAATTTTGGGGGGGGGGGGAAAGTGTCAAACTAAAATAAATAAAGTAAAATAAACAATAAAAAAAAAAAAAATTTAAAGCGCCCATGTCCGTGTGCTCGCATGCAGAAGCGAACACATACGTAAGTCCCGCCCACATATGAAAACGGTGTTCAAACCACACATGTGAGGTATCGCTGCGATCGGTAGAGTGAGAGCAATAGTTTTGGCCCTAGACCTCCTCTGTAACTCAAAACATGTAACCAGGAAAAAATTTTAAAGCGTCACCTATGGAGATTTTTAAGTAGCGACGTTTGGCACCATTCCACGAGAGTGTGCAGTTTTGAAGGGTGACATGTTGGGTATCTATTTACTCGGCGTAACTTCATCTTTCACATTATGCAAAAACATTGGGCTAACTTTACTGTTTTGTTTTTTTTAAAGCACAAAACTGTTTCTTTCCCCAAAAAAACGCATTCGAAAAATTGCTGCACAAATACCGTGCGAGATAAAAAGTTGCAACAACCGCCATTGTATTCTCTAGGGTCTTTGCTAAAAAAAATATATATAATGTTTTGGGGTTCTATGTAATTTTCTAGCAAATAAATTATGATTTTTACATGTAGGAGAGAAATGTCAGAATTGGCCTGGGCGCTCCAGAACGCCTGGAGGTGCTCCCCTGCATGTTGGGCCTCTGTATGTGGCCATGCTGTGTAAAAGTCTCACATATGTGGTATCGCCATACTCGGGAGTAATAGCAGAATGTGTTTTGGGGTGTAATTTGTGGTATGCATATGCTGTGTGTGAGAAATAACCTTCTAATATGACAATTTTGTGAAAAAAGAAAAGAAAAAAAAAATCTTGATTTTGCAAAGAATTGTGGGAAAAGATGACAATTTCAAAAAAACTCACCATGCATCTTTCTAAATACCTTGGAATGTCTTCTTTCCAAAAAGGGGTCATTTGGGGGGTATTTGTACTTTTCTGGCATGTTAGGGTCTCAAGAAATTAGATAGGCCGTCAGTAATTCAGGTGTGATCAATTTTCAGATATTGGCACCGTAGCTTTTAGACTCTCTAACATTCACAAAGACCAAATAATATACACCAAGTTGTACTTATTTTTACCAAAGATATGTAGCGGTATAAATTTTGGCCAAAATTTACGAAGAAAAATTACTAATTTGCTACATTTTATAACAGAAACAAAGAAAAATTCATTTTTTTACCAAATTTTAAGTCTTTTTTCTTTTATAGCGCAAAAAATTAAAAACCCAACGGTGATTAAATACCACCAAAAGAAAGCTCTATTTGTGTGAAAAAAAGGATAAAAATTTCATATGGGTAAAGTGTTGTATGACTGAGTAATTGTCATTCAAAGTGTGAGAGCACCGAAAGCTGAAAATTGGTCTGGTTAGGAAGGGGGTTTAAGTGCCCAGTGGTCAAGTGGTTAATATCGAGGTTTAACAGAGAGATAGGCCGATAATTCACACAGGAAGTATCATCAGAAAGGGGTTTTGGGATTATACAAACAATTGCCATTAGTGTTTCTTGCCGAAAAGAATGTCCATCTAGAAGTTTGTTAAAAGTTTCAGTGAGAATGGGAGAGAGTATTTCTGAGAATGTTTTATAGTATAAAGCCGAGTAGCCATCTGGGCCTGGTCTTTTGTTAAGTCTTAGGTCTTTTATGGCGTTAGCAACTTCATCTATAGTTATAGGCTCATCCAAACTGCTTTTTTGATTCTGAGATAACTCAGGTAAGGTTATTTTTGAGAAGAAGGATTCAGCCTCTGTAGGATTAAATTCATTGTTTGTCTTGTATAAAGTTGCGAGATGTGAGTGAAATTTATGGACTTTTTTAACTGGATTACAAGTGTAAACATTTTTTGATAATTTCAAACGTATTGGTTTGAAAGATTTGTTAGTTGAATTTAATGCCCAAGCCAAATATATACCTGGTTTGTTTGTATTCATGTAGAAATTGTGTTTGGAGCGTTTGAGGGATTTATCAACTGACTCAGTGAGAAATAGATCGTATTCCAATCTAGATTTTTCCAGATGAGATTTTGTACTCTGATATGGATTATCTTGAAATGATATGTAGGCTGCATTAAAATTGAGATCTAGTTTTTTTGCTAGATTTTTGCGTTCCCGTTTAAATAGTGCCATTTGTCTTTGTATTGTACCACGCAAGACAGGCTTATGAGCTTCCCACAGTGTTATTGGGGAGATGCCTGTTGTATTATTAATTGATATGTATTCCTTTAAAGCTTGTTCAATGGCCATCTGATGTAGTGGGTGTTTGAGCATTATGTCCGGTAAGTACCACGTTGGGTCATGCGCTTTTGGTATGGCTGAGGCTATAGTAGTGTATACTGCATTATGGTCAGACCACGGAATCGGAATTATATCTGATGAAATAATTTCTGGTATCATTCCTATTGTTAGAAAAATATGATCTATTCTGGTGAAGGTTTGATGAGGGTGCGAGAAATAAGTGAATTTCTTTTTCATTGGGTTACTTTCTCTCCACGAATCTACCAGATTGTATTTGGAAAGAGGTTGAGAAAAAGGTAATCTAGAGGTTATTTTGGATGGTGTAAAAGGTGATTTATCTAGAAATGGGAGGAGGACCTGGTTCGAATCCCCACATATTATCACTGTTCCTATTTTGTGTGTATTAATCACTTGTAATATATGTGAGAGGAATGGTGTAGGTTGTTTGTTAGGAGTGTAGTAGGAAATCACCGTGATTTCTGTATCCATTATATAACCCATGAGTATCAGGTATCTACCTTCTGGGTCTTTAATTTCTGATGATAAGGTGAATGGTGTGGATCGGTGAAATGCAATTAGAGTTCCCCTTTGCTTGGTACAGGCAGAAGCCGTGTAAATTTGTTGATAAAAAGGAGAAATATATTTTGGAGTAGAATCTTTGGTGAAGTGTGTTTCTTGGAGGCATACTATGTGAGCCTTCTTGTTATGAAAAGTACGGAAGGCTTTGGTCCTTTTTTGAGGGACATTTATTCCCTGAACTTTCAGGGAAAGTATATTCAGTGGTGTCATGGCAACAGATCAAATAGTTTTGACTTACTTTTTGTTATGCAGAGCTGACTGCACAGATCAACCTGTGTGGACTGAAGAGATGAATAGATAGAAAAGAAACCAGTGAATTCTGGAGTAAAGAGTAAACAAAAAACATATGAGATTAGATGATACATTGTATAAATTATTTTTTGCAAGTAATCACAATTTACCCGTGAAAGAGAGTAAATATCTCTCTCAGGGGAATAAGTGCCTTCGTCACACTCCCACATAATATGGTTGGGAGAATGAGGAGGGCTAATGGGGGTACACGGATCTTCCGCTTACAGGAGAGAAGTGCTATGTCAAAAGACATCAAAATGATGTTTCCTTAATTGGAGTGCAGAATATCGTTTTTGTTGAAATTATTTATTCCAGGGTGGTTGTATATGGTTAGTCTTGCCCTAGGCTAAATAATTCAGTTAGAAAGGTACTGTTAATAACTTTGGTATTGATGAAGATAGTTTGAATTATTTTGGGATTTTAACCCTTTTAGAGTAAACAATTACATATTTTATTCATATGTAACTGTTTAGATATGTTAACTCATAAAATTGAGGTTGTATTGCTTCAGATTAGAAAAAACAAAAACATAATTCTAGGAACTAGTTAGGTAATAATATATTTGTTTTAAGAAAAGAAAGAAAAAGCTTCCATTACTTCTGGATTATTGAACATATTTGTCCTAAAAAGTAATAAATCTATTGTTATTACCTGATAATATATAACTGAACAAGAATTTCCTTATTTCACTTATATATTCTAAGGCTATATGAATCAGAAGTAATAAGAAATATAACTTGAATGTAACATGATCCCACACAGTGTGTGACTATCAGAATGCAGTTACATTCAGTTATAAATACAGGTTTTTTATAGAGAACCATCTCTTAGTATAATAAATGAAGAGATATCAGGAATTAGGATGTCAGTCCATTGAATCTTCTTGGTCCATGGATAATGTGGCATAACGGCCTCTTTTGTGAGAATGATGATTCCCATTTTGTTCTGAAATTTTCTGAGTGCTGCCTGAAGGTAAAGATGATGTCATTCTTCTGCGTGTGGGAGAGTTGCTGCTTGTGGGTTCTGTCAGATTTAATTTTAAAAGGGTTTGTTGTAGTTCATCTGCTGATCTGCTTCTGTAAATTGTACCTTGGTAGTTAAATCTGACTGAAAAGGGGAAGCCCCATTGATACATAATGTTGTGGCGTTGCAGTTCCATTAGTTGAGGTTTCATGGATCGTCTTTTAGTAATAGTAAGTTGGGATAGGTCAGCAAAAATTTGATAATTGTGTCCTTAAAAATTAAGTTCCTTTTTTTCTCTTGCAGCAATTAGTATTTGTTCTTTCGTTCTGTAATAATGAAATTTTGTGATTATATCACGTGGGGGTTCATCTTTCTTTTTGGCTGTGAGGGCTCTGTGTACTCTGTGTTTGAACGTCTGGCTCTATTTTCGTAATCTTCGAGCTTAGTTTGAAGTATTAAATTCTCTTCTTTTAGTTGTTCCAATTCTGTTATATTTACTTGGGTTGTAATTTCAATTTCATCCATTTTTATTTCTAAGGCTGCGGTGCGGTTTCCCAGCTCTCTTATTTCTTTGGTTAGGCTTTTTGTTATTTGGTCTGAGGTTTGTTTTAAAGCCTTATGAAGCATCTTTTCAAATTGTAATAATATTACTGGGGATGCTGGGGAGGCTTGTGGAATAGTTTGTGAGAGGATTTGTTCTGTATCTGACTCAAATGGAGAGTCTTGCTGTGACATTTTCTGTCTGTGAGAGCTCCCTGATGCTGTATTTTGTGAGGTGACTGGAGCTGCTTTAGTTGCAGTGAGTGCCTGTGAGCTCTTTGTGAGGTGATTTTGATTTCTGCCACGGTTTCCTCCTAGTACCATATTTCCTGCCCAAACTTTCACAGTTTGTTCACTGGGGCAAAAAGGTTCAAATGGATACATTTTGAGCCTGCAGGCTCCGCTTTGTCCTTCTCTTCTCTCCTCAGCGGTGCAGAGCTCTAACAATGCATGTCTGCTCCGCTAGGCTCCCCTCCTGCGCCACTCTCAATATTTGACAAAATATCTATCGGTTGCTGCTGCTAATCATGTGTTCCCACATCAACAATAAATCTTTTAATAAACGAGCAGTGCTGCTATTTTGCATAAATATCCACCACCTAAAACACATACCCTCCCTTATAAAACAAATAGCAGATAATAAAAAAAATAGTGACACAAAATTATATAAATAATCCTGTGTACTGGGATATCTATTACTAGAATATCTATGCAAAGTGCAGAAATTTTGTTAAAACATCAATCGTCGTATTAATAGTGGAATATAAACAAACACACACACCATGTGATAAAGTGAAGCACAACCAACCAGGGCAGGGAGTAGACTGGGGTGGGTGGGTTCCTGCACATATTCGCTGAGAAAAAAAGCCCTGCAATCAACTAATATATAATTTATCTTCCAAAAGTCTGTTATAATCCATGACAGAGTGCAATCAGGGGTCAAGTCCTGGGGAAAAAAGTGTGGGAACTCACCCAAGATTTCCCACCCCCCATGCCAAAAAATAAAAAAGTTTGTTTGTATTGTATTCTTGTACATTCTATGTATGTAGTCCTTTTTTAACACAGTGCAACATTTATTGTAAAGTGCCAGTTTACGAGGACACATCTAAATTCCCCTGCATTAAACAATTAAATATAGCACAGAAGTAACAAAATACTTTAACCTGTATGCTATACTAACAAAAAAACACCACACTGTGTGATAATGGTTTCCTTGCAGGGAATTTCTAAAACAAGTTGCAATAACTGGGGGCCCCTTCCACATTATGTTTCTATGCAGGGTCCGATATGTGCGGCCCCTCCTGCCCCAAGGTGTCCACACGCATATGTTGGTCTGTGCAGTGGAGTGAGGCCAGGAGTGCTGAGCATGCTGGCCTGGGGCCCCTCTCCTCAGGCTGTCTGTATTGATTGTGCAAAGTGGGGCCCAGGCCCCGGGCTGCTCACTCCTCAGTGCCCATCAAATGCAGCCTGATTAGTGCCCATCAAATGCAGCCTGATCAGTTCCCATCAATGCAGCCTTAACAGTGCCCATCAAATGCAACCCTACCAGTGCCCATCAAATGCAGCCTGGTCACTGCCCATCAATGCAGCCTGATCAGTGCCTATCAAATGCAGCCTGACCAGTGCCCATCAAATGCAGCCTTACCAGTGCCCATCAATGCAGCCTTACCAGTGCCCATCAATGCAGCCTTACCAGTGCCCATCAATGCAGCCTTACCAGTGCCCATCACATGCAGCCTTACCAGTGCCCATCACATGCAGCCTTGCCAGTGATGCAGCCTGACCTGTGTACAGCAATGCAGCCTGATGAGTGCCCAGCAATGCAGCCTGATGAGTGCTCAGCAATGCAGCCTGATGAGTGCTCAGCAATGCAGCCTGATGAGTGCCCAGCAATGCAGCCTGATGAGTGCTCAGCAATGCGGCATGATGAGTGTTCAGCAATGCAGCCTGATGGGTACCCAGCAATGCAGCCTGAGTGCCCAGTAATGCAGCCTGATGAGTCCCCAGTAATGCAGCCTAATGAGTGCACAGCAAAGAAATATATATAAAGGAAAGCATGAACGGTTGTCCAAAGCTGATTGATTAGGCTGCCATCTGATAAATAGTTACCTGCTAGCAGACTCAAGCCAGGTGTAGGAAAAGGGACTTTGCTCTGTACTAGAGAGGTTTTAAGTCGGGGAGGGCCCAGGTAACGGCTGTGGAATCTGTGGCTGCCATATATGGAGGGGGTTAGAAAAGGAAAGACAGAAGTGAGGGAGGAAAACAGAAGGGAAAGGGGAGGGGGGAGGGAAAGGAAATGGAGGGGGAGGGGGGAAGAGAAGGGGGGGAGGGAAGGAAGGGGAAAGGGGGGGAGGGGGGGAGAAAGGGAAGGGGGGAGGAACAGAAGGGGGGAGGGGGGAAAAGAAATGAGAAAAAAAGGAGAAGGGAAAGATAGGTACAGAAAAGGTAGTAAGGGAAGGAAAGGGGTGTTGAAAGTGTGAAAACACACTGGTGTGAGAGGAGTGAGGAGTGTGTGTTAGAGAAGTGAAGTCCCAATGGGGTAGTGAACAAGGTGGGAACATGCTGTGTTGAGGAGATAAAGTAGTCAAAATGGGCTGGGAGAGCAGACTAATGTCCTACACATATGTGCCTATTTAAACACCCCCACCACACACCAGGTTAGATCATGGACAGGCTGCCACTCCAGGGATCTTTTTCCACATAAGGTAAATTCAATTATCTCCTCTATGGCTATACATTGCTTTTTACATGCTTTCCTCCACACTCAGCAGCCATTCCTTGTAGCCCTTACCTTTACTATATATTTTTTTCTTTTTTTTCCCCTTTAGACATAGCTGGGCTTTTTGTAAGTATTTAGTCTGCTCTCCCAGCCCATTTTGACTACTTTATCTCCTCAACACAGCATGTTCCCACCTTGTTCACTACCCCATTGGGACTTCACTTCTCTAACACACACTCCTCACTCCTCTCACACCAGTGTGTTTTCACACTTTCAACACCCCTTTCCTTCCCTTACTACCTTTTCTGTACCTATCTTTCCCTTCTTTTCTTTTTTCTAATTTCTTTTCCCCCTCCCCCCTCCCCCCTTCTATTCCTCCCCCCTCTCCCCTTTCCTCCCCCCCCCTTTCCCCTTCCATCCCCCCTCCCTCCTCCCCCCCCCCTTCTTTCCTTCCCCCCCATATCCTTTCCCTCCCCCCTCCCCCTTTCCCTTCTCTTCTCCTCCCTCACTTCTGTCTTTCCTTTTCTAACCCCCTCCATATATGACAGCCACAGATTCCATGGCCGTTACCTGGGCCCTCCCCGACTTAAAACCTCTCCAGTACAGAGCAAAGTCTGTTTTTCTACACCTGGCTTGAGTCTACTAGCAGGTAACTATTTATCCGATGGCAGCCTAATCAATCAGCTTTGGACAACTGCTAATGTTTTCCTTTATATATATTTCTTTGTGAATATTTTTATGGCTTCTAATTGTATCTTATTTCATGCAGCCACATATCCACTTGGTTCCCTCAACATAACCCCTGAGGAAGCCCCACTGGTCGAAACATTAAGGGATTTGGGACTACAGTACAGAGTGACTGTTCATATCCAAATCTATTTTGATATGTACTGATGTATGTCATTTCATGTCATTATGTCTAGCCAGCATAATTTTTAAATTTTGTATATGTTGAATAAAATATGAATTTTATTTTTTACTTTCATGTTTGCTGTAATCTCCTTTCCCAGCACCCAAAAAGTCCCACCAAATTATTCTCCTGACTATATCTACTACTCAGGGATGGTGGTGCCCTCTTTTTGACACTGTCACCTATCCATTTTTATTAATGCAGCCTGATGAGTGCCCAGTAATGCAGCCTGATGAGTGCCCAGTAATGCAGCCTGATGAGTGCCCAGTAATGCAGCCTGATGATTGCCCAGCAATGCAGCCTCACCTGTGTCTGAATCTGGGATTTGAATATCCCGGAGTGCCCATCCTCCCCTCCCTTGGTCCGCCTCCTCCTCCTCCAGCGGCGCTGTAACAAAGTCCCGGCTCCTATCATTCACATAACACTGATTCAATTTGTCATTGGATCAGTGTTCCACCTATCACTAGAGCCAGGACTTTGTTACAGCGCCAGGAGGAGGTGGACTGAGGGAGGAGAGGACGGGTGCGCCAGGATGACAACCCCCCATGTGTGGCATCCGGGACAGACCGCCCCCTGCTGGCACAGATGCCCTCTCCTTGACGTTAGTCCTGCAGGACGTGGCTGCTAATGGGAACGATGTTCCTGCTGTGGAAAAAGTACAGGAACGTTGTTCCCACAAGTCCCTGCAGCACTCGAGCCCTGAGTGCAATTCTCCACATATGTGAAACACTTGTGATCTGGCACCTTCCACACTAAATTCTCACCTCCAATTTTGACCTATATGCAGTGCATCTGGAAAGTATTCACAGCGCTTCACTTTTTACACATTTTGTTGGTTATGCCTTTTTCCCAAATGGATTACATTCATTATTCTCTTCAAAATTCTACAAACAATAACCCATAATAATAACATGAAAGAAGTTTGAAATATTTGCTAATTTATTAAAAATAAGAAATGAAAAAAAAAACACATGTACATAAGTATTCACAGCCTTTGCTCAATACTTTGTTGAAGCACCTTAAGTATGATGCTACAAGCTTGGCACACTTATTTTTGGGCAATTTCTCCCATTCTTCTTTGCAGGACCTCTCAATCTCCATCAGGTTGGATGGGGAGCGTCGGTGCACAGCCATTTTAAGATCTCTCCAGAGATGTTCAATCGGGTTCAAGTCTGGGCTCTGGTGGGCCACTCAAGAACATTCACAGAGTTGTCCTGTAGCCACTCATTTATTATCTTGGCTGTATGCTTAGGGTCATTGTCCTGTTGGAAGATAAACCTTTGCCCCAGTCTGAGGTCCAGAGTGCTCTGGAGCAGGTTTTCATCAAGGATGCCTCGGTACATTGCTGAATTCATCTTTCCCTCGATCCTGACTAGTCTCCATGTTCCTGCCACTGAAAAACATCCCTGCCACCTCCATGCTTCACTGTAGAGATGGTATTGGCCAGGTGATGAGGGGTGCCTGGTTTCCTCCAGACATGACGCTTGCCATTCACACCAAAAAGTTCAATATTTGTTTCATCAGACCAGAAAATTTTGTTTCTCATGGTCTGAGAGTCCTTCAGGTGCCTTTTGGCAAACTCCAGGTGGGATATCATGTACTTTTTACTGAAAAGTGGCTTCCGTCTGACCACTCTGTCATACAGGCCTGATTGGTGGAGATGGTTGTTTTTCAGGTAGGTTCTCCTCTCTCCATAGAGAAACACTGGAGCTTTGTCAGAGTGACCATCGGGTTCTTGGTCACCTCCTTGACTAAGGCCCTTCTCCCCCGATTGCTCAGTTTGGTCAGGCAGCCCACTCTAATAAGAGTCCTGGTGGTTCCAAACTTCTTCCATTTTTCAGGATGATGGAGGCCACTATGCTCATTGGAATCTTCAATGCTGCCGAAATTTTTCTGTACCTTTCTCCAGATCCGTGCCTCGATACAATCCTGTCTCAGAGGTCTATAGACAATTCCTTGGACTTCATGGCTTAGTTTGTGCTTTGACGTGCACTGTTAACTATGGGGACTTATATAGTCAGGTGTGTGCTGTTCCAAATCTTGTCCATATAACTGAATTTACCACAGGTGGACCTCAAGTTGTAGAAACATCTTCAAGATGATCAGTGGAAACAGGATGCACCTGAGCTCCAGTTTGAGTATCATGGCAAAGGCTGTGAATACTTATGTACAGTACATGTGATTTGTTGTGTTTTTTTATTTTCAATAACTTTGGAAAGATTTCAAACAAACGTCTTTCACGTTGTCACTATGAAGTATTGTTTGCAGAATTTTGAGAAAAATAATGAATGTAATCAGTTTTGGAATAAGGCTGTAACATAACAAAATGTGGAAAATGTGAAGCGGTGTGAATACTTTCCGGATGCACTGTATCAAATAGGTCAATTTTAGCTGTTAAATTACAACACAGGATCTGTCTGGATGTGACAATGGACTTCAATCACCTCTTAGGATCAGCATGCTGTATATATCCTCTTCATGGGTAATGGCTCTTATCTCCACCTTCCTCCTCTTTCTCCCAGTAAATAGCTCAAAATAAAATTAAAACCATCATCATGCTTTCTATACCATACATTTCTTTTTTAAAAGACAGAAAATGCACTAGCATGTTCATTTGAGTAAAAAGGTTTTTTTTTAAGAACTGTCCTCTTACGATTGTGAGAACTGGCATCCCCACTCTTCCTGGATCTCTGCCCTACTTCCTGGTCCAACGTAATGACATTACCGACTCCACTCTATGCATTACATCACAGTCATGTACTGTAGCTTCATCAGGTGAATATCAATATAAATCAGCAACACTGCACTTTTATTAAAATACACATTTTACACAACATCCCTCAGCTAAAGAAAGTACAGTTCAGGGATGTGACATCACACATACTGCAGAGCTAGAGCGCAGAGTTCCTTGATATCTGATTGTGGAGTGGAGGGGAGGGACACACACCCCCATATAAAGGGTCATAGGAAAACATACAACACTGAGGCCATGAGTCACCTGCTGTGTGCTGGAGGGAACGGGATGGGCCATCTCCGTCAAGGTTGTTGTGTTTCTTAGAGTCTTTTCAGTGACTCATGCAAATAGCAGATGGATCAGAGATCAGACAGGAACCGGACTTGGTGCTTTGGATTCAGGCTAGTACACACTATACAGATATGTGCTTTGTTCATTTTACATGTCTGAAGTTTTCATCCCTGCCTAGTTGTCTTTTCGTAAACTATAGGATCTCCTGGTTTATAGAATCCTAGTTTTACTCCTTGAGACAACACAGGAATGAACTGGACAAAGGACAAGATGTTATTTTTCAGCAGGATCAAGATCAGGTATTTATTTGGCAATTATTAAACAAATATTAGGAATACGCCCTCACCAGCATATGTAACCTACCAAAAAGGAGCAAATGAGAGACTTTCATTAGTTTTGCGTACTCTTTAAATAAAGCTCCTTTATGAAACTGTTTCTGGGTTCATGTCATTTTATTTTGCAGCTATTCTGTAAACCTAGGGTAATCCATCTAATTGATGTATGTGGTTCCTTTGTTGCAATCATGTGCCAAACAAATGTCATATGCAACATATTTGCTTGCACATGATTACACAATTTAAATGATCAAATAAGATATTGTGGCTACAGCAGTTCTCATTTATTTATTTTTTTGGGGGGGGTTTGGGGCTTTTCATTTTAATTTCACATGGTTATCTGCTTCCGGACCTAGGATGGCAACTCACTGTTCTGTTTTCTATAGAGAAGAAGTGTTGGCACCCTAGAACAGAAAGGTGTGTAGGACTATCAAACACCTCCCCCTCTCCTCATTTCCATTACATAGGCTGAGGTGTTCTGTAGTTCACGGAAAGAACTTATTGGGGAGTGGGTAGACTAAAGATTGAGGCCTAGCTGTCTGTGGTCATTATAAACTCGCAATCTTGTACCGTACTTCCAAATTAATTTTTTATTTATTTATTAAACTTTCCCACAAACATTAATGAGTATTCAAAGTAAACACAGCTTTTTCAATGTCAGTAACATACTATAGAGAACATCCACTTTTTAAGCTGAAATGCAGCTAATCGTTAATTTGGGAGCAAACATTACAAAGCATATTTTGACTGTTAAAAAAAATAAAAACATATACTTCAGACATAAGGCTTGGAACAAATTACATGGTTAATAATGTTAATAATTAATAGTTAATCATGATTTATAATGATGTCCAGAAAGTGAGTAAAATGAACAAAATGAATTTTAAACTTTTCAATACTGCCTTGGAAGTTCTCTGCAGGGAACAAGTTTCAAATTACTCCTAAACCTTCCAAACTTCACCACTGCTTTATACAGAAAGCTAGAAAGCATCATCTGGGCCATGAACGAGGGAATCCTCAACATTTTATCCCTCCCTCTGGCACAAAAAATTGTAGAGAGCACAATCACTCTTGACAATTATGTTTATAGCGCTTGGATCCATTTTACTAACACCTCTAAAAACTCCACAAATAACAGAGCCCATGTTAGATGGCAATTAGAATTCTGATATTTCAAACCCAGGTCAGGTATAATAAAAAGTAGGGTTGCTCTGATACCAATACCCGTATCGGTATCAGTGCTGATATTAAGCATTTGCACCAGTATATATATATATATATATATATATATATATATAACTGAAACCAGTACTTTCAACCTCGTTTCTTTCAGCTGTCAGCTGGATTCACCCAGTTGGTTTTGCACAGAGCAGCCCAGATCCTCCTCTTCTTGGGTCCCTCTTTGCTGCTCCAGGCCCCTCCCTCCTTTGGAGTACCCCTTCAGCCAGCAGCTTTCTATGGTGGCAAAAATACAGAAGGCCTTCGCGCTACTAAGATGTGTTCAAAATAATCTCTTAATCATTAAAAGAGGGAAAACCTCGTAAACTATAAAATTTAGTAAATCAACAATTAAATAACCAAAGTGCGTACCGTGCAATAAAGTGCAATCAAATGAAATAAAGAAAGCTGTCTGCAGCAGGATCTTCCAGTGTTCACAATCCACTCATAAATACATACAAATCATATAATGATTCTGTGCTAAAGCAATAATGTGCAAAAAGTGTTCAATAAATAAAATAAATAGACACTGTGTAAATAGTGCCCAAATAAATTGGTAAAAAAGAAAAGTGCAAAAGTGATCAGTCCATAGGTTGGTTATCTATCTAGGGGCATTAGATTCAATATGATGATGATCTCTTAATTTAACATTTTTCAGTAAATGTCCAAAAAGGATTTTGCAAAAATGTGTTTGAATAAATTGCACAGCAGACAGGCGAGAAGTTTATAATCCCATAAATATCCCATATAATCTGTGGGCACGAGATTACATAAGGATGTGGATGTGTAGTACCCATTCAGGTTATATATTTAGTGGAACGGAGGACCCCCTGGTTGTGGATGTTAAAATAGAGGAATAGATTCCTGGACACTGTTTATGCTGGCACTTCAAGATATCAAGGTTTTACACTTAATGGAACGGAGGACCCCCTGGTGGTGGATGTTGGAATAACGGAATAGATCCCTGTTTATTGCCTTATGTTGACATTTCAAGATATGAAGGTGATGTTTCTATGGGGGCACCTTAGCAGAGTCACAGCTTTGTGTATCCATTCAGACATGGAGCCTTGACCTGGTCCCACCCCTTTCTCCCATGATTGGCTGACTGACTGATTGACAGACGCGGGAGCCAATGGCGCCACTGCTGTGTCTCAGCCAATCAGGAGGAGTGTCCTGGACAGCTTAGACATTCATAGAAAATTCATGGAAAGAGAAGGGTAAGGTAAGTAATTAATCAGGTAAGTAATTAGGAAGTGCTGGGGAGGCTGCTACACACAGAAGGTTTTTTAGATAAAAAACCTTCTGCCTTTACAACTCCTTTAATTAATTCCTTATTCTCCTTCTCCATTTAATTACCGTATTATTTTCCTGCTGAATTTTTTTGTGTTCACTTTTATTTTATGAACTATTAATAATTAAAACTTTTGTTTTGTTTGCTTTGCTTGTTAATATTTTTATACCATAGCTGACAGCTGAAGTGTAAACAAAACAGCTGTGGTAGGTATCAGTAATTGGTATCAGCAAGTACTAAAGATTGGTACTCATACTCATTGTAAAAAAAGTGGTAATGGTGCATCCCTAATAAAGAGCTTTATGCTGGTTCTATACAATGTATGGGGTCTCCATTTTTCTGTAGGCGCTTTGGACTTGGAATGTGAAATCTTCCCTTTATTAATCCCTTTTAAATTGATCAGGTTATATTTTACATGACAATGCATTTGGCAGTGAAAAAAAGGAAATATCCCAATTATAAATGACTTACCACAGTGTCACCACGAGATGCTGTTCTGTAGAAAGTGGAAGGCTCATAGTAGTTCTTGCTAGTATAGAAAAATCGAATGTAAAGGTGTTGGCGCTAAAAACATGCAAAAAAAAGTGAAAAGGGCAAATGGTGAATACAAAAGCAAATAAATATATAAAGTCCAAAGTGACAATCCCAACACCTAAATAAATGAAATCTTCTGGTTTGATGTTTCTTCAAATAAAAGCTTCACCATGAGTGCTCATGAGATAGATGGCAAATCACCAAAGGTGTCTGACCACTTTTTACAGTAGGTCAAAAAGCGCTTGAATTGAATGGACCAGAGGAATGCTAGGTAGGCATCTCTCCACTATGTGACCCCCTCCAGATGATAAGGGAACAGACTCCACCAAGGACACACAAAAAGAACTCGTATGGTGTAGTAAGTTTTAATAAAATATGTTTAAAAAGGTAAAAAAAGGATTTTGCACTCACATGTGACTGTGCTATGCCCAGCACTAAGGTGTCTACAGAATGTGCAGGTGGATATACCAGAATCTACGCCTCGTTCTGGATATACCAAAAAGGATGTCACACCCTTTTGTGTATTATAAAAGCAAACAGGAAATGGCAGTTTGTCACTTCCTGATGACGCCAGTAAGATGAAACGTAATTAGAAGTGTGCACTCGTCACTTCCAGGTCATCTATGTGACATCCATTTTGGTATATCCAGAACGAGGCGTGGATCACACACTGCCACAATTCCAATATATCCACTCGCACATGACACCTTAGTGCTGGGCATAGCACAGTCACATGTGAGGCAAATTCCTTTGTTACCTATTTAAACATTTTTTATTAACACTTGATGTGATGGGAGGGCCTGTGGAACTAGAATTAGCTCATGTTAATTAGGTTGGGTTTTAGTCATTCTGCTGTATATATTTGTGTGAGATCTCAAATTAAGAGTTAGTCCATGTTAGCAGTGAAGCAAGTGTTGCCTTGTTTTGTGCTTGGGAGTGGTTGGAATATTGGATATCTGAGTCCAGACTGGGAGGAAGTGGTATACTGACCGAAGCACTCAAGCGGAGTGTGGGACATTCCGTGGCACTTACTACACCATAAGAGTTCTTTTTGTGTGTCCTTGGTGGAGTGTATTCCCTTATTGTCAGCTGCCATCTGGAGGGGGCCACATAGTGGAGGGATGCCTACCTAGGATTCCTCTGGTCCATTCAATTCAAGTGCATTTTGACCTACTGTAAAAAGTGGTCAGACACCTTTGGTGAGTTGCCATCTACCTCATGAGCACTTGTAGTGAAGCTTTTATTTGAAGAAACATCAGACCAGAAGATTTCATTTATTTATGGTGTTGGAATTGTCACTTTGGACTTGATATATTTATTTGCTTTTGTAATCACCATTTGCCTTTTTCACTTTTATTTTGTATGTTTTTAGCGCTAACACCTTTACATTCGATTTTTCTATACGGGTCAGTGTTTACACTTTCTTAAAGAGGCAGCTATGTCTTAAATTAATACACCAGGTGCCATTTTCAACCCATTTAATATCACATATTTCTTGCTAGTGACAAGCAGAGTCTCATGATTTCTAGCAAAACATCAAAAGGTTGCATGCTCATGCATGCATATTCATACAACTTCTGCAAATAATTGCATAACTCATGGTACAGGGTATGAAAGTTACCTTTGGTAAGTCTCCAGGAGACAGCAGGATGCACCCAATGCTGACAAAATGTCATATTCTTTCTCTGTTGGGTCGTTTGATCCAAAATCATCTTCTGTTGGACCAAGCCAAGCATCAGGCATGGATTGTATAAGAATCTATGCTATTGTCTTAAAAAAAACAGTTGGGACTATAATCAACAAAATAGAGCAAACATACAGTACAAAACAGCACAGGAGTCACAAAAACCACTAGAACACACATACACCACAAAATAACCTCACCTCAAAGCAGATCACTTCCTGTACATCACTTCCTCTTTAAATTGTTTTCTTTCAGGTAGCCTCTTGTAATGCATTTGAAATGCATCTAAATGCTATAAGCATTCAAGAAGCATTGAAAATGTATTTTTCCATCAATTAACTAAGCCTATGGCTCAAAACTAAAAAAAATAAATACATTGTTGATTTAGTCATTAAAAATCTTAATATTGTACTTATAGAGTACATCAGAAAACAAATCATTGACAATATTTGTATATAGACAATATTTGTATATACATCGCATGGACAACCATATAATATTACTTTGCTGTCCTTTTCTCAAGTAATAAATACTTCCCTGCCATCTACAAGGAAGCTTCATTTTTAGGAGGTTGAATGAATACTGTTACTTTACATTTTTTCTTCAGAAATCAGATCATAACCCTTAAGGAGAAGAGCCACTGACAGCTTTTCAGAGCAGAAAAGTCTTAATGTGCCCATGGGTCACAAGGCATTTTCAGTTTTTCTCAGATGACCTCTAAGGTACAGATCAATCTATTTCTATTACCTACTGCAATGCATGTATTTAAGAATGTGATTACACCTGCTTTAGATTAACAGTGTATTTATTTCCCTTGATGGTGCATTCTGAAATATTAAGAGGTAGTTCCATATAAGAAAGAAAAGAGCTACCAAATAGAAGCAAATAATTTTTCCCGAAAACTGCCAAGAATATATAAACAATTCAGATCATCACTTGATAAATCCCATAGTCACTTACGCAGCTACTGAACATTACATTTCTGAACCAAATCCCCTTTGCTGTTCAATCGTGGTGTTTATTTTTTACTATGTTAGTGCCATTTTGCCTCTGAGATGTAAAAGTATTTGTCATTTCATCTATTACTTAAGTTATACAAAACTTATTTGCTAATATACAGTAAATGCAAGAAAAAAAAAGTTGAGATGCAATGAGAATAATTTCTGTGACTGGTTATCACCAAAGAATACATCTATAATTAGACCAGAAACTATTAGAGCACAGGGAACAGAGAAGTTTATATGTGACAAAACAAGTATAATTGTTTTCCTATTAAGAATGTCATATGCATGAATGATGCTTATGGAGGCTAATTAAAAAGGTCTATAGTGTGCTTTCCTCTTGGTACAAGACTTAGTTAAGCTTGTAAGTGTATTTTTTAAAATATAATCCTTCTGATCACTTTCTGGACTTTGGCCAATTCATTTAGTCATTCTGAGAACAGCAGTTGCTGTCTATTGCAAACAAGTGAGTGACAGCAAGACCAGTCAGTAGCTTGTGAGGACTAAAGCAGAACAATCTGTGATTTTTCGTTTGACTTTTTCCCAAAAGGATGTACTACAATACTAGGTAAAATAGAAAGGCAGAAGGTCTCCATGAATTTCATATTTAATATAAATATATGTGGAAAATAAAATAAATTTTCAACACCACATAGATCACAATCTCCAGCAGCTACTATGTTATTCAAATAAAAGTAGTACAAGAGATGGGACCAATAGTAAGGATGCGAAAATGGTCACGTAATGAGCATCTATGCTTCTTTTATGAGAGGCTGAGTTCCATGGAGGGTAAATGGATTTTGTCTTGTATTGCTTCTGTGGTTCTTTTATTCCTGTAGGGGCAGCACACAGATATTGGAAGTTGGTGCCAAATGGAACGCAATATTCTGGAATGTGAAACAGCTTGAAACACTGGAAATTATCTGCTGTCTTTGTTTGGCACTAACACTAAACATTAACTGATACTGCACAGCCAGCTAATCACAGACTTGAGTGAACTTTAAATGTTACTCCGTTTTAGAACAGTGCAGTATGAACAAAAATCACTAGTAAATCTTCATAACTTAAAACTGGATGTTGTAGTGGAACCAGGCTATTCTTCAAGACCATCTATTGTTCTCTATTTAGAGAAAACTGGCATTCATCTGCAGTTTTCCACGTCCCAACCTAGCTACGTAAACATTAGGTTATAAATCAGTTCTGGGTTTGAAAGTAACACATACCCACTGGGCAAATTTTAAGGACAGGAAATTCTATTAAAAAAAAAAAAAAAACAGTCTGCTGTGATCCTACATAATATGTTAGTTTAATTGTTGCAGTGTTGAAACACCCCAAACATATATTACACCATAGTATATCTCAAAAAGGGGGACTGTCATATGCTTCAAAACACTGCAGCAAATAGATATTCAAATACTTATAGTAAAAAAAAATAGATCATTTATTACATTTAGAACACATTTTTACATGGTAATAAACAATGGAAGCCCACCATGTTTTCTTACAGATGTAACATATTAGTTTAAAACATTAAAAGAGAAGTATGGGAATATATATTTTTTTTAATCATATTTACCTAGCTGGGAGCAGCATCTCGGTCCGAAGCTGCATCTGTCCCCCGCCGTCTCTAACACTGAGAAGAGAGCGATCAAACATCGCCAAACGCTCGGTTCTCACAGCTTCCTGAGCAGAGAACTGATGAATATCAGTCAGCAGCTCTCTGCTTTGTCCCCCAGGTGCTCATTGGAGTGCTGTGGAGAGGCAGGAGTAGCCAGCTTAGGCTCCCAGCGGCTCACTGAGAGGCTGAGCCGGTTGCCGGTCCAGGCATGTGGGCAGATCCCAACTTCATTGTCACGATCTTGCCCGAGCCTGGATTGGCTCTCTGACATCAGTCGACAGCGGCTTCAGCTCGCTATCTGCTGAAAACGGGTCACAGGAGTGCAGAACGAACTGCACTTCTGTGATCCACAGGTGAAGTACAGCCAAAAAAGCTTTTTTAGATATCCCATCCGCGTGAATACATCTACGCATTCTCAGATTAGGTCGGGGATATCTCACGTTATACTACACAATGTGGGTGATTCCATTTACATTATATTTTGTATTTGTGCATATAGATCTTTTTTTAATTACTTCAAAGTCATACTGGTAGGTTAATTGGCTCCTGTCTAAAATGACCCTAGTATGTGTATGTATGAATGTGAGTTAGGGACCTTAGATTTTAAGCTCCTTGAGGACAGAGATTGATGTGAATGTACAATATATATGTAAAGCACTGCATAAATTGATGGCGCTCTATAAGTACCTCAAAAAGTTAAAAAATAAGTAAATAATTACAGGAATAATTACTAGATTGATATTTGTCTATTATGTCTCAATATTGTGGTACAGCATAAGGGAACCTAATGACAGATTTTCAACAAAAATTAGTAGGAATAAACAGGGAGGAGAATGAAATTTCAGCCATGATGTTTAAAGCTCTTGGAAAAGAAATTGTCTTTATATTGGTGCTCTTTTTCTTGAAATACATTGAGCACAATATAGTTCCCTTTAGTTTGAGGATCCAGATCTTCCCAAATATTCCTGAGATGGGTCTGGACATCAAATTAAAATAGGCAACCAATATAAATAACTGTTCTTATAATGAAAATGTTAAGGAACTTTACTATTATGAAATATCTAAGGTGGATTCAGATATTCTGGAAATACAAACTAAACCGGATAAGTTCAAAGAACTTATGCCCTGTACACACGGTCGGACATTGATCGGACATTCCGACAACAAAATCTATGGATTTTTTCCGATGGATGTTGGCTCAAACTTGTCTTGCATACACACGGTCACACAAAGTTTACGGAAAATCCGATCGCTCTAAACGCGGTGATGTAAAACACTTATGTCGGGACTATAAACGGTGCAGTAGCCAATAGCTTTCATCTCTTAATTTATTCTGAGCATACGTGGCACTTTGTGCGTCGGATCCAGCAACGGAT
This sequence comes from Lithobates clamitans, assembly GCA_037952925.1. NCBI lineage: Eukaryota > Metazoa > Chordata > Amphibia > Anura > Ranidae > Lithobates > Lithobates clamitans. The sequence goes on along the minus strand of JBBGZY010000323.1, from coordinate 8,551,411 downwards.
TTATAAAACTGATTTTATAGCAAGCTCTCAAACTTTGTGTGTCGGAAATTCTGATGGAAATTGTGATTTAGCCCACACATGGTCGGAATTTCCGACAACAAGGTCCTATCACACATTTTCCATCGTAAAATCCGACCGTGTGTACAGGGCATTAGGAAAGCATATAGATGGACACGTCACAGAATGAGAATGAAAGAAGGGAAGAAAATGGCAAATGAATGCACAAGATGATAATGGATCTGATATATCTTTATCCTCTTCACAAATGTCCTTTTTGTCATTTTCACCTAGTTCTCAACAAACACAGAAGAAATACAAAAAGGAATGTAAAAACATATGTGCTAATGGTGGGTGTCGAGGAAACTGACTGCAGGGACCTTTTCTGCCCACATTCACCCTGTTATTTGTTATTACTATATTTCTCTTTTTCTAACATTTTTGAGAGACTGTTTTCTTGGATTTGCCCAAAGATTATTCTTAGTTGTTTAAATCTGAACGATACATGTTCATTGAAAAGCTGGCCACATTGGCCTCCGAAGCCAGACAGTCTGCTACTGAGATCACCTGCTATTGTCTGTTTAATAAGCTTCACCCTTGTTGCCAGGCAGTCTGTTCACCTGGGCTGCTTTAAGTGCTCCGGGAATTAGCATGGTAATTATATCATTGTGAGCTAAGTAGTTGCTGGGGGGGGGGGGGATTAGCCATGAGTCAGCCCTATCTCATTATCCAATCCCTTGTGTTAAAAAGTGTATAAAAAGGCTGTATACTTGTCCAACAAATCAGTCTATGTTCAAGCTGTGTATCTGAACTAGTCTCGTCTGGTTCTTTTTTTTTAACAGAAAATTTTTTTTGTTAAACAAATCAGCATTACAATACAGAATGATTTAGAACATTCAAAGTATAGAGGAGAATGACAGTAAAATCAACCTTCAACCTGTATTCTTTGTTTATCAGATATTCCAGTTGTGCAGATATCAGAAATATCACTTAACAGTACACCTTATTGCATTATAGTGTCATATCATCGTAGATAAATTTATATAAGTAACCATTTTCAATCCAGCCTGATAAGGAGGGGGGAAGGGGGGCGAAGGGGGAGGAGGGAGGGGGGGAGGGGGGGAGAGGAGGGAGGAGGGGGAGGGGGAGCAAAGGAAAGGCAAGGGGGGGCAAGAGGGAACAGGCCCAGGGAGAATAGTCAAAGAGACCTAGGAGTTCCTCCAATGAGTTTCACAACATAATAATTATGGAGTAGGGGGGTCCGGGACCCCAGAAGCATCTACCCAAGAGGACCAGATCTTATCAAATTTACCTGGACATTGTCTACTTTCATATGTCAATCTATACAGGGGAAGTACCATGTTCACCGACCTTTTCCATGACTCCAAAGTAGGAGGCTCTACCTTTTTCCATACCATTAAGATTTCACGCCTAGCATAATATAAAAACATACCAAGAACAGGAACTTTAGTAAACCCCAAGGGGATATGCAGGTGTCAAGAAGCTTCATATCTCAACAGTCTCCTGACCAAATTCTTTGGCAGGGGCATTAACTTAGAATTTCCTGGTAGGGGATAGTTAGTTACCCCCCTCAAGTCTGAGCACACCATGGGGTTAAACTGGGCACAACCTGTGCAACAAAACTAAGTCATCCATGGAGCAGTTCGTGCGTGAACTCAGACCTGGGCCCAGGTTGTTATGACTAAACAGTGAGGAGGACGTTCAGCATATACCGGTTAGTCGGTCAGCGGATCTGTGGCAGAGAATCCAGCCAGGCAGAGGCCTCTCTCGGTGTGGTGAAAAATCAGGCCCACCAGCAGTCGTCTCGCTGTCTTGGACCCTCAAGCGAGCAGGAAAGAGTACACTATATGCTGCGTGATCTCAATGCCGCCTTAATCTGGTCAAACGATTTCCTGAGTTTTTGGGTCTCCACCGAATAGTCAGGAAAAATCATCAATTTAGTGTTCTGAAATCTTAGGTCCCCAACATTTCTGGAGGCATGAAGAACTTCATCCCTATCTCTAAAATTAAGAAGATGAAGTATGAAGGTGCAAGGAGGGGATCCAGGAGGCCCTGGCTTAGGCGGTATACGGTGTGCCATCTCGACTGTGTAGTAGGGTTATTTCCCTCCGCCCCCTCCGGTAAACCGATAATGCGAAGATTATTGCGCCGGTTTCTGTTCTCCTCGTCTTCGGCTCTGTATTCTAGGGCTTTTACTTTGGTTTGAAGCGTACGGAGTGTTACTCCATGTTCCGCCGTGATATCTTCAGTGGTACTCAGTCTTTGTTCCCTCTCAGTAACTCGCGACCTAATTTTGTCTATATCTTGGCGGATTAGACCCATATCTAGCTGGACAGCCTTAATTTTTGTTGTTAACGTGGATTGGCAAGTTGCAATGGCCGCCATGATGTCCGCCAGCCACGGGGGACGAGAGTCGTCCGTCTCCATGATGCTTGTCTGTGAAGATCTATGTGCGCTACGTATAGTGTGAGCCTCCGTAGTGGGACAGGTGGGGGTCTGAGGGAAGTCTGACTGTGGCAGAAAGGCCAACTTTTTGCCCCCTTTGCTATATTTTGCACAAGAAGACCTGCGCCTCATTCAGAATGTCAAAGCCCTGGTCTGGGCAATAAACAGTGGGTGGTTGGGGGAGCCCATCGGTGGGGTTCAGAGGTGTGCAGGCAGTCTGTGTAGAGCGATACGTGCCCCCCAGAGAATCTAGCCCCTCACCTGCAGATTGAGTAAGACCGGGGCTATCCTCTTCAGACTTCCACAGGCCCACAGGAACTTACAGCTTATCCTCAGTGTGTCCCACCCTGGGTGTCAGGGGTAGAGAAGATTTAGGGCCTGCACCACTGTCCAGGTAAAGGCCTCCGGCCGTATCAGGGTCCCCTCCTCCAGGCCCCTGGTGTCAGTCACTCTCCTGGCCTGTCCAGCGGCCCCAGATCCTCAGGAAAGGCCGCGGTTGCGGCCTAGCTGTCCGTGGGGGGTGAGGAGAAGATCAGAGCTGAGTCAGCTGTGATGGCCAGGCCTGAGCCTGCTGGTGGGCCTTCACCCGCGGTCTGCAGCGGGCTGTAATGCTCCCCGGGAGCACCAATCGCGCCAGGGATCCCTCGAGATGCGGCGCGGCCCGAAAGGGAAGGCTGCGGCTGCGGCCTAGTATCACAATGTAGGCCGGGAGCGTCTGACGGGCCCCGATCGCGGCCCCAGAACTGAAACTGTCCTCCCCCTTCAAGAGGCAATAGGTCTTTAGACCCCCCACAGACAACAGGGATGTGGCAGCAGGGTTTTAAAAGTCGATGGATCCGGATTGTTATTTGCGATGTGTGGAGCTCTCTAAAAAGCGGCCGCTCACATCGCCATCTTGGCCACGCCCCCTCGTCTTGTTCTTAGTTACAATATGTGAGCTGTAATATCTGATAACTGAAGGTCCCGTGTACTGATGGAAGCACTCAAGTGGAGTGTGGGATGGGATTCGTCACAATTGGTGGCAAGCTGTGGGATGCTTCCCCTTGCCTAGGCACACCCAAACCACCACCGGGACCCTCTGCACCAAACAGCAGATGGAACATAACTATACCAGACTCAAGCGCAGCACCTTTAAGGATCTTCTGGAAGCCCGTGTGAAAAGTCACCAGCAATAAATCCAAAGCGACTCTCATCACCGAATTAATGGAGAGTGACCAGACCAGTAACCCACCAGCAAATACCTCAGAGGCAGCAGAGTTCCAGACATTCAGTGGCACCTGACATTGTATGATACTAATCCCTCGCAGGAAGTTATCAGTCAAGTGTTATGGGAGGTGACCCAGTTGCGTATGGCTGAACTCCAGCGGGACCAAGGAGCACCAGTTATTTCCAACCGGGAAGCTCCAGCGGACCGTAAAAAGCTACCCTATGTTCCAAGACGGGGAAGATGAGATGGATGTTTACCTGCAAATGTTTGAGCAGCAATGTGGGTAAAAGATTGGAGACCAGTCTCAGTAGATAAAGCTGTCACCCTAGCTGACCAATAGATGGATTCAAGATGGACTGTACAACCAGAGCCAAAGACCCCAGCTCGGCCTGTCCCCAACATTCCACAGAGCGCTGCCCCTCCACACCAGCCATCGATCCCCTGTCCCACTCAGCTACCATCTTCACAAAGGAAGGGGGACCTCTGCTACAGATGCAACAAAGCGGGGCATGTTAGGAGCTATTGTCCATAGAGTTTTTCCCAGGACACGCAGAACCACAGGCCCATTGGACCTGCCCGGGCTGCTGCACACTGTCTGGAGAGAGATGATGTGACTTACCCAAGTGAGGAGAATATTGGAATTCTACATGAGGCAGGCCCTGTGCAAGCTGCCGCTACGGATAATCGTTTGCACCATCGACAAGCCGTGTGGATTAATGGTCGGGCTGCCCAGGGACTGCAGGACATGTGAGTTACTATTACCCTGATACAGTCCCGGATGATAACCCCGGCAGAGCAGATAGGATGGTCTGTGGCTGTGCGGGTGGCCGAGGGAAATGTTATGTGGGTCCCCACTGCCAGGGTTCACCTTGATTGGGGTTCGGGGACCAAAAAAGTGGAAGTTGAAATAATGTGGAACTTAACTGCAGAGGTTTTGTTGGGCAACAATTTGGCATGTTTAAATTCAGCCTTCTCTCTGGATGTATCCCCAGAAGCCTGCCCTGTTACCACCTGCTAGCAAGCCCTGATGGAGGTAAGACCTGTCACCCCTGACCTAGACTGTACTACCCCAGCTATTTCTACCCTGACCTGGTCTTCTCCCCAAGACTTTGCACAGGCAACTCTCAGCGACCCTTCCCTAGCTAGCTATAGCTAAAGAGCGGGATTGGACCACGGGGAGTTGGAGGGGGGAGTGCATAGAGTGAGTCCAGGGATTACTTTATTGGGTAACTGAGGGAAAGACAGCCTCCCATCCGCCCAAGCTGCAGCTGGTTGTGCCGTAAAAATATCAGCATGACCTGCTGCGCATTGGGCATGACATACCCTTAGCGGGACACCTGGGGATGACCCGGACACTCCACCATCTGACTCTCTTTTTTGGCCAGGGATTCTGGGGGATGCTCGACAGTATTGCCGGACCTGTGATACATGCCAGCGGGTGGGTAAGCATGGGGGCCCACTGAAAGCTCCTCTACACCCTTTACCTACCATTGATGAACCCATTAGCCGCGTTGCCACCCAGTACCCGGAGGCCATTCCCCTGGCAAATATCCATGCAGAAACGGTGGCTGATGCCTTGCTCCAGATCTTTGCCAGGGTGGGTTTCCCTCTGGAAATCATCTCTGACCAGGGGACCCAGTCCACTGCTGAGCTCACTCAGCAGTTATGGAGGCTCTGTGGTATAAAGCCCCCAGACCAACGGACTGTATGAGTGGTTCAACGGAGCACTGAAACAGCTGCTTAGGACAATCACAATCTCTCACGGGGATTGGGGAGAGATATCTGCTTCACCTTCTCTTTGCTTACCGTGAGGTGCCACAGGAATCTACTGGGTTCTCCCCATTCTAGTTACTGTATGGGAGGCAAGTGAGGGGGCCCCTAGATCTAGTCAGAGCCCACTGAGAAGGGGGGAATTGATCCCCAAGGGTCCTCTATCATAGCATACTTTCTTGAGTTTAGGGACAGACTGAAGGAGCTCACAGACACTGTCCAAGCCAAGAGAACCTTTGGGCTGCCCAGAGGGGGCAGAAATTATGGTACAATCATACTGCCCGGAACCGCACTCTGGAGGTTGATCAGAAAGTTCTTTCCCTCAGGCCAACCAAACAGGACAAGTTACATGCAACTTGGCAGGGACCTTACCAGGTTGTAGCAAAGCTCTGTGACACGACCCATCTAGTGGCTAAATGTTCAAATGCAAGAGTCCGACGGACCTTTCATGTGAACATGTTGAAAGCATACTGGGAAAGATCAGGAGAGGTAGCCGCTATATGTGCTCCAGCTGTGGAAGATTTTGAGAACCTTCCCCTGCCAGAGCTCCCAGAGCGAAATAAGAGACGATTAAGCTTGATGACCAGCTAGGGCCAACGCAGAGAGAACAGGCTAGACAGGTACTTAGTCAGAGAAGGGAAATGTTCTCCCCAGTCCCTGGGTACACTACTATGGCTGTGCACTGAGTGGAGACCCCGGGACAACTGCCACTAAGACAGGCGGCCTACGGGGTACCTGACACAGTGTGAGAGGGGATGCGTCATGAGATTAAGGAGATGCTTGAGGTGGGAGTCATTGAGCTTTCCAGCAGCCCCTGAGCTTCCCCGGTGGTCCTCATACAGAAGCGGGATGGCACGACTCGCTTCTGCGTAGACTACCACAGATTAAATGACTGTACCACCACTGATGCTTACCCTATGCCCTGGATGGATGATCTGTTAGATCGCATCGCTTGGGAAAAATTCCTGACAACCCTCGACCTGTGCAAAGGGTACTGGCAAATTCCTCTGGATGTGAAATCTATTTCGAAGTCAGTGTCTATCACCCCATTTGGCCTACACCAGTCTAAAGTAATGCCATTTGGGATGAAGAATGCACTGGCAACTTTCCATAAGATGGTAGATCGACTCCTCATTGGTCTCCAGGACTATGCTTGTGCAAATCTGGACGACACTGAGATCTACAGAAATACCTGGGAGGACCATCTGGGTCACCTGGGTGACCTTTTCTGCCCACATTCACCCTGTTATTTGTTATTGCTATATTTCTCTTTTTCTAATATTTTTAAAGACTGTTTTCTTGGATTTTCCAAAAGACTATTCCTAGTTGTTTAATTCTGAACGATACATGTTCATTGAAAGAGCTGGCCACATTGGCCTCTGGAGCCGGACAGTCTGCTACTGTTATCGCCTGTTATTGTCTGTTTAATAAGCTTCACCCTTATTGCCGGGCAGTCTGTTTACCTGGGCTGCTTTAAGTGCTGCGTTAATTAACATGTTAATTATATCATTGTAAGCTAAGTAGTTGCTGGGGGGGAGAGGGAGTATCTATGAGTCAGCCCTACCTCGTTATCTAACCCTTTGTGTTAAAAAGCATATAAAAAGGCTGTATGCTTGTCCAATAAATCAGTCCATGTTCAAGCTGTGTAACTGAGCTAGTCTCCTCTGGTTCTTAGTTACAATATATGGGCTGTAATATCTGATAGCTGAAGGTCCAGACTGGAGGAAGCAGTGTACTGATGGAAGTACTCAAGCAGAGTGTGGGATGGGATCTGTCTCAGTGGGTACAACACTTAGAGCCTATGAACATAAGGTAATGTCTCAGAAATAAAGATAACTAATGATTTTTCACAAGGGGTGTTGCGAAATGGTAAAGGGGTTACAACAGATATGGGTACTTAAGATAAGACTTGTTTAAATTACACAGATATAAGGGAGAGAGGTGTTATTCCTAAAACAAATGTTTTTTAGGTCAAAAAAGTTACCAACACACAAAGACACAAGCAATCACACTGGCAGTAAGGACTGCAATATGAATACATAATCAAAAAGAACTAGAATCATTTGAAGAGAAAAGTCTCAAATTGGTTAATCGCTCATCATATAAATGTCAACATGTGAAAAACAAGTTCTTAACTTTTGTCTTAGCTTATAACAACTAATTTTAATTAATTAGATAGATATCCAGCTTTTTGCTAGGATATTGTCACTACGAACCTTACATGAAAATAAACACATTTTGCAGAAGCAAAATGTGAAGGAAATGAATATGGGTTTTACTATCCGAGATTGTAGAATTAAAATACTCACAGATTTGGAGGAAGGCAGGACATTTGAGATAGAGAAATTGGAAGAGGATCAGGGAAAAATCCATGCCAAACAATATATTTACGTAACACAAGTAGCTGAATGGCTATTTGTTGCAGTGTTTCAAAGTGCATGACAGCCCTAATTGTATGTTTATAGATACTAAAGTCTACAGTACATTTTAACAGTAGTGTTGTAGTTCATCTGCTATGATTAAACTTTTACTGTGTTGTTTTACTATGTTACTGTGCAAAGATAGGCCTTGCGTAAAAACCATGTTCATCTTTTACCTTTTAAAATGAACTATGCAGTTAGGGTGCCCCAGTCAATAAAAAAACAATTTTTGCAGCTTAAACATGTTGTTAAATGTATTTTCAATATCTGTAGGCATTTTGTTGCACCCCACATAGTCAATTTTAGGCAAAAGGGGAACTTAGGCATTCGGCATAACCTATAGCGCAGCCCAGATATTATTGTACTAACAATGTGTTCTAGTGTTGGTGGGCTCTAGCCAAGCTTTTAAAACTTAGAGTGACTCTGTCACCAAGCAAAAATGCAGGTAAAAGTACAGTAAAATCTAGTATTTCCAATGCTTACTTAGTAGTAGTATTTTGCCTTTCCATAAATTATTTTGTATCCACTTGCAATGTGAGTTCTAAATCTGTTGGGCTTGCTGGCATCATATCCAAGATGACATTCTCGGAGCTTTTGGATGTCTTCACAAGGGTGGCTTTTGCAGGTAACTAACATGTACAAAATGTGCATAGTTTTTTTGTCAAATGTAAAGAGGGAAGTTAATTTTGCACCAATATTGTGTGACAGCATCTATGGACAACCCTGACGTATATCAACAAGTCCCTTTCCATTACCTTTTTCTAAGCTCCATAGTACTTTTCTCTGTTACTATATTATCTCATTCTGATCAGTAAATCCACCAGTGAGTCCCACTACTTGCACAATGTTTGCATATATTTTAGACTTTTTATCCAGCCCGCTTAGTTGTTTTGCATATAGAGCTTATATAAGAGCTTGACTTATCTACCAGCTTAATGTTGTCTAAATTGCATATAACATGTTAAATGAGTATAGCAGTAGAACCACTGTCATAATTAATAATAAAAAAAATACATATTCTAAATGTATGTGAAATCTTGCTGAAACAAATTTGAAAACATCCTGAACCCCGGAGGGATATTTAGTAAGTGTAAAACTCATATTTTCACAGCCATGATTCCTTTTGCTTTCTTATTCTTAGCCTTATACTGTATGTGTATGATTAAATAGAAACAGTCAGCACTCAAGTGGAAAAAAGGATACAATCTTACTGCAAAATAGGTTATTCCAGGTGTACCCTCTCTATTGTTGATTATCTTACATAGTATCCGAAGCTTTGCTACTTCCTCCAGACTGGAAATCTTTATAAAACTCTAGAGGACCAACAGAAAGAGCTTTTATTAAAACAATAACAAACTCTGGTACTCAAAAAAAAAAATATTTCAAACCGGTCTGATGTAAGAACATCCAAAAAGTTACAGAGTCTGCAGTCAGTGACATGACAGATACTGTATTACACGGTTGGCTGTTCCCCGCTTAGACCTTTGATTGCAGCAATTTGAAGCATGTTAGGTTATACTAGCAGCCCATTTACAGTATACTAAATGGGCCACCTTAATGCAACACATATTAATATATCTCATTAATGCACTGGTTTAGACTTTAATGGTCTCTTGGGAAATCCCCCCTGCTTCCTAGCCCAGTCCTCTCCTGGATTAGAATATGTACTTTAATAATCTTAGAGGTAACATAGCTACCTAGTGCTTTGATGTAATTTAATGAAGCTGACATTCCAATTCACAAAATCTCTATGGCTGCAATACCCATAAGGCCACAAAAAAACACTCCTAAAATAAGTCATGGTGAAATTATTTATACAATTACAAAAATTGAGTATACAAGAATATGAACAGTACATCTCTGCCCCCCCAAAAAACAAACAAAAAATGTATTAATTTATAAATCATAATGGAATACCCACAGTAATATGCCTCTGTAATACATAAATAGGTGAAAAAAGTTTTTTCACCTCTACCTATAGAAGACCAGAGTCCTAATGCAAAGCTTTATCAAAATTGATAAATAAACCAATATTCACTTTCAAACTCAGTAATGTATAATAGTAAACATGTAGAAAGCAAAAGAATATTAGAGCTGAACTAAAGAGAAAATAAAGATGTGTTTGTCGAGTTAGTAGTAAATGCAAACCTCAGGGGGGCAAAAGAAGTATTGATCAGTCAAAGAGGTATGTAAATCAACAAACCTAAGCTCCATATATTGTGGCAGAGCCATGCATGTAATATCCATAGGCTCTTGGTGAAAAATTTCAGGTCAAGTGTTTTCTAATCCTTACCATTGCCCCGTGTTGAAACTGGATGCAATGGTTTCTGTAAAACCCCAATTTAAGTTTAGAATCAAATGCCAGGATCCATAAATGATGATCTTTTTTATAGCACTGCATTCATATAAACACTGCAGAAAAAAATACAAAATGCAAGAAGCAGGCAGTCACTTCACAAGTTCAGCAGACAGAGGGGAAGATACATTGCTACCTGTAATGCCTCATAATAACACACTGCATTACTTACTGACCCTTGCACTCTGTGTTACTACTGACCCCTGAACTCTGGATTTTGTGTTACTTACTTCTGTCCCTTACATTCTTTGTTATTTACTACTGGTCCCTGCACTCTGCATTACTTACTAATAACCCCTGCATTCTGCATTACGTAATACTGAGCACTGCACTGCACTGCACTGCACTTTGCTTTAGTTACTATTGATCTCTGCATTCTGCATTACTTTCTGCTAATCCCTGCACTATGCTTTAATTACTACTCACTTTTGTACTCTGAATTACCTTCTACTGACCTCTGAAACTTACATTTCTTACCACTGACCTCTGCACTCTTCATTACTTACTACAGAGCTCTAAGCTCTGGATTAAATACTACTGACCTCCAAACTTTGCACTACTTATTACTGACCTCTACAATTATGTCCCCTTATACTTAAGCTGTCCAAGGTTAGTGCCCAGGGGAGCACATTGCATCAACACAACCCCCACTCTCCTCCAAATAGCTGCAGGTTGTCATTGTAAGACTGTATGACATTGTATGACAATTGTAAGATAAATGGTATTGGGGGTGCTAGACACTGCCCCGGGGAACATGTACAATCAAAAATGTAAAATTCTGTCTGGCGGAGTGATTTTAATAATGATAAAAGGGCAACATTAAAAATGCTACATTCCTTTAACTAACTTGCCCAGGGAAGGCTCTTAACCTGCCCGTAAAGTGAGGCACTTGTATGATGTATGAAACATTTCACAGCAAATCTGACATTTACAAAGAAAAAATACAAATTAAATGCTGGTAAATAACATCTCCCTGCTGCTTCATTTTGTTTGTAAACAAAGTGACCAGGGATTCCCTTCCTCTAAAGAAGACCTTTATCATAGACCCTGTTGATCTCCCGTGACAACACTGACCAAATATGATCATGTGTACAGTATGGAATGTTTACATTCTGGGCCAGAAGATGTAATTTGCAGAGAATGAGCAAAGGAATTGGAGAAGGTGGTCTCTGCAGGGGCCCTTTTTTTCCAGAATATGAAAAGCCTCTCTCCTGCAGATCCCCACAACACTGGGCCAGGGTTGTGGGAAAGAGGCCTTTGTTCTCATCAACATGGGGACAAGGTGCTTTGTCAGCAGTAATGTACCCTCTCCATGATGAGGACATGTGGCCTGGTATGACTTAGGAGGCAGGGCCAAACACTTGTTACCCACTTTCCTGACCTGCCAAGTTGCATGCTTGAATAAGTATCTGGTATGGAATTCTTGTCTGACAGCTCAATGGTCCAGACAGGCTTACATCATTAGATGCCAGGATGCCAGCAGCTGCTGGTTCCCCAACAGCCAGAATCCCTGAGCAGGAAGCTGTCACATTTAGGAGTGCTGCTAAATATTTCACTTCCTACTTCAGCTCATACTGAATCAGGAGCTCATCCCTACTTTTGACCCCTGTACCCTGTGCATAACACATTCCAGACACCTGTGCTCTATGCGTTATGCACTCTAGGCTCAGGCTTTATTTAACCATACCCAATTAAACCCTTCCCACTGTTAGCACAATTTGGCAATACACTCACTTTTTCTGGGCAAGCATATTAGCCCTGCCTCCTAGTATGCCCCTGTCCTGCCCACATTACAAGTAGGCATGGTCAGTAGGATGTCCCTGGATTTCATTTTGAAACTCTGGCCTCTTTGCTGTACAGTGCAGATTGAAGTTTAGAACAGATTGCAAAAAGTATTAGTATCATCAAAGCTTATTATTATTATTCTGTTCTGTGATGACATCTATTACAGCGCAGATAGTGAGAAGGAAGACATAAGAGGTTATATCTTTAAATTTGTTATTTATGCCTATATAAATATTAAATAGATAATGCATTTAAAAGAATAGTTATCTCTTAAATGTATACTGAGTGAACTTTCTGACTGGAATACATTAGAAGAGTACTGACTGAGTTTGCTTAGAGCTGCTTTGCAAACCTTTTTTACCATTGCTATTAGTGTATATCAGTTGATGCTATATTAAGAACTGTCAATAAGTGGCTACAAGTTTTACTGTAGGATATTATTCTGAAATTAAAAATACCATTTGAAGAAAGAGCGCACAAAACCTAAGTTGGGCATATTGCCTTCTAGTCTTTTAGCAGGGAGATGAATGCTCCAAATGGCTAAACAGCATCTAAATCTGTGCTGTTGGAAGCAATTGAATTATCCTGCTTCTTATGTCAGTGACTGATTCTGTTATTCCAATACGGACAGTGCTATAGGATGGAGAAGGTTAACCTCTGCCCATCTGAACATCTTCATCTGAGTTACGTATTTGTTTTTTACATAGAGCACAATGCCTTTTACATACAGTTGCATTTACAGTTTGTCTAAACTACAGAAAGCCAATCTATTTGGTTTAATTGCATGATCTAAAAAAAAATATATATGACATTTACTAACTGGTTACTTTAGCTAAATATCTTCATTTAAATATAGTGCTGATACAGAACTAATATTTTACTTATGATTTTTTTTTTTTTTTTAATGCTTCACATGATATAGTTTGTTAATAACAATAAACAAGAACAAAAAGCACCTGTGATGTCATGATCCCCACATGTCACACCAATTACGGTTTATAGTGACCATACCTGAGAGCCCCAATAAAAAGCTGCACAATGCAGTCTTGAGAATCTGCAGGCACTTAGCAAATGCTGGTAGATTAACTGTTTCCTGATGTTTGGTCTATTGGGATTAGTCAACTGCAATATGTTTCTTTGAAGCATGTTTACACAAAGCTAGCAAAAACCTTTCTGGATGTTTTAGGCCTCATGTACACTGCTGCTGCTAAACAGATGTTCAGAGGCAGCTGGATACTTTTTTCAGCTGCCCCTGAACTCATCCAATGTTATCTTATGTGTACATGTACACAGGTTCGTTTAATGTCATTTTTAGGCAGTTGCGTTTATAGGCTTTTCTTTGAAGGCAAAAAAATGAGTTCAGACGCCAACATTTTCCGATGTTTCAGATGCCAAACGCTGCTAACTGCGGTACCGGTGTTTAGCTGCGTTTTTGTTTAGAAGCATTTTTAATGGTGTTAAAGGTATTTTTTTTACATTACAAAACTTAAAAATGATAGCAAATGATGAAAAACCACTAAATTTTTTTTAAAAAACTAGTAATTGCTTGCAATGCTTCATAGACCATTTATATACCCCTAATGAGCCCATGATCCAAGCCAATACACCACTAGCATTGCTGTTAGCCAAAGTAGAATTGGAATTTGACCTATATGTTGTTAAATTTGAACCAGATGACCCCATGACCTCACCATTGAGCTTGACCCACGACTTGATCAAACATGAAAGCATGAAATTTAATATCTGGCTTTTTTAATTGCATTTTGCCCTCATGTTAAATTCTAGGTAGCTTCGACAATGATTCACAGGACTGTCTTTTCCCTTTACTCCAACCTGTTATCTTGGACACCCACCCTTCATCCAAGTTATCTAATCAGTGTCTTTACCCAGTCTAATATTTTCTAAGTTCCAACTTCAGCAGGCATTTGGCCTCCCCACCCCCCACAACATGACTCTCGGGTTAGGGTTTTAGGGTTAGGGTTAGGGTTTGGGTTTCCCGTTAGGGTTTCCCATTAGGGTTAGAGTTTCCCCCTGAAGAACAAGGTTAAGGATAGTGTTTAGGGTTTCCGGTTAGGGTTAGGGGGTTAGGGTTAGGGTTTAGGGTTAGGGTTTCCCATTAGGGTTTCCCATTAGGGTTAGGGTTTCCCCCTGAAGAACAAGTTAGGTTTAGGGTTAGGGGTTAGGGTTAGGGGGTTACAGTTAGGGTTTCCCCTTGAAGAACAAGGTTAGGACTCAGGGATTGGAATAGGGACCTCCTCCAAAGGTTAAAGGTCAGCAGGCAGGTCCCCAGAGGTCAATGGTAAAGAGGCATGGCTGACCCACCTCCACCAATGTGTTCCGTCTACCCCAATTTATGTGTATATATATATATATATATATATATATATATATATATATATATATATATATATATATATACATATATAATAAACTACGCAGCTGTACATACATGATGGAAAAATATCCTACAGACATGCGCTGCACAATCAATGGATGAGTCCAGTAGCAACGAACTCTGGTCCTCGCATGCAAGGATCCATAGTAAAAGCACCTAAATTGAGGTAGTTACAAGTACACTACTGCTCTCTCAGTTGCTGCTACTCACTCTGGTCTCACAGAGTGGCTGAAATAGTTAAATAATACTGTTTTTTGGGCTTTGGGTGGGTCTTAAGATGTTATCTTAAATAAATGCTCCTAGACACGAATGCGGATAAAAGCGACTAAATGCGGCATGCAAATGCGGCTAAACTGGCGTTTTTAAACGCCGGTTTCAAGCTATCAAAAAAATCGTTCAGAGGAGGTTGCCTCAGCTTCCCGTGTATATTAAGCCTAACTTATCACTTATTCTTAAAGTGGATGTTTTATGGATCCAGAAATGATTTGGTAGACAGTCACAGATCAATAATGAGTGACACAATTTTTGAACCTATTTTAGCATTTATGATTCAGTGATGATCAAGTCACGTGGTTTGGTAATTCAAATATACAGTGAAACCTTGGTTTACGAGTAACACGGTTTACAAGCTTTTTGAAAGACGAGCAACTTTTTTTTTTTAAATTGCCTTGATCTGCGAACGCTGTCTTGATATACAAGCTTTTTTTTTTTTTTCTTTTATGTAAAAAAAAAGAATTACACTCACAATGTGAAGGAGTCTGCTGCTCATCCATGTAAAGCCACTGCGTATATGTACAGTGAAGCCACTGGTGTACAGCATACAGAACAGCTTTGTATGCGGCCAGAGATTTGCGGGCGATGGTGGCTCCCAACGCTTCCTGGAGACACTCAGACACTCCCAGCAGGAGCAGGCGTACCCAGAAGTGATGTTAACAGTTCCCGAGTTTTCTAGGAAGCACTGTGAGCTGAACCTGTGGCCACATACAGCATTGTACAGCGTTGTACTGTACGCTAGCAGCTATAATGAACATACAGTACTGTATACAGAGCGGCTTTAACTTCCCTGACGGTATTCCCGAGTGTGGCTCGGGGTGGATTTTCAGCACCAAAAGCAGAAACCCCAAGCCACACTCGGGATTGCATCGCAGGATCCAGGTACAGCAAACTTACATTGTCCCCAGGATCCTGCGATGTCCTTCCCGCTATGTGTGCGAGCCGTCGCCCGCTCGATTCATCACAGCGTTGAGCTCCGTTTCCTGGGAGCGTTGCAACGCACGGGGACGGAGAACGGCACCAAATTCAAAAAGTAAAACACACAATACATATACAGTACACTGTAATCTTACAGATTATTTCACATCCCTTTTGTCCTTAGTGGATTGTCCAGAAGAAGAGTCCCTCATTCAGAGAAAAGTACAGTTTAACAGTCACCACATCCCTGGTATATAGACAAAAAAGGAGACCCCCCTATAGTATGGGACTTTAAAAAGTGACTGTAAACGTAAAACTATAAAACAATATATCTTTATTAAATATTAACAAGAATATTAGTACAAAATATAAGATAAAAATAAATATACAGATCCATAAATGGTGGGTAGATATAAATATGTATATATAGAACAACTCTTTATTTGACTTTATTTGACTGGCGTTTCTGGCTGAATGCCCTTCTTCAGGGTTTTTATTCAAGCATATAGAGTCATATAACTAATCATACAATCTCCTTTGTCTAAATACTTAGACTCCAGAGGGCTTTCTGATTGGGCAGTGATATTTGGGATCCTCGCTGGTGTCACCGGAGAGTGTGGCTTTGGAGAAACCTCTTCCTTTCCAGCAGCTTATTGTTTTTTCTACTATCTTTTTCTATGGTCATGTGAGATATCAAGGTGGTTTTCTATGATGTAAGCGACTTTGCTTGAATGTTTTTTTACTGCTGAGACATTTTCTATTATAAATGAACATGTTTACTAATTATACACTAATATTTGCAATATATGTTTTCTTAGATATATGACTCTATATGCTTGAATAAAACCCCTGAAGAAGGGCATTCAGCCAGAAAGTTGGGTCAAATAAAGAGTTGTTCTATATATACATATTTATATCTACCCACCATTTATGGATTCGTATATTTACGTGACCTTATTTTTATCTTATATTTTGTACTACTATTGTTGGTAATATTTAATAAAGATATATTTTTTATAGTTTTACATTTACAGTCACTTTTTAAAGTCCCATACCTTAGGGGGTCTCCTTTTTTGTCTAGTGGTTTGTCCAGTGCCCTGCATGCAGTTTTAAATAATAAAAACTGTTCTTTCTGCCTGGAAACTGGAGATTGTCCATAGCAACCAAAACCATCCCTTTACATCAAAAGTGGTTTTAGACCAGCTAGAAAACAGCGATAATAAATTGGAATCAATTGCAGAATTGAGCGATAGTGATTTGTGGGGAAATTCGTCATCAAACACTGAAAGTAATGACAGCAACAATTCTGCAGCTTAGCAAATTTCTGTGTTTTTGATTTGATTACATTATTGAATACTTGTTATTATTATTATATTATTATTTGTTATAATTATTTATAGTTATTTATTATATTATAATTTATGATTTCGTGTTTCAAACTTTATCATACCCGGGATATCTACTAGACTCTTGTTTGGACAGATTTAAGTGAGTTATTCCTAAGACTTACAGGCCTACAATATAAAATGCCAAATTTCCATGCAAAATAATTGTACTGCTTTCAGCATCAAAAATCTGAAATAATCATACCGCCGGGGAGGTTAAATAGATGAGCACCAACCTCTGGCCACATACAGAGCTGTGTACACTAGCGGCTTTACTCTACATATAGTATACACAGCGGCTTTAAATAGGTGAGCACCAGATTCCTTAACACTGTGCACATTCTTTTTTTTACCTTATAACTTTTGCAGCACAGAGGTACAGTGCATTATTCCTACTACTGTACAGTACTGTATTTTGAAGTGCAGTTTTATTTGTTTTATGTTTACAGTACACTTTACATTGTATTTATTTTTGCCGTAATCATTTTTATATGAATAAATGGTTGTGGAGCAAATCATCGGAGTTTCCATTATTTCCTATGGGGAAATTTGCTTTCATATAAGAGTGCTTTGGATTACAAGCATGCTTCTGGAACAAATAATGCTCGCAAACCAAGGTTTCACTGTATAGTTCATTTGAATATTTGCATGGAAATATTTTTGATTTGACTAACACAAGTCAGCAATCTAGACAATGGTGGTTCATGAATGATAAGATTCACAAAATGTATACATATACAGTATCTCACAAAAGTGAGTACACCCTTCACATTTTTGTAAATATTTTATTAAATGTTACACTGTTATACAAGCTGTGCACTCAGTACTTTACATTGTAGCAAAGTGTAATTTCTTCAATGTCACATGAAAAGATATAATAAAATATTTACAAAAATGTGAGGGGTGTACTCACTTTTTGTGAGATACTGTGTGTGGAATAAAAACATTGCAGCTTTCCAATTGACTGTATTTGTAAGTCATTACAGGTAAAATAGCTCATTTAAAGTATGGCTAAATCAAAACTTTTTTTTAGTTTTGGGTAGAGTGCAGAGGGATTAGAACACCTGTCAGGTTTTATTGCTATCTGTGTCGCCGTTAGGGAGATTCACCCTCTCTATTTGTCCTGTTTACCATTATCATTGAAAGTGAAAGTCTTCCAATGGGGACACTAGTTCTGGTGACCTCCAAGGAATTCCCTTAAATTTCAAGGATTTCTTCTCACTTCCTGTTTGGCTATTTGGCTGGCAATGAAGGGAAATCTCCGCAATGAGACACAAATGATGAAGATTTTTTTTGACAGGGGTTATAATCCTCCCTTTACAACGAAGGTAACATTTAGTGCAGATAAAGTAGTTTATGTAAGGGAAGAGTACCTTTAAAAAATGTAAGATAGTTTATGCAAACCAAAGGTCATCGCTACTAGGTAAGGTACTTCATGCCATTTACTACAGGTAAGGTAGTTCATGTTTTCTATAATGGTGAACTACTCCTTTTTGGCACAAAGCAGTAAATATTTAAAAATAATCATTAGGCAATTGCACAACAGTAGGTGAAACAATGATAAAAGGTCAAATACACAAATGGTAAGCCTAGCTTAATTAGAAAAAGAACTTCATGGCATTAAAAAATTATTTCTTAAAGAGGAACTGCAGTCTGCTCATATAATTTCTAATAAAAACATCTTTGCCATTCTGAAGCTTCCCTCCAACCACTTTGCATATTATTTCATATATACTGTGATTCTGTACTTGCCAAATATTCTGCAGAAATCTCCCTCCACTGAGTCTGGCTGCAACCATTTTAGCTGTGGGCAGCTGAAGCTGCTGCCTGTTCACTTCCTGGATTTACACAGACACAGAGGCACACCTCCAGCTTTGCTGCTTTCATTGGCCCTCTTATAACTCACCCCCCCCCCCCCCCGCCTTCCAGGCAAACTCTCACTAGAGAGAGAGCTGTGCATGATGTCATAAGCCTAGGCTTTTTACCAGACAAGAAACAGTAAGGGGGCTGTATAAGGTATTTACTGGCAGAAAAAAATGTTTTACTATCTAAAGTTAAAACAATAAGAGCAGAAGATTTAATAGATGGAAAGTTAAAAAAAATGACTGAAGGTCCACTTCAGCCCCGGAAGGATTTACCCACTTCCTGACCAGGCCGTTTTTTGTGATACAGCACTGCGCAGCTTTAACTGACAATTGTATAAACCAAGTGGACTGCGCTGGCAACTAATTGTGTAAAGATGTATAAGCAAAAAAACCCAAAAACACCAAAAGGTGTTGGTGAAGTGACAAGTGAGTAAAATTATGGATGTGTCAGAGAACTGGACCTGCAGCTCGTGCACCCGAGTCAGCACTCAGTGTGCATGCACTACGCCGCAGCACCAGAGCTCCAAGACCCTCCACACAAACAAAATCAATTGGTGTAGAAGTGACAGGATCATGGGACGATGCACTATTAGAACAGATGCATCTATCAAATCTCAGAAATTGGCATACAATAATATAAACAAAAATAAAAATAAATATATATGCAAATAAAACTTGACAATTGTGCAGAAAGTAGAATAGCTTGGAGCGAACCACTCAGCACATTCCAGATAACACAGAGAGACCATAAAATGTCATCTATAATATAGATGCTCCTTCATGAGGCAAACATTCACATGATGTACGGGCTTCACACTTTTTAATCTTGGGCCAATGGTGTGGTGATATAAAAAGGATTGCTCATACAGCCATGGAAGCACACGTTCCACCGAAGGAGAGAAGAGAAGTATATGGCATAAAATCTTTTAAAACCAGAGGTCACCTGCGCATAAATGCGCTACTCACGGGACCAATAAGGAAAAGCAGGCATTCAGATATATCGGTCGGTTCGCCGCTCATGGCGTGCGCTCCACCGCCAGGAAGTGATGTCACTGGTACAGGTCGAAAAAAACGTGAACAGGATGTTGCGTCGACGCGTTTCGCCCCTCCCCCAGGGCGTTATCAAAGACTTAACATCCTGCCGGCGTGTGAACCTTTTATGTTATGTTAAATGAGTGACAGCCATTTACGGCCAATGGGTGAGAAGTTACCCATTCCTTCCTCTATCATCATATCCTGTTTGCAAGAAATAAAACT
The DNA here is from genome assembly GCA_037952925.1 of Lithobates clamitans. NCBI lineage: Eukaryota > Metazoa > Chordata > Amphibia > Anura > Ranidae > Lithobates > Lithobates clamitans. The sequence continues at coordinate 8,531,317 of JBBGZY010000323.1, read as the reverse complement.
TTACTCAATGGTCGGAGACAAACAACTCCAATAAGCAAATAGATGTTTACAGCATCTTCATAAGGAGAAACATCTTAGCCCTCCCTGCCTTCCATAGAACAAAGTATATGCAAACCAAAGATTACTAACATCAGGATATTTAAATAGACAGGAAATAAATTCATACAATATATTAGATATCTAAACTCCTAATAATAAAAACAATAGTTTAATACATAACATTTTTTAAAATCTATAAAAATGACAAATTGATATATGAAAAAATTATATTGTGCAAAAAATGGAAATATAAATGAAAATAAGAATAAAAATAAAAATAAAAATAAAAATAAAAATAAAAGTAAAAATAAAAATAAAATAAAAATAAAAATAAAAATAAAAATAAAAATAAAAATAAAAATAAAAATAAAAATAAAAATAAAAATAAAAAATAATAATATAAAAATAAAATGAAAATAAAAATAAAAATAAAAATAAAAATAAAAATAAAAATAAAAATAAAAATGAAAGTAACAATGAAAATAAAAATAAAAATAAATAAAAATAAAAATAAAAGTAAAAGTAAAAATAAAAATAAAAATGAAAATAAAAATAAAATGTAAAAAATATAAAAAATATTTCACTCGATGGTTTACTAATCTCCCAGATTGATATTCACGATTAGGACATAGGAAAAAACATATTCAGAGATGCACGATGGTAAAAAACAGTACCAAAATGCACAGACACATATATAAAATATATATTGGGGTATAATAGAAACAAAATATATATTTATACTACCAATTCGATAAGAAACAATTCAAGTCTAGCTCGATATTCAGGCCCAGGGGGTTTAAAGTGCGTAATCTATGTATCCACTGGGTTTCATTTTGTGAGATATTTTGTCTAAGATTAGAACCTCGCCAATGATCTTCAACTCTGTCAATTCCACAGAAAGTGAGTAGGCTGGGATCTTGGTTGTGGAAAAGCCTAAAATGATTGGAAAGACCATGGAATCTATAACCCTTCTTGATTCTATTTACATGCTCATTGAGCCTTATACCCAGTTGTCTGGTAGTTCTTCCTACATATTGTAGATTGCAAGGGCAAGATAGAAGGTAGGTAACGTGCGTTGTACTACAGGTGATAAATTTATTAATTGTATACGATCTACCATCTACCATAGAGCTGAAATGGGTGGTTTTCCGCTTGCGAAATTTAGATGTTTTACATATTCCACATCTCCCACAACTATAGAACCCAACACTGTCTAGGAAAGTACATGTCTTCCTAGGGGGATCTATAACATTATGTGCTAGCTGGAGCCTCAAAGTGGGCGGCTTGGTATAAATAAAATTTGGCTGTTTTGGCAGCACCTTCCTCAGGTCATCATCCTGATGAAGGAGAGGCCAATGTCTCTTTATAATTCTCTCCAGGTCTCGATACTGTCTGTTAAAACCTGTGATGAAGGATAGACCAAAATTATTTTCCCTTTTTGATTTAGATTTAAAAAGATCGTCCCTATTCATTTCCCCGACTGTTTGTTTTATCTTCTCTAAATTTTCCAGACTGTAGCCTTTTTCTTGAAATCTTTTCACCATGATGTTAGCTTGCAAGTTATAATCACTTAAGTTACTGCAATTTCTTCTAATCCTGAGTAGCTGACTTTTAGGGATACCCCCTAGCCATCTAGGGTGGTGGCAGCTCGTCAGGGGGATATAACCATTATATATTTATTTTCATTTTTATTTTTATTTTTACTTTTACTTTTATTTTTATTTTTATTTATTTTTATTTTTATTTTCATTGTTACTTTCATTTTTATTTTTATTTTTATTTTTATTTTTATTTTTATTTTTATTTTTATTTTCATTTTATTTTTATATTATTATTTTTTATTTTTATTTTTATTTTTATTTTTATTTTTATTTTTATTTTTATTTTTATTTTTATTTTTATTTTTATTTTTATTTTATTTTTATTTTTACTTTTATTTTTATTTTTATTTTTATTTTTATTTTTATTCTTATTTTCATTTATATTTCCATTTTTTGCACAATATAATTTTTTCATATATCAATTTGTCATTTTTATAGATTTTAAAAAATGTTATGTATTAAACTATTGTTTTTATTATTAGGAGTTTAGATATCTAATATATTGTATGAATTTATTTCCTGTCTATTTAAATATCCTGATGTTAGTAATCTTTGGTTTGCATATACTTTGTTCTATGGAAGGCAGGGAGGGCTAAGATGTTTCTCCTTATGAAGATGCTGTAAACATCTATTTGCTTATTGGAGTTGTTTGTCTCCGACCATTGAGTAAAGTTTTATTTCTTGCAAACAGGATATGATGATAGAGGAAGGAATGGGTAACTTCTCACCCATTGGCCGTAAATGGCTGTCACTCATTTAACATAACATAAAAGGTTCACACGCCGGCAGGATGTTAAGTCTTTGATAACGCCCTGGGGGAGGGGCGAAACGCGTCGACGCAACATCCTGTTCACGTTTTTTTCGACCTGTACCAGTGACATCACTTCCTGGCGGTGGAGCGCACGCCATGAGCGGCGAACCGACCGATATATCTGAATGCCTGCTTTTCCTTATTGGTCCCGTGAGTAGCGCATTTATGCGCAGGTGACCTCTGGTTTTAAAAGATTTTATGCCATATACTTCTCTTCTCTCCTTCGGTGGAACGTGTGCTTCCATGGCTGTATGAGCAATCCTTTTTATATCACCACACCATTGGCCCAAGATTAAAAAGTGTGAAGCCCGTACATCATGTGAATGTTTGCCTCATGAAGGAGCATCTATATTATAGATGACATTTTATGGTCTCTCTGTGTTATCTGGAATGTGCTGAGTGGTTCGCTCCAAGCTATTCTACTTTCTGCACAATTGTCAAGTTTTATTTGCATATATATTTATTTTTATTTTTGTTTATATTATTGTATGCCAATTTCTGAGATTTGATAGATGCATCTGTTCTAATAGTGCATCGTCCCATGATCCTGTCACTTCTACACCAATTGATTTTGTTTGTGTGGAGGGTCTTGGAGCTCTGGTGCTGCGGCGTAGTGCATGCACACTGAGTGCTGACTCGGGTGCACGAGCTGCAGGTCCAGTTCTCTGACACATCCATAATTTTACTCACTTGTCACTTCACCAACACCTTTTGGTGTTTTTGGGTTTTTTTGCTTATACATCTTTACACAATTAGTTGCCAGCGCAGTCCACTTGGTTTATACATCTTCAAAGTACAGTACTTTCACCCTGCTGCTGCAACAAAGTTCCATTTCTTTTCTTTTTTTTGGTTCACAAAAGTTTTTTGTTTGTTTGCAAGCGCTGTATTGTATGATTTCATTAACTGACAATTGCCCGGTCATGCGATGTTGTACACAAACAAAATGTATGTCCTTTTTTTTCCCCACAAATAGCTTTCTTTAGGTGGTATTTGATAACCTCTGCGGTTTAAATTTTTTGCACTATAAACAAAAAATACCGACAATTTTGAAAAAAAAAAAACAATATTTTTTTACTTTTTGCTATAATAAATATCCCCCAGATTTAAAAAAATAAATAATTTCTTCCTCAGTTTAGGCCAATATGTATTCTTCTACATATTTTTGGTTAAAATAAAAAATCGCAATAAGCGTATATTTATTGGTTTGCGCAAAAGTTATAGTGTCTACAAAAAAGGGGATATATTTATGGCATTTTAATTATAATTTTTTTTAACTAGTAATGGCAGCGATCTGCAATTTTAATGGGACTACGACATTGATCGGACACTTTTGGCACTTTTTTTGACCATTGACACTTATACAGCGATCAATGCTATAAAAATGCACTGATTGCCGTGTAAATGTCACTGGCAGGGAAGGGGTTAACACTAGGGGCGATCAAGGGGTTAAATGTGTTCCTTGTGAGGTATTTCTAACTGTGGGGGGATAAGACTGACTGGAGGAGGAGAGAGATCACTATTCCTGATCACTAGGAATAGCAGATCTCTCTCTCCTCCCCTGTCTGAATGGGGATCTGTCTGTTTACATTGACAGATCCCCGTTCTGGCTCTCTGTGGAACGATCGCGACCACGTGTGTGTCTCACAGCTCATAAAGCAGCCGACGTACACCAACGGCGGTTTGCGCAGCTGTGCTTTTAGGATATGTTATCCTATGTCTTTGAAAATGCTATTGCTTGTTTAAACAGGTTCCAAGAAAGTTGCAAGAAAGTATAGCCCTCTTGCTGCTGCCGCCATAACTTTTTTCCCTGCTATTAATTTTGCAGTATGATTGGTTGAGTGGCTGTAAAGCCGCTCCATCATTTTTACAAGTACTGTAGGGTGCTTTGCATGTCCCCCTCGCCTTGTGTCCTGGGATTACCTGTTCCTCTTGGGTGGCTGGAGCCTTCATGGTGGGTGTCAGGAAGGAGAGCAGTGGGAGATCAGTGAACATCCCTTTGCTAATCTTCCAATGGCAGTATAAACCCAGAAGCGCCCAGGTCTGGGTACTTCTAGGTCCAAAGCTGTCAAACCCCAGCAGCTCTGGCTGGGAAGAAGCTGGATGGCTTTAGCAGCTTGCAAGGGTGACTTTAGGGGCCTAATGGACTCCTGATGTCCCCTTAAAGAAAACCTGTTTATCTGCACTATGTTATCACATAGGGAGCTTATTAACTCCCTTGTGACAGCAATGAGGTAAGGTTAAAAATATATATATAGATAATTAGAAAACTGAAGTCTGTTAAAGTAAATTAGGAAATAGTCAAAAAATCTTGAAAAGCTCCTACCCCCAGCTACACACATATTCAAATGAAAATGTACATGGGGTGTCCACATGAATGAAACCATTTGCATCATATTAGGTATAGCTGCACACAGGGTCGGTACAGGGGGGGGGGGATGGGGCGGATGCCCTGGGCGGGACCATTTACTGGAGGAAGGGGGGCGCAGTAGAAGTGCTGGTGTACCGGCCGCGCTACAAAGATAACAACAGCATGTGCTGAGTGCGCTCCTACACCCGGCACAAGCCTGAGACCAGTCCCACCCTGCCCGTCACTTCTCTTTCAGGCAGAGTAATCTCACAAGTTAGAGAACGGCTGTCAGCTCCTGCAGTGGATTTATTCCCCCCCTCCCTCTCCTCGCCGACTCCAATGTTGTGCGCTCGCACAGCCAGGCCACCCATCTGCTGCCAATTGAAGCACAGACCAGGTCTCCTGCTTGTCATAATAACTGCAGCAGACCCGGCTCCTAAAGCGAGCAGCGCTCCTGCCCCCCCAGCCCACCCCTGCTTGTATGCTCAGAAAGCTATGCTGGCAAAACTCACAGCACAGCAAGGAGATGCAGGATGATGTCATACCAGTGCTTGGTCAGCATAGGGAGGGATCTGTGCAGTCACATGTCAATTCTTAGCCAATCATGCTACTCCAGCCCCTCCCCTTTCCACTGCCGCCAGATTTGGACAACTTTAAGCAGCGGTTCCAGAGGAGGAGGAAGTGGCTAAAATGACCTCTCTGCTCCTCCAAGTCACAGTAAGTTTGTTTCCTTTGCTTCAGGAATAGAAAGCAGCAGCATGGATAGTCAGTGATAGGGAGAGGGCCAGCAGCATGGTAGGTTGGTTGTTTAGTGCAGGCAGCAGAGAGAGGAGGGAACAGGATCCAAGGAAGACATGGTCTTACAGTCTGTTCATGTTCGTTCTGACACCGGGCTGTGAAAGATCTTCATCATCAGAGGGACAGATCACAAACTTAGATTCCTTTAAACCAGCAGAAATCCTGTTTCTTACATTAGATCTCTACCTGGGAGAAAAGAATGCAGGGTCTGTGTGTTCTGTCTCTCTGCTTCACCTTAAAGCGTTAGGGCTCATTCACACTCGTTTTGTTTTCTGGGGCGTGACTTATCAGGCGACTTATTTGCCCCAATGTGAACCATGCATAAGTCGCTGATACCATCAATACCAGTATAAACCATTTTTCCAGTATTTCCATCATTTGTAGGTGCAGTAGCTTTTACAGCAGGGGGGGGCGCAGTTTTCCATTTTTGCCCTGGGCACTGGATGACTTTGTCCCGGCACTGGCTGCACACATTGAAGTAAGAGCAATAATTCTAGTGCTATCAGTAATGGGTAATTCTAAATTGTAAAGGCTTTTCAAGCATTTTCTATGGACAATTTTGGGTACCATAGTTTTTCACCATTTCACAAAAGCATTCAATTTTGAGGTTTGATGCAATTGTCCTATCTATTTACTTTACATAAAAGTGGGATTTTATTTGTTAATGTGCAGTAAAATTCATTTGTGTGTATTTTTTTATGAAAAATTTAACAAACAGTACATTTTGTGTGATATATAAGATTGCAACTACCACCACGTTTTTCTACAGGGTTCCATTTTCACAATATTTACCATGTTTTAGGATTTGATGTGCATTTGTCATGTAACAAATGTTCATTTTAATATGTGTGCGCAAAATGAAAAATGGCTCTGGAAGCAGAAGGTTAAATTTACAATGACAAACCTAGTTTAGAAATTATCCAGCTTCAATTAAATAAAAATAAATACATAAATAAATAATCCCATGGCATTAAATAGATTCCTTGAGATTCCAGATTCAACATTTTTTGCCTATGCTAGCCCAGTGGCCTCCAAACTGCGGCCCTGGGGCAGGATGCAGCCCTTTGCTTGCCTTTATCCAGGCCCTTTTTGCTGCCACTGACACCAACAATGGGGACATAATTCTTGCCACTGACACCATAAATGGGGCATAATTCCTTCCATTGACAAAAAAAATGGGGCACTTTTTCTCCCACTGACATTAAACTATTTCTCCCACTAATACCAAAGATCGGGCATTGTTTACTCCCACTGGGCAGAGTCTGCCCCCCCCCCCCCCCCCCTAAAGTCTGAGGGACACTAAACTGGCCTTTTCTTTAGAAAGTTTTGAGACCCCTGTGCTGGCATATGCTTATGGAAATGACAATGCTTATATACTGTACTTACATACACAGGTTCCACCCTTTATTATGTGATTATTTTTGCAAAAATGCATGAAAGATAATGGAACAACATGTAATTATGTTTTTATTGCATGATGCTGCTCTAACTAAATCTAAGCACTGTCCCCTAAAGGGATAGTTCACCTTTACCACAAAACTGCCTATGCAGATAAGGGGCATTTGTAGATAATAACAAACTGTGCAGCTCTGACTAAAGTTCGATAATCCTTGTCGATATGTGGAGGCCATTTACATACCTTATGAAGCCTGACTGAAAAACTTCCAGGATATTGCTAAGTACTCCCAGGACATTGCTAAGTGAGGCCTAGTCATCACTGCTCACCTCCACCATCACAGGAGTGAGCTTGCAAATGCTGAGCTCAGAGCTGCTGCATCAGGAGAGAGAAAGAGCACATGAAGGGGTTTGAATCAGTGAAAGAGCTTACTCCTGTGATGCTGGTGGTGAGCAGTGATGACTAGGCCTCACTTAGCAATGTCCTGAGAGTAATCTAATCAGGCTTCATAAGGTATGTAAATGGACTACACCTATAGCAAGGGTATTTTTCATCTTTAGTCAAACCACAGTTTGTTTTGATCTACAAACATCCCTTACCTGCATAGACAGTTTTTTTTGTAAAAGTGAACCATCCTTTTAAAGAGGAGTTCCACCCAAAAGTGGAACTTCTGCTCATCTGATTCCTCCCCCCTCCAGTGCCACATTCAGAGAAGCCTATCCTGCCTCCATCTAACAACTGCACTATTTTCTCCATTAGCTCATCCCCCAGAGCTATTACCCTTTTGTATAACTTAACCCTCCCTCCTAGATTGTAAGCTCAAACGAGCAGGGCCTTCTGATTCCCCCTGTATTGAATTGTATTGTAATAGTACTGTCCGCCCTAATGTTGTAAAGCGCTGCGTAAACTGTTGGCGCTATATAAATCCTGTATAATATTAATAATAATGGGCGGGGGGTCTTTCACAGGTATCCTATGCACACTTCCGGGAGCCTGCGCCACGGTCCTTGACATCACTGATCGGCTCCCTCCTCCTACCCCCACCACTGGGCCAATAGGAGAGAGGAGTGGAGCCACGCGTATGGGCAGTAGGGTTCCCGGCGTGAAGCCATAAGGCTACACTGCCAGGTTCCCTTACCCCCAATGGCGGCGGCAGCACCCGACAGCTGATGGAAACATCAGCTGCGGTGGCCGACATCGCTGGACTCCAGGACAGGTAAGTGTCCTATTATTAAAAGTCAGCAGCTGCAGTATGTGTAGCTGCTGGCTTTTAATTTTTGAAGCGGTGGGCGTTTTTAAGCATTTTATCATAAACACGGCCCATTTAGGTTCACATAAAAAAAAGTATGTACTATGTTGAAAAATGATATCACTGAGAACAAGTAGGATCCTTATATATGGTGGATAACATATACTGTATCATTGTATTTAATGTATCGTTTTGTTGTTGTTATTTTTTTTTAAATCTCGAATGGCCTGTTTAATTGTTGCTTAAAAGACAAGTCTATATGAGGACATCTGAACAAGGGGTTCATTTGTACATTTAAAGCTGAAACCTCTCTCCTGTCATCTTGACCTGTCAAAAATGCTCTCTGAATCACTGGTGGAGATTACAAAACAATATTCTCCCTAAACATTCTCTCAGAAAGAGACACATGAGAAACTGGAACTTTTAAACAGAATTTCCAGTTTCAGGGAAAATTAGAAATCAACTCGCTTATTATACGTCAGTCACATGTCAGTCATATCCTACGCAAAGTCACATTTCCCTCACAAAGGAGAATTAACCCTGTGTGCTTACCCTGAGGAGTCTGAAAGTATGTCTAATTTTTTTCCTTACATCCCATTTTAATAGCTATAAAATCCAGCTTAGGCAGGACTTGAATACATAAGATCAGCATTTCAGAGCTACTATCTTACTGTGTGATCAACCTGATCATGACATGGAAAAGTAAACGATAGCATATATGGTTCAACCTGTAAGCGAGAAAATACTACTACTATCTATTTAAAGCTGAACTCCAGCCTTACCTTCTGTTCTGCACATTTGCACAGGCTTCTCTCCTGTATTGAAATTGTTTACTTCGATTTCACTGCATACTGCAAGCTGCCCACTGCTCTCCCCCCTCCCCCTCCCTGTGGCAGCAGTATGGGGAGAAGTTGCCCATACTAGCTGCCACTGCTTGAAAAACAGCGTGGCCGTGCAGGGCTCCAAACAATGCTTTTCAGGCTCATGCAACCAAAAATTATAAATGCACATTTTTTTTGCCTGCAAAAAATGTGCATTTGTAATTTTTTTTTAAAAAGTGAACTTATCCTTTAAAGTAGTATTAGGTTGGGTTTACACTATTGTGAATTGAATGTGGGTTTCCCCGCATCCAATTCGCATGTCAGAAGACTGTGACCGGCTCTCAATAGATTCCTTTTAAACAGCACTGGGACAGCTGCGGAGTGAATTGCACAGGGGTCCTGTGTGTCTTCTGGTCTGTTTCAGTCCGAATTAAGCCAAAAATTCAGACCGAAATCAGACCTGAAATGGTGAACAGGGATGCACCGGATCCCCGATGTGAGCCGCTCCGCATGGCAGTGTGAACCCAGCCTTAAAGTGGTTCTAATGGCAGAAGTTTTTTTTATCCTAATGCATTCTATGCATTAAGATAAAAAACCTGTATGCAGCTGTCCCCCTCAGCTCCCCAACCATACTTACCTGAGCCCCATCTCGATCCAGCAATGTTGCATGAGAGTCTTGGCTGTTCAGAACTCCCTCTCCTCATTGACTGAGACAGCAGTAGGTGCCATTGGTTCCCACTGCTGTCAATCAAAGTCAGTGAGCCAATGAGGAGAGAGAGTGGGCGGAGCTGAGGCTCCGTGTCTGAATGGACACACAGTGCAGCAACTCAGCTTGGGTTCCCCCATAGCAAGCTGCTTGCTGTGGGGGCACTCGGCAGGAGGGAGGGGCCAGGAGCACCGGCAAGGGACCTGAGAAGAGGAACTTCTGGACTGCCCTGTGCAAAACCACTGCAACAGAGCAGGTAAGTATAACAGGTTTGTTATTTTTAAACAAAAAAATACAAGACTTTAATATAATTTTAAACCCAAAATCAAACATGTATTATATTGCAGCTTACCAATTCTTAGATGTGATGTCTACATTAGTTTCCTTTTTTTTAGGCTTTCTTTCTTCTATTTTCATCTGGTTATCTGGCCAGTAAGTCTGCTGTTTTTTACAAGCTCCAGCAGAATGTATCAGTTTACGTGGATGAGACAAACCACCTAACACTGGCAGAGGTGATTAAAATGATCATCTTTTATTTATTCCTGCAAAACCTTTATCCCAAAGGGAAAAACTGTTTACTGTAACTGATTATAAAGTGTGAGCTGGAGGTTGACTTCAATTTGTTATTGCATCTAAATCTGCTATTACTTTAACACTACCACTAGACTGACAATGTCGCTGTCTGCTGTGCCTCGTGAGTTGTGTTTCACTAATACCGGAGGCAAGATAACTAGGTGAAAACTGGGGGGAAAAATCCACAAAATAAAAAAAAGTAAGAAAGCTGATGTAGGCACCATATCTAATGATTGGTAAGATGCAATATAATACATTTTTGGTTTGGGGTTTAATATCACTTTAATCGTGACAGACAGGTCTTTTTTTTCAGCGGGAACTCAGGGGAACGCAGTTCGAACACCTCCAGCACTAAATGTATGCAATGGCAAGGGTGTCCGAGGGTCTATTGACCCAGGCTGCTGGGGGATCTATTGTCACTGGTGGGGTACTAATGTTGCTGGGGGGTCCACTGTTACTGGGAGGGATCTATTGTTACTGGAGGAGATATTTTGTGCGGGGGTGTCCATTGTTTCTTGTAGGGTCTATTGTTTCTGTGGGGATCTGTTGTTGCAGGGAAAGATCTATTGTTGCTGGGGAGTCTATTATTACTTAAGGGATCAATAGTTTCTTGGGAGGGGGGCTATTGTTGCTGAATGCATAGGATCTATTTTACTGTTTTTCTTGTTTTCATGATCAAATCCCATACAAATGACTTAGCACCACAACATTATACTCGATTCTGTATTCTCTATAAAGGGCAGGTACTTGGAGGTGGGTAGGGATGGAACCAAGGGACAGTGCTCGGAGGTGGGTAGGGGGTGGAGGCAAGGAGTGATTTTGAAGGGGAGTACCTGCACCCATCCTCTTAGAAAAAAAGCCCTGATGATGGAGGTTAAAGAGGAGTTCCACCTGAAAAAAAAATTAAAATTCAGCAGCTTCAAATACTGCAGCTGACTTTTAAAATAAGGACACTTACCTGTCCAGGGCGCCCGCAATGTCCTCACCCAAGGCCGTCCTGTCCCTCGGCTCCCGGGTGGAGGCGCCAGCATCTTCAGTAAGGGAATCAGGAAGTGAAGCCTTCACAGCCTGGTTCCCTACTGTGCATGCGGGAGTTGCGCTGCACGCTCTGAGTGGTCCCTTTTGTCTTCTGGGACCTGTGTGTCTCCCAGAAGACAGTGGGGGGAGGGGCGGAGGAGGGGCCGGACATGGCGTAGATCACCGCAGACACTGCGGCAATCTTTCTCCAGAAATGGGAGCAAATACCTGGTATGTGCCCGCCCCTGAAAGCTGCCAAATGTGACACCAGAGGAGGGGAGGAACCGGATCAGCGGAAGTTCCATTTCTGGGTGGAACTCCGCTTTAAGCATAACTGTTTTTAGAAAGCTATAGACAGCAACCTGTCAGCCCCCTCTATCAGCCTTAATCTGTTTGCATTTCATAGAAAAACACATAGATCCACTGTCACTGGGTCTGAAAAAAGGGAAATAATGAACATAGAGAGCTTTTATTTAAAAATGTTATTGGCATGTTGATGAGAGGGGAAAAGAGGAACTGGAGAAGATAAACTCTAAGCATTAAACTTCATGTTTAATTGACAAGCAAATCATAAGGCAGCTGTATCATAACCAGAAAAACAAATATCAGGTAAAATAACCCAATAAACAACTATTGGGAGGGGGGTTCCTGGCTATCATACACAGAATTAGAAAGTCTCACGATCTGTGCTTAGAATCCAGAAAACTGGAAGACTCCTTCAAATCCATTTCATGAGAAAACAAATCTCTGTATAATCCATTTAACTGTCATTATATAAATCATACTTTCCCCATGCATATACTGTCAGATGCTACACCTAGTACACAAATCTAGTGTAATTAAATACATGTAATGGGGAGTAGTACTGCCAGGAAATATGACTGTGCAATATTTTTCTATAGTTTAAACAGCATGATTTCATCCGTGTCCCGTATGGTAAACTGTGTAGGAAAATCTGAGCGCCATTCAAATCTCATACTAAAGCTTTTTTTGTATTTGGCACCATCCATTTCCTCTCAGAAGCTTTCCCAATCAGGCAGCAGCGAGCTGTTCTCATTGAGCAGAACGAATACAGCACGACACAATGGGACAAAATCCAGCAATTGAAAAAGCCAATTTTTGTCACAAACAGTGATGTGTTCAGCTGTACACAGATTATTTCGATATTTCAAGCTGCATGCCGGGAAAAAAAAAGAGGCCACATTTTATCTTGTAGTTTGTTTTATTGCTGTCTCTAAATCATCAAATCAGCAAGAGTTAACCAACAGCTTTTAAAAAGCTGAACTTTGTGCTAAAGAATCCAGTAATGTGGCCAACACTGCCATCTAGAGGCTCTCATTTTGCTATAATAGTAATGCTTAAATCCAGTTTTGCTGGAAAAAAAATCATCTCCCCAGATTAAATATTTAAATAAAAGGCACTTTGCAAACTTTCTTATAAATATTGTTCTGAGGGAATTGATGGTTTCCTTACTAGTTTTGTTCTCAAACTGACAGATAAATAGGAGGATCAGCCATTCAAATCAGTCCTGTAGTAAGAAAAGGAACATCATCTGCATCTCTTTAGTCATGAAAAGTGCAAGACAACAAAACAAAACTCTTGTTCCAGGAGATGTGACTACCGTCTCAGTGCCGACTTCTGGGAAGGTAGTAAGACGACTGATATGCAAGTATCAATTTCAAACGTGAGAGATGTTCTATAGACAAGTAGTGTATGCAACCAAATAATTCAATTAGTTGGTTCCTTTAAACAATTATAGCTGTCTGCAGACTAAGATGGAAAGAAAGGAAAAAAGAAGAATGGAAGTAGAGATTGAAAAAATATTAGTTATATTATTATTATTAGTTAGTATTCTAAGTTAGTATATATGATTATATATATATATATATATATATATATATATATATATATATATATATATATATATATATATATATATATATATACACAGTGTTTTATTTATTTCAGGTACTTATATATAGCGCTGTCAATTTACGCAGTGCTTTACATATACATTGTACATTCACATCAGTCCCTACCCTCAAGGAGCCCACAACCTAACAGTATCTCACAAAAGTGAGTACACCCCTCACATTTTTGTAAATATTTCATTATATCTTTTCATGTGACAACACTGAAGAAATGACACTTTGCTACATGTAAAGTAGTGAGTGTACAGCTTGTATTACAGTGTCAATTTGCTGTTCCCACAAAATAACTCAACACACAGCCATTAATGTCTAAACCGCTGGCAACAAAAGTGAGTACACCCTATAAGTGAAAATGTCCAAAATGGGCCCAATTAGCCATTTTCCCTCCCTGGTGTCATGTGACTCTTTAGTGTTACAAGGTCTCAGGTGTGTATGTGTGTCTCACTCTCTCATACTGGTCACTGGAAGTTCAACGTGGCAGCTTAGGGCAAAGAACTCTCTGAGTTTCTGAAAAAAAGAATTGTTGCTCTACATAAAGACACTTTATTGTGTGGTTTCTATTTCACATGTTGGGGTACATTAAGTCAAAATTAAAAGAGCCTTAGCTGGACTTCTGAATTGATGTCTGCTTATCCCCAATGGGCTGTACAATGAAGATCTCGGAGGAGTGGAGATAAGTAAATATAAAGAGAGAAGGGGCCTACAAGGAAGGGAGTCATTTAAAAGAAATTTGTGCCAAAATCAAAGTTATTTTTTAAACTACCATTAAGGAATAAGTTAAAGGATAAAGGTGAATTTCAACCGCTTTAACCTTTAACCACAATGCAAAACTGAAAATGCTATATAAGTTATTTTGTTGAGAAATCACTTTTGAGAACACCCCTAGCATTTCTAGCCACAGACATCTTGTGTAAGGGCAGATGATTAATATAGCATTTACTTCCTGGCATTAATTTGCCCTTGTCTTAAGCATGCAGGCAGGAGAATGTGTTTAGCTGAGAAAGGCCCTCCTCCTTTCTTCCAGATGAAAGAAAAAAAAATGCCCATGAAGACTCCAGGGATGTGTGACATAATTTTGACCTAGGGTAGAAACCAAGAAGCAACTGAAGAAATGTAAAAAAATGACTTCTAAAACAAGTGAGTACAATATACTTCTTAACTATTTACCAATGCTAGCAGCATTAGGATTACAATAGTTAATGTTGATTGAGAGAGTTTAGTACCATTTTAAGCTATTGTTTAGCTTAAGGCGAAGGAACATTTAGGTTACAGGGATATGTAAGTGTTCAAAAATCATTTTAAAGTATCCCTGTTCCCTGCCTATGAAGGGAAAAGCAACAGGTTAGCCTTAAAGATAGCAGCAGCTTACACTTCCTTTCATTTCCCCACCTCTCCATTGCCAAGTATAAAGGTGAGATGGAGAGACAAGGTTAAATAGTTAAAGAGAGGTCAAGATTTAAGAATAGGGCATATGTTGGGGGATGCACACGTTGCTATTAAAGTGTAAGTAAACCCCCCTATCGTTTTCAGCCAAGGAAGCTGCTATCTTTGCCTCTGGTTAATCTACAACTGCCATGATGCTGCACATGTGATCAGTTATGACACCAGCCATTGGTTGGTTTGACAGTTTCATTGAGTGCACAACCAATGGGAGTGTTACATTTCCAGCATGCATGGGTTTACTTCCACTTTAAGATTACATTTTTTTCCAGTGACAAACTTAAAATAAACATCAGAAACATTTATTATCATTTTACAATAAAAAAACAAACAAAATGAAATGAAGATGCAGCCCCTCACAATAAAATATATCACAAACCTTACATAAAACACTTTCTTAATAAAAAAAAAAAAACATACATCGCGTGATAAAAAAAATGCACATTTAATGTAACCCTAAAAGCCTCTAGCATTCAAAAACCATATGGACCATGGAAAGACCGGGAGGAAATACTCCTAAATCACCTGCCAGAAGGCAACATTGTGAATAAGGCATTAACAGGATGAGAGCTAGCCCTCAGGTTATTAATAGCTCTATGAAGCCACCTCCTCTCTCCCAGTTCTTCGATATTTGGTAAATAGGCCCCTTTAATAATCTTCTGCGCTGTTTTTATCACCCTCTGTAAGGCATTTCTGTCCTGGACTGTGCACATCCCTTGCCACAGAGAGGTGTGATAAACCAGCACACTCTCAATGACAGCCTTATAGAAGCTGGAGAGGACCCACTCAGAAAAGCCTGCCCTTCACAGCTTCCTCAAGAAATGCAATCTCTGATGAGCCTTGCCCACCAGATGGGACACGTGCGCTGTCCACAACAAATTTTCCCTAATTATTGTACCCTCTTGACCACCGCCCCATCAATCACAACTGGCCCATAACTAGTCTCTCTGCTTCTTCTAAAATGTACAATTATTTACTTTGTCTTATTCACATTTAGCCCTAAATTATTGTCTCTGCACCAGCCCACTAGGTCTCCTACATCCTGTTGGTATGCAGCCTTATCACCATTCCTTATTCTCCCAACTACTGCAGTGTCTTCTGCAAATGTTAAAACAGAGTCCACCTTGAGGCAGAAAATGCAATTATAGGTATATAAGCAAACAAAAAGGGGCTTAGTACATATCTCTGTGGTACCCTTGTACTAAGGAACAGTGTGTAGCAACTACCAACCTTTACCCCTTCTGCCAATCGGCAGTAAAATCAAAAATCCAGTTGCAAAAAGTTGGGCTTAACCCCAGAGAATGTAATTAGCAGCAAGTTTCATCATTTACCAGTTCACAATAGCCCCTATAGCAGATTTACTTCTACAGGGCGGACGGTTTGTGCAGAATCACATATATATATATATATATATATATATATATATATATATATATATATATATATATATATATATACACACGCATGATTCTGCACTTGCACATTGGGGGCAAGTGCATATCCGCCAGCACCCACTGATCAGCGAGGAGAGACACAGGACAGAGCTCTGCATATGTAAGTAAGGGACAGCAAGGAAGTAGTGGATTTTGTTTCCCTGCAAAGGGAATAAAATCCAGCACATCCCTTAGTAAAAACACCACACTGTCTACACATAAACACTGGTTAGGCACATACTTATCCCTTTGATCACCCTAGATGTTTAGCCCCTTCCCAACCAGGGTCATTAGTACAGTGATAATGCATATTTTTAGCACTTTATTGGATATGTTTTATAGCAGAAAGTAAAAATTATGGGTTTTTTGCAAAATTGTTGATCTTTTTTTGTTTCTAACGCAAACAAAATAAAAAAAAACCCAGTGGTGATCAAATACCAACAAAAGAAAGCTCTATTCGTGGAGGGGGGGGGGAATGGCATAAATTTAATTTATGGACAGTGCTGCATGACCACGAAATTGTCAGTTAAAGTACCACAGTGCCATATATCAAAATATAGCCTGGTCATGAAGGGGGTAAATCTTCTGAAGGTCAAGTAGTTAATATTGTAAGATTGTACAACCTGCTGCAGTGTTTTAGAAAATGAAACCCACAGATATGTGCCAGATGGTGTCTAGTATTGGCTGGTGAGGTTAGATTCACCCACTCAGATAATAAGTATATAGAGTTCCACACCTGTGCAAAGAGGACTCCGTGTGAAAAAAATATTTTTTAATAGAAACAAGTGAATGAATCAAAAAATATTTTAAATTCTATTAAATATGAGAGAATGTGCCACTATATTTAAAGAGAAAGTAAAGTACCTGCGTCCTATCAAATCAGAAAAATTAGCAAAAAGCAATTGTTTAGAGGCAACAATGGACTTTCAATACACAGAAATATTAAATACCAATTTATTATAAATTTATAAAAAAAATACCCATTAGGGCAAACATGTACAATAACACACATAGAAAAATTCATACATGACATGCAGGACCAATGGAGAAGGCAAAAGCACAGACCTCGAGAAAGACAAACAGGCTCCTCAAAAGACAATACATTTTTCAAAAAAATATATATTAATTAAAGTTTGCCCGTTAAGATCTATATATGGGAAAACTATCTGTCTATAGGTAAACCAACCTGAGGCTGATTATTGATCAAGAGAAAGAATATGGAGACTTAAGTCGCTGAAAAAATTACCATCGCACTGGGCATCAAAGAGTACATCAGGTTCTATGGGGATGTAATGAACCATAGACAGCGCAGGTGAATAGTAGACCGTAACCACATAAAGCCTATAAATCCAAATCAGGCTTAACAAGATGAACAGTCAGCCAGGCATCTATAAAAATACATAAAACAATGCATGGTAAGTATATCCATTGTACATAATTATGGTTGTTAACTGGGATGATTACAAAGTCTAACTTAACCATTTTGATAACCGCACTCACCGAAACGCCGACTTCATAAGTCTCAACCGCCGCCATCTACAAACATAGGGAGACACGCTCCCATGAAATAGCCACCTGGCTCCTGTCCAAGTGCTGAGGTCAACACCACACCAAGGCACTGGTAAATGACACAGCCGGACACGATCTCAGACTGCACATACATCAACCCAGGCGCATGCGCAGTACTGCAAGACGGCGCACCTCAGAGAGTACAAGACATCAAAGGAAGTGCCGTCCACCCATCTCAACAACAAGGGGCATACACCAGCACCATCTAATGGATGGGCCAGGGATAGCCACCAAGGAATGGGAGATCACACACTCACCCCAAAGGAGATAGGCACTCAAGGGTGTTCGGGAATGGCTACCAGAGACACAGTCACCCAATCCTGGCACCTCAAAGTGACAGGGAGAAATGGCAAATTAATAAAATAACAAATTATAATTCTAAAAATTATCTAGGAAAAAAGAAAATAAATGAAATTAAATGAATGTGTGTACAGGCGGTCCCCGGGTTACAAACAAGCTAGGGACTGTAGGTTTGTTCTTAAGTTGAATCTGTTTGTAAGTCGGAACAGGTAAATTTTTTAAGTGTAGCTCCAGCCAAAAAAATTATTTTTAAGCTTTTTGGATAGCATAGGGAAGGGTTAACACCCCTGTAATATTTGTTTTGCTGTCTGTGTCCCTGTTCAGAAGATTTCACCTCACTTTCTGTCCCAATGACAATTGGATTTTTAAAATTTTAGGTTGTTGTGGAAAAAAGCCTTGGTGATAAAGCATCAGTGGAGACACCTTTTTCCTATAATAACTTTTACAGACGTGAATTTTCCTTCCTAGGGGTAGATTTCCTCTCACTTCCTGTTGTCTCCCTCAGTTTGTAAGTAAGAGTCATTTGTAAGTCGGATGTTTGTAACTAGGGGACTGCCTGTATTGTGTTGAGAGCTGCTTGTTATAAGTCTAAACAGTCTATGAATAACCAGAATAGAATAAATTAGTAGCCGCGCTCTCACATCCCCATAGTAATATATCCACATAAACCATACAAAAATACATATTATATAAAAAAAATTATTAAAAAAATAAGAAGATATACCACCAAAGAATGTTCGTGCTTTTCCTCTTCACCAAAGAAATGTGAATGCGCAACTCACTCACCACTCAATATACAGTACATAAACATGGGTAATGTTCATAAAAGTATACAAATTAAATGTAAAATACAAAAAGTCCACATACATAAATCCAAAAAGTGAAGACTTGACACCAGAATAGCGATTGTGCTGTTCCTCTCCACCAGGAAGATAGATATGCAGCTCACTCACCAGAAATTCATGACCCCTTTTACACGAAGTCAAACAGCACTTTATGTATCCTTAGCTGGCAGGCTTTCACATCAAGCTCTGGAATCAAGAAATCCAGCCAAATCTGACCAAGGACCCAGATACATAGAAAGGTGGGCATCCAGATGTAATACCTGCGCCCTTAAACAGACTGTGCTTATGGCTCAATCACCTGCACCATGCAGTGGAAATGGAGATTTACTCATTACCAGTAGTTTCAGATGAGTTTTAGATTTAATGATCATTGTATTTCATATCACTAAAAAATTGCTTGTTTATTGGAGTAACTACTAAATCTCTATCACAATGATAAAACTTAACTGGTAATGATATATAAAAAAAAGCAAAATAGATAAAAAATTAAATCAATATAACCTGCAATTTTTTATGAACAAATGTTACAGCCAAAATAAAATTGAATATAACTAGCTTTTCATGATGAATATCTTAAAAATAATAAACAAAGGGGTCAATTTACTGAGTTAAAATTTACTAAGAGTTAAATAACGGCAAATAAAATGCTGTAAAATACCGTATACCGGTTAATCAGTTGTGTTAATCAGTTGTGAAAGTTTGTTTCACTATGAATTTAGCGTTAGATAATGAATGCGGTATTTTTTCGATTACTTGTTAACTACCACATTTTCATGTCGGTGGTTAAGGGTTGTTTAAGGTCGAGTCTGGTCGAAAAGTCCGCTCGTCTGTATGCTAGTCCGACGGACAAAAACCGACGCTAGGGCAGCTATTGGCTACTGGCTATGAACTTCCTTGTTTTAGTCCGGTCGTACGTCATCACATACGAATCTGTCGGACTTTGATTGATCGTGTGTAGGCAAGTCCGTTCATTCGGAAAGTCCGTCGTAAAGTCCATCGAAAAGTCCGCAGGACAAAGTATGCCGTAAAGTCTGGTCGTGTGTACGTGGCATTAGGGTTGAATTAGGCTCTCTGTGGGTTGCAACAGGGCCCTTTTTCTGGGTCCTCTGTGGCTGAAATTAGGCCCTTCTCAGAGGGTAGTATTGCACCCCTTTCTGTGGATAGAATAGTACCCCTTCCTGTGAGTGGAATTATGCCCCTTTCTGTGGGTGGAATCTGTGGGTAGTATTGTGCCCTTTTCTGCGGGTAAATTTGTGTTTCATTTTAATGGTTCTATTTGTGAGGAACATGTAGGAAAATCTCCTGGGTTGGTATAGTGCACCATTCTGTTGGTGTTTCCAAAGGAGCAATAATAAGTGCCCATTTGTGTGGGTGTCCTTAGTAGGAAGATGTGCCCATTTGTGTGGGTGGGGGGCTTGTTATAATTTCTCAGGGGAAGAATATTGCCCATTTTTGTGGGTGTTGAGGGGTAACAAAGTGTCCCTTTTTGAACGTGTTATGTAATTTGTTCATTTCATGGATCATGCACATAACTGCTATGTAAAGACCACTGTGTTCATTTTTTGTTTTGGTTGTATATTTCTTACATGTCATGCTGCTGCAATTGTTAAAATGGCTGAAAACTAATTAAAAAAAATAATAATTAATTTGACCTTTTTATTGTCTTCAATTAATTTTTTACTAAGTGTGCTTTGCTATTTGTTTAAATGTGTTGTGTTTAATTAATTGTTGTTAAACCGCAGCATAACGTGCAGCATCAGGATGAGCTCCTTGATTAGCCGGAACTTCTGTAGAACCTCACCCTCTGTGAAGTCGATTAGCAGTGTCCTCTCTGCAAAATGACGTGGAGCCATCACCACAACCCTCCCCCTCCCCCTCTGATGCCTACTGAGCAAGTTAAATTGCAAAAAGTGCCATAGATGTTATGCTGCTAACCACTCTGTCTCTCAACTTCCAATCACTCCAACAGGAAATACTGCACTGGTTACTGTTAAATACTGCACCCTTTTTTAGTTCCTGTTGGGTTTGTGAATTAGATGTAACAGCTTACTGCACACTTTTTTGCAATAATTACCAAAAATGTTTTAGTTGTTTACCGCAAAATCGTTTTTTAATGAATTGGACTTTATTTACCGCATGCAATCATTTATGCAAATGAATAACTTGAAACCCTTATCGCATGCGGTAAAGCTTAGTGAATTGACTCCAATCAAGTCATTTAATCAAGAGGACAACAGAAAATATGTCACAGGTGTTGACATAATAAGTATGCCAGACAGGTCATAATAAATTACGCTGCTAGTCAGCGTCCAATTTTTCAACAACAAATAGGAGAACAGTTATTTTAATCTAAATTTAACTCAGTACCAAATTTTGAAATCTTTTCTAACTATTCAATTTAAAATTATGGCATGAAGGCAGTTTTTCAGATATTATTCTATTAAATCTATCAAATGTAATGATAAGCAAATCATCTTGCATTTGCTCTGACAGTGAACATTGTAAAATCCTGTGTGTGCCAGAAATTAATAAATAGTGGTTTCTTGTCGGAATGTGTTCCAAAATTAAATACGTGAGTGAATTTAGTCAGAATCTGTTAATAAAAGGTTTTTAGTTCTATTCTCACCCTAATGACCATCTTCACTAGTACCATCATGTGACCCGGACGGTGCACGGCATTCTGGGTATTGTAGGCGCTCTACTCCGGTTACTGCGCATGCGCCCGGGCCGCCTTTCGTCCGCTCCCGATTGGCTAATTGATGACGGCCGGTCGGGTGGAGGACTCTTAAGGCTGCCAAAAACTTTTCACATTCACTTGCTGCTAGGAATGCGCTATGGTTCGTTTTAGTATTGTATATTAATAAAAATGTATTTTTATAATGAATGTGTTCTAAATTTGTTTTTGGCACCGTAATAATCCCATTTTCTCCGCTTCCCTTCAATTATTCAGTTTAGGGATGAGGTGCCGTATCTATTAGGACATTCCATCCAAAAAAACCTTTTTTTGTAATATAAGATTGTAGCACTTTATTTTGAAATTTTACCCATATTATGATGAGGTAAGAACATGCATTAGGGTGAGAATAGAACTAAAAACCTGCTGATAAAGCTTAAAATAAGGGCATCTTTATTATATAGCATTAACAGATATAAAATACTTGCGGAAAAATAAATGAAGGCGCTTACCATGAACAATGCAAACGCCTAAATTCACAAAGGGATGCACATATTTTGGGGTCCCGCCGTCAAAGGGACTGAACACGGAATCCCCCGATAAAGGACAAGCCTCCCAGTATATCGAATAGGCAATATTATCCAAATATAAATCCAGTATGTAAAATCAGCATAATGGCCATCTAGCGGTATATAACAAAATGATAAGGAAGGAGATGAGCACTCGTTCCATATAGATGAAAGTTATGGTTTTTACCTTAGTCAGAAACAAACGAACCACAGCGCATTCCCAGCAGCAAGTGAATGCGAAAAGTTTTTGGCAGCCTTAAGAGTCCTCCACCCGACCGGCCGTCATCAATTAGCCAATCGGGAGTGGATGAAAGGCGGCCCGGGCGCATGCGTAGTAACCGGAGTAGAGCGCCTACAATACCCAGAATGCTGTGCACCATCCGGGTCACATGATGGTACTAGTGAAGATGGTCATTAGGGTGAGATTAGAACTAAAAACCTTTTAGTAACAGATTCTGACTAAATTCACTCACGTATTTAATTTTGGAACACATTCCGACAAGAAACCACTATTTATTTATTTTCGGCACACACAGGATTTTTATATATTTTTTTCATTTATGCTTTTTGTTATTTTTGTTATTTACACATACCATTTAGGATTCACACAAATAAAGTAATCACATCAAGCACTAAACAGGGTAATTGTCCACCACGGAAAATTTCATCCCATAAGGGCAGCGCCATACCTACTCCTGCTTTCCACACACTTTCTAATACACTCCACCTAGGTGGAACTGTATTCGTAGAGGCAGCAGCCCTATATTTCAGGAGTACCTTAGCCACTGCGCGGATTTACCTTATACATCCTTTACAATGAACATTGTAACCTATGATTTGCTTTGCAAATTTGATTTCTACTGTGAACCAACAGGATTTGGTGAATTAGTAAAGGGTTCTGTGGAACCACCAGTCCAGAGGTCAGCAAATACTGCATAGTACAAAAGACAATTATATCCTGTATTGGTGGCTTTAGGATTGAAGTGCCCACATGAGGTACAATAGATACCCTTATTTGGATTAAATTCTGAAATCTGGATCCCCCAGTCCGGGAATGAACAGACCTAAAGGGAATTACCTCTGATAATAATAGCACTGTGTATGGGCTTGTGAGTATGTTGCATTATCATGACATAGATATCTTTATCCATGGATTTTAAAAGTCTGACTGAAAAAATTGCAGCACCAAACTTACCAGTAAACGTGTGATTAAAAATATGGAGAATAGCTTTGATGATGTACAAAATACCTATAGCAATGTGACTCATGATGACATGAATATAAATGAACAAAACAAAATAAATATTTAGCAGTGTTTTAAGGAAGCAAGAAAATAAAAGCGTTATGAGAGTAATAATGAATTATTTGGCTGGCTGAGCAGCACTTTGGCATGTATGTGAACACAACTTTACGGTATTAAAAGGATAACTCCAGTTTTGTGGGAAAAAAACTATAACAGATTAAAAAAAAAATACCTGGAGGTACTCAGTTGATGTACAGAATGCCTCCAGAAATGTCATTTCCTGCTTGTGTGATTGGCTCACTGATTTTCCTAGAACTCTGCACTAAGATACAAGTCAGATTTTAGGTATCCTCTGCAACAAAAATGTTATTTTTGGTGAGATGATCTTAAAGGATTAATCACTTCTAAAGGTATGCAGGCACTGCAACTTTCCCCATTAGGGCACTGCAAGTGCATTAGCTGATCAATAATGAAAAATCTCTCCCATAGAGTATTATGCCCCGTACACACGGTCGGATTTTCCGATGGAAAATGTCCGATCGGAGCGTGTTGTCGGAAATTCCGACCGTGTGTGGGCTCCATCGGACATTTTCCATCGGATTTTCCGACACACAAAGTTGGAGAGCAGAAGATAAAATTTTCCGACAACAAAATCCGATTGCGTCAATTCCGACCGTGTGTGGCCTGTTCCGACGCACAAAGTGCCACGCATGCTCAGAAGAAATTCCAGGACGGAACAGCTCGTTCTGGTAAACTTAGCGTTCGCAATGGATACAGCACTTTCGTCACGCTGCAATGTTAAAAATGGTTTAATACAGCGCACTCTCTTCTTCTTTATAATGTGACAAGAATTAAGTAGTTTTGCTGCTCATATTCACACACACTTCTCACAAAGTTTTATCTTTGTTTTTTTATTGGGATTCCCTGAATATATTGTTATTAGTTGTTACATCTGACAGAATTGGTTTTTTTTTATTTAATTTTTTTTGGGATTTTAAGCCTTTTTTTTATTTAATGTTTGTATTTTTTCCAAGGCTGATCTTTGTTCAATGTTATTTTTATTTTTACTCCAGAATATTTTTGTGTGTGTTTTGTGTGTCAAGTTACCCCAACACCATTGATATCTTTTATTATTTAATCTCAAGGAGATTGTTTGGTGTTGGTGTCCCTTGTTAATTTCACATTGTATATTTGAAATGTACCTGAATCCTCACAAAAAAACTGTCATTTTTGAAGTAAAACACATAGGAGAGTATAATTCAAAACAAAAATCCTTTATTAAGGGATCAGAACCAAACAAAGAGGAAGGCAACACTGGATCAACAGGAGAAATTAGCGAAGACTTTGACCCCCACGGCAGACATCAATTCTTGAACATCAAAATTGGTGGCCTGAGGAGTCCATATGTAAGGGAGGGCAGTCTGGTCCAGAATTCGCAGAGATCCGGATAGCAGCAGATGACATGTGTGTCCCCAGGCTGTGGTACCACAAGAGGCTGCATTTTTTGGCCGACCAGACTGGATCCAGGGTCCTCACTTTCTGGTCTTCCTTTCACGCTTCCTTCCTGGCTGTGGCTGTGCTGTTGGAGATGTGGCAGGAGGAGGAGTAGGACCTGGAGGAGGAGGAGGACTGGGAGGACCTGGAGGAGAAGGAGGAGGAGGACCAGCAGGAGGAGGAGGAGGACCATCGCAAAGGTGTGTCTGAGCTGTCATTTGGCCCCTCATACCTTTGTTAAGAGCCTCCAATATGAGCGCCTCACACATGGCTTGTTGGCCCTCCTCCATCCTCTGCATTTTATATGCAATGACGGCAGCAATGTCCTCCTCCACGGTCTGTGGTACTCCCAGGACCTCTGTAGCCCTCCAAAAGAGTCCTCTGGTAGCCTCCTCTAGGGAACTCCTCCTACTGCCACTTTCTCTTTCCGGGGGGGTGGAGGGACCTGCAGATCAGCCAGCCGGCTCGGCCCGGCCACCTCCTGGCTGAGACTTCCCTGTGTATGAAAAAGGGACATGGTTTTAGTTTTTGCTTCATCAATCACAATCCTAAATTAGTACTCCCAACTAACATCTAGTTAACATCATTGATTGGACAAGCAGAAATATTTAGAGGAATGCAATACCTGGCTCAATCTGGGCTCCTCCACATGCGGCCTGGAAGGCCCAGGTTGGGTGTCAGAAGCCTCAGCCGGGGGGGGGAAGGAAGCGTGGAAGGAAGACTGGAGAGGGATGGCCTGGGTTCAGTCTGGCCTGCCAGAAAATGCAGCCTGTCGTAGTACAACATCCTGGGGACATAGATGTCATCTGCTGCTCCGGATCTCTGTGAATCCAGGACTTTCTTGCGCTTCCTTAGATATGTACTCCTCAGGCCACCAATTAAGATCTTTAAATAGGTGTCTGCCGTGGGGATCACCTGCTTCACAATTTCACACAATTCCACCAGTGCTGCCTTCCTCTTTGCTTGGTTCTTGAAATGGGGGTGGTTAATCTCCCACAGACAGGGCAGCTCCCTTAACATATCTATGAATACTGACATGAAGTAATTGTCTTTCAGTACATATCCATGTTCACTGCAAGACATAACACAAGACAAAGCCTAATGTCAGACAAAACTCTCCTAATCTTGTTATAATATAGGCCTCAATGTAGAAGCAGTATAGGCACAAGTTTGTCTCTTACCTTCGTTCTTACGATCGGCGCGTCCAATTCTCCTTCCTCCGCTCACAGATCGTACGTAATACGCACACGTGTTACGCTTTATACACACTGCGCATGCATGTAAATCCGTCCGCCCCTGACGTTCTTTCTAATCTATTCCCCACCCCTTTTCGTTCGGCGCAGTGGGGGAAGAGCACATGGCAGAGTCACAGCAGGTGCGTGATAATTGCAGGAACGAGGAGGAGGAGGAGGAAAGCCCGGATCCGAACACTTCCTGATCCAGAAGGAGACATTTTAAGGCCACAAATATGTCCTTTGGGGAGATGTTGGAGATGGTCGACATCATGAAGAAGTCCGACTATGACGGAAAGTATGGGCCTTACCCCAACCCCAATATCAGAAAGGCCAAGATCATGGCGAAAGTGATCAAAAGTCTGCACAAGAATTTCGGGGTACGACGATCAAAGATCAGCTCAGGAAGCGGTGGTCGGACCTGAAATTGAGAGAGCCAGAGCAGTACCAAAAGATCTGGAGAGTGCTGCAAAAAAGTAAGTAGTTGTGCTGTGTTCCTATTCTTTCTGTCTTTATTCCGTTCGTGCTGCTCCATATGCTTTTATTAATTGTAACGTTTAAAAGGACAACTTTAATGTTCATGGGCCCATTTTTCGTTTGTATCAAACATTTTTCTTTCGGCCTCTAAAACACCATTGTTTAGGCCATATGCATTTTCTCACATTTTTTTGGGGCCTACTTGGATGCCAAATAGTTGTTTGTGTAGATGGGTTTGTTACTAGAATGAAATGCAAACTAGGTTCTGTGTAAGGAGAGGACATTGAGCAGCTGTTTTCACATCTGGACACTGGAGCACTAGTGTGGGACACAAGAACACCATTTTTATTAGGGGGCCACACAGGTGACCCAGTGTATACTATAAGGGGGGCTACATCTGTGAAGCTTGTACCAAACAGGGAAAGTATTGCAGCTTGACAAAGGCCAATAAAAAAAATACATCTTGGAACTCTACCAAAATAGACAATCGTACCCCACTTCCAAGCAATGTTTCCTATTTCTAGATCTGCCATCAAATATCTGTGTGCTAATTATACCATTTTTGTTCTACATAGGGGAGAAAAGACTCAGAGGACACCCCTCATCCGAGGAGACCACAGACCCCCCACCTCTGGAAGAAGGGGAACTAACACCAACCCAAGAAGAGCAGGAGGAAGAAGAAGATGTGGTGGAGATTGGCACCACAACAGGTGAGTGTCTGCGACCACAGGCTCAGGTAAAAGAGATGGATGGCGGCAGATTTTTGATACCTGTTTTTGTTTTCATTCTCTCTTTTTAGGTGATCGTGATGTGAGGGATCCGGAACGTTTCACATCAGAAAGTGCCCAGATCCTGATCGGGGAGATCATGGGGTGTAATGTAGAACTGCAAAACATACAGCAAAAAATCAATGATGTGATTAAAAAAAATAATAACATCATTGATGTTTTGGGGCGAATTTAAAACCCCACAAAATCACTTTTTGGATTGTGGTCCAATCTTTTAAAACTTTTTGCAATGTTTTGAAAAGTCAAATTTGGAGGATGCACACAGTGTGTCAACATGTGCTATCTGCCATCACGGGAGATCAATGGACGCGTTTTGGGGGTGCAACCCCTTCCTCAATTATAAAGTAGCATTGAGGAAGGGCTTGCTCCCCCAAAACACGTCCCTTGATCCCCCCTGATGGCAGATAGCACATGTTGACATTCGTAAATTGGTGTGCATCTTCCAAATTTGGCTTTTCCAGGGGTGATTTCCCCCCATCTGAACGCTATATCAAACCCAGTTCCTAAATACTGATGTCTGATATAGCCTTCAGGTTTTACCTAATGTGAACTTTGTAAGTTCAAGTTTTTTGGCTTTCTTGTTGGTTTTACACAGGCCTGTTTTATCTGAAATGGACATTTCGATTTTTGATAATGCTACTGCAAAAATTGTTATACAACAAACATGTTGGTTTGTTTTAAAAACCTTTGGTAAATGCACATGTGATTGTGCAGGTATAAAAAAGTTGGTTACTCAAGAATGTGTGGATTATTGTCTCAACACTACAACACTTTTGGGGTGATGTAATTGCTGTTTTCAGCAAAAATGGGGGTTATTTCCTAAGGGCAAATCCTCTTTGCACTACAAGTGCAGTTTCAGTGCAGTTGCAAGTGCACTTGTAGTGAAATGTGTTTTTGCATTTAGGAAATAACAGCCAACAGTGCTTTGTATAATAAGGTTACACAATCACGACATTTTCTGGACTCAACACATTTCTGTCAGGGTCAGCTAAAACAAACACAAGCAGTAAATGTCCACAAAGAATTTCTTTTTTTTTATTATTATAAAAAGGCTTCACAGATTGTCTGACATATTGATAGCCCCCCTACCTGCAAAGAACTCCAGGTAGCGTAACCGGACATCATGGGCACTCAGGGAGGGCAAGCCAGGACGGCCACTTTCAAGCACCGTCAGTGTGGTTTGATGTATGATTCCGGCCTCAGGCCCAACTGAGCCAGCATAGTTGGCCGAATGTTTCCTTAAAAAGTTATGGAGAACACAGCACGCCAGTATAATATGGTTCAGTTTATACTCCGCCATATGGATGGGTGTCAGAAATAGTCGGAACCGGCTGGCCAGGATTCCAAATGTGTTCTCCACCACTCTTCGGGCTCTGTCCAGCCGGTAATTAAAAACCCTCTGTTCCGGGGTGAGGGTCCTCATTGGGAATGGCCGCATCAGGTGGTCCCCCAGCGCAAACGCTTCATCAGCAACGAACACAAATGGGAGTCCTTCCACATTGTCCTCTGGAGCTGGCAAGTCCAAGCTGCCATTCTGGAGACGCCTGTAGAACTCCGTCTGGGCGATGACTCCACCATCGGACATCCGGCCATTCTTCCCCACGTCCACATACAAGAAGTCGTAATTAGCCGACACCACCGCCAACATCACTATACTATTAAACCCCTTGTAATTATAATAGTACGACCCCGAGTTGGGTGGTGGGCTGATGTGGACGTGTTTCCCATCAATTGCCCCTCCGCAGTTAGGAAAGTCCCACCGCTCAGCAAAGTGGGAGGCCACAGTCTTCCTGTGGCGTGGAAGGAAACTGTTGAGGAAAAAAAAATAAACATTACTATTTTTACTCTGAAACATGGCAAGCAGATTAGACACAAACATTATGGGGCAACCTCCAGATAGCATTTAGTAAGGGGAATTTAACAAGGCCAAAGTATAAGGTACACCTATCATATCCCCCCTCCCCCCTCTCATGGGCCATTTCTAACATTATAGGGGGTGTGTGGAAATCTTGGACAGGTAACTCTCTTCACTTCATTGAGAGATGAATGCCTAAATAATGGGTATTACTTTGAACAGACCCTCCTTAGTTACACTATTGGCAGCCCACTGGACAGGTAAGAAGTGTCATAATACAAAGATATAAATACACATTGTACACATTTGAGGACATTTGGACATTCTGCTATTACCTATCAAGATAATAATAGGATCCAAAAAATGTAAACTGTACCATTTGAAAGTATACAGGCAGGCCCTTGCACTACATGCTTTGGGGAATTCATCCATAAATCTGAACACTAAAGAGGTGGGTATAGGGTGTATGGGTTTGGCAAAGTCAGCAGATAGATGATTGAGGATAGAGAATTGGGATCAGCTGACTTAGCAGTTGGGGGAGGGAGGGTTACTAAAAATTATTTGGGGACACCACAAAAAAAAAGCCTCTGGCACTCTGCCTGAATTTAAATCAAAAATAACATTTCCAAACATTTTAGGGGGTGTTTGGGGTAAAGCACTACTATGGAGCTGATAAAATACATTGTTAAGTGACTACATGAGGTGAATATAGGGCAGGAGACACCATGCTGGGGAGGTTAGTGAGGGGCAAATATGTATGAAGGACCTAAAATAATAATTACATAAAAATCCAGCATGCATGAGAACAAAGGGGACATTCACAGCATATTACAATCATGGTAATTAGGGAATGAGGAAAGAAATACAATATATTAGCAAACATTCAATACAATAAAATGTGATATAAAAGGATAAAAATCTTACCTTCATATACTCCTTCTGCAGGACCTGGATGATGGCAGAACAGGTCTCTGGGATAATGATCCCCAGAGCCTGGGGGGAGATGCCTGTCGAGAACTTCAAGTCCTGCAGGCTTCTCCCTGTGGCCAAATACCGCAGGGTAGCGACCAACCTCTGCTCCGGAGTGATGGCTTGCCTCATGCAGGTATCCTGCCTGCTGATATAGGGGGTCAGCGAAGCCAACAAACGGTGAAACACGGGGTCCGTCATCCTGAGAAAGTTCCTGAAATCATCAGGATTATTCTCACGGATCTCACGGAGCAAAGGCATATGAGAGAACTGGTCATACTGAAGCAACCAATTCTTGGTCCATGAACTCCTCCCCACCCTGTTCATGGACTGGACTTGTGTCAAGGTCAAGACCCCAACACCAAGCCCCCGCACAGCATGAACTCTACGAGGAGTACGCATACGAAACATGGCTAGAAAACGGTCGGCTGCTCAGAACGAAGTAACAGAACGCACTGAAGAACAGCAAGGCCTGTGAAGAGCGAACTGAAAATCAGTAACGAACGAACAAGAATACAATGACTACTTAAAGTCACGCGGAACTTGCTGCACACACTGAAGAGCAGATACAAACCCACAAGCACAAACTGAATGGCAGAAAACGATCTGAAAGCCACGAGTCTGAAAAAGCGCGAATCGTCTCTCACCAAACTTTTACTAACACGAGTTAGCAAAAGGAGCCCAAAGGGTGCCGCGCTTGGTTCTGAACCGGCCTTTTCTAGTCTCGCCGTACGTGGTGTACGTGACCGCGTGGTTGGCGATCGGAAATTCCGACAACTTTGTGCGACCGTGTGTAGACAAAAAAGCTTGAGCCAACTTCCGTCGGAAAAAATCCTAGGATTTTGTTGTCAGAATGTCCGAACAAAGTCCGACCGTGTGTACGCCCTATTAGAGTTCAAAAGACATAAAAGAATAAACAGCTATTCCTTTAGAGGAAAAACAGGTAGGAATCTGCAAAGACTTTTGTTAAAATCCTTGAAATGTACATTGGTCTCCCAGAGGGGATTTTTTTTCTGAACAAAGATTCTTCTTTAAGCCGTATACTACTAACCCAAGCTGTGTCTGAATTTCTAAGCAGCTAAACAAATCTGTTTTGGGTTTTTGCTTTGTTTACATTTGTGTGATGTACTAAAAGGTCTTGCTTTACTGCAAACACTGGGTTAAAAAATGTGTGCACCAAGCATATATTCAGTGAACAAATTGAGAAGGATCATACAAGCCCAGCCTGTAATATGTGATAGCACTCAGCCTAACTCCATCCAGGCCATGCCCCCAACATGTTTGGTTCCACCCATAGAGCTTAAGTGCGTGTCCTGGATGGAGTTTGGGCTTCTATCACCTATTACACGCTGGGCTTGTATGGTGTGCAGTGGCTGAGAGCTTTCTCTACTTGTTCTGTGGATTACATGAAGTCAGGGTGGACTCCTAGCCTGACCTGCACCCTCAGTGGACACAACAAATGGGGGACATAGATGCTGGAGTGGAAACCCTAAAGTCAGTTTAGTTCACAAGTATACTGTATATTCAGTGCTTATAATGTACATAACATAGTAACAGCTCCAAAAACACAAATTCTCTGTAGAAAAAGCATATTAAATGTTTCCCAAAACCTACCTATTACCCACTGGATCACAGTGCCCATGTATATATGGTACTTTTTTCTGGCCAATTTCAACACTACACACATTGGCTGTGGTAAGCCAATCTCATTCTACTATTATTGTTAGGGTGTTTTCAAGAGATTCATTTTCTTGGTGGCATGTTTAATTATTATGTTTTTTGAGCAATAATGGAGCTGTTTTCTTTATCCAAAAAAAATAAAAAAATAAATTAAATGAATCTTTTGCTTTTGTGTCTGAATTAGTGATTGTAAATCTCAGGCATGAAATTTGAACAAAGCATATCCCTCTATAGTGTGTACTCTAAATTAAGAGCACTACGCGTAATTTCTGTCTGCTACTTCATGGTACCGTAGTCAGGACTTTGTATAAATTAATATATAAAATAAACACTCTAAAAAACAGACTTGGATTAAATAAGGCTGCAGTTTTATTTTGGGCTTAATATTAAAAAACATATATCCTTGAATATATATTATATATAAAAACTCAATTTTATTCAACAATACTATTCATATTAATAAATAATAATAATAAATAATACTAATAACCTAGCTATCAAAGCTCAGGTTAAAATAAATATCATCAAATATCATCCATACGCCAGGATCACTTAGGATCCTGGCACCTCCCCACCTTCAGAGCGGCCAATTCAATACAAGTCTGCAAGAGTAAATTAAAAATATCTAAAGCGATATCAGAGAAATGAGTACCATCCGAGCGATAAAATCCTGAAATGCCCCCTTCTAGATCAACATGTCTAAAAGACAGGCCATTCAAGGAATTCATAAATTTGGCTATAGTCCTATTAATCCTCTTTCTCACTTTTTCGAAAAATGTAAGCTCTGTGGAAGCCAGCCAAAGCAATCTTGGAACAATTTCTGAATAAACCAAGATTGCTTCCGGAAAAACAGAATGAATGCACAAAAATCCATTTTAATCTATGAAATAAGGTCAAAGGTTTTGCAATGACCAACATCATTGCCCGCCAGATGCAAAACAATGATGTCAGGAGAAGGCCAAGAAATATATAATTATGACAAAGTCTCCCTTAAATTAGACCATTTCATCCATTTTTTCCCATACCACCAAATTCAAAAGTCCGTTAAAGGAAGACCTAAAATAGAGCTGTAAATCCTTCTGAAAGCACGATGGTGAGACCAAAACACATACAAATAACCCAAACATTGAACTTGACACCTGTAAATTTCAAAATGAAACATTAGGGCGTACATAGCATAGATAACAATCTGACTTCCACCCACCTAAATTTTTTATTTCATCACTAGACAAACCCAACTCGGCCGCCTCCGTAGCAACACCGATTCTAAAAGAGTGCGATGAAATCCGAGCTGCAGAAAATGCAAACATTTTTTCAGTACAGAATTAAACTGAAATACAGTGAAAGGCAAAGAGGAAAGGTGTAAAAATAAATGCCCAGAAGAACTGTTCTGAATTGACAAAAATCGACTAAGCAGGGAAACAGCACGTATAAGAGGATTATCAATTCTACCCACTGTAACCCAACGACCTCTACCCAATTGATACGTCTTGCTGCGCCTAAGTAAAATACGTACAAAATCGGGACCTGTACTAACTCCTCTAATAATAAGCCCGCTGTATCCTCAACAGTACGAGGCACTAACTCCGACACCCTGAACGCTCCAAAAAAACAAAGGCTAAATGAAGCTTTGAACAAAATGGATTCGTAGTCAGAAAAAGAAATCGATTCAGTAGCTAAACACAGATGGGCCAAAAGAGCAGAAGTAATAGGCAGTCTAGTATCGGGCACAAAATTACTTTTTCGATAACCTTTTAACGCTTGTTGAACTGAAAAAAAACTCTGACAAGAAGGAAAACCCCTTAATTTCAGAAAAAAAGAAACACCACATAACGTTTTATGTACATGAGAACAAGAGAAATTTCGAGACAATAAAAAATTCAAAAATGCCAAAACTAAACTCTCCGAAAATTCCGCAGATAAACTATTAGACTGTCTCAAAAAACTAAACCACAGAAACCACGCGGCTTCATAACTCGCCCACGTGCGTGCAGCGATAGAATTACAAACAGCCGAACTTATGAACCCTAGATCAAGTTCCATAAGAAATCTGGGCATGGGACACCATCCATGTCTGCTTCCGGCACCAGGGCATGAAACCGATCCAACTGTAGACATGATAAAGCATCAGCTACAGTGTTGAAATTACAAGGGACACACTTAGCTTTCAAAACTGATGTAACAAAGCAATCACAGGTAAAGACTTTGAAGACAAACAATTAATAGCGTACACAATGCCTTTATTGTCCGATTGCCTCACCCCATAATTCCAAAGCCACTACCACAGGGAACAGCTCCAATAAAACTACTATCTTCGTAAAACCTTTAACATGCCAAACCTCCGGCCAAGTATCTTCAGACCAACGTCCCCGCCAGTATGCACCATAACCTATTGCACCCGAAGCATCAGTAAATAAATTTAAAGTATCAGCCAAACAAAAGGGGGCCTGCCACACAGAACGACCATTAAACAAAGCTAAAATACATTTCCAAATAAACAAATCTTCTTTAATAGACACCCTCAAGTGAACAAAATGCCACAGAGAATGAACTCCAGCAATAGCCCGATACAATCTTTTAGAAAAAACCCTACCCATAGGAATAACCCAAGACATAAAATCCAAAAGTCCCAATAAAGATTGTATCGTTTTCTGATTCAATTTTTTTTTGAAGTTTTTGCAATGTAGATGTAACAATGACATAACATACAATACAATACTCCTCATTGACTAAGGCAGTCAAAGGAGGTAAATACATTGGATGAACATAATATCTTTTACAAGGGTAATATAACATTAAGGCACTGGTATATTTACTGACGTAGCATTATATTTCAAACTAGGCACCTTCCTCTTATATAATTGGGAAGATCAAACTAAGGAGAAGAGGAGGGGGTAATACCAGGAGCCCTAGAAATAATAAAAATGTGCACTATAGGAAACCTTTAAGCTCAGGGTATATCGTGTCCCTCAGTACAGTCAATATAATGCATGCTGTGTGTTAATTCACCTGAAGAGGGTTCCCCCAGATTTCAATGAGTCATTGGGCAGGAGGGGGCGTAACGCACCGACCCTCCGCGCCTGTTGCTCAGTTTGGCTGGTAACCCAAGTATCATACCAAAGAAAATGGACAGCCTGAGAGGGTTTCAGATGGGAGGCCCCCCCCCCGAGCAGGCCCCCGAGATCATCACCCCACTCCAATGGGAACACACTGTGGAGTGAGATAGCTCCAGGACCCCTCCCGGGTGAGGGACCCCCCCATCACCCATCGGTTCCCCCAGGGAGATGCTCCCGCCGGGAAGATCCCCAGGCGTTGCAACCCCCAGGATAGAACCAACGGTCCCATTGCCTAGGTTAGCTGAGTAAAAGTGATTGGTTGTCCCCTATGCTGGGTAACCAAACTAACAGTTCAGGACAATCTATGTGAAGCCTATAGAATAGTCTAATCCTTGTAAATCCATTATCTGATGTTAGAGAGTGTGAGAAAAAAGACGGGAAAAAGAGTAAGAGAGGAGTAAGAAGGAGGAAGCAAGAAAAGGGAAGGGGGAGGGAGGTGGGGTGGGGTATGTGGAGAACGAGTGTGGTCTCGCTGAACTCCCCCCTAAGTTAGTAGGTGGCCTGGGTAAAATGGGATTCCGACATAATTGGCCCAAGGTTCCTAGATCCTTTCAAAGCGTTGGACCAAGACCCGCAGTTTCGCCACTATTTGTTCTTGTGACATTATCCACCAAATTTTCCGTTTGGTGGCCGAAATGGACACTGAGGGGGTTTTCAGGCTTTCGCTAATGTGACTTTGGCTCCCAAACACATAAAGAAGATAAGTTGTTGTGTGGTTTTAGGTGTGTTGTGTACTTGGGATTATCCTAGTAGTAATGAAAAGAAAGAAAAAAAGAGCACACCAGCCTAGTGCATTATCCTTGACAGATTTATTAATTAAAAGCAAGATAAAATCTACTCACAAAGGTTGGAGAAAAAATCGCATTGTATAAGGCACAGAGGCGATTGGTCCAGTGGTAGCAGTTTTTCCAGGTTCTAGGAAGAAGGCGTATGGACTACTGCTGGCTAACGCGTTTCGAAGGTTACCCTTCTTCATCAGAGCCTTGGTAGTGTTAGTCTCCTGCTAGTTTTTATACATGTGTCCATCTAAAACTCATCAGATTGGTGCTAAAGCCCCTCCCTTAATTAGTGGGCGGTCCTCTGAGAAGGATGGGCCTTGGCTTTGTTATTATAAGACCATAATGTATTTAAATTATAGTTTTATTTTTATTTTTATTTTTAATATTTATGTTTA
The DNA here is from genome assembly GCA_037952925.1 of Lithobates clamitans. Taxonomy (NCBI): domain Eukaryota; kingdom Metazoa; phylum Chordata; class Amphibia; order Anura; family Ranidae; genus Lithobates; species Lithobates clamitans. The sequence continues at coordinate 8,495,170 of JBBGZY010000323.1, read as the reverse complement.
ATATGATTTTAGTCTAAATTATGATTTTAGTCTTAGTTCTAGTTTTTAATTCTAGTTTTTAATTTTAATTTTAGTTTTAATTTTAGTTTCAATTCAAATTCTAATCAGCAGCCATACATATATTCAAAGGTGTATACATCCAATAGCAGGCAAACTGAAATAGTCCTACCAATATCGCTATGTAGGTGAGCCAAGGCTCACCTAGGCTCAGATGTTACTTGGAGCACCTCTCCCCACTCTTTGTTGGATTGCAGACATCAGAAGAAACTGATCAGAAATCTAAAATCTAAGATCAGGAATCAAGTATCGTACCTTATAGTGTATATGCTAGATGGCAGCTCTTTTGTTCAGGCAGAGTGCCTCTGTGGGGACTGTAGCTGTTCCGGCTGCCATTGCTGGCAGTTTCTGGCCGGTGACATGTTCCTATGCTCTGTAGAGCCGAGTGGAACGCACGCCGCTCCTCCGCTTCCGGGTTGCCCCGTGGACCGCAACCCGGAAGCAGAGGAGCGGCGTGAGACACCCTCCCTTGACCATTTCTGTAGGTCCAGCTCTAGAGAGCGGAACATGGGGGGTAGTTGGCGGCATATAAGTCTCCAATGGTTTTAGTCAGCTTGATACCTAGGTAAGGGACTGAGTTTCCTGCCCACATGAAGGGATAGTGTTGTTTGAGTTGGTCGATTAGTGGAGCCTGGACCGAAACATTGAGGGCCACATATTTAGTTACGTTCACCTGAAGCCCTGAAACAACGCCAAAGTCCCTGAGAAGTCTAAAGACATTTGGGGTGGATATAAGAGGGGCTGTCAGGAACAATAACATATCGTCAGCAAAGAGGGCACACTTGTGTGTTTCGGGTCCGCAATTCACTCCTTTGATGTTCTCGTTTGTTCTTATGGCTATAGCCAGTGTCTCGATCGCAATAGCGAAAATCAAGCGCGAAAGAGGGCAGCCCTGTCTAGTTCCCCTACGAATATCAAAGGGCTCCGGGAAGTGACCCATCAGTCGCACCTGAGCTGTGGGTGATGAGTACAATGTGTGAATTATTGTAAGAAAACCGTCGCCGAACCCCCAGTGCTCTAGAATGTCAAAGAGGTAGGGCCACGACACGGAGTCAAAGGCCTTCTGCAGATCCAGTGACAACAGAAAACCCTCTTGAGCTGAGCCGCCGTCCCACTGGGTCCGCAAAAGGGAAATCAAATCAATAGCTCTGCGAACCTGGTCCGGACCCTGTCTCCCCGGGATGAAGCCCACTTGGTCCCTGTGTATGTAACCTGCTATGAAGTTAGACATCCTGTTTGCTAGGATTTTTGTCATTATTTTGCAATCGTTATTGATTAACGAGATAGGGCGGTAGCTGCCAACCTCACTTGGGTCTTTACCCTGCTTGGGTATAACCGATATAAAAGCTGAGTTTAAATCACTTGGGAGAGGGGCTCCATCCCCGAGGGAGTTAAAGAATCGGGCCATGTAAGGGGCCAAACGTGGCCCGAACTTCTTATAATAACAAACCAAAAACCGTCCAGACCCGGGGCAGAGTTCAATTTCAAGGATTTAATGACATCTAATATTTCCGCTGAGGAGAAGGGTGCGTCTAGAAGTTCTTGGTGTGTTTGCTGCAGGTGAGGCAGGTTAATGTTTTCGAGGAACAGCTCTCTGGCCTTGTTATGCGTGTGAGGTAATTTCTCATAAAGGTGTGAGTAGCAATTATGGAATGATTCCATAATGCTTGTTGGATTTTGTGTTAAACTGCCTGACGAGGTACGAATTTTGGGGAATACCGAGGTGCGAACCTTCGGGCTTAGTTTGGTTGCTAACTTGGAGCCTATCTTATCTGTTTGGTAATAGAAACGTGCACCTGACCACCGCAAATGTTTCTCAGCTGAAGTAGTAAGAGAGAGGTTAAGTTTTACTCGAGCCAAGTCAAGTTTGGCTAGGCTGTCTGGCGTGGGATTTTGTTTATGTCTTTTACTCAACAGGCGGAAGTCTGCTGTGAGTCGTGACTCCATGTCGTTCTCACCAAAGTAATCAGATAAAGCTTTTTCTAGTATTGTGCAATGAGTTGGATTGCTCAATAGAGTTTCATTGAGGCGCCATCTAAAGGGTCCCTTCACTCCCGACCCACCTCTTAGCGTCAGTGTCATCATCGAGTGATCAGATAGTGGCGTGTCATATATTTTGGAGGCTACTACCCTCGGGATTACGTGTGGTGGGACAAATATGTGGTCTATCCTGGAAAAAGTATGGTGGGGAACAGAATAGTGCGTGTAGTCTCTAGTTTGGGGATTCATTTCCCTCCAGATATTAATCAGGCCAAAAGATTGGATGATCTGCGCCACCCGAAGGCTGCTTTTAGGGGGCCGTTTGGTTTTGGGCTGCAGGGGTTTAGATTTGTCTGAGGAGAAGTCAAATGGGGTGTGGAGTCTCCCCCCACTATCACTGTGCCAACGAAATGCGGCTTTAGGATCTTTAGAGTCGTGTCAAAAAAAGATCTTGATGTGTGTTCGGTGTATAGTATGAGACAAACGTGTAAGCCTCACTATTAATTCTTCCAGTCACTAGTATGTAACGCCCCTCAGGGTCTGTGATGGTTTTCGAGTGCGAAAAATGGGTTCTGATTGAGAAGCAGACCGCCACTCCTCTCGTTTTGTTGTCAGCATTAGCTAGGTGGAAATGCATGAAGTTTTTGTGGAGAAACTTGGGCTGATAGGTAGCAGGGAAATGAGTTTCCTGGAGCAATGCTACATCAGCCTTCAGTGTGTGAAGCTGCTGCAGTATTTTGCGTCTCTTCACGGGGGAATTAAGGCCCTGTACATTGTGGGAGAATATCTTGAGCGTCCCGATCGTCAGTGTTGCGTCAGTCATGGTGAAACCGTAGGTGTGATACTATGTGTGTGTGAATCTCACCTGACGTCGTTGCTGTCCCTGGCAGATAGGTGGTGTGACAGGAGGGCCCGTGGAACTCAGAATACATCTTATGTCTAAGTCACCCTGTGCCATCCTGGCACAGGGTGAGTGAAAAATATATCTTGGACTACTTAAAATGGGACAGTAATATTTGTCCACAATATCTCCCAGGATGTATGTAGAGACTATTATTGGTTTGGTTGATTCTGAACGCAACCTGTTAATTGAGTGAGCTGATCACATTGTCCTCTATACAATGTAGGAGACGGGACGACTCCTATTGGAGCTCATGTTAATTAGGTTATTTAGGCTATTTTTGTATTGTTAATTGTAATTAGCTCCAGCTATTGTGTTTATACTACTGTGTGAAGCTCGGTGCCCACAAGTCTGTCATCTGGTCTGGGTAAATGTTTAAGTAAATTAGCTCATGTTAATTAGGTTAGCTTTGAGTCAGCCTGGTGTATAAATGTGTGTGAGATCTCAAATAAAGAGTTAGTCCTGATTTACTCCAAGACTGGTGTTGTCTAGTTCTTGGGGGTTCCTATAGCCAGATCCATTGGACTCGTGTTCCAGAACTTAGGAAGCAGTATACTGACGGAAGCACTCAAGCGGAGTGTGGGACGTTCCGCGACAGGTGGCGACCCCAGTAGCATGGTGGATTCGATCTGTGTTACGGCAAGAAGGATATCCAGCAAATTCCTGTGACTGAAGAGGAGGGGGGAAGGTGGGGGAGAGGGAAGGGGATAGAGGAGAGAAAAGGAGCAAGAATGAAGAGATAGAGAGAGGAGTGGGCCGGTACCCAAAAGAAGTGCACTACGACCCAAGGGTCGAGAGAGTCTGGGTCCGATAGGTGAAAGAACTAGAGTTCAACTATCGGAGCCAGAGGGAGGCGCACTACGACCACTCCGGTCAACGCCGCCTCTTAGCAAACCTGTGGCGGTAGATAAATATTGCAGTCTAAGCCCTGTTAGTGCATAGTGGGAATGTTCAGAAATCCTTGAAAAGTTTAAGAAAAAAAAGAAAAAGAAAAGAAACAATTTTTCAAGGGAAGTTGAACCCGTAAGGATCCTTAAAGTAATCCTGGGGAGAACTCAGGTGAAGGAAGTCGCTATTAGTATGGCAGTAGACCGGTCACCAACGCAATCCAAAGGGAAGACAATAGATAGGGTCTGAACATACTGCAGTCCTGTTCATGGGGGAAAGGATTCCTTCAATCGTTTGGGTAGTTGTTTCTGCCATACTGGAGATAATGGGCTGGTGGGTGATGATCTCTTGACAGACGATGCTCCTCGAGAAGAAGAAATCTGTGGAATTTCCTGAGTAATCAATTGAAGGTGTAGAAGAAGTCGTTCCCCGTCTTGGAACGAGGAGAAGCTGTATGGTTTGTTGCGAAAGGAGAAGTTTAGTCACAGCGGGAAGGCCCATCTATACGTAAATCTCTTTGCCCGCCAGGACTCATAATAGCAGTTTCAGGGCCCTTCGTTTTTGTACTGTGTATGGGGATAGATCTGCGAAGATTTTAATCTGGTGCCCCTGGATCATCAGCTTCTCCGCCGACCTGGAAAGTTTCATCAGTTCTTCCTTAACCGCATAGAAGTGCGGTTTCACGATGATATCTCTTGGCAGGCCATCAGGGCAAGGGGGTTGTAGTGCCCTGTGGGCTCTGTCAAGCTCCAAACGATGGGCTGAAATGTTAGGAATTAAACTTTTGATAAAGTCCTGTGCTGCCACGTGGGTGTCTTTAACGGTTTCGGGAGCCCCCTGATGCGGAAGTTGTACCGTCTCGACCTGTTCTCGAGGTCATCTATTTTAGAGGTAGCAGATTTCAGTTTATCCTGGAGATCTTGGACTCTAGAAGTATTTTGGTTAATATGCAGGATCGCCTGGTCAGATTTTTGCTCGATCACTTCAATTCTGGCACCAATCTGCTGCATATCAGCATGTATGGAAGCAGTGATCTGTGCTGCTGTTTGGGAAAGGCCTTTTGAGAGCATCCGAGAAAATGCGGCCATCATGGAGGGGATATCAGAAGGGGAGAGAGAGGAGTCCCTGGCCTGTGTGTCCCATGGATCCGGGCTATGTAGCAAGTCCTGCTGAGGGGTGAGAGCTGCCCCTCCTAGTGTCCTCCTTAAAAGAGATTCAGTGGATGCTGGTGAGGGGACCCCAGGGAGAGTACTCACTGTGGCATCAGAGGATTGAGAGGACGGAAGAGCTTCTTGATCCTGGTCTGCGATGGAGTCAGGCAGGCAGGGCAGGCCTCGTGAGGTGACAGTCGCCATTTTGGGATGGCCGGTCCGCGCTGTGGAATCGTTCAGTGTGGCAATTACATTCCTCCGGGTGGGGTTAAAAGACATTTAGCGGTAGCTGGAGGTGTCCCTCGTCGGCTGGTATGTGTGCCGGGCCGGAACGAGGGCTTAGGCTGCTGCTGTGGCAGGCATTAGGTCGGAGTGGCGCGGAGCTCCCGGTCTAAGTGGCCATCTTGGACGCCGCCATGCATGCGCTCCCCAGATTGTACCATTTTCAAACAAACTTTAGTCCTGGAGAGAACAAAATCCAATAAAAAAACACATTTTCTTCACTTTTGCCATAGGGAGACGAAATTCCATCCGTATAGTGTCTATAGTGACACCCAAAAATTCTAAACAATGCATAGGTGGCACCAATTTTTCAGGAGCCAACAGAACACCAAACCGTTCGCAAATGATTTTGAACTCAGTAAATAAATATAAACATTCCATCAAGTCATCCTTACCAACAAACAAAAAATCATCCAAATAATGAAGCATGTTAACTGAACCAGACTGCGAACTGACCACCCACTCCAAAAAGGTTGAAAATATTTCAAAACATCTGCAGGACAATGAACAGCCCATTGGTAGGCACTTGTCAAAATAATATTTCCCCTGAAAATAAATACCCAATGAATTAAAGGCCGATGGATGAATCAGCAATAATCGAAAGGCTGATTTCACATCAGCTTTAGCCAAAAGAGGAGAACCGCCCACTCTCCTAATAGTTTCCAATGCATCATCAAATGAAGAATAGGACACCGAACAAAATTCAGGATCTATTTCATCATTCAAAGAAATACCATCTGGGTATGATAAATTGTTAATTAGTCGAAAAGAATTTACTTCCTTCTTAGGAACAATTCCTAAGGGTGAAATACAAAAATTAACAAACGGTGGCTCCGAAAAAGGGCCCGCCATTCATCCTGCAGAAATTTCTTTACAGAGTTTATCAGAAACCACATCTTCATAAATATCAACAGAAGATAAATTATCATAAACTGAGCAACCAAAACCAGAAAATGAAGGCAATGGAAAACCTTCCAAAAAACCCTCAGTTAGAAATGCTGCTGACACTTGATTTGGATAACGAACAAGCCACGGCAGCATGTTTTCTAAGATCACAGGAGTCATTGTTTTAAAGAAAGGACTCCTTCGAAAGAGTATTATCACCAACAGCTAATTTTTTAAAACATCTAGCTGCTGAATGTACACCCAAACAATACGCACATTCATGCTTGTATTTACAAGTGGCTGGCCACTTACACTGACCATCATTAAAATTAAAACATAAACCTTTACAAAATCCAACAGGGTTTGCAACAACTGACAGACATAGGCTGGGCGGAGGGAACCGCGCATTCATTTAAGGCTCGCCAGTTCCTTAATGTCTTGCAGGACAATTTTATGGGTCAGATGGTAGACGCACCAACTAGAAATAAAACATTACTGGATCTACTGATTACCAACAATACACAGACCTGATCACGGATGTGGAAATACGGGGCAATTTAGGTAACAGCGATCACAGGTCAATTAGTTTCCGTATAAATCACACAAATAGGAAACATAAAGGGAATACAAAGACACTGAATTTCAAAAGAGCCAACTTTCCTAAACTACAAACCTTGCTAAAGGGCATAAATTGGGATAAAATATTAGGAACAAAGAATACGGAGGAGAGATGGGTTTGCTTTAAGAGCATATTAAATAAGGGCATTAGCCAATGTATCCCATTGGGTAATAAATTTAAAAGAGCGAACAAAAGTCCTGGATGGCTTAACTCCAATGCAAAAATGCATATAAAAGCAAAGGAGAAGGCCTTCAAAAAATACAAGGTTGAGGGATCATCCTCACCATTCAGACTTTATAAAGAATGCAACAAGAAATGTAAGGGTGCAATTAGGACAGCTAAGATAGAACATGAAAGACACATCGGAGGAGAGCAAAAAAAATCCCAAGAAATTCTTTAAGTATGTAAACAGTAAAAAAGGGAGGACAGACCATATTGGCCCCATAAAGAATGAGGAAGGACATCTGGTTACAAAGGATGGGGAGATGGCGAAGGTATTGAATTTATTCTTCTCCTCAGTCTTTACGAGTGATTCGGGGGGCTTCAGTAACCAAAACTGCAGTGTTTATCCTCATGAAACAACACAGGAAGCACCTCCATGGTTAACAGAGGACAGAATTAAAATTAGACTTGAGAAACTTAACATTAATAAATCACCGGGACCAGATGGCTTGCATCCGAGGGTACTTAGGGAACTCAGTCAAGTGATTGCCAGACCGTTGTTCCTAATTTTTACAGATAGTCTACTGACTGGAATGGTAACAGATGATTGGAGAAAAGCCAATGTAGCACCAATATTTAAAAAGGGCCCAAAATACATCCCTGGGAATTACAGACCAGTTAGCCTAACATCAATAGTATGTAAACTCTTGGAGGGGATGATAAGGGACTATATACAAGATTTTAGTAATAAGAATGGTATCATTAGCAGTAATCAGCATTGATTCATGAAGAATCATTCTTGCCAAACCAATCTATTAACCTTCTATGAGGAGGTGAGTTGCCATCTAGATAAAGGAAGGCCCATAGACGAGGTGTATCTGGATTTTGCAAAAGCATTTGACACAGTTCCCCATAAACGTTTATTGTACAAAATAAGGTCTGTTGGCATGGACCATAAGGTGAGTACATGGATTGAAAACTGGCTACAAGGGCGGGTTCAGAGGGTGGTGATAAATGGGGAGTACTCAGAATGGTCAGGGGTGGGTAGTGGGGTTCCCCAGGGTTCTGTGCTGGGACCAATCCTATTTAATTTGTTCATAAACAATCTGGAGGATGGGATAAACAGTTCAATCTCTGTATTTGCAGACAATACTAAGCTAAGCAGGGCAATAACTTCTCCGCAGGATGTGGAAACCTTGCAAAAAGACCTGAACAAATTAATGGGTGGGCGACTACATGGCAAATGAGGTTCAATGTAGAAAAATGTAAAATAATGCATTTGGGTGGCAAAAATATGAATGCAATCTATACACTGGGGGGAGAACCTCTGGGGGAATCTAGGATGGAAAAGGACCTGGGGGTCCTAGTAGATGATAGGCTCTGCAATGGCATGCAATGCCAAGCTGCTGCTAACAAAGCAAATAGAATATTGGCATGCATTAAAAGGGGGATCAACTCCAGAGATAAAACGATAATTCTCCCACTCTACAAGGCTCTGATCCGGCCACACCTGGAGTATGCTGTCCAGTTCTGGGCACCAGTCCTCCGGAAGGATGTACTGGAAATGGAGCGAGTACAAAGAAGGGCAACAAAGCTAATAAAGGGTCTGGAGGATCTTAGTTATGAGGAAAGGTTGCGAGCACTGAACTTATTCTCTCTGGAGAAGAGACGCTTGAGAGGGGATATGATTTCAATTTATAAATACTGTACTGGTGACCCCACAACAGGGATAAAACTTTTTCGTAGAAGAGAGTTTAACAAGACTCGTGGCCACTCATTAAATTTAGAAGAAAAGAGGTTTAACATTAAACTACATAGAGGGTTCTTTACTGTAAGAGTGGCAAGGATGTGGAATTCCCTTCCACAGGCGGTGGTCTCAGCGGGGAGCATTGATAGCTTCAAGAAACTATTAGATAAGCACCTGAATGACCGCAACATACAGGGATATATAATGCAATACTGACACATAATCACACACATAGGTTGGACTTGATGGACTTGATGTAACTGGTTTAGAAAACTGAGTTCTTTGGGGCAATAGTAGGTTTACCCAAATACCCACATCTTTCCTTCCCCATTTAAGAGAATGATGTACTGCCAATTTCTGTCGAAACGATTCATCATAATAATACCAAGCTTGTCCATGAAAAATTTTATAGGCCTCCAATATAATCTCAAAATGTCGGAAAAGCCCACTACAACGATCAGGATATTTTTCACCGAGAACATTAGCAAAAATACAAAAAAGTTTGCAACTAATTATTAAACGATCTGGGAACTGAGGTATTTCTTTCAACATCAAATGTTTCATCTCTTTTATGATAACGATGTTCTGTGGACAAAGGAAGCAAAGAAAAAATATCGATATATTCACCTCTCCAGATTTTTTCTTTACAAGCATAACTAAGATGAAAACCCAAAGGCGAAATCTCGCATGACAATGCTTCTTTCAAACAACCTTCAGGAACTTGTGCAGAAGGAACATTTACAGACGACACAGAAGGAACAACAAAAATAGATGTAAGATTATTAGAATCTGTAGACCGAGTTAGCGTGGAATTAGCAGACTCAACTCTCCACACTGACGCAACATTACTAACATCAATAATAGGCAATTTCAATTTTTCAACAATCGTAGAAAATTGTTTTGCTAAGACACAATATAGCAATGTCAGCAGACTCACTTGACGCAGCTGTACTAGTTGAAGGGACCGCCTGCATCAAATGGTCAGTTAACGCCACTGTTAATAGGCAGAGCTTGTGTTTCCATGGTAACAGCATCAACATCAGTAACACCAGTTACAGTCTCTTCAATCAAATGTTCAGATAATACAGGAGGCTCCACAGGTGTAATAATAACTTCCCCCTTGGAGCAACACTCACTGCAGAACCAGGTTTTTTATTTTTTAAATTATGTCTCATAGGAGCAGAACTCCTAGGAATCCTCATCTGCTCAGTCATCTTCTTTAAAACTCTAGGCTGTGACCGGGATTCGAACCTGCGAGGCCATTTAGTAGAACGCCTAAGGTCAGACCGCACTACTGCGCATGTGCCCGAATTCAGCCTCGGCGATAGTTTTCAAATGTGTCTCGAAGCCTCTTGATTGACAGGCAGAGGAGGCGGGTGCGTAACATGATCAGTCGCGGAAGCTTGACCCGAAGGAGGAAGCAGTCCAAGGGGGCGGAACAAAGCTTTAGGCCGAACATCCTCCATCACAGGAACAGCTGTAAAAACCTCGGTTTCAGGGACAGAAGCCTGAGAACCCATAGGCAACGATAAACACTGACGCATCCATCCGCCTTCCGAACCGGCCCATTCCATCAGTTGTCGCAGCATAGATTTCATCTTGTCCATAAACGAACAGACTGCAATCCAAATCAAACGATCTTCTTCTGTTTCTCCATGTAGTCTGACAGTTTGTGATGCAATCAACATACTTATATACCCTCCAGCACGAGCTGAGAACCGTTTATATTTAAATAAATACTTTAAAATAGACCAATCAAAAATTTTTTATATTATCCTGTAAAATTAATTCTTTTATGCCTGACACGTTCCCACAGGTGGTTGTGGGGGACAGTTTTGCCCCACTTCCCACTTGTCATTCCTCTGCTATCAGCATGAATTGCTTTTGACAAGTTTTCCTGACACCAAAAGAAAGATGGTGACAAGGGATGGACATCCAGCTCTGTTCCTGTGTGCTGTGTATAGGGGGGTATCTTCCTTCTCTCCAATCAGAGCTCTGTTTTTCGTGAGCTCTAGAGAGTGACTTCAGCTCTTCACCCCCTTTTCTCTGAACTCTCAGACAAATTTTATACGTTCAGCACTTTGAATGGATATAGAGAAAAGAAGATTGCAGATAGACAGGTAGAGCCTTTTTAAGAGGATTTGTTCCATCTCTGTTTATCACCTGTAATGGAAATTTGTAAGTTCTGTATATAATTGTATTGTATTTTGTATGTATTGCACACTGCCCTCACTGTGTACATGGCACTAATAATGTTTTCAATACATGTTTACATTCTTTCGAGTCCTGATTAGAATAAGCCTGCCTATGTAACGCCCCTTGTTACGATAAACCTACAATTGTAATATTAATGTGATACCTACGTAATCATGTGCATAAAAACCTTCAAATGCGTCATAATAAAGCAGAACAGTTATTTGGAAAGATGCTGAGCGTATCTTTTGTGTGTGTTCCCTACTGCAGTAGTTATTATTAATTTGGAACCACCAATCAATATGAGGATAGGAGTTGCCTATCTTCAATTTTACCAAGTCAGCATGGCGAGTTTTGCCTTAGGAGGGGATTCCAGGTGACCCTGAGTATCCGAAACGAGGAGCTTGAGACGATCCGGGAATTTCTGATAATCAGCCGGCTGAGGTAAGCCTTTTGCTTACATTTGAGTTATCAGACTTCCTTGATCGGTAAGGCATTTTCGGGACAAAGGGTACCTATTTTACTCCCCTTAATCGAACTGTATTGATTGGTGGTTTTATGTTATGTTGTCCCTGTCTATTGTCCATTGGAGTGTTATATATAAGAAAGGGAAGAATAGTGCTGTTCACAGGTATATGTAGTAAATCTCCTAGATAAAGTAGTTTAGAGGCAAGAGGGTATAGGCACATGTAGAGAAGAGAGAAGACTGGCCAGTCATTATGGGCATTGAATTAAGTAAGGGAATAAAGGGTAAGAGACCCTCAAAAATGCCCAGCGCAAGAGGAGTGCTATATATGAACCAAAGGTGCGGTTCTGCCTATACTGAGCCCCTAGATTAATGGTTAGAGTGGACATGGATCCACAATGGGTAACTGGGTTACCAAGGTCCACAGGGACTAAGAATCATGCAGAGTAAACAGCTAGAGAAACAGCTATCTATGTGAGCAGGGTGGATCAAGGGTGACAATTAACACTAGACAGAAAGGGACATTTTCATGTTAAGTTGTGGGATGAATTTGGGGTCAGGCACTACAACTATTAAAGTCAGAAACAGAGAAGTGAGAATTAAAACAGAATACTTTATATGTTGTCAGAGAGAGAAGATGGGATGAATACTCTGGCTCCCCGTCTGATCATGGAAGCTAGATATAAAAGATATCTGAACAAAATAAGGAATGCAGAATTTAGGCAGGAAAATATTAATGAGAGTTAAAAGAAAGTGAGAGAATGATATGCATGTGTTGTGTACAAATGGGAAAAAGTAAGCGATTCTAGAGAGATATTGGTGGATGTGTGTGCGAATGCTGGGACCTTTAGTTCTATTGCTTGTGTGTGTCATGTATGCAGATGTGACCCCCTCCTTTGTGCTCTCATGAAACAAAGTGGCTGGGATGAGAGGTGAGTGATAAGCTGGAAGGACACCATGCCAATTCCATTTTTTTTAGACAAAACATTTATAACAAAATGTGCCAGGTTAAGGAATCTAATGATAAACAATGTGATCACAATTATTTTGAATCTGTTTTCCAAACATGGTAAAATGAAGGTTACATTTAACCGTGTATTACACAAATTGAATATCCTTTGATAGTGGAAACAGTGCATTTAAAAAAGGGAAATTAAGTAAAATTAAGTAATAATGAGTATTCATTTCTAATATGAGTTTAACAATTTTATTAATAATATAGATATATTGAAACTGGTTTAGACAAACTTTGGTTGGAAATGAAATTCAGGTTAATGGGGAAATTTGTAATGAATGAGATTAGTTTAGATTAAGATAACTATTTTGTAATTTTACATTTATATAATAAGCCCTTATTGAGAGAAAAAAAGATTAAGATGAGGTTGTTATTTGGAATACAGCTGTCATAATATTTAACAAAGCCAAGATGGATGGGATACATAAGAAGTTTTTCAACAAAAATGAAATTTTAAGGTTTTTGATAATAACTTGATGTGCGGTCCATGATGTAAGAGTAATAATAAATAAAATTTAAATAGAACAGACCCATCACATCAAATCCACACACCCTGTTAGGATAGATGCCACCTGCAGCCAGTTGTTTTATAGTTTTTGATGCTTTCTGGTCCATCATACAGATTGTTGATCCTTTTGTTTTATTTATTTTTATTTTTGAAATCCAAAGCAGAATGTGTGGATTGTGAAACAATGTGCCCCTTTTTCTTGTAAGTGCAGTGGTATAAGCAGAAGAATATTTTGGATTTATGGACATCTCTCCATGACCGCAGGGTATTGTTATAATTTATTATAATATTACCAGGAAAAAGTTGTCTTTTGAAACATGAAACTGGAGTTCTTACACAGACAGCATGATAGAAAACAAGCCATTGTAATATATTTATGCAAGCTGGACCCAGTAATAAATGGTTCACTCCGATATATCAGAGCTGTAGCTTTTATGCAAAGGTGCTATTAGACAAAGTTAGATATTGTTTTGATCAATGGTCCGACATTCTGCGCAGCAAATATACAGATAACTAAATGTTTGTCTAATGAAAGGTTTAAAATATGAGTTTGTTTATGTACAAATCTAACAATGAAAAATGTGTACATTTGAATCCAGCCACCTTATTGCCTCTATTGGAGGAGGCTGGAGACAAAGGAACCACATGCAGGGCCGGATTTGCCACAAGGCCACCGAGGCCAGGCCTCGGGGCGGCAGTGGTGTAGGGGCGGCGCCGCTCCTGCAGCGACTTCGCGGCCGCCCCCCCTTCGTGCTGTCTATTATGGGCACCAGTGCCCATAGAAAACATGGCCGCGAGCCGACCACGCAACTGCACATGCGCCGTTCCGAAGCTGGCCGGGCTCTGGAAAGTTCGTAAGCGCTCGGCCGGGCGGCGCATGCGCAGTAGCGTGATTGCGCCGCGTGGCGCCATTTTTTAAAAATCGAGAGTATCTAGTAATGTCAGCGGTGCGGCGGTGGTGGAGAGAGATGACATCTCTCATTGCCCGCACCGCTGTTCTGCCCTCCTCCTCCTTCTGATGGCAGGCAGCATGGCAAGGGACATCCCAATCTGGTGGCAAGTGACATCCCCATTTGGTGGCAGGGAGCGTGGCAAGTGACATCCCCATCTGGTGGCAGGCAGCGTGGCAAGTGACATCCCCATCTGGTGGCAGGCAGCGTGGCAAATGACATCCCCATCTGGTGGCAGGCATAGTGGCAAGTGACATCCCCATCTGGTGGCAGGCAGCGTGGCAAGTGACATCCCCATCTGGTGGCAGGCAGCGTGGCAAGTGACATCCCCATCTGGTGGCAGGGAGCATGGCAAGTGACATCCCCATCTGGTGGCAGGCAGCATGGCAAGTGACATCCCCATCTGGTGGCAGGCATAGTGGCAAGTGACATCCCCATCTGGTGGCAGGCATAGTGGCAAGTGACATCCCCATCTGGTGGCAGGCAGCGTGGCAAGTGACATCCCCATCTGGTGGCAGGCAGCGTGGCAAGTGACATCCCCATCTGGTGGCAGGCAGCGTGGCAAGTGACATCCCCATCTGGTGGCAGGCATAGTGGCAAGTGACATCCCCATCTGGTGGCAGGCATAGTGGCAAGGGACATCCCAATCTGGTGGCAAGTGACATCCCCATCTGGTGGCAGGGAGCGTGGCAAGTGACATCCCCATCTGGTGGCAGGCAGCGTGGCAAGTGACATCCCCATCTGGTGGCAGGCAGCGTGGCAAGTGACATCCCCATCTGGTGGCAGGCATAGTGGCAAGTGACATCCCCATCTGGTGGCAGGGAGCATGGCAAGTGACACCCCCATCTGGTGGCAGGCAGCATGGCAAGTGACACCCCCATCTGGTGGCAGGCATAGTGGCAAGTGACATCCCCATCTGGTGGCAGGCAGAGTGGCAAGTGACATCCCCATCTGGTGGCAGGCAGCGTGGCAAATGACATCCCCATCTGGTGGCAGGCATAGTGGCAAGTGACATCCCCATCTGGTGGCAGGCAGCGTGGCAAGTGACATCCCCATCTGGTGGCAGGCAGCGTGGCAAGTGACATCCCCATCTGGTGGCAGGGAGCATGGCAAGTGACATCCCCATCTGGTGGCAGGCAGCATGGCAAGTGACATCCCCATCTGGTGGCAGGCATAGTGGCAAGTGACATCCCCATCTGGTGGCAGGCATAGTGGCAAGTGACATCCCCATCTGGTGGCAGGCAGCATGGCAAGTGACATCCCCATCTGGTGGCAGGCAGTGTGGCAAGGGACATCCCCATCTGGTGGCAGGCATAGTGGCAAGTGACATCCCCATCTGGTGGCAGGCAGCGTGGCAAGTGACATCCCCATCTGGTGGCAGGCAACGTTGCAAGTGACATCCCCATCTGGTGGCAGGCAGCGTGGCAAGTGACATCCCCATCTGGTGGCAGGCAGCATGGCAAGTGACATCCCCATCTGGTGGCAAGTGACATCCCCATCTGGTGGCAGGCATGGTGGCAAGTGACAAGAGATGGTGGCAAGTGACACACTCAGGGCTCCCAATGATTCTGCATTATGGTGAGTTGAACTATTTCAGTTTATATTACAATGTAATGATAGAAATAATGTGTTTCAATCATCCTGACACCATAACAACCATGGTGCCGGGGATGATTGAAGCACTAACACCAGCCATTGCCTTGAAAATTTGCCTGCGAAAAATCCTTACCCCTCGCGCGCTTACCCTGAAGTATTTTTAGTCTGTACAATTAAAGCCAGTGATTTTCAGTGTTCTCGTGTATGGAGATGTGTTTTTAATTGATCTATTGTAGAAGTCATCGATAAAGGACATGGTATGTGTGTGTGTGTGTGGGGGGGCGTCATTGAAGGACCCAGCCTTGGGGCGGCAAAGGGAGTAAATCCGGGCCTGACCACATGTGTTAAATTGATGGTGTAGGAATCAGCTGCTGTGAGCCCAGTGCGGGACACACTCCCCGAAGACCCAGATATTAAATTTTTTGTAGATTTGAGTATGCAGTTTATCACCCAGAAGGATACTCTGTATTCAAAGTCATTGGATCCTTTTTGCCCAGCTCAAGAAGCAGAGCTCCATGTTTTAGCAAAGCCTGTGAGCTACAAAAAGAGTGTATATTTATATAGATAGTCAAGATATAGAGAGCTTTTGGTTTCATTTGAAGGGCCAGAAGTTTGTTTTTACTTCGGCAGGTAAACCAACCAAGCATGCCAAGTTAATTTGATCGGCTGTTTTCAGCCTTCCAGGTTCTTGCTGAGGTAGCCATATTAACTTTCACACATGGAAGCAGACCAGGTGACTAAGGATGCTGCATAACAGCCCCGGACACTTGATGGGTCTGTGCAACTCACAGATTCCACCCTAGTTCTGGCCCAGTATAGCTGGGATTAATAATTCAACTTTAAGGACCCCAGAATGAGAAGAACAAGTGGTCCACAGGGGGCAACTTCTTATGAAACAGGACTTTGGAAAAGGTGATCATTTATGTCTGCCAACCACTCTTTGCCCTCCAGCTTGACACATGGACCGTGTCATCAGTCACAAGAAGTTATGGCTGCTTTAGTAAATGAGCATGGGATAGAGCCAGGGTTCTCCACAGTTGTTTTTATAACATACCACTTCTTGTTTTACCTGTTACCAAAGGTGTTACCAAAAGCTGAACATCCCTTCCAGAGATCACAAAAAAGATATATCCAGATGCCCAAGTCAGGATCTTACGAGTATGCATTTTGTTTGTATGGACATGTTTTTTGGATGTCCAGTGGCAACTGTTACTGCAAAGGCCACAGTAAAAAGTGTTGTCAGAAGTAGTTTGTAAATATAGAGTGCAGAAAGTACAGAGAGTAACAAAAGAAATAATTTTTTATAGGAGAGTCCTTACTAGAAGTTTTGAGGTTTTATTTTTACACCACTTACTGTCTACAATGTAGCGGACAAAGTAGAGTAAGAAACTAGAAAACTTTTGCCTGAATGTTTTCTTATATTTTATGAAGCCCCTAAAGGGGATGTTGGACTCTCTCCCTATGGGATTTTGTTTGGGAGTGTGTTACTCACTTGCTTATATTTTGTCTCAGCAGCTGAAGTCCTCAATGTGGATCTCACAGAGATCTTTTAAGGTTTTTGACAAACTCATTTATGTGTTTTCTCCCCAATTCCAGATCCTAAAAGTTTGGAAGGATCTAAAACTAAAGCCAGGTGACTTGTGGATTGTTAAGAGACATTTATATATAAGGAAATGTTTGGAGACTCAATACAGCATCTATTTCATGTACAGTTTTTGCAAAACTTGAAGGAAAAGTCACCTGGATCCACACCAGACACTGCAAAAATGACTAAATTAAAGAAATCTCTGTGTTTGATTTGTTTCCCTCTTGTGATCACAGTCTAAGGTACTTTTTGATTCAATTACTTTATTTGTAAGGGATATATATATTTGAAAAGTAGTTCAGCCATTTTGAAGTCATATTTTGTCTTTTGTACGTTTTCCATTTTATGTAGAATTGTCTGTGTTTACATATTCTGATAAGTCAGCATGCCCACAGTTCAGCTAGAAGGCCATTCTGGCCACAGGAGTGTACAGCCAGTACTCTGTAAATATGTCTTATCAATCATTTGTTTTTCACAATGAAAAGTCATTTGGTAATGAAAAAAGTTGCTCAGCTATTATTTTCTCCACAATGGAGTTTTTTTTTGCCTCTTTGGCCAGGACTACCTCCACCTAAGCGTGTGGAGGTTCCAGGTTAAAGGTTATAGCAGGTATGGTTAGTGATCAAAATATTGATCAAAAGAGGGGAGACTGTAATGGAAATTTGTAAGTTCTGTATATAATTGTATTGTATTTTGTATGTATTGCACACTGCCCTCACTGTGTACACGGCACTAATAATGTTTTCAATACATGTTTACATTCTTTCGAGTCCTGATTAGAATAAGCCTGCCTATGTAACGCCCCTTGTTACGATAAACCTACAATTGTAATATTAATGTGATATCTACATAATCATGTGCATAAAAACCTTCAATTGCGTCATAATAAAGCAGAACAGTTATTTGGAAAGATGCTGAGTGTATCTTTTGTGTCTGTTCCCTACTGCAGTAGTTAATTTGGAACCACTAATCAATATGAGGATAGGAGTTGCCTATCATCAATTTACCAAGTCACACCTGAGGCCAGTCACTTCATTGGTATATGTAAAGGTTTACAACCACTTTAACATATCAATATTTACTGGTACAAATAAGGATTTTGCAGTCTTGACTAAAGATGGGCTAAGTGCACACCAAACCTTAGGCAAATGTCATATATGGCTGTGAATTCCCAATCTTGTTGCCGCATATAACAAATGGCTGATTGGAGAGGTGGCCTGCTATCGTGTGACAGGTTCCCATGGGTTTGTGCAAAACTGAGCTCGGCCCAAACCTTAGCTTAAACCTATTTTAACTTATTGCTGTATTTGCTGGGCATTTCACTGTGTTGTGAATGAGTGTTGAAGATACTTCCGCTACAGTTTTGCACTTGTAATTGGTACATGACATTTTGTTCATCTACACCACAACATATATTATTAAAAATAAAGAAATTAATACACAAATGAAATGCATGTCTTTTGAAGATATCAGTAAAAACATATAGCAGAAAAAGAAATGTGCTGTCGTCTTTTCCTATTGATGTAATTTTTAGACTGGTAAGCCCTTCGTATGCCCCTGTGATTTTAAACAATGTGTTTTTAGATCATTTCTTCAGCTTGACCCGTGCAGTTATTTCTTCTTTCAAGTCTATTTGCAAAACAATTGCCAGCAGGGAAGCAAAAATTGATGCTTTGGATTTTTATTTTGCTTGAGGCCAGGTATCTGGTGTTTTCCAACATTAAGGTTTTACTATTTTGTCTTTGTCTATTTTGTCTACCACTGAAAAAATATTTGGCAGCCATCAACACAGCAGTAATGCCAGCTCCCCCACCACATAGAATCTAAATGTCCAGGGAGAAGGTAGCATCAACAGCTGCAAAAGACCAGCATTGGCAACACATGACAGGTATTCTCCCTTTTTCTAAACTTCCAAAAGGCCTTTATCTTCAAATGAATTAATTTAAATTGTCAAGTGACTGGTAATCTTTCCAGTAGAGCTAATAAGGCTTTATGGTTTAAAATCTATAGTAAGCTGGCACTCTTGATCTTGGAATTGGTGTGATGAAAAGGGAGGGGGGGTAGGTACATCATTGGGGTCATATGGTGGGCACCTCCTTGTTTGAGGGAGTGACCCCCTCATTACCATCCTCTTCAAAAGGCTGGTTGTAGATGTAATAATCAAACGCCTCCATCTCACTCCTGTAGAATAAATTCTTATTTTCTAGCCATTTAGAGAAGTTTAAGTTGTTAAGTCTCAGTTCTTTTTTCTTTTGTAAGCTTCTTTATCACCATCTTACTGTCAATTTCACAACTTATACCAGATTAATTGTTGTGGACCACAGGACCATGTCTGCCCAGAATGTTGTAGCCACAGTGTCTGGGGGGAAAGACATGTCCACATTAATATTACAATCTCAAGTATTCATCAGGATACTCGTATCATTTGATCTTGTTCAATAATCTAGAGGTTGGCCTGTGGTAAAAATCATGTGATGTAGACATCTCCTGCCAATGTTAGAGGGAGAGCATGTAACCTCTGTTCCAAGATTAATACTAACTGTCTGAGAACCTGGTTATGCCACTAAGTGGAATGCCCTTGGTGGAGGCTCACAGAGCATCCTGTTCAAATGTGTCTTAATTATTCAGACGCCTGAAAGAGAGAGCTAGTAGAACCTTCTTCCCAGCACAGCTTCAGGTTGTGGGGTAAGGGTAGGTGGTCATAAGTGGCTATGATGACAAAACATAGCCAAGATCCCTTTATCTCAAAGATGTCATGTCAGCCAAATGTATTTTTTATCAGGTTCTCCCAGCTAGTCCATTGACCCCACTTGGCCATTAAGCCTTCTCCTGTCTTCTCATTTCATACACCATATGTCATCTCTTCTGCACTGATGTTTTCTAGTGCCACTGAGATACTTTTGAGTTAATAGCAGACTTGGCACTCTGAATGTCTTCAGCCTCATGCACACTGGACATTTTTAAATGCCACTTCTAGAGGCCTCTTGGTGTTTTCTCTGTCTTTATACACCCCTCAGTGTTAACCTATGTGTCCATGCACACATAAATGTTTACAGGCCTTTAGAGGCATGGGCATTTAGATGCAGAAAAAAAATCACTGCCAGCACGTTTAGGAGCAGCAGCCTTTGGCAGAAAAAGCACCCGATGCACCTAAACGCATGTAATTGCACTTAAGCACTAGGCGCGTCAAGCGCTTGGCTGTTCATTTGTTTCAATGGCCAGAATAAATCAAAATTCTGACCCATGAAATGAATTAATGCCCAAGCTCTTGAAACACTTAAAAGAGAAGTATGTTTTTTTTTTTTTTTGATTCATACTTACCTCGGTGAATGGAGCATCAGACCAATGCTGCGGCTGTCCCCCACCGTCTCTGCACTGAGAACCGAGCCACTGAACATCGCTGATGGCTCGGTTCCCACAGATCCCAGAGAGAAAAGCTGCTGATTTTCAGTCAGCGTCTCTCCTCTCTGATCTGCCATGCTCACTGGAGCGCTGAGCTGTGGAGGGGCAGGGAGAGGCCGTCTCATCGGCTCGCTGAGAGGCTGAGACTGCCATCAATCAAGGCAGCTGGGGGATCCAGACTTGGAAGTCAGAATGACGCGCTGCCTAGACTGATGGCAGTGACGTCAGCGGAGAGCGGACTTCAGACTGTTCTCCACTGAAAACGGGTCACAGGTGCGCAAAACGAATTGCAATCCTATGACCCACAGGAGAAGCCCAGCCTAAAAGGCTCAGGCTGGACTTTTCCTTTAAATGCACCCAAACATGCCTAGTGTGCATAAGACCAATGAAGTCCACTTTCTCCCTGCTGACACATGGAAGGCCACTGTTCTAGTAACAGTGGACTCCATTCACTAAAGCATATCGCATGAGGTATTTGGGTCACATGACACATTTTTCCCAAAAATTGCATGCGATAATGGAAAATATCGATTCATTATTCCATTATGGGGTATTTTCCTCAAAAAGCAAAAATATTTGGTAAATACAATATAAAACAGTGTTAAAGTCAATTCACTAAAGGAAATACGTTAATGAATGCATGCGTTAAATACGTAGTGGTCTAGGCATGCAAGATTTAAGGAATGGATGACTGGTTTGTTAAGGAGCCACCACATCTCAATGGGCAGGGCATGGAAGTGTTTAAAAAATGGCATCATATCGCAATCTAATGTGGCGAGCATTTGGCAAGTATTCACTAACCTTTAGCAGCTGGACGTAGCAATACTCTCATCTACATCACAGATGGAGCTTCTTGAGGTTAATTTGTTGGAACTTCAAGCTATTCAAAGGAGGGCGAGGTGAAGAGTGGTTATAAGGTTATAATGTGTAAACGTTCATTGAAACAGCACACATTGCTTGGTCATTTCACAGAAGAAGAAGTGCTGAATACATTTTGCCTGTCCAAGGAGCTAGTTATGGTATTGATTGAGGAATTGCAAGTTTTTTTGGAACCCACCACACAGCGCAGTTATGCAATTCCACCAATGACCAGTTGTTGGCTGTCATGCACTTTCTTAAAAAGGCCTCATTTCAGATGGTTCCTGCAGAGGTGGTTTGAGTATTGCAGGCATCTTTTTCTTGTCAACTTACTAAGGCCCTGCGGGGTTTCAGGCAAATTGCACCCAAATATACATACATGCCTACCACACAGTATGAGTGGGATCAAATTAAGAATGATTTCTTTGGGATAGCTGGTATTCCCCTACATCAGTGGTTCTCAACCCTTCTAGTGCCATGACCCCTTGATAACATTTCACAAGTTGTGAGGACCCCTAACAGTAAAATAATTTTAGTAGCATGGGTTGTCAGCACCAAAGGCAAGCAAGTAATTTGTGCCTCTCACAGACGTTTAGCGCTCCTCGAGTCCCTTCCACTCATATGCCCCGTACACATGATTGGACATTGATCGGACATTCCGACAACAAAATCCATGGATTTTTCCGACGGATGTTGGCTCAAACTTGTTTTGCATACACACGTTCGCACAAAGTTGTCGGAATTTCCGATCGCCAAGAACGCGGTCACGTACACCAAGTACTACTGTAGACTATAAAAGGGCAGTTCAGAACCAAAGCATGGCACCCTTTGGGCTCCTTTTGCTAATCTTGTGTTAGTAAAAGTTTGGTGAGAGACGCTTTTTCAGACTCGTGGTTTTCAGATCGTTTTCTGCTGTTCAGTTTGTGCTTGTGGGTTTGTATCTGGTCTTCAGTGCGTGCAGCGAGTTACCCTTGACTTGCCATTGTGTTCTTGTTCGTTCGTTACTGATTTTCAGGTTGCTATTCACAGGCCTTGCTGTTCTTCAGTGCATTCTGTTACTTCGTTCTGAGCAGCCGACCGTTTTCTAGCCATATTGCGTATACGTACTCCTCGTAGAGTTTGTGCTGTGTGGGGGCTTGGTGTTGGGGTCCTTACTTTGACACAAGCCCAGTCCATGAACAGGGTGGGGAGGAGTTCATGGACCAAGAATTGGTTGCTACAGCGTGACCAGTTCTGTCACAAGCCTGAGATCCGTGAGAATAATCCTGATGATTTCAGGAACTTTCTCCAGATGACGGACCCCGTATTTCACCGTTTGTTGGCTTTGCTGACCCCTTATATTAGCAGGCAGGGTACCTGCATGAGGCAAGCCATCACTCCGGAGCAGAGGCTAGTTGCCACCCTGCGGTACTTGGCGACGGGGAGACGCCTGCAGGACCTCAAGTTCTCGACAGGCATCTCCCCCCAGGCTCTGGGGATCATTATCCCAGAGACCTGTTCTGCCATCATTCAGGTCCTGCAGAAGGAGTATATTAGGGTAAGATTTTTATCCTTTAATATCAAATATTATTGTATTTAATGTTTGATAATATATTGTATTTCTTTCCTCATTCCCTAATTACCATAATTGTAATATGCTGTGAATGTCCCCTTTGTCCTCATGCATGCTGGATTTTTAGGTAATTTATTTTTGTCCTTCATACATATTTGTCTTCACTTACCTCCCCAGTATGCTCTCCTGGGTCTATATTCACCTCATGTAGTCACTTAACAATGTATTTTGTCAGCTCCATAGTAGTGCTTTACCCTAAATACCCCCTAAAATGTGGTAAATTGTGATTTGTGCTTTAAATTCAGGCAGAGTGCCAGAGGTTTTTTTTTTGTGTCCCAAAATCATTTGGAACCCTCCCTCCCCCCCAACTGCTAACTCAGCTGATACCAATCATCTATCTGCTGACTTTGCCAAACCCATACACACTATACCCACCTTTTTTGTGGTCAGATTTATGGATGAATTCCCCAAGCATGTAGTGCAAGGGCCTGCCTGAATACTTTCAAATGGTACTGTTTAAAGTTTTGGTATCCTATTATTATCTTGATAGGTAATAGCAGAATGTGAAAATGTGGTTAAATGTGTACAGTGTGTATTTATCTCTTTGTATTATGACACTTCTTACCTGTCCAGTGGGCTGCCAATAGTGTAAGTAAGGAGGGGCTGGCCAAACTAATACACATTATTTAGGCATTCATCTCTCAATGAAGTGGAGAGGGTTACCTGTCCAAAACATATCCCCCCATAAAATTTTAGAAATGGCCCATGAGAGGGGGGGGGGGAATCTGATAGGTGGACCTTATATCTTTGTCTTTAAATACTCCCTAAAATAAATGTTATACTGATGTTGGCCAAGAATGTTTGTGTCTAATCTGCTTTCCATGTTTATGTGCAAAATGATTAAATTTATTTTTCTTGTTTGACTCCACAGTTTCCTTCCAACCCACAGGAATGGCAGACTGTGGCCTCCCACTTTGCCCAGCGGTGGGACTTTCCTAACTGCGGAGGGGCAATTGGTGGGAAACACGTCCACATCGTCCCACCACCCAAATCGGGGTCATACTATTACAACTATAAGGGGTTCAATAGTATTGTGATGTTGGCAGTGGTGTCGGCTACTTATGAGTTCCTGTATGTGGACGTGGGGAAGAATGGCCAGATGTCAGATGGTGGAGTCATCACCCAGATGGAGTTCTACAGGCATCTCCAGAATGGCAGCTTGGACTTGGCACCTCCAGAAGACAATGTGGAAAGACTCCCATTCGTCTTATGCGGCCATTCCCGATCAGGACCCTCACCCCAGACCAGAGGGTTTTTAATTACTGGCTGGCCAGAGCCAGAAGAGTGGTGGAGAACACGTTTGGAATCATGGCCAGCCGGTTCCGCCTATTTCTTACACCCATAAACATGGCGGAGTATAAACTGAATCATATAATCCTGGCGTGCTGTGTTCTCCACAACTTTTTAAGGCAAAATTCTGCCAACTATGCTGCCCCAGTGGGGCCTGAGGCCGGAATTCATGGAAATGAACCAAACCTGACGGTGCTTGAGGCTGGCCGTCCTGGCTTGCCCCCCCTGAGTGCCCACGAGGCCCGTCTAAGATACCTTGACAACTTTGCGGGTAGGGGGGACATCAATATGCCAGAAAATGTCTGAGCCTTTTTTTAAATAAAAAAAATTAGTTACCTACTAAAATATTTGCTGACATTTATTACTGCTTGTGTTTCTTTTAACTGACCCTGACTGAAATGTGTGTAGTCCTGAAAATGGCGTAATTATGTAACATTAGAAAGCACTGTTGGGTGTTATTTACTAAAGGCAAATACACTTTGCACTACAAGTGCACTTGAGACTGCACTGAAACTGCACTTGTAGTGCAAAGTGGATTTGCCCTTAGGAAATAACCCCCATTGTCACAGAAAACATCAATTTTACCACAACAAAAGTTTTGGAGCATTGAAAGAAGAATCCACACATTCTGGATTATCAATCTTTTTAATACAAGCACAATCACATGTGCATTTATAAAAGGTTTTTAAAACAAACCAACATGTTTGTTGTATAACAAATTTTTGGGTCACATTAATAAAAGTCAACATGTCCCTTTAAGGTAAAACAGGCATGTTTAAAACCAACAAGAAATACACAAATCTGGAACTTACAAAGTTCAACTTTTGTAGAAATTGAAGGCAATATCAGACATGAGTATTTATAAACTGTGTTTGATATAGCGTTCAGATGGGGTGAAGTCACCCCTGGAAAAGCCAAATTTTGAAGATGCACACAATTTGCAGAATGTCAACATGTGCTAGCTGCCATCACAGGGGATCAAGGGATGTGTTTTGTGGGTGCAACCCCTTCCTCTCAGCGACTTTATTATTGAGGAAGAGGTTGCACCCCAAAACGCCTACATTGATCTCCCATGACGGCAGATAGCACATGTTGACACACTGTGTACATCTTCAAAATGTGGCTTTTCGAGAATATGTAAAAAAAATGTGAGAAATGTTTAGATTCCAAAAAGCACAAAAGAAGGAAGGGATTTGGAGGTGTTTTAAACTCTCCCTAAAACATCAATGATGTTCTTCATTTTGTTTTGAACATCATTGATGTTTTTTAGGATGTTTTCCAAGTCCCTATTACACCCCATGATCTCCCCGATCAGGATCTGTGCACTTTCACTGGTGAAATGACCTGGATCCACAACATCACGATCACCTAAAAATATAGAAACAAAAACACACCATGTATTATAAATATGCCGGCATCCATCTCTTACCTGAGGCTGTGGTCCCAGACACTCACCTGTTGTGGTGACAATTTCCACCATGTCTCCCTCCTCCTCCTCCTGTTGGCTTTGGGGGATTTCACCTTCTTCCTGAGGTGGGGGTCTGTGGTCTCCTCGGATGAGTGGTGTCCTCCGAGTCTTTTCTCCCCTATGTAAAAAAAAAATGGTATACTTAGCACACAGATATTTCATGGCAGAAATAGGAATATGAAACATTGCTTGGAAGTGGGGTACAATTGTTTATTTTGGCAGAGTTCCAAGATGAAGAAATAGTTTTGTCCTTTATCAAGCTTGAATACTTACCTGTTGTGTACAAGCTTCACAGATGGAGACACCCCTATAGTATACACTGGAGCACCTGTGTGGGCCCCCTAATAAAATAGGTGTTCTTGTGTACCACACTAGTGCTCCAGTGTCCAGATGTGTAAACAGCTGCTGAATGTCCTCTCCTTACACAGAATCTAGTTTGCATTTCATTTTAGTTACAAACCCATCTACACAACAAAATTATTTTAAGAGAAGGCATATGCCCAAAACAATGGTGTTTTCTATGCCGAATGAACAATGTTTCATATGAACGAACAATGTGCCCATGAACATGAAAGTTGCCATTTTAAACAGTACAACAGTTGAGAAAAGCACATGGAGCAGCACGAACATAATAAAAATAACGAATATGAACACAGGACAACTACTTACTTTTTTGCAGCACTCTCCTGATTCTTCTGTACTGCTCATGCTTCCTTAATTTGAGGTCCGACCACTGTTTCCGGAGTTGATCCTTGGATCGGCTTACCCCAAAATTCTTCAGCAGACTCTTGACTACTTTCGCCATGATCTTGGCCTTTCTGACATTGGGGTTGGGGTAAGGTCCATACTTCCCGTCATAGTCTGCCCTCTTCAGGATGTCCACCATCTCCAACATCTCCCCAAAGGACATATTTGAGGCCTTAAATCATCTCCTCCAGGATCGGGCCGTTTCTGGCTCCGGGCTTTCCTCCTCCTCCTCCTCGTTGGTGTAATTATCAGACACCTGCTGTGTCTCCGCCATGTACTCTTCCCCACTGTGCCAAACGAGAAGGGGCGGGGAATAGACTAGAAAGAACGTCAGGGGCAGGTGGAGTTTCACGCATGCGCAGTGTATATAAAGCGTAAGACGCGTGCGTAATACGTACGATCTGTGAGCGGAGGAAGGAGTATCAGAGGCGCCGATCGTGATAACGAAGGTAAGATTTGAAATTGGGCCTATACTGCTTCTAGATTGAGGCCTGTATTTGGACAAGTTTCGAAGACTTTAGGCTGACATTAGGGTTTGTCTGGTGTTGTGTCTTGCAGTGAAAATGGATCTAGTCAATGATCAGGACTTCATTCCAATCTTCATAGATATGTTCAGGGAGCTGCCCTGTCTGTGGCAGGTAAACCACC
Organism: Lithobates clamitans; assembly: GCA_037952925.1. Classification (NCBI taxonomy): domain Eukaryota; kingdom Metazoa; phylum Chordata; class Amphibia; order Anura; family Ranidae; genus Lithobates; species Lithobates clamitans. The sequence goes on along the minus strand of JBBGZY010000323.1, from coordinate 8,468,160 downwards.
CTGATTATAAGAACCAAACAAAGAGGAAGGCAGCGCTGGTAATTTGCTGCAATTTGTGAATCCGGTGATCCCCACGGCAGACATCACCTATTTGAAGATCCTAATTGGTGGCATGAGGAGCACTTATCTAAGGGAGCCCAAGAAGGTCCAGGATTCCCAGAGATCAGCAGCAGCAGATGACATTTATGTCCCCAGGCTGTGGTACTATGACAGGCTGCATTTTCTGGCAGGTCAGACTGAACCCAGGCCAGCACTCTCCAGTCTTCCTTCCACGCTTCCTTCCCCCCCAGCTGAGGCTTCTGACGCCCAACCTGAGCCTTCCAGGCAGCAACATGTGGAGGAGCCCAGCTTGAAACAGGTATAGCATTCTTCGAAATATTTCTGGTTGTCCAATCAATAATGTTAAATAGATGTTAGTTTGGAGTACTAATATATGATTGTGATTTAGGAACCAAAAACTAAAACCATGTCCCTTTTTCATCCACAGGAAAGTCTCAGCCAAGAGGTGGCTGGGCCAAGCAGGCTGCCGAATACACAGGTCCCCGCCCTCCGCCTTCAACGACAAAGTGGCAGGAAGAGGAGTAACCTGGAGGAGGCTGCAATAGGCCTATTTTGGAAGGCTACTGAGGCCCTCAGAACTCCCCACAGTGTGGAAGAGGATTTTAGGGAGCTAACTGCATGCAAAATTATTATTCCCACAGCCGGGAAGGAAGCGTGTAAGGAAGACCAGAGAGTGATGACCTGGGTTCAGTCTGGTCTGACAAAAGATGCAGGCTCTTGTATGACCACAGCCTGGGAACATACATGTCATCTGCTGCTTTCATGATCTCTTGGACTTTTGGACCAGACTGCACTCCCTTAGATAAGGACTCCTCAGGCCACCAATGTTGCTGTAAAATAATTGATGTGTGCCCTGGGGGTCAAAGGCTTCGCCAATTTCTAATGTTTATCCAGCGTTGCCTCCCTCTTTGTTTGGTTCTGAGCCCTTAATAAAGGATTTTTTGTTTTATTATACTTGCCTATGTGTGTTTTCCTTTAAAAAGGACAGTTTGTTTGTGAGGAGGCAGGTTCATTTCTAAAATACAATGTGAAATTAACAAGAGACAACAACACCAGGCAATCTCCTTGAGATTAAATAATACAGGATAATAATGGTGTTGTGGTAACTTGACACACAAAACACACACAAAAATATTCTGTAGTAAAAAAAATAAATAAATAAACAAGATCAGACTTGAAAAAAATAAAAACAAACAAAAAATTTTTTTATCTTTTTGGTCAGATGTGACAAATCAAAATATATTGATGAAATCATGATAAATAGTAAAGAAAGAAGTTTGTGAGAAGTCTATATATAATATGAGCAGCAAAACAACTTCATTCTTCTAGCATTATAAAGAAGAACAGAGTGCGCTGCATTAAACAATTTAAGAAATTGCAGCCTGACGAAAGTGCTATATCCATTCCGAACGCTAATTTTACCAGACCAAGCAGTTCCGTCTTGGAATTTATTCTGAGCATGCGTGGCACTTTGTGAGTCGGCATTGGCCACACACGGTCGGAATTGACGCAATCGGATTTTGTTGTCGGAAAATTTTATAGCCTGCTCTCAAACTTTGTGTGTCGGAAAATCCGATGGAAAATGTCCGATGGAGCCCACACACGGTCGGAATTTCCGACAACAAGCTCCGACCGCACATTTTCCGTCGGAAAGTCCGACCGTGTGTACAGGGCATTACAGTATTAAAACCCCTTATGGTACATTTTAGCATGTACCACTCTTTCTCTCTGTTCTCCTTTCTTTCCCTTTTATCTCTCTCTATCCTAATTTCTTGTTTTTCTTACCCATCCCTCTATCTTGCCATCTTTCTTGTTCTTTCTCTTATTTTTTCTCTCCCTTTTTCTTCGTTCCTCCCTCTCTTTTCCTCTCCCTTCCATGTATTCTCTATTTTTATTCCTTCTCTTACTCCTTAGTGGGGGGGTGGGGGTAATGGGATGAGTGGCAGCTCTGGCGGGGAGTTGGGATGAGTGGCAATGCTGGGGGGAGTTATGATCAGCCAACTTAGGTGTTCTTGATCAAGCTCATGTGCTGATCTGAGAACTGTAGTGGGCACTTTTAATGGCAACTATAATCACAGGTAGTGTTACTCACTGTGTCTCCGGCTTCACTGTGTCTCTGACTTTGTGGTGTCTCGTAGCAGTGACACCTATGCCGAAATCAGGAGATAGGGTCTCCTTCAGCCCTTCCCACTTCACATTCCTCACCAGTCAGCTGACCTCTAGTATCTGCCTCCAGCCATGCAGTGAACTGAATGGGCAGCTGCGAAGAGGCTGAGTGGGCAGCTGTGGGTTTCAGGAACAGCCCAGTTGGGCAGCCACAGGCTCCAGGGACAGCCCTGCTAGGTGTCTGCAAAAAGGTTGGGAGAGCGGTACGGGATTTAGGAACAGCCCAGGATTCTGTGAACCTTGGTAAATCCTCATTCGACCCCCAAGGGGAACCCCGATCCCAGGTTGAGAACCACTGCCCTACATCATGGGTGTGATAGATTGCACACACGTGCCTTTTTTTTTTGCTCCATCTGATAAAGAGCACATACTGTAATCGGAAGGGCTACCACTCACTAAATATCCAAGTTGTCTGCGATGAAAATATGTTCATCTGAAATGTGGTGACTGGCTTCCCAGTAACTGTTCATGATGCCCGCATATTAAGACAATTGCAGCTCTACATGATTTTGACAATAACAGACTAACTGGAGGTTGGCTTCTCGGTAGGAAACCTTTTCATATAAAAATAACTCAATACAATAAACATAGATAATACGTGGAAATATACACTTACCGGTCACTTTATTAGGTACATTTGTTCAATTGTTTGATAACACAAATTGCTAATCAGCCAATCACAAGGCAGCAGCTCAATGCACTTAGGCATCTAGACATGGTAAAGACGACTTGCTGAAGTTCAAACCGAACATCAGAATAGGGAAGAAAGGGGATTTAAGCGACTTTGAACGTGGCATGTTTGTTGGTGCCAGGCGGGCTGGTCCGAGTATTTCAAAAACTGCTGATCTACTGGGATTTTCACCCACAACCATCTCTATAGTTTACAGAGAATGGTCCGAAAAAGAGAAAACATCCAGTGAGTGGAAGTTGTGTGGACAGAAACGCCTTGTTGATGTCAGAGGTCAAAGGAGAATGGGCAGAGTTGATAGAAAGGCAACAGTAAATCAAATAACCACTCGTTACAACCAAGGTATGCAGAATACCATCTCTGAATGCACAACACATCGAACCTTGAAGCAGATGGGCTACAGCAGCAGAAGACCACACCGGGTGCCACACCTGTCAGCTAAGAACAGAAAACTGAGGCTACAATTCACACAGGCTTACCAAATTGGACAATAGAAGATTGGAAAAATGTTGCCTGGTCTGATGAGTCTCGATTTCAGCTGCAACATTCAGATGGTAGGGTCAGAATTTGGCATAAACAACATGAAAGCATGGATCCATCCTGTCTTGTATCAACGGTTCAGGCTGGTGGTGTAATGGTGTGGAAGATATTTTCTTGGCCCACTTTGGGCCCCTTAGTACCAACTGAGCATCGTTTAAATGACCTGGCTTATGTGAATATTGTTGCTGACCATGTCCATCCCTTTATGACTACAGTGTACCCATCTTCTGATGGCTACTTCCAGCAGGATAATGTGCCATGTCGCAAAGCTCAAATCATCTCAAACTGGTTTCTTGAGCATGACAATGAGTTCACTGTACTCCAATGGGCTCAACAGTCACCAAATCTCAATCCAATAGAGCACTTTTGGCATGTGGTGGAATGGAAGATTCGCATCATGGATGTCCAACCGACAAATCTGCAGCAACTGCGGGATTCTGTCATGTCAATATAGACCAAAATCCCTGAGGAATGTTTCCAACATCTTGTTGAATCAATGCTACAAGTAGGGATGAGCTTCGAGTTCGAGTTGAACCCATGTTCGACTCGAACATCGCCTGTTCGGTTGTTCGTTAAATTGCGAATGTTATGGGCCGTTCGCGCCAAATCGAGTGGCGCGTCACGGCCCATAATTCACTGTGGCATCGCAGTGCATTGCTGGCTGATGATTGGGCAAATATGCACTATGACCCGCCGTTTGTACAGAGAGCCATAATTGGCCAAAGCCAGGGTGGCTTTGGCCAATTATGGCTCAGGGGGTTTAGTACACGCCCCACACTATAAAAGTCCGCCTGCGTGGCGGCCTTGTGTAGTGTGTTGCGTCGGCGGAGAGAGATAGACAGAGAGACAGTGTCATTTGATTTAAGTTAGATAGAGTAGGTCCGTCGGACCAGCATACAGACGAACGGGCTTTCCGTCAGGAACTGAGTCCGGCAGAGTTACGACGGAAAGATTTGAAGCAAGTTTCCAATCTAAAGTCCGTCGGATTTCCAACCGAAATGGTCCGTCGGAAGTCCGATGCAGCCCACACATGGTCAGATTGTCCGCCGGATTCGGTCCGTCGGAAAGTCCGCCCATGTGTACGCGGCAAAATTCAAATGCAAGACGAATTTGATTACAAATTCAAAATGTAAACATATTACTGACTATTGCCGATTTCCTTCAAAAACTGTGTGCAAGTGCACCTTAAAGAATTGATGCTGTTTTAAAACCAAAGGGTATTCAAATATTGATTTCATTTAGATTTTTCTTCTGTTCACCCACTCAGCATTTTTAAATTGATAAAAGTACAATATATATTTTTGAAAGCATTCTTACTTTACGTTATTTCTTCACAACTGTCTATAACTTTTGCACAGTACTGTACTGTGACAGGAAAATGCTGAAGTCAGATATTTCTTTTATAACTTAGAACACTTCACATATTCTGAAAAAAATCCTTAATACAAAGAAGATTGACATGTCAAAAAATTTAACTTTCAATGTTTGTGGTGAATGAATAATTTTGGCATCATTTGTGTTCAGATCAACATATATGACTTTTTTATAACCTAGGACCATTCATTTTTTTCTGTTTCAATCATTTTATTAAATATTTAAAATGGCCATAGATGGTAAGATTTTCTTTTACGCAACCACGGGTTGCAATCAGTTTTGATGGGAAAATCCCTCATGCAAAGCTTTTATGTTCTCCTGGTGTGTGTGTGTGTGGGGCATCCCTACTGGGAGAACTCACAATGATTATTGTTAGCAGCTATAGCCTGGTTGTACCCAAGTCATTTGATGGATTGATTTGGGTACAATCATGCTACCCAAAGATGGTTCGAATCTCCGCCAGTTCCTGCTGAACCGTCCAAGATTCAACCATCTATGTCTGGCTTTACTGTAAGTGCAAATAGAGAACTGTACAGCCATAGAACTTTTATGGTAAATGTAGGTAGAACTTACAAGCAACGCAGGCGTGACACAGTTTGAGCATAATAAACAACAGTAGCCTACATACATAGTAGGTACAGCAAACTCTTAAACTAGACCATCAAAACCAACTAAGGATGGTCAAAAAAGAAAAATTGGGTACGCTAATTTCAAGAGTGCTGGTCAAATAGGGTAGAAACTATTTTCTGCTCCATACTGCTCTGTAGGACAACAGAAACAAGAAGACCAACATGTTGCTGCATGACTCTCATCACAGTTAATAAAAGGACATTGTGTCATACATATTGTCATATACGTATTGTTATGCATTATTATTATTATAATATCTATGATATTTATTTCATGGTTATGAATAACTGCATATTCTTCTGAATGGTAATTTTTTTTTTTACAATCACGCGCAGTTTCTCATTTGATGTTTTAATGTATTGTATGAAACCAGTACACATTAGATGACAATTGTAACTTCTGTTTAGTAATGAGGATGATGCAATTATTTAGCAGTTTGCTCCTTCTGTAAATTTCTTTTGAAGGGACTGAATTGTGCACACTATATAAAAATCTTATGGTTGTTCCAAATACGGAGCTTTCCCTCCAATTATCATATAATGTGTAGGCTCCATTAGTGATTGAACTCTGTTACAGGGTAGACTTTCCATTCCATAGATAAGGTCATACACAATTAGGACTAAATTTTGCAAATTTAGGCCAAATGTGACATTTTCAACTCTATAAAATATATATCTATAAAAATGTGTTCCCTTTTGGCCACAGGGGAGGGGACAATGTTAACTGGCAGGGCAACTTCAGGTTTTGTATAATCACCAAAAAACATTCTGTATTCATAATAATCAACTTGAAATAACCTTCCACTAGGGATGGGTGAACAGTTCGAGCAGGGCCGCTGATAAGCCAGTACAACTGGCCCTGTTGTACCAGGCCCAGCCACCAGGGGGGGTCTGAGTAATCTGAACAGATTGCAGAAGAAAAAAAAAAGTCTTTCTCCAACTCCCCCCTCCTCCGCTCCTCCCTCAGCAGCTGTTCAGCTGCTCTCAATGAGCACTCACTCAGGGGCTAAACATCTCAGAGGCAGAGCCTGACTGAGATACTGTAGTTTGAGTGGGCGGGAGGGGGTGTGGCCTGGTTCGAGGTTCTTCTGATGTGTACATGAGCTGCATTATGGTGGCAGTGGATCTGGATTCTTGGGGGACTGCAGGTTAGCCCAGTCACATTAACTGCAATGTAAAGGCTAATGTCTGCTTTTTCATGTAGCACAGCTGTCCTGACTGTGAGAAATTGGGTTTTAAACTGCATTGCCCAAATTTCTCACAGCAGTGCTACATGAAAAAGGAGATGCCATAAATGTCAGTTTTTAGATGTAAATTTTTAGATCACTAGATCACACCATGCCTGGAGCTGAATCACACAGGAACGCAATGTGGGTCTGTGCAGTGCAATTTCAAGCTCATTCATTTTGAATGGGCTAAAATTGCAATGAACCTAAAGGAGTGTATGCACTACTTTTTAACATGCACTGCAACTAGATCACATGGTGATCCAGGGCTGGCAGGGCAAACACACTACATTTGCGAAATGCGTTTTAGGTGTTATTAACTTTTTTTGACACCTGCTGCAGATCGCAAAAGCAGTGCATTTTGCATGCAGGTTGAATTGTACGGGAATCCACAGCACATTCCTTCGCAATTCAGATGCAGGCATGGTGTGAACCGACCCTTAGACAAAATATTACTTCTCATTAAAAGTTTAGAAAAAAAACTTTTTTTAAAAAAAGTGGGCTTAGCTGACATAAATTGCATCTTCTTCTTCTTCTTTTTCATGTAGAGCTGTTTGACTGTGACAAATTGGACAGTGCAGTTTTCAACACAGCACAGTATCATCTGCATCCTACACACAGTCATCTTAGACTAACCACACCCCTTTAAGCCATGCCCAATAATTAAGCGTAATTTAAACCACGTCCATTTTCCAGCACTTTGTGGTGCATATTTGTAAATTAGCCACACCCACAATTTAGCCTTTATATATATATCCTAGCCTCTCTGTATAGGGGCAGAGCCAGGGGTGGGACTGAAGGGGCCCCGTCAGGTAGGCTGTACGGGGCCCCATGATTTCTATTAGCGGCCCTGAGTTTGAGCATAAGTTCCGGCCGAACTTTGTTTGTTCGGACGTTCAGCGAACAACGAACATTATGCGGTGTTCACAGAAAATTTGAAAGCCGCGGAACCCCGTTAAAGTCTATGGGACACTAACATGAAAAACCCAAATGTGCTCATTTTAAAGGCTTATATGCAAGTTATTGTCATAAAAAATGTTTGGGGACCCGGGTCCTGCCCCAGGGGACATGTATCAATGCAAAAAAGTTTTGAAAACAGACTTTTTTTGGGAGCAGTGATTTTAATAATGCTTAAAGTGAAACAAAAAAATATATATTTCTTTAAATATTGTGCCTGGGGGGGTGTCTATAGTATGTCTTTAAAGTGGCACAGTTTTCCCATGTTTAGAACAATACCACAGCAAAATGCAATATAGATTTTAAATTTTTTTTTTAAATTGCGTGGGGGTTCCCCCAAAATCCATACCAGGCCCTTCAGGTCTGGTATGGATCTTAAGGGGAACCCTGCGCCAATCTTTTTAAAAAAATGGCATGGGGTCCCCTCCAAAATCCATACCAGACCCTTATCCGAGCACGAAACCTGGCAGGCCACAGGTTTGAGGGGGGTGAGAGAGCGCCCCCCTCATGAACTATACGAGGCCACATGCCCTCAACATAGGGAGGGTGCTTTGGAGTAGCCCCTCAAAGCACATTGTCCCCATGTTGAACACATTTGCATTCTATCAAGCAATCAAACAGTCTGGAATCAACTAATTACTGGAACATAGATAACAAAAACTATATAGTGAACTACATAATATGCTATAACCTAATATAATCCCGGAACAAAAAGATCAAAAGGTGTAACAGCATTTCCACACTTCACAGATAGTATCAATCGATCGGGGAATGCGTTTCATCATAGGACGTCGTCTGAGGCGGTGCCATCTTAGTACACCTCACGTCATATATGGTGAGCGGTGGTGCTGGGCCAACCTCCTGTAATTAGGTGTATAATATTCGTGGGTCTGAAAACATCAATTGAATGTGCCTGCAACTACCCAAGGCTAGTTAGAATAAAGTTTGTTTTAGGCATGAACGTATATAATGGGCAAAGTAATCCTCACAGGGAATCCTGCTAAAGTCAAGACCAGATGCCCCTAGTGGTTATATATGAATGGCTCCCCGCACGTCCACCTCCATATTTTAGATCACCTGCAACTCCAAGATACAACACCCCAACAAACAATAGATTCTCCCCTCTTGGGAGGAGAAGTTATAACACTCCCTACCAAAATTTACACAGAGAGAGAGAGGATTTAGAGGAGAAAGGTTTTTTCCCCAGGAAGGACAAGGAGAAATACCCCCAGGGAGATGGAATACCCATGTCCCATACAGAGTCCCTGGATGGAAGGGACAATATGGGAATGGAGGAAGAACTCAGAGATGGGAGGGACCTCCCAGGAACCCAGGGAGAGACCAAGTGTTAACTGGAAATCAGAGGCACCCATCCCACTAGAGACAAGAAACGGACATACGAAATGGATGGGGTACCAATCAAGAAAGAGAGATGGGACAAACACAAAGAACCACAGAAAGAGGAAACAGACAAGAGGAAAGAGAGGGGGGAAAAGAAGAGAAGAAAAAGAAGACGAGAGTACTAGGAGAGGGGTTTTTCAACTTGAGTAATGCTCATTTTTCTGAAGAAGAAATTTGGATTTTAGATTTGGGCCTGAAGTTCGCCCCAGACAAGAAATTGGATACATTTGAGGTTTATATTGATGTACAAATATTTATGAGAAAATTGAATGTGAAGAAACACTTTGCACTGAATGAAGATAAAAGAATACCAGAAATCTCTGGTTTCACCCAGACCACATTTAGGAATAATTCCATTTTCAACCACAAGGCACCTGGAAATCAGTGTCTGGGGGCTTTCAAAAAAAATGGTAGAAGAGGATCTGAAGAGTTTAGAAGGGAATAGGGAAGAAGAAGGAAGTGGTAATACGTCCAGCAGACAAGGGAGGGGGTTTGGTCATATTGAATAAAAAAAAGACTACGAAGAAGAAATGGAGAACCTGCTCAGAGTGGAAAACACTTATAAGAAATTGAAATGGAACCCCAAACAGCGGTATGAAAAGAAATGGAAAGAATTTGTAAAAAAGGGGAAAGATAAAGGAATATTAAATAAAAAAGAAGACCCCTGTAATACACTACTTACTGAAAATACATAAGAGAATTGAAAAACCGACAGAGCGATTATTAGTGGAATTAATTCACTTTTCTCCCGCTTTGGAGAGTACCTCGGCCAGTATTGAAAACCGCTTGTACAGAAAGGGAAATCGTATCTCAGGGATAGCACACAATTAATAACAGAACTTCAAAATATTACAGACGTTGAAATCTGTTTGCTTGCCACCATAGATACTAACTCATTATATACTAGCATAGCACAGAAAGATGGTTTGGAGGGAGTGAAGAAGGCATTACATGAGAAAACTGATTTGAAACAAGAACAAATTGGGTTAATTCTTGAAGGCCTCAAATTAGCCATGGAAAGCAACTACTTCTGGTATAAGAAGAATTACTATGTCCAAACCAAAGGTGTGGCTATGGCGGCTCGTTAGGCCCCCTGTGTTGCCAACCTATTTATGAATATGTGGGAGAAGGCACACATCTATGACAAAATACTATACCAAATTAAATTTTACAGGTGAAACATAGATGATATGTTGATCCTATGGGAAGGAACAGCAGATTCCCTTGAAAAGTTTCTTAATGACATGAACCATAACAGGTATGGGATCTCCTTCTCTGGGAAGTGGGATCATCAAAAGATAGATTATTTGGATTTACAGATTTTTAAAAATGGAAATGATTTGCACACAAAAACGTTTTTTAAACCAACGGATCGCAACTGGTACATAATAACCTCGAATTGCCTTCACCCCAAATGTAAGGGGAACATTCCGAAGGGGCAACTGTTGAGCTGATGTTCTGATTAGAAAATTTGAAGAAAAAGGACACCAAAAGAAGAACCTAACTAAACTAAAAACTGAAATATCGAATGTGAATAGGAATACACTATTAATAAAGAAAGATAAGAAAACAGAAACCTACAAAGAAATGGGCTTCAGAACTGGTTATAACATGAAGTATCGATCAGTCGAACGTATTATTAGGAAATACTGGCCCATTTTAAAAGATCTTGCAAAAAAAAAAAAAAGTTGTATACAGAAGAGCCCCTACCCTCAGAAACCATCTGGTTCATAATGTCATTGACCCTCCAAAAACCATTAAATAATTTACAGAAATGAGAGGATTCTACAAGTGTCAGAAATGCTTACCATGTAGGTGCCAATGACATTGGCACCACACCATAGGGAGCGAGTGGATTGCTCTTTCATCTACCAGCCTGTTGATTTTTCCAAAATCTGCTGCATGGGAACTTTCTTTCCCAGTCTGATTCCTCAATCCTTGGGCTCCTTCATATTGTGTTGATCTACTGCCGTTATTACCTTCATTTCATGCTAGGAGGTGTCTATTCACTTTGAGCAACATAATCTTTGATTCTATTTAAGGATATACAAAACGTTATATCCCCCTGTTGGTCACCCCAGGACAGAGAATCCATACTATGAGAACCCATATATTGAAAGCACTGCAGCAAGTTGTTTTATTCAATCTCAATACTTTACCTTGAAAACGACAGCCTGAGCCTACTACAATCTTTGCCACAAACTCCTGAAGAAGCTCGCATTAGAACGAAACATGTCGAGCGGCAGATTGTTATGGAATTAAGCTGGCTCTGTCTTTATGTGCCCATGAAGGGTTCAATTATTGTGATTAATGTATTATTGTTTTATGATGGTGTCTCATTTCTTAGGGACACATGTTTTTAGAGATAACCTTTCAATATAAATCATATATTTTTTATAACTATATCGTACATGTTTTTCTATTTTTTCACCTAATATTTTGAAGCACCTTAAAAGTCCCTGGGGAGTTTTGTTTCATCCCCCCTTTTTCTCGTTCTTTTTTCTTTGTGCATTCATCATGGGATGCAATGCTGTATGCTGACTATTTCTGCCCTTATTAATATTGTTGTTATTTAATGTACAATCCATAGCAAGATATCTACCCTCAACATCCTGAAGGCTGTCATGAAGGGTGAAGGAACATGTGTTTTTGATGGCTATCATGACTCCATTCCTTTTTTCAGGACCTGAGGCTTTAAAGATATGTGTAAAATTTTTGTTGGTACATGAAGGTTCTGCATTAGTCTTAAAGTGTGTCTCTTGGATGCACAGGACTTCGCAGTGGGAGTCCTGTGCAGTTCGCCAAAGGGATGCCCTTTTGACTGGATGATTCAGCCCCTTCACATTTAGTTACAAAAATTTGGGCATTTTTAAAGTGGTGCAGTGCTGGCGTGGAGTAAGGTAGTATTTACGTTTGCTCAGATGGGTGGTTTGATCGAGAAAGAAGTTTGTGTCACTTGTTAGACCTGTAGTCAGAAGAGGTTGCGATTTGATGGAAGTCCCATATCAAGTGGTCTTGTGCTCTCACGGATAAGGGTATGTGGGGAGAAGAACAGTAAATGGTAGTTAGTGTGAAACAGGAGGGTTGAGGAAGGCAGAGATCAGCAGCAAGATATTGGAATGCTGGCCAGAGATGAGGGTAAAGTTCATGAACTATCTGCAAGGCTTGTGAGTTTGTTTTGTGGGATATCTGGGCTGGATGTTCATACTCAGGGATAATACCCCATGACTTGAGCAATTGTATGCCTTCTTCCACTGAGTGGATTTGGGACGCACCCCATTTCTGGTAACCAACAGCTTGGTCGGGAATCCCCATTGGTATGGGATTTTTTGATGATTGAGGGGTTTTGTGATTGTCGGCGGTTGGCGCCTGTTGGCGGGTATACTGAGAGATATCAGCAAAGAGTTGTAGATTTGTGTACGGGTGTGGGAGTTGATTAAGGAGCCTGGATTTTGTGAGAAGCATATCTTTGGCATGAAAGAAGTGTACTGGCATCAGGGTGTCGCGAGGTACTTCTGCCGGTAAGTGAGGCGGCTTTGGGAGTCGATGGATACGATCGATGATTGTTTCGATCGGTGGAAGATCTGGTAGGAGATGTGTTGAGATCAGCTTCCTAGCATAACAGTTTAGGTCAGCTGGTAAAATAGTTTCAGGGATTCCTCTAATTTTAATATTGTTATGTCTCAATCGATCCTCGAGGTCCGCCATTTTGGCCCGCACCCAGTGATGTTCTTCTCGGGTGTGATCATGTGCGTCTACTAAGTCATTGACAGTTTAAGTCATGGCGCTCATCTGTTTTTCAATGAGTCCCACTTTCTGCCCTGTGTGCATGATCTCTGTTTTAAATGCAGTAAACATGGATGAGATATCAGTCTGGAGAGAGCTGTGGAGTGACATCAGCATCTCCTTCAGCATGGTGTCTATGACTGGCTGGTTAGTAGTACGGAAAGCCACTATGGGGGAGGATGATGGCGCATGTGTGAGGAGAGTTTCTATAGCAGGCCTTACCACCTGGGTCTGATCGTCAGGATCCAGACGCATCCGCGCTTTGGCTGGGCTGCTGGAGGTGGAGGACGGTCCGGATGATGGCTGGGAGCCTGAGGCATTGTCCTGTGGTGAAATGGATGATTCATCTGCATCAGGCAGGTCAGTGTAGGATTCTGCTGTGTGCTGTGAGGCCCTGCAGGCCTCATCTTGGATTTTTTCTACCTGAGGGAGAATGAAGAAATCGGTCAGCTTTTTGCCTTTTCCCAGAGGTGTCGGTCTGGTTCCCCAGTGTGTGAAGGTCAGATGATTGCATTTTTTGAGGTCCAGTGCAGCGATTTAGGGGTCTAAATCTCCGATCAGTGCAGGAGCTATGGATTCAGGCTTCCATACAGCTCGGTGGTTAGCCACACCCCCCTTATATCTAACTTTTAAGCCCCCACCAATTCTATTTTGGGTGCTCTTTAATTTCTAATATCGTTGGAGCCAAAAAATTCCCTTACCTGTCCACTCTCATCACCTGTCCAGATCCAGTCTCTTGTATTACTAAAGTTGGTCTCTGGTAGTCTAGGTTGATTGTTAGGTGGGATATAATACAATCACCCTCTAGATATAAGTTCTTACGTTTTCTAATTATACAATAAATGAGATGAATATAGATCTAGTTTTTAACTATAAAAAAAAAATTTTAGCGATATTTTTAAAGCTCATATTTTATGTCCCGTTATGTGTGTTTATTTATGTATGCACTTTGGACATCTGCATAAGTCACTTGGGAATATTTGATAGATTTATACTAAAGACTGAATCATTTATTACATACAGTATCTCACAAAAGTGAGTACACCCCCCACATTTTGTCAATTTTTTTTTATTCTTTCACGTGACAACACTGAAGAAACTACACTTTGCTACAATGTAAAGTAGTGAGTGTACAGCTTATATAACAGTGTAAATTTTATGTCCCCTCAAAATAACTCAGCACACAGCCATTAATGTCTGAATGGCTGGCAACAAAAGTGAGTACACCCCTACGTGAAAATGTCCAAACTGGGCCCAAAGTATCAATATTTTGTGTGACCACTATTATTTTCCAGCACTGCCTTAACCTTCTTGGACATGGAGTTCACCAGAGCTTCACAGTTTGCCAGTGGAGTCCTCTCCCACTCCTCCATGATGACATCACGGAACTGGTGGATGTTAGAGGCCTTGCGCTGCTCCACCTTCCGTTTGAGGATGCCTCACAGATGCTCAATAGGGTTTAGGTCTGAGAGACATGCTTGGCTAGTCCATCACCTTTACCTTCAGCTTCTTTAGCAAGGCAGTGGTTGTCCTGGAGGTGTGTTTGGGGTCATTATCATGTTGGAATACTGCCCTGCAGCCCAGTCTCTGAAGGGAGGGGATCATGCTCTGCTTCAGTATGTCACAGTACATGTTGACATTCATGGTTCCCTCAATGAACTGTAGCTCCCCAGGGCCGGCAGCACACATGCAGCCCCAGACCATGACACTCTCATCACCATGCTTGATTGTAGGCAAGACACACTTGGCTTTGTACTCTTCACTTGGTTGCCGCCACACATGCTTGACACCATCTGAACCAAATACGTTTATATTGGCCTCATCAGACCACAGGACATGGTTCAGCAAACTGTTTGCAGGCTTTCTTGTGCATCATCTTTAGAAGATGACAGCCATGCAAACCAATTTGATGCAGTGTGCGGCGTATGGTCTGAGCACTGACAGGCTGGCCCCCCTCCCCTTAAACCTCTGAAACAATGCTGGCAGCACTCATACATCTATTTCCCAAAGACAACCTCTGCATAGGATGCTGAGCATGTGCACTCAATTCTTTTGGTCGACCATGGCGAGGCCTGTTCTGAGTGGAACCTGTCCTGTTAAACCGCTGTATGGTCTTGGCCATCGTGCTGCAGCTCAGTTTCAGGGTCTTGGCAATCTTCTTATAGCTTAGGCCATCTTTATGTAGAGCAACAATTTTTTTTTTCAGATCCTCAGAGTTTTTTGCCACGAGGTGCCATGTTGAACTTCCGGTGACCAGTATGAGAGAGTGAGAGCGATAACACCAAATTCAACACACCTGCTCCCCATTCACATCTGAGACCTTGTAACACTAACGAGTCACATGACACCAGGGAGGGAAAATGGCTAATTGGGCCCAATTTGGACATTTTCACTTAGGGGTGTACTCACTTTTGTTGCCAGTGGTTTAGACATTAATGGCTGCGTGTTGAGTTATTTTGAGGGGACAGCAAATTTACACCATTATACAAGCTGTACACTCACTACTTTACATTGTAGCAAAGTGTAATTTCTTCAGTGTTGTCACATGAAAAGATATAATAAACTATTTACAAAAATGTGAATTTATATATATATATATATATATATATATATATATATATATATATATATATATATATAAAGCTGGTAAAGCTGTGTCACACACTTGGTGATATAGCAGCACATTTCACTTTATAGTTCATTTGCTATCATAAGCATTTATAGTGGTTTAATACATTGCACTATTGAGGATCAATTTACACACTTTCACTCACTGATGCAAAGTGCAATACACTGCTGAAGGCCACTCTTCAGTTAAGGGGCAGCTCCACCTTCCTCTTTCCCATACGTCTATATTTTAGTCGCTTCAATTTTTGGAGTTTTTCAGAGGAGGCACCGCCCCTGCCCATTGAAATGAATGGGCAGCGATGACAAAGTACCTGCAAAGCGCTTCGGCATCGCCACAACACGGGGACTACCTTTCTTCAGCCAAAATGTGGCGCTATAACAGTGGGTAAAGCGCCGCAAAAACTAGCGGCGCTTTACCGCTAATGCCCGCACTGTGAAAGGGGTCTTAGGAAAATAGATTTATTTGCTCTTGTCATTTTTTCAGACTTTCCTAATTTTTTTTTTGCATATACTGTATAAATAGACATCATTAGCTGCATAAACTTCACAATCACAAACATTATACAATGTACATGCATTTCACAATGCTCTAACCCCTTGGTCGAACATGTCATATGTATTGGGAATACATAAATTTGACACAAATGTCTTTAAATCTTTGAAAAAAAAAATCACCAGACAGAAGCATTATTGTATGTTTAATTGCAAAACCATTAATAATAATATTTTAAAAAAAATTGTTAGACCAGAATTGTTAGACCAGAAATTTTCAGGTCCACTGTAATTACAATTCTTGAGGTATATGCAAAAGGAAATTGGGTGCCTCATCCCACCATTTTACACACTCTTAAACATCTCATCATTTTAATGTTTAGGCTCAACTCTATCTTGGACATACAGTACCTAAATGATGGAGAAAGAAATCTCCCCTCAGAAAAATTGGGACTTTTTAGGCTCAAGGAATGTGCAAAGGTACAATAGTATTAAATATATTGTATTTATTGGTATCAAAAAAGTATGTAAACAAAATTAACAGTATAAAACGTACATACAAAAGACATGAAAAATGTAGTCTGTGGTTATAAGGCAAAAAAAACACTTATACCCGTACACATGGTCGGAATTTGTTCGGACATTCCGACAACAAAATCCTAGGATTTTTTCCGACGGATGTTGGCTCAAACTTGTCTTGCATACACACGGTCACACAAAGTTGTTGGAAAATCCGATTGTTCTAAACGCGGTGACGTAAAACACGTACGTCGGGACTATAAACGGGGCAGTGGCCAATAGCTTTCATCTCTTTATTTATTCTGAGCATGCGTGGCACTTTGTCCGTCGGATTTGTGTACACATGATCGGAATTTCCGGCAACGGATTTTGTTGTCGGAAAATTTTATATCCTGCTCTCAAACTTTGTGTGTTGGAAAATCCGATGGAAAATGTGTGATGGAGCCTACACACGGTCGGAATTTCCGACAACGAGGTCCTATCACACATTTTCCGTCGGAAAATCTGACCGTGTGTACGGGGCATAAGGCTACTTTCACACTCAGACCTCCCGAGCGTTAGCAGTAAAGCGACGCTAGTTTTAGCAGAGCTTTACCGGCGCTGTGCAGGCGGAAGCGGGGCACTTTGAACCCCACAGAAGTGGTAACAAGGGGCTAAAAGCACCCAAAAAGGGACACAGTCAAAGCGCTTTACAGGCGCTTTAGTAGCACTCCCCATTGATTTCAACAGTAGGGGTGGTTTAGGAGCAATGTATACACTGCTCCCGCACTGCCCCAAAGACGCTGCTTTCAGGACTTTTTTTCTGCCCTTCAAGCGCACTGCCCCAGTGTGAAAGCACCTGGGGTTTTACACTGGGGAGGCTTGAGAGGCGCTTTTCAGGTGCTTTACAGGCGCTATTTTTAGCGCTAAAAACGCCTCAGTGTGAAAGTAGCCTAATGAGAGTACACTTGTTGTATATAAACCAATCGCCAACACGTTTCAGAGTTCTTAAAGCTCCTTCTTCAGAGAAGGTTTTAACAAATCGTAGTACATATGGTCTATAAAACAAAGCATACATTAGAGCATTCATCATCATTCACATATGCATTACATGGTCTGGGTGGGACAAGGAAAAGGGTACCTACAATTCCTTGATGGAAATTGTCAACACACAGCCAATAGGGTAAAAACAGTAGAAGTCAGTCAATGAAAGGTGGTGAGTATGTGAAGCAAAAGAAATAGACAGAAAGGCATCCCCAGCCTTTAGGGTGAATCAAGGGGGGTGTGCTGGGATCACCTGGCATGAACGAAGAGGGAAAGGGGCATATATCTCATAAGTAAGGTGCTATATGAATCTAAAAGAGTAATACAAAAACACATATTAAATGGTAAATAAAATTACCTATTAAAGATGAAAAACCTCCAGTCTAAGGGATAGCCTTTAGATCTTTTAAGGAGATCCTTATGGAACATCAATCCTATATAGCCTTGCTCAAAGCATATTCAAAATGGACTAGAAAAGTCTGAGCAGTATTCAGTATGATTGCAGGATAGTCATGTCAATAAAAAATGAAATACAAAGTACTATAATATAATAAGAAAGAAAAAGATGATATTCATCTATAGTGTTCTCAAATATCTAAAAAAATCTAACTGAAGTATTCCACTAAGTAAATGAATACCTGCTACGATGATCCACACAGCTTGTCACGCTCTGCTCATCTGAGAATAGACTACTCCCTGAGCTGGCGGGGTTGTCTATATATAGATAACTCACCTGTGTAATTAATCAATCCACCTCCTGTGGGAGGGGAGGAGAGGGTCTGCCCATCAAAGCCTCCACGTTCAGGGCATCAGCCCAAGCTATAAATAGTAGATCTCTCCAGGAATGGGGCGCACGGCGTGACCCCACGCTGCCCGGGAGAAAGGGGACATGTATCAATGCAAAAAAAGTTTTAAAAACTGACGTTTTTTTTGGGAGCAGTGATTTTAATAATGCTTAAAGTGAAACAAAAAAAATGAAATATTCCTATATGAAATATCGTGCCTGGGGGGTGTCTATAGTATGCCTGTAAAGTGGCACAGTTTTCCCATGTTTAGAACAGTACCACAGCAAAATGACATTTGTAAAGGAAAAAAGGTAATATAAAACTGACTGGCTGTAATGAATTGTCTGGTCTCAGCAATATAGATGAAACTCATTGAAAAAAATGCATGCCCCCCTCCCCAGTCCATTACCAGGCCCTTCAGGTCTGGTATGGCTATTAATGGGAACCCTGTGCCATTTAAAAAAAAATGGCGTAGAGGTCCCCCAAAAAATCCATACCAGACCATTCAGGACTTGTCCGGTGGTTGTGGGGGTCTGTGGGCAGGGGGTTTATCAGAATCTGGAAGCCCCCTTTAACAAGGGGACCCCCAGATCTCGGCCTCCCCCCATGTGAATTGGTAACAAGTACATTGTACCCCAACCATTTTACAAAAAAAAGTGTCAAAAATAGCAAAAAATACAGGAGACACCTTCTCCTGTAAAGTCCTTTATTAAAAAATAAAAAAATAAAAATGTCCCGCGATGTAGATCCATCTCACCTTGCCGGACGGACAGAAAAAAGAAAAAAAAATCCACCACAGCTCAGTCTCCATGGGAGGCTCCCGCCAAGTGACACTTCTTCTCAGTGACAGCTGTTATATAACTGAGGGTGGGTCCACCCCATGACGTAAACGGGTGACCCAGCCCCCATCTAACACCACGTGAGGTCAGAGGAAGGTGGGGTCGCCGGTTTACATCACCGAGTGGCCCCACCCTCAGCTATATAACAGCTGTCATCGAGAAGAAGCGTCACTCAGCAGGAATCTCCCATGGAGGCGGAGCTGTTGCGGCTTTTTTTTTTCTTTTTTTGGCTTGTCAGGCGGGGTGAGATGATCTACATCGTGGGATATTTTTATTTTTTATTTTTTAATAAAGGACTTGTCCCAAAGTGTCTCCTGTCGTTTTTTACTATTTTTTGTACTTTTTTTGGGGAAATGTTAGGGGTACAATGTGCCCGTTACCAATTCATATGGGGGGAGGCTGGAATCTGGAGGTCCCCTTGTTAAAGGGGGCTTCCAGATTCTGATAAGCCCCCCGCCCACAGACCCCCACAACCCCCCGCCTTTGCCCCCATCAAGAAGGTGCTTTGGGGGGCTACTCTAAAGCACCCTCCACATGTTGAGGGCATGTAGCCTGGTAGGGTTCATGAGGGGGGGTGCTCTCTCATCCCCCATCTTTTCCTGCGGCCTTCCAGGTTGCGTGCTGGGATAAGGGTCTGGTATGGATTTTTTTTTAAATTTGGAGCAGGGTTCCCCTTAATATGATACCAGACCTGAAGGGCCTGGTATGAATTTTGGGGGGACTTGTTAAATTTTGGGGGGACCCCCACAACCACTGGGTAGGGGTTGTGGGGATGAGGCCCTTGTCCCCATCAACAAGGGGACAAGGTGCTTTGAGGGGCTACTCTAAAGCACCCTCCACATGTTGAGGGCATGTAGCCTGGTACGATTCAGGAGAGGGGGCGCTCTCTCATCCCCCATCTTCTCCTGCAGCCTGCCAGGTTGGGACTCCGAAGCCATCTTTTTTTTTGGTGCAGGTTTCCCCTTAAAATCCATACCAGACCTTAAGGGTCTGGTATGGATTTTGAGGGGGACCCCACGTCATTTTTTTTTAAAATTTGGTGCAGGGTTCCCCTTAATATGATATCAGACCTGAAGGGGGAACCCCCATGCAATTTTTTTTAAGTTTTTGGTTTGGAGTTCCCCTTAATATTCAGGGTCTGGTAATAGACTGGGGGAACCCATGCCATTTTTTTTCAAATGCGTTTTATCTATATTGCCGAGACCCGACAATTCATTACAGCCGCGATCAGTTTTAAATTACTTTTTTTCCTTTAGAAATGTCATTTTGCTGTGGTACTGTTCTAAACATGAGAAAACTGCACCACTTTACAGGCATACTATAGACACTCCCCAGGCACGATATTTAGAGGCATATTTCATTTTTATTGTTTTACTTTAAGCATTATTAAAATCACTGCTCCCGAAAAAATGTCAGTTTTAAAAAAAAAAAATTTGCATTGATACATGTCCCCTGGGGCAGGACCCGTGTCCCCAAACACTTTTTATGACAATAACTTGCATATAAGCCTTTAAAATGAGCACTTCTGTTTTTTCATGTTATTGTCCCATAGATTTTAACGGGGTTCCACGGCTTTTGAATTTGCCGCGAACACCGCATAATATTCATTGTTTGCCGAACATCCGAACAACCAAAGTTCGGCCCGAACTTATGCTCTGCCCGAACTGTTCGCCCATCCATATTCACAAGTGTCATAGAACTAAAAAAAAAAATTTTTTGGAAATATGTCTTCATCAAATACTATGTGTCAATAACTGATAAAATTCATATAGTAGCAAATAGAAAACAAAGAAAAAAAAGCTATTAACTGAAACCAAATTATTTCTGGTATATATTGGTACATTTTGTCAAATTGCTGTCTATCTGTCAATAAAGCAATACTTCTAAATAAAGCACAAACCTTACACTTCTAAAAAGTGTATCGTCAAATTACTGATGCCACATAAATAATACTACTGAGTTTAGGACCACAGGGTAACAACACACGTTAAAACATATATCACAAGTCTCATATCCACTGACTTTAAGTGTTTCTCCCCTGATAGTTTTGGAGAAGCCACAATAAAGTCTGTATTTTCAGCATCTATCTGTTATCTTGATTGGACAATTTGTTTCAGAACTGAAAAAAAAAATAATGCTTTGAAGAACAGAAGTAAATTCATCCCTAAGAAAAGAAAATATGTAATTTTATGTATTGAAAGTTAATTTCTTAACTTAGTGCAAAATGTTTTTGTTTTGTTATAGAGTAAAGCACCAACACATTAATCCCATACCGAATCAAAAGTGATCAGAGCATTGTCTCCAGTATTCCCTTTTTCTATGGCCAGCGACAGCTATACCCACTATTGCCCCTGCCGCCCATCGTATACTATCCCATATGTAGTTTCTATGAACATTTAGTGGTGATATACAGTGCCTTGAAAAAGTATTCATACCCCTAGAAATTTTCCTTATTTTGTCATGTTACAACCAAAAACAAAATGTATTTTATTGGGATTTTATGTGATAGACCAACACAAAGCGGCACATAATTGTGAAGTGAAAGGAAAATTATAAACGGTTTTCAATTTTTTTTACAAATACATATCTGAAAAGCGTGGTGTGCATTTGTATTCAGCCCCATTTACAACTAACTAAAATCTAGTGGAACCAATTGCCTTCAGAAGGCACCTAATTAGTAAATAGAGTCCACATGTGTGTAATTTAATTTCAGTATAAATACAGCTGTTCTGTGAAGCCCTCACAGATTTGTTAGAGAACCTTAGTGAACAAACAGAATCATGAAGGCCAAAGAACACACTAGACAGGTCAGGGAAGTGGAGAAGTTTGAAGCAGGGTTTGGTTATAAAAAAATATTACAAGCTTTGAACATCTTACGAAGCACTGTTCAATCCATCATCTGAAAATGGAAAGAGTATGACACAACTGCAAACCTACCAAGACATGGCCGTCCACCTAAACTGACAGGCTGGGCAAGGAGAGCATTAATCAGAGAAGCAGCTAAGAGGCCCATGGTAACTCTGGAGGAGCCGCAGAGATCCACAGCTCAGATGGGAGAATCTGTCCACAGGACAACTAATAGTCGTGCACTGCACAAATCTGGTCTTTATGGAAGAGTGGCAAGAAGAAACCATTATTGAAAGCCATAAGAAGTCCCTTTTGCAGTTTGCGTGGTGGGGGACATAGCAAACATGTGGAAGCAGGTGCTCTGGTCAGATGAGACCAAAATTCAACTTTTTGGCCCAAAAGCAAAACAATATATGTGGTGGAAAACTAACACTGCACATCTCCCTGAACACACCACCCCCACCGTGAAACATGGTGGTGGCAGCATCATGTTGTGAGGATGTTTTTCTTCAGCAGGGACAGGGAAGCTGGTCAGAGTTGATGAGAAGATGGATGTAGCCAAATATAGGGCAATCTTAGAAGAAAGCCTGGTAAGAGCCTGCAAAAGACTTGAGACTGGGGGGGAAGTTCACCTTCCAGCAGGACAACAACCCTAAACATACAGCCAGAGCTACAATGGAATGGTTTAGATGAAAGCAATAGAGAATCTGTGGCAAGACTTGAAAATTCCTGTTCACAAATGCTCTCCATCCAATCTGACAGAGCTTAAAGGGGTTGTAAACCCTCGTGGTTTAATGCATTGAGGTGAAAAACCTCTTGCAGTGCAGCAGCCCCCTAGTGCCCCCATTTTACTTATCTAAACCCTCTCTTTCTCGCGCCGGGGACAAGCACACCAGCTCTAGCTGGTGTCTCGTGTCCTAATTGGCTAGACTGATAGCAGCGCAGCCATTGGTTCCCGCTGCTGTCAATCAAATCCAATGACATGGGCACCAGGGGGCGGGGCCGAGTCCGGCATTCGTGTCTGTGGACGCAAATGCTGGACTCGGGAGCGCACCTGCACGGTAACCCCCTTTGGGAGAGTGCTTCCCCTAGGGGGTTACCTGATGTGGGGAGGAGCCGTGAGAGCCGCCGGGGGACCCCAGAAGAGGATGTACAGGGCCACTCTGTGCAAAACGAGCTGCACAGTGGAGGTAAGTATGACATTAAAAAAAAAAATGATCCTTTACAATCACTTTAAACTCTCCTTTCTCCTTTTGCAAAGAAGAATAGGCAAATATTTCACTCTCTAGATGTGCAAAGCTGGTAGAGACATACCCAAATAGACTTGCAGCTGTAATTGCAGCGAAAGGTGGTTCTACAAAGTATTGGCTCAGGGGGGCGGAATACAAATGCATGCCACACTTTTCAGATATTTATTTGTAAAATATTTTAAAAACCATTTAATATTTTTCTTTCACTTCACAATTATGTGCCACTTTGTGCTGGTCTATCATATAAAATCCAAATAAAATACATTTACGTTTTTGGTTGTAACATGACAATGTGGAAAATTTCAAGGGGTGTGAATACTTTTTCAAGCCACTCTAAGTATGTCACTGCTTGCTTTAGTGGGCAAAGCCAGGTGTCTCAGATTCCCAGTCTAAACGTCTGACTAATTACGGTCCAAACAGCAAACTTACTATGCTTCACTGTGGTTTCATTAGGAGACCTGTGATGTCCTTGAGTTTTAGAAGGCATTTTTCTAATAAACTTGAGTGCTTTAGCACAAAAATTGCAGAATTATTATTGCATAATAGAAATTATAGCTCTTGCAAGCAGCACCACACAGTGGGTGGATGTAATGTAACTGCTGACTTGATTCCTTTTCCAGGTGCCAGCCGTAGCTGTGGGACAGTCTTACAAGACTGAGTTGTGAAGGGTATTTTCTAATAAACTGGCACATTTTAGAAATAAATATGCACATTTATTATGTACCTATTGTAACCTGGGGATAGCTCTGTAATAACCGCCAGCCAGTTTGATGAAAGCATGCAGTTCATTTATTTTAATCACGGCTAAACTAAATGACAGCTTACTTCAGCCAAAGTAAATAAACAGTCCAAATCTTGATATTGGAAATAAACAGCAGGCTCACTGCTAGTCTTCAGTATCCTACAGGGGTTAGGATCTTCCAAAGTAAGGGTGCAAGGCAGGCAACACAGGGGGTTAGCAGCCCTTGTCTCAGTTTGTTTGAGAGCTCACACTTGCTTCACAGCTTGTGAACCTCTCTCTCTCTTCCGCTCACTTTCTTGACACAGGTGCTGATTTCCCTTCTGCTGTCTTTCAAGCCTCCCTCCCCTGAGACTTAACCCCTTCGGGACCAAAGTCCTGGTAGTCAGGGTTTGAAGGCTCTTCCCTCCCAAGTCTCTTTGAACCTTCAAAATCCTGGGTCCCCAATATAAATTTAGCAATCGAGAGAGTCCTGGAAGTCAGTCCTCTTCAGCCAAACTTAACCCGGGACACTTCACCCTGTATGGGTGAGAACCCCTGAGTACCACAAATGCTCTGCAACTGTCCCCCTTAAAGGGACCACAACTCAAATATCAGGGGAATGTACCTGCCATCCAGGACACATTCCCAGTGTCCTGTACACTATATAACAGAAGTTATTGTGGAAATAACTTGTCTTCAGTTCATATTGAGGCTGGTTATTTGAATTTTCCTTCCTTAAAGGGTTTTGGTTAGAAATTAGAAAAATAAATCCCTGCAAGGCAATGTCATAATGTGCTAGTATGCATCACATACTAGCATATTATGAGAGACTTAGCTGAGAACGAAGTCCACCAACGCTGCAATGTCACAGTTGAGAGGGCTGACATCTTTCCCCAGTCTTCTTTCCGGGTTGGCGGCCTCCAGCTACATGAGTGGCACGGGATGCTGTTTACTGTACGGGCTCTGAAGGTCCGGCACTGTAAGCCAGACCTTCAGAGTGCATATGCCGGTGATGTAATCGGCTGCCTGCAATCTGAATATCTACTAAACTGTGCAAGTTTAAGAGATATTCACAATACCTACAGGTAAGCCTTACTATAGGCTTACCTGCAGGTACAAGTGGTGTAACAGAGTTTTCTACCACTTTAAGTGCTAGAAGATTATTCTAGAGGCAGGGGGAAGCAATCAAACTCCTGGCCTGTAAAACCCTGCACAGACCAAACCAAGCAATCTCTGTTCCCTTGATTACAGAAGGAGCCAAAAACTAAATGTACTTAGAAACCTAACTAGGATGGTGCTTCACAAGAAAGAGTAGCAGAGCCTTAACTGTGTAGTGAAACAAAATTTAAGTGTCAATACACAAAGATTAAATAAATATATTCGGTATTTATTCCCACCCATTTCCACAAATTAAAACAAATGAAACAAAAATAATACAGCAACGGCATGTAACAAAACATCACAAATATACAATACTTTGAGATATTTTTCTCAGGTTTTCTAAGGGAGAATTATCAACATAAGGAGGTATGATACATGTTAAATTGTTGTGACAAGGCATCAGCCCTCACATTCTTGTCTGAGGCTAATCGCCTTTATCCCAGAAGGGTGCGATGGGCTCTTTTCTTTTCAAGTTTCAATTACATTGTCTCATTCTTACTTGGTACTAAAAATGTATGTACTGACGCCTTGTCACGACAATTTTCCTCCACTTCCAGGTTGAAGTCGGTTCCGGTTCCTGTGATTCCTCCTGATCGTATTCTGGCTAGGGTTCACACCAGTCTCACTTCTCCTTCGGGTGACAAAATTCTTGCTGCTCAGGTCCATGCACCTCCTGAGAAACCTTGTGATCGCTGCTTTGTCCCAGAGAGTCTCCGTACTGCCGTGCTCCAGACTTACCATTCTTACAAGGCTGCTGGCCACCCTGGTAAGAATCAACTCTTTTGGGCCATTTCCCAACAATTCTGGTGGCCTAGTCTACGTGCTGACTTAATTGCCTTCGTAGCTGCTTGTTACGTGCTCAGAGTAATGCAGCATACAGATGATCGGACATTCCGACAACAAAATCCTGGATTTATTTCTGACGGATGCTGGCTCAAACTTGTCTTGCAGACACACAGTCGCACAAATGTTGTTGGAAATTCCGATCGCCAAAAATGCGCGAAGGGACTAGAAAAAGGAAGTACAATACCAAGTGCGCCACCCTTTGGGCTCCTTCTGCTATTCTCGTGTTAGTTTGGTGAGAGACGATTTGCACTTTTCAGCCTCATGCTTTTCAGTCCGTTACTGCTCTTCAGTTTGTGCTTGTGGGTTCATACCTGTTTTTCAGTGCGTGTAGTCAATTCGTATCTGGGTTTTCAATTAGTTCTTGTCCGCTCGTTTGTGATTTTCAGCTCACTCTTCTCAGGCCTTTCTGATTTTCAGTGTATGACCAGCCGACCGCTTTGAAGCCATGTTGCGGGTACGCACTCATTGTAGAGTTCATGCTATGCGGGGGCTTGGTGTTGGGTTTCTTACTTTGACCCAAGCCCAGTCCATGAACAAGGGGAGGAGGAGTTCATGGACGAAGAATTGGTTGCTCCAGCGTTACAATTTCTTGCACAAGCCTTTGTTGCGGGAGATCCAGGAGAATAATCCTGTTGATTTCAGGAATTATCTGCAGATGAAGGACGCCGTTTTTCACCATCTGTTGGCTTTGCTGTCCCCTTTTATTATGAAGCAGGACACTCCTGAACAGAGGCTAGTCGCCACGTTGCGGTACTTGGCGACAGGGAGAAGTCTGCAGGACATCAAGTTCTCAATAGTCATCTTCCCCCAGGCTCTGGGAATCATTATTCCAGATACCTGTTCTGCCATCATTCAGGTCCTGCAGAAGGACTATATTAAGGTAAGTTTTATCCTTTAACATCACATTCTATGTATTTAATGTTTGCTAATGTATTGTATTTCTTTCATCATTCCCTAATTACCATGATTGTAATATGCTGTGAATGTCCTCTTTATCCTCATGCATGCTGGAAGTTTTTAAAGTTCCTTTTTTGTCCTTCATGCATATTTGCCTTCACTAACCTCCCCAGCATGCTATCCTGGGCCCATACACACCTAACCTAGTCACTTAACAATGTATTTTGTCAGCTCCATCGTACTGCTTTACCCTAAACACCCCCTAACATGTGTTTAAATGTTATCGTTGTCCTTAAATTCAGGCATAGTGCCAGAGGCTTTTTTGGGGGTCCCAAACTCATTTGGAACCCTCCCCCCCAACCGCTAAGTCAACCAATACCAATCTTCTATCTGCTGACTTTGCCAAACCCATACACACTATACCTACCTCTTTTGTGGTCAGATTTATGGATGAATTCACCAAAGCATGTAGTGAAAAGGCCTGCCTGAATACTTTCAAATGGTACTGTTTAAAGCTTTGTTTTTTATTATCTTGATAGGTAATTGCACAATGTAAAAATGTGCTTCAATTTGTACAGTGTGTTTTTCATATTTTTGTATTATGACACTTCTTACATGTCCAGTGGATTGCCAATAGTGTAAGTAAGGAGGGCTGGCCAAAGTAACACACATTATGTATGCATTCAGTGCTCAATGAAGTGGAGATGGTTACCTGTCCAAAACATACCCCCTCACACAAAATTTTTACAATGAGCCATCAGAGGGGGTGAGGAATCTGATAAGTGGACCTTATATTTTTGTCTTTACATACTCCTTAAAATCAATGTTATACTGATGTTGGCCAAGAATGTTTGTGTCTAATCTGCTTGCAATGTTATGTGCAAAAGTACAATTTTTTTTTTTCTTGTTTCACTCTACAGTTTTCTTCAACACCGCAGGAATGGCAGACTGTGGCTTCCCAATTTGCCCAGCAGTGGGACTTTCCCAACTGCGGAGGGGCAATTGAAGGGAAACACGTCCACATCGCCCCACCCCCCAACTCGGGGTCATACTATTATAATTACAAGGGGTTAAATAGTATAGCGATGTTGGCGGTGGTGTCGGCGACATACGAGTTTTTGTATGTGGACGTGGGGAAGAATGATCAAATGTTGAATGGTAGAGTCATCGCCCAGACTGAGTTCTACGGACGGCTCCAGAGTGGTGGCTTGGGATTGCCACCTCCGGAAGACAACATGGCTGGTCTACCGTTTTTCTTTGTCGCTGATGAAGCGTTTAGGCTTGGTGAACACCTGATGCGGCCATTCTCCATGAGAACCCTCACCCCGGACCAGAGGGTTTTTAACTACCAGCTGGCCAGAGCCAGAAGAGTGGTGGAGAATGCTTTTGGGATAATGGCCAGCCGGTTCCGCCTATTCCTGACGCCAATCAACATGAATATAAACCAAACCATATAATACTTGCATGCTGCACTCTACACAACTTTCTAAGGAGAAATGCTATGAACTATGTGGCCTCAATTGGGCCTGAGGCCGGATTTCAAGAACAAACAACCCTGACAGCACTTGAAGCTGGCCGTCCTAGCTTGCCCCCCCAAAGCGCCCGCGAGGTCCATCAAAAATATATGGAATACTTTGCGAGTAGGAGGGCCATTGATATGCCAGAAAATGTTTGAGAAACATTTTTAAAATACATTTTTTTGTAAACTGAAATAATATTTCATTTGATTTACTTGCTGTCTCCTCGGTTCTCCAATGGGCTTTTCTTTTTGGCCATTTTCTTCAATAGTGCAAACGTAATTTATTTGATACATGAGGTGACAACCTCTTCTTCAGCTAATTATTATGTTGTGGGTCTGCTACACACACATACCTTGTTTTGGTTTTAATGTATGTAATGCATTAATGCTAAAAAAAACACATCCTTTTCAGCACCATGAATTATTAATTGTTTTGAGTCCCAAAAATGGCCTGATTGGGGCAAATTTTAGAGCACTGTGGGGGTTATTTACTAAAGGCAAATCCACTTTGCACTACAAGATCTTTTGCTTACATGGGCTACCCAGGGAGATTGTCTCCAACAGGGGTAGTCAGTTTTGTGTCCAGGTTCTGGTGAGCCTTTTGTGCACAGCTGGGAATTCAACTTGCTTTTTTCTCTGCGTATCACCTGCAGTCTAATGGGGCTGTAGAACGAGCCAATCAGTCCTTGGAGCAATTCCTACATATTTCTGACCTTCATAACAACTGGTCAGACCTATTTCCATGGGCAGAGTTTGCTCACAACAGTGCCTTGAATTCTGCTTCCCGATTGCCCCGTTTATGGCGAATTATGGTTTCCAACCTTCCCTCTTGCCTGACTCGTTTGTTCCGCAGAGTATTCCTGCGTTAGAGGAGCGTCTTCGTTCCACTTAGGCACAAGTCCAGGAGGCTTTGCAACATGCTAATGATAGGTACAGACTCCATGCTGAGCGCAGACCCCTGCCTGCGTCTTCCTACCAGGTTGGGGACAGGGTCTGGCTGTCATCTCACAACCTCCGACTTTGTGTTCCCTCACTGAAGTTTGCACCTCGGTTTATTGGGCCTTTCCGTATTATTTGCAGGATTAACCCAGTGGCTTATGCATTAGACCTTCTAATATGCGTATTTCGAATGTATTTCATGTCTCCTTATTAAAACCTATGGTCTGCAACCGCTTTACCGCCCCAGTGCCATGTCCTTACCCTGTACAGGTTGAGAAGCATGAGGAGTATGAAGTACAGTCCATTGTTGACTCCCGTAGGTTCCGTGGGCGCATACAGTACCTGGTGCATTGGAAAGGGTACGGTCCGGAGGAACGCTCTATGGTCTAATCCTCGGGCGTACATGCCCCTGTCCTCCTCCGTGATTTCCATAGACATTTTCCCATCAAGGCTGGTGGTCCTCCGAGGGGGAATGGTCGTTGAGGAGGGGGTACTGTCAGGGCTGGGCTCAGCCCTTCCTTGTCTGAGCTCAGCGCTTCCTTCTCTAAGCTGGCTGCTCAGTAGGGATGAGCCGAACACCCCCTGTTCGGTTCGCACTAGAACATGCGAACAGGAAAAAAGTTCGCTCGAACACGCGAACACCGTTAAAGTCTATGGGACACGAACATGAATAATCAAAAGTGCTAATTTTAAAGGCTTATATGCAAGTTATTGTCATAAAAAGTGTTTGGGGACCCGGGTCCTGCCCCAGGGGTTTTAATAATGCTTAAAGTCAAACAATAAAAGTGTAATATGCCTTTAAATTTCGTACCTGGGGGGTGTCTTTAGTATGCCTGTAAAGGGGCGCATGTTTCCCATGTTTAGAACAGTCTGACAGCAAAATGACATTTCAAAGGAAAAATTCCATTGAAAACTACCCGCGGCTATTGCATTGCCGACAATACACATAGAAGATCATTGATAAAAAGGGCATGGGAATTTAACACAGGGAAACCCCAAACCAAAATTTAAAAAAAAAATGACGTGGGAGTCCCCCTAAATTCCATACCAGGCCCTTCAGGTCTGGTATGGATATTAAGGGGAACCCCGGCCAAAATTTTTTAAAAAATGACGTGGGGTTTTACCTAAATTCCATACCAGACCCTTCAGGTCTGGTATGGATTTTAAGGGGAACCCCGCGCCAAAAAAAACGGCGTGGGGTCCCCCCAAAAATCCATACCAGACCCTTATCCGAGCACGCAACCTGGCAGGCCGCAGGAAAAGAGGGGGGGAAGAGAGTGCGCCCCCCCTCCTGAACCATACCAGGTCACATGCCCTCAACATTGGGAGGGTGCTTTGGGGTAGCCCCCCAAAACACCTTGTCCCCATGTTGATGAGGACAAGGGCCTCATCCCCACAACCCTGGCCGGTGGTTGTGGGGGTCTGCGGGCGGGGGGCTTATCGGAATCTGGAAGCCCCCTTTAACAAGGGAACCCCCAGATCCCGCCCCCCCCCGTGTGAAATGGTAAGTGGGTACTTACCACTACCATTTCCCTAAAAAACTGTCAAAAATGTTAAAAATGACAAGAGACAGTTTTTGACAATTCCTTTATTTAAATGCTTCTTCTTTCTTTTATCTTCCTTCATCTTCTTCTTCTTCTGGTTCTTCTGGCTCTTCTGGTTCTTCTCCCGGCGTTCTCATTCAGCATCTCCTCCGCGGCGTCTTCTATCTTCTTCTTCTCGGGTCGCTCCGCACCCATGGCATGGGGGGAGGCTCCCGCTCTTCTCTTCTTCTTTTCTTCTCTTCTTCTCTTCTTCATTTTCTTCTCCGGGCTGCTCCGCACCCATGTTGGCATGGAGGGAGGCTCCCGCTGTGTGACGGAGTCTCCTCGTCTGACGGTTCTTAAATAACGGGGGGCGGGGCCACCCGGTGACCCCGCCCCCTCTGACGCACGGTGACTTGATGGTATTTCCCTGTGATGTCACGGGGAATGCCACAGGGAAGTCCCGTCATGTCCCGTGTGTCAGAGGGGGCGGGGTCACCGGGTGGCCCCACCCCCGTTATTTAAGAACCGTCAGATGAGGAGATGCCGTCACACAGCGGGAGCCTCCCTCCATGCCAGCATGGATGCGGAGCGGCCCGGAGAAGAAAATGAAGAAGAGAAGAAGAGAAGAAGGAAGAAGAGAAGAGGATGAAGAAGAAGATGAAGAGAAGAGCGGGAGCCTCCCCCCATGTCATGGGTGCGGAGCGGCCCGAGGAGAAGAAGATAGAAGACGCCGCGGAGGAGATGCTGGACGAGAACGCCGGAGGAAGAACCAGAAGAGCCATAATAACCAGAAGAAGATGAAGGAAGATAGAAGAAAGAAGAAGCATTTAAATAAAGGAATTGTCAAAAACTGTCTCTTGTCATTTTTAACATTTTTGACAGTTTTTTAGTGAAATGGTAGGGGTAAGTACCCCCTTACCATTTCACACAGGGGGGGCCGGGATCTGGGAGTTCCTTTGTTAAAGGGGGCTTCCAGATTCCGATAAGCCCCCCACCCGCAGACCCCCACAACCACCGGCCAGGGTTGTGGGATTGAGGCCCTTGTCCTCATCAACATGGGGACAAGGTGTTTTGGGGGGCTACCCCAAAGCACCCTCCCAATGTTGAGGGCATGTGGCCTGGTATGGTTCAGGAGGGGGGGCCGCACTCTCATCCCCCCTCTTTTCCTGTGGCCTGCCAGGTTGTGTGCTCGGATAAGGGTCTGGTATGGATTTTTCAGGGGACCCCACGCCGTTTTTTTTTTTTTTTTTTGGTGCGGGATTCCCCTTAAAATCCATTAAAATTTAGGGGGAACCCCACGTCATTTTTTAAAAAAATTTTGGCCGGGGTTCCCCTTAATATCCATACCAGACCTGAAGGGCCTGGTATGGAATTTAGGGGGACTCCCACGTCATTTTTTTTTTTAAATTTTGGTTCGGGGTTTCTCTGTGTTGAATTCCCATGCCGTTTTTATCAATGAACTTCTATGTGTATTGTCGGCAATGCAATAGCCGCGGGTAGTTTTAAATGGAATTTTTCCTTCGAAATGTCATTTTGCTGTCAGACTGTTCTAAACGCGGGAAACATGCGCCCCTTTACAGGCATACTATAGACACCCCCCAGGTACGAAATTTAAAGGGATATTACACTTTTATTGTTTGACTTTAAGCATTATTAAAATCACTGCTCCTGAAAAACAGCCGTTTTTAAAACTTTTTTTGCATTGATCCATGTCCCCTGGGGCAGGACCCGGGTCCCCAAACACTATTTATGACAATAACTTGCATATAAGCCTTTAAAATTAGCACTTTTGATTTCTCCCATAGACTTTTAAAGGGTGTTCTGCGGCATTCGAATTTGCCGCGAACACACCAATTTGTTCGCTGTTCGAGTCGAACATGAGTTCGACTCGAACTCTAAGCTCATCCCTACTGCTCAGCTGTCGGCTAATTGCCAGCTCCTATCTCTCCACAGTTACTCAGCTGTTGATGATATCCTGCTTGTCAGTCCTGCCTATTTAAGCCATCCAGTCCAGAGGATCTCTGCCTTTGCCTTGGTCAACATCACAGAAACTCCTGCGATCCTGTTCAAGACTTGCTTTGCTGACATCCCTTTTGGCTCCAGATCCTGCTTGCTGTTCCACTAGATTGATCCCTGACTTCAGGCTTGGCTGACTATCCATTCCGTTTACTGAATTTTGGCTATGTTTTGACTACGTTTGTTCTTTTTACTTTTATTATTAAACAAGTGTGATTTAACTATACTTCTGTCTCGGGCCTGATTTCATGGTTTCTGACAGGAGCACAGAGTGGCACTCGAATCCTCACAACAAGAGTCTACACATGTATAGGGATGAGCCCAACACCCCCCTTTTCGGTTCGCACCAGAACATGCGAACAGGCAAAAAATTCATTTGGACACGCGAACACCGTTAAAGTCTATGGGACTCGAACATGAATAATCAAAAGTACTTATTTTAAAGGCTTATATGCAAGTTATTGTCATAAAAACTGTTTGGGGACCTGGGTCCTGCCCCAGGGGACATGTATCAATACAAAAAAAGTTTTAAAAATGGCCTTTTTTTCAGGAGCAGTGATTTTAATAATGCTTAAAGTAAAACAATAAAAGTGTAATATTCCTTTAAATTTCGTACCTGGGGGGTGTCTATAGTATGCCTTTTAAGGGGCGCATCTTTCCCGTGTTTAGAACAGTCTGACAGCAAAATTACATTTCAAAGGAAAAAAGTCATTTAAAACTACTCGCGGCTATTAATGAATTGTCGGTCTTGCAATACACATAAAAGTTCATTGATAAAAACGGCATGGGATTTCCCCACAAGGGAACCCCGCGCCAAAATTTTTTAAAAAATGGTGTGGGGGTCCCCATCAAAATCCATACTAGACCCTTCAGGTCTGGTATTGATTTTAAGGGGAACCTCGCGCCAAAATTTAAAAAAAAATGGCGTGGGGTCCCCCCAAAAATCCATACCAGCCCCTTATCTGAGCACGCAACCTGGCAGGCCGCAGGAAAAGAGGGGGGGACGAGAGAGTGCCCCCCCTCCTGAACCGTACCAGGCCACATGCCCTCAACATTGGGAGGTTGCTCTGGGGTCCCCCCCAAAGCACCTTATCCCCATGTTGATGGGGACAAGGGCCTCATGCCCACAATCCTTGCCCGGTGGTTGTGGGGGTTTGCGGGCGGGGGGCTTATTGGAATCTGGAAGCCCCCTTTAACAAGGGGACCCCCAGATCCCGCCCCCCCATGTGAAATGGTAAGGGGGTACAAAAGTACCCCTACCATTTCACACAAAAAAGTGTCAAAAATGTTAAAAATAACAAGAGACAGTTTTTGACAATTCCTTTATTTAAAGTCTGCTTCTTTCCATCTTCTTCGGGTCTTCTTTCTTATATCTTCCTTCGGCTTCTTCCTCTGGTTCTTCCTCCAATCCTCTGCTTCTTGCTCCAGTGTTCTCGTCCGGCATCTTCCTCCGTGACATCTTCTTCCCCGTTTCATTCTCGGAGCGGCTCCGCATCCATGGGAGGCTCCCGCTGTGTGACGCTTCTCGTCTTCTGACACTTCTTAAATAACAGAGGGTGGGGTCACCTGGTACATAGAATGTTGAAAGCAGGGTCTGTCTTTGATTTATAGTTAACCAGTCCTATCAGGTTGTGGGGGTGGGGCCACAACCTATTGTATGCTGCCATAGAGATGTACCAGAAAAGGAAAATTACGGTGAGTATACAATTTTCTGTTTTTTTCTCTAAATAGATGGTGGATCTCCACATGCCTTGCGTTTATTCCCAAGGAGCTTCTTAAAGTGTAAGTTCGACTTTACAGAAAATCTGTGAGGCGAACTTACACTGTACTTACACTAGACCCTCAGAAAGGCAGGACACAGACAGCAAAGAAAAAATAACATGACAGGACCCTTCCCTACTCAATCCAAATATCCAAATATAAAGGAAAAAGTTTTGGCGATTCATACCCCTTAACTTACATAATCCCCTTGGGGGTTGTATGTAGAGTCGAGGAACATGGTTCTTATTTATTTGGGGTGCTGAGGGCACCAAATCCAAAGAGGGAGTTGTCTATCCTTCCCATTGTTGCCACTTTAAATTGATGTCATCTTTGGATTTGGTGCTCCCACCACCACCTGTTCACTTCTGAACTAACATTCAATTAGTAGAACTTCTTTCACAATATAATTTTCTCTTGTCATATACTAGCATCAGACATGCTTGGCCTGATAGTACTATATACAATATATACAAGTGCTATTCTCAGCTAGGGTTCCTCCAGATGTTGCTTGGGGTTCCTTGAGCTGTGGTTGGTTGACCTTGCATCTGATGGTGTCTGCATCATTTTAGGTCCAGTATCACTTCACATCAGCATGGCACCAATTATTTTATGGCGGTCTGTAAATGTGCCATTTTGACCACCACTGTTGGAGGGACATTCTTTTCACTGACCACCAATGTAAGAAGTCATCCTTTCCACTTTCAAAGGTTCCCCTGGTGTAAAGGTTGATATATGACATCGGCATATAAAAAGGGCAGAACAGGCAGCTGCCCGGGGAGCCCCAGACTACACACCATGTGCATAGACACGGTCTGTACCTGCAAATATTATACCTGATGCCATAATATGACTCATTTACAGAGACTTGCCTTATGGTGTTTCCCACCACCATCCCATGGCTGAAAGGTGATATAGTGGTGAAATATGAGAGGAGATTCCTCACCCTGCTCTCATTGCTCATTATATTTATTATTAGAGAAAGGAAGAAAGAACCTTCACATACAAAGACAATTAGGGTACAACCAATTTTTATTGGAGATAAATCCATATAAGGAAATGATTCTTGGGCTTCGGAGAACATCTGAGATCAGTCTCTGTTATCCTCTGACTCCTCAGAGTTTGGGTTTTTTCAGACCCTTAAATCTTCAAAGGAAGACTAAAAACCCCCTCAGTCAGATGGGCTCCAAAGTGGAAAAAAATCCTTCCTGACCTCTAGGGCAATCAGGTTGTCCCTGAATCATCAGTCAAGGGTGCCCAGTTCATCTCCTCTCATGTAGAGAAAAACATACATTTTATGTATAACATATGTATACATAGTGGCTGTGTCACAGTTCAGACCATCCATCATGTGTGCATTAACTGCTGCATAATAGCAGTCTGCAATGTCACACATGACATGGGGCACGTACTGTGCACATGTGGATGGGCCAATATCCGGAAGGTCATCCAGAGAGGCATGATTCCAAGCTCCACCCCCAGGGAGTAACCGGCCCAGATCACTCCCAAAGAGTATGCATGCTATGTATGGTGCTACTGTATGTAAGGTGCTATGCAAACATGCTATGTATGGTGGTATGTATGGTGGTATGTATGGTGGTATGTAGACGTTCTGTGTATGATGCTATGTATGGTGGTATGTAGGTTGCTTTGTATTTGTGATGTCTCTTCTGCAGTAAAACACACTTAACAGCTTGTTCACAATTATCCTTGGGGCTTGTTCACAATATATGCGTTAAGCATCTGAACAGATCAGTGCCCACCCACAGATCAGTTCCTGTCCACCCTCCCGCCGCATCGATTCCACGGGCCCCCTACAGGTGAGACGCTGGAACCTTCCTATTGGCGGCCCTGATGGTGCATGTTATGTATGGTGCTATGTAGACATGCTATGAATGGTGGTATTTATGATGCTATGTATGGTGGTATGTATGGGGTTATGTATGGTGGTATGTATGGGGCTATATAGACATGCTATGTCTGGTGGTATGTATATATGTATGAATGAATGATTTGTAAAGCGCTGCAAATGCGAACTGAATCGCCTCAAGGCGCTGGATGCATTCTCTGATGTCAGCTTCTCAGAAAAGGAAGGTCTTTAGTTTTTTTCTGAAGGCCTGGTGGTTTTCTTCCATGCGGATGTTGGTTGGAAGAGCATTCCATAGTCGAGGTCCTTGGACTGCGAATCTTCGTTCTCCCTTTGCTTTGTAGCGGTTTTTGGGAATGGTGAGGAGGTTTTGGTTAGCTGTAAATGTATGTATGGTGTATGGTGGTATATATGGTGGTATTTATGGTGCTATGGTGGTATTTATAGGCTCTGTGTTATAAATAAAGTGTGTGCTATGCATGTAATGTGTATATATGATATAAACAATGTTGGATGAATCAAAAATTGAAATAAAAAATTTAAAATCAGTGAATCAAAATAAAGTCCATAAAAATAAAATAAGAAGAAAATTCATGCTCAATAGGAAAATCCAAAGACCACAACAGTGACACCCACAGTAAATTCACATTGGAGGCTTACCAGAGAGCCGGCTTAAGTTAAGTTAAGATGGCCGAACATCGGTCGTGTATGATCAGTAGCGTATGTACATAGCTCCACCTGATGCGTTTCATCAGAGGCAACGTCATCAGTGGTACGTACACATGCTGAATACCACACTTAAATACTGGACATCACTCAGAAGACAAGGAAGTGCTTCCATTGGTTGATCAAACGGAAGCACCTGTGTACTAATTAAGGCTCTGTGTTGATGTTACTAGTGGTGGTTATCAGGCCACTGGCTGCAATTCAGATGCTCGCTCTGGTAGGTGAAGCCATAGAATTTCTTCTGCTTCCATGGAGCTATTGGCCTCCCATGGTCTACATATTGAATGAATTCATCCCCTGGCACTCCTTCACGAATATGTTCCTCATAACCTGGAAAAATGAAAAAGTCTTTTGTCAATGTTTCTGATAGAAACAGAAAAATCCCTAGAAATCTCTGCATTGTGCCAGGACTCCTCCCTTATCTGTATACTTATATGTCCTGATAGAAATTGAGGCAGTGACTTCCCTTCCTCTGACTCCTTCCAGTCCACCTTGCATAAGAATGGGTGTTCCTTGATATTTCTTACTCGCCTCATCCGCTTCTCTTGCCCTTTACATAGGAAATCTAAAGAGGAACAAAATATAATAAGAAACACTGGAATAACATTAACAATCTCTAACCAATAGAACTCCGTTTTAATATTTGAATCTTTGCTCTCTAACCTGCTACTGTGTCCTGATTGGATTGGATGGTAGCATGGTGCTTTATTAGTGTCCTATTAGTTCAGAAGAGCTTTTAAAGAAAAGAAACATCAGATATTTTGTGATTAATTGTTATGAGGAATGTATTAAAAAAAGTTCTTTTTATGAAATCTGCAACTGCCATGATTTTTTTATATGATGATGGCAGCCCCAGGGGAGTTCTATATTCTCTCTGTGTAAGGAATATCCCCAGAAATTGAATTCACTGTGTGTGTAATTGGCCCCATCACTATCCAAGGGGTCCAACTAGGCCGTGAATTCAAGTTAAACACATATACTGCAATTGGATTTTAGACACAAGGGCCACTGCTTTCCTCACACTTAGGATTTCCATTTTTTGGATTGGACTTTCTAAGGGTTTTCCACTGCTAAAGGCACACAAGGGCTGCTGCTTTCCTTATGATAGGTGAAAGCAGATCCTTTCATTAAGCAGTCAGCTTGCTGAAAGTACTGCTATGACCTCTATCAATGCATGCGGACAGGAAAGTGAAATCATGTTTTCTAAAATACTATTAAGATATATGCAACCTGGAAAGTACTTTGTCTCTTAAAAGATGTAAAAGCTCAGTGTATACAGTACTTACCCTCTCTATGATGTCATGGAGATTAGTGTGCAATAAATGTGGATAATCCAGTTCCATGGTGATCACTATCATCCATAATTCCTCTAAGGACTCATCGCTGGTAAGAAATGGATGTGCCGAACGCCATCTCATATACTATTACTCCCAGGGAGTAATAATCAGCCATGCCAAAGTATGAAAGTAGAGAAAGAAGGATGAGCTCATTGTCAGGCCAGGTAGAGGACAGAGGTGACTCATTATGGTATATGTAATCTATGAAGCCTCCCAGGGGTATTA
The DNA here is from genome assembly GCA_037952925.1 of Lithobates clamitans. Classification (NCBI taxonomy): domain Eukaryota; kingdom Metazoa; phylum Chordata; class Amphibia; order Anura; family Ranidae; genus Lithobates; species Lithobates clamitans. The sequence continues at coordinate 8,429,412 of JBBGZY010000323.1, read as the reverse complement.
AAATTGTGCTCAAAAGGATTCAAACTAAGGGGGAGCTTGTGAATATTGAAGGTGGGGCTTTAGGTCTCCCAAAGACACAAAAGGAAATTAGTTAAAATCTCTCAAATTAGACCGGATGGAGACCTGAGGAGAAGTGATCGTTCAGAGCTTCTGCCATCCTTTTGAAATCCTTTTGAAATCCTATGGACTATCTCATCCTCCAAACCCATCTCACCTCCTAGACTAATGCCGGAGTTGTTTGGATTGTCAGAGTGCCGACCGGACCTTCCACAGTAGCCATCTTTACCACAGACAGCACGTGCGTTAACCATCTTCACTCCCACAGTGAAGGTACCTGCAACCCGCCGGGGCTCTATTGATCCTCTGAGCCCGGCTCTCCTGCATAGTGACCCAGCTTGTCAGTGCAATGCTTGGAGACATCTCGGCTGTGTTTTCCTGTGGTAACAACCGCATGGGAGGTGGGCCAGGGGCTCAGCATTAGCTCCCGTGGCTGCCATTTCACCACACAGTGTCACTAGTTCTCACCCTCTGCTTCCCTGCTCCTTGGTGACAGCTTCACCTCCCCCAATTAACACAGGAGCCTCGCTAACTGTCACATAGTTACATAGTTACATAGTAGGTGAGGTTGAAAAAAGACACAAGTCCATCAAGTCCAACCTATCTGTAAAGTGCTGTTTAACACTCTGTTGGGCTGCTAGGTCTGTCTTCAGCATCCTATACTGACTGTGACTCTGCATTTACTCTAAGCATGAGATCTAGGGGCAAATCATCTGCTACTACACCAAATAAAAAGCCTCCTCCTGTCCCGGCCCAGTGTCCAGACACTGTCTTGGATGCGGATGGATGTGGAGCGGCCCGGAGAAGAAGATGAAGAAGAGAAGAAGAGAAGAAGAGAAGAAGATGAAGAAGAGAAGAAGATGAAGAGAACAGCGGGAGCCTCCCCCCATGTTATGGGTGCGGAGCGGCCCGAGGAGAAGAAGATAGAAGACGCCGCGGAGGAGATGCTGGACGAGAACACCGGAGGAAGAACCAGAAGAGCCAGAAGAACCAGAAGAAGAAGAAGAAGATGAAGGAAGATAGAAGAAAGAAGCATAATTTTTTTTTTTTAAATGTCGTGGGGTCCCCCTCAAAATCTATACCAGACCCTTCAGGTCTGGTATGGATTTTAAAGGGAACCCCGCGCCAAAATGGAATTAAAAAATGGCGTGGAGTTTCCCCAAAAATCCATATCAGACCCTTATCCGAGCACGCAATCTGGCAGGCCGCAGGAAAAGAGGGGGGGACGAGAGAGCGCCCCCCTTCCTGAACTGTACCAGGCCACATGTCCTCAACATTGGGAGGGTGCTTTGGGGTAGCCCCCCAAAACACCTTGTCCCCATGTTCATGGGGACAAGGGCTTCATCCCCACAACCCTTGCCCAGTGGTTGTGGGGGTCTGCAGGCGGGGGGCTTATCGGAATCTGGAAGCCCCCTTTAACAAGGGGACCCCAGATCCCGGCCCTCCCTCCTGTGTGAAATGGTAAGGGGGTACAAAAATACCCCTACCATTTCACAAAAAAATTGATAAAAAATTTTAAAAATGACAAGAGACAGTTTTTGACAATTCCTTTATTTAAATGCTTCTTCTTTCTTCTATCTTCCTTCAGTTTCTTCCTCCATCTTCTTCTTCTTCTGGTTCTTCTGGTTCTTCCTCTGGTGTTCTCGTCCGGCATCCTCCGCGGTGCCGGCGTCTTCTTCCCTTTGTCTTCTGGGCCGCTCCGCATCCAGCATGGTGGGAGGCTCCCGCTGTGTGACGCTTCTCCTCTTCTGATGGTTCTTAAATAATGGAGGGCAGGGCCACCCGGTGACCCCACCCCCCTCTGATGTACAGTGACTTCCCTGTCTGCCCCCCTCTGACATCACGGGGAATGCCACAGGGAACTCCCTGTCAAGTCCCCGTGCGTCAGAGGAGGGCGGGGTCACTGGGTGGCCCCGCCTTCCGTTATTTAAAAACCATCAGGAGATGAGAAGCATCACAAAGCAGGAACCTCCCACCATGCTGGATGCGGATCAGCCCAGAAGACGAAAGGAAAAAGACGCCAGTGTCTTGTCGAATACTGTCCCCCATCAGATACTGTCCACCCTGTACTGCGCAGGCGCAGTACGGAGGACAAACGAGACGCCGAAAGGCTCCGAAGTTCAACAGCTGATCGTCAGCTCTACACGGCGCCTGCGCACTTATTCTGCCCTGAGTCCAGGTTCATGCCCCACTATCCAAGTGGATATAGAGTTAGAATAAAAAGATGCCGAGTGCAGCGAGGCCGTGCCCGAAGCGTGGCGAGCGAAGGGTGGTAAGCGAAGCAAGCCCGCGAGGGGCCCTGTTACAAAGAGTTCACTATTAATTGCCCAAGTGCCGTGTACAGCTGATGGTCAGCTGGTCAACTTTGGAGACTTTCGGCGTCTCCTTGTCCTCCGTACTGCGCAAGCGCTGCGCCTGCGCAGTACAGGGTGGACACTAGCCGATAGGAGGACACTTTTCATCAGAATACCGGCGCCGCGGAGGAAGATGCTGGATGAGAACACCGGAGGAAGAACCAGAAGAACCGGAAGAACCAGAAGAAGAAGATGGGGGAAGAAACCGAAGGAAGATAGAAGAAAGAAGATAGAAGATAGAAGAAAGAAGAAGCATTTAAATAAAGGAATTGTCAAAAACGGTCTCTTGTCATTTTTAACATTTTTGAAACTTTTTTTGTAAAATGTTAGGGGTACTTTTGTACCCCCTTACCATTTCACACAGGGGGGAGGGCCGGGATCTGGGGTCCCCTTGTTAAAGGGGGCTTCCAGATTCCGATAAGCCCCCCCGCCCGCAGACCCCCACAACCACTGGGCAAGGGTTGTGGGGATGAGGCCCTTGTCCCCATCAACATGGGGACAAGGTGTTTTGGGGGGCTACCCCAAAGCACCCTCCCAATGTTGAGGGCATGTGGCCTGGTACGGTTCAGGAGGGGGGCACTCTCTTGCCCCCTCCCCCCTCTTTTCCTGTGGCCTGCCAGGTTGCGTGCTCGAATAAGGGTCTGGTATGGATTTTTGGGGAGACCCCACGCCATTTTTTTAAAAATTTTGGCACGGGGTTCCCCTTAAAATCCATACCAGACCTGAATGGTCTGGTATAGATTTTGAGGGGGACCCCACGCCATTTTTTTTTAAATTTTGGTTCGGGGATCCCCTGTGGGGAATTCCCATGCCCTTTTTATCAATAAACTTTTATGTTCATTAATAGCTGCGAGTAGTTTTAACCACTTCAATACCAGGCACTTAGACACCTTCCTGCACAGGCCAATTTCCAGCTTTCAGCGCTGTTGCAATTTGAGTGACAATTGCATGGTCATGCAACACTGTACCCAAACAACTTTTTATCATTTTGTTCCCACAAATAGAGCTTTCTTTTGGTGGTATTTGATCACCTCTGTGGTTTTTATGTTTTGCGCAACAAACAAAAAAAGACTGAAAATTTTGAAACAAAACTAGTTTTTCTTTGTTTCTGCTTAAACATTTTTGTAAATAAGTATGTTTTCTTTTTCAGTGATGAGCACTGATATGGCTGCCCTTACGGGCACTGATACAGCGGCACTGATGGGCACCGATGAGGTGACACTGATGAGGTGGCACTGATGATGGGCACTGATAGGCGACACTGATGGGCACTGATAGGTGGCACTGATGGGCACAGATAGGTGGCACTGGTATGTGGCACTGATGGGCACTCATATGTGGCACTGATGGGCACTCATAGGCGGCACTGATGGGCACTCGTAGGTGGCATTGATGGGTACTTATGGGTGGCACTGATGGGTACTTATGGGTGGCACTGATAGTTGGCACAGATGGGCACTATGGGCACTGATAGGTGGGCACTGATGGGTGGGCACTGATGGGCATGGATGGGCACTGACAGGTGGCACCAATGGACACTGATGGGTGGCACTGATGACACTGATTGGTGGCGCTGATGACACTAATGGGTGGCATTGCTGGGCATCACTGAAATATAATGGTGCCAATCAGTGCCCATTTGTGGGCACTGATTGGCACAGATTTGGCACAGACTGGGCACTTTGGGCACATGTGGATGGCCATGGGGTACATATCTGGCCATCCACATGTTGCCCCCTTCCCTGGTGGTCCTGGCTGCTTCCCTGGTGGTCTAGTGCGGGCACCTGAGTGGGGGCTGCACTGATAAACAATCAGCGCAGACCCCCCCGTCAGGAGAGCCGCCGATCGGCTCTCCTCTACTCGCGTCTATCAGACGCCAGTGAGGAAAAGCCGATCAACGGCTCTTCCTATTGACATTGTGATCAGCCGTGATTGGACATGGCTGATCACGTGGTAAAGAGCCTCCGCCGGAGGCTCTTTACCAAGATCGGTGTAGCAGTGTGTCAGACTGACATGCCGCTCCACCGATTGCCGCGATGCACGCCCCCATGGGTGAGCGGCGGCATGTTATCCTGCTGGACGTCATATGACGCCCAGTCAGGATAACTGAACCACTGCCCGGCCGTCAATCTGCTATAGGCCAGGCGGGGAGTGGTTAAATGACTTTTTTTCCTTTGAAATGTCATTTTGCTGTAAGACTGTTATGAACACTGGAAACATGCGCCCCTTTACAGGCATACTATAAACACCCCCCAGGTATGAAATTTAAAGGAATATTACATTTATTGTTTCACTTTAAACATTATTACAATCACTGCTCCTGAAAAAACGGCCGTTTTTGCAACTTATTTTTGCATTGATCCATGTCCCTGGGGCAGGACCCAGGTCCCCAAACACTTTTTATGACAATAACTTGCATATAAGTCTTTAAAATTAGCACTTTTGATTTCTCCCATAGACTTTTAAAGGGTGTTCCGCGGCTTTCGAATCTGCCGCGAACACCCCATTCCTACTTGCTGCTTATGTTTTTCTTATTATTAATATGCTCAGGATATGATTCTGCATTTACCCATGTCTTTTTGCGATGCTCAGTATCTTTCACTGGTATGTTATACCTTCTGGTTGTTGGAGTATGTGGCACGGCTAGCCTGCTCTCTGCCTCCCATCCTAGTCAAATATCTAAATTCATGTGGATATGGAGCTCAAAATTATATCATGGAATGTGCTGGGGCTGAACAATAGATTCAAACAAGCCTTAATGTTCAAATACCTGCAGGCCCATAAACCTCACATTCTTTTCATTCAAGAGAACTATATGATGGGCAGCAAGCCATTGTCTCTACAGAGACACTGGGTCAAGCAATCTTTTCATGCCACCTACTCCAACTACGCCAAGGTGTTGTATATGTTGTAATATGTTGGCCGATTTATGTATAATATTGTATTGGAGTGCCATGTTGACCAGAAATTCAGTTGAATTGTCCAAGTCAACTGAATTTTAACATAGCAAGGGGACAGCTGAAGACCCTTTGATGTGTTAATCTTATGCAAGTCTAATTGAACATTTCAAAGGGTGTTCAGGTGGTATCTGTTAATCTAATCTAATTACACATATCTAAGGGGACTTGTTGATGTTGATATGCGGGAGTGCAAATTGGGGTGGTTTATGACTGCAGCTGTTCACGGCTGGGAGTTGTTGCCTGTCTGAAAGACTAAAGTATATAAAAGACCTGAATGGAAACAGCCAATCAAATTGCTTAGCCATTCAGTGTCTAGTGAATATAACACAGCATTCAGTCTATAGTTTAAGTTAGGCTTGTCTGTGTATGAACAGGCAAACCTAGAAAGAAATGGGACTCTGAATTATATACTCTGTTGGATTTTTTGTCATCTGTGGACTTTGGACTTTGTTCTGTGTTGGAAGTCAATAAAGTGCATCTCTCTGGAAGAATTGGGTTGCTGCGGAAGAGTACTTACTAATTAATTATCATATCCACCCGCTATTATTACATCACTACATTGGTGCCATGACCACCCGATACATCTATATCACTACATTGGTGCCGTTCAAGTGACCAGAAGAGCATTTTCAGACTTAGTAACAGAAGTCAGTGGTGACAACAATCCTGTGAGGTGGACAGAAGTCTGATGAAGAACCAAGAGCTGTGCTGTGACTCTAATGTCTGGTTGTGACATAAGAGAGTCTGATCTACAAATTTAAACAAGTTGGGAACCCCAAAATTATCCTCTGGAGACTGGAAACAACAACAAAAAAAAAGGACTGTGTCGTGTACCAGAAGACCTGAACTGGAAGCTGAAAGAGTAACTAATGCGGTGAGTAAAATATTTCTTTTTTCTTTTAATTATTAGTAATATAGTCAAAATGCTTACTCAGTGTGAAGCTAGTGTCAGTTCTGATAAAGTTAACAGATGGGTATTAAAATGTATTAAGCGCCATGGCAGTCCTTATGAAATTCCAGAAAAATGTAAGCAGACGTGGACGATGATGAAGGAATTTTTAGAGAAAAATGTTTTTGATAGCAAAATTTCAGAAAGTAAAAGAAAAGGTTGTATTATACAGGGCTTATTATCTTGCTGTTTAACAATGGAAAGTTCTTTAAAGGGTAAGGTTGAGGAAATTACCCAGTTACAGAAGGCAGTTGATAATAGCAACAATGTTTGTGTGAGGTTACAAAACCAATCAGATACTGAGACAGTAAATTTAAAATTGCATGCAGTTACCATTGGGGGAGCTTTGCTTGAGAAATCTAAACGTTGTGATGAATTATCGGAGGAAAATGAGAGATTAAAATAAGAATTATGGAATTAGAGAAGAGCTCTCAGGAATGCAGATATGCATCAAATCTTGGATTCAGCTATCTTCAGCAAAATACAGACACAGACTTTCTATCAAATGAAACAGAACCTCATATTAAATCTGATAATTCATTACCAGCTGCCCCCCACTGTGACTACCACAGTTTACAACAATAATAATAATACAGGTGAAGTTCAGCTTGTAATGAAGCCTTTGAAACCAAAAGAATTAGACGCAATTCTTAAAGAAATAGGAATGATTTCCTGCCATGATTTAAACAGATTTTTAAAATGGTTTTGTGACGTGCAGCAGGTCAGAGATGTGTACAATCTCAACCCATCTGACTTAGAAAGAGTTTTGCAACATTCTATAGGAAGTGGTCTTTGGATGAGAATTAAACAGATCTGTATTCAGCCTCTGAGGACAAGGGACATGTTACTGGAATTATTATGTGTTTTGTATGGTGTATGTTCTGATGTTACTATTCATGGGAAGATCCAACAAATGCAAAATTAATCTCCCTATGAATTGTCACACAGGATAGCAACTATTATGGAATTATTGGTCGGTAATAATCTTGCATTTGAGCGTGGGGGCTTGATACATATGAGTATGTTTCTAGATGCGTTGCATGAAGATATCAAACAAAATATTTTATTAGTTACCCCAAATCCTCATGATTTAAAAGACATATTGTTGAGAGCAGACCATTTATGAAGAAAGTCAAATGAGCAGGCTGTCAAACTTGATTTAGCCACATTGTTTAGGACAAATACTGACCATAAAGATCAGAAGATAATATCCTATGATAACACCCAGAGAGGACACACCGGGTCAAACATAGGTGATATTAATATGAAAAACAGAGCTGACCAAAATAATAATAAGAAAAGGTCCAAGACTTGGATACCATTTTCTCAGTTAAAACAGAAATATGACCACCTGAAGATTGAGTATGACAAGATGAGAGGGGAACGTGATAAATTATTAGAGCAGTTGAAGGGGGTACAAGATTTACATTCTCCAGATCTGTTTTTGAATGCAAATGACACTTCTCTAGCAGTGGGGGTAAATTAGCTCCAAACTGTAAAAGTGTAAATAGTGTTTTGTTTTAACTTCAAACAACGTTTAAGGACCTTGCTAATGAGTTTTTGTTGGAGAGTTTTGTCTTTCAGGTACGTCTGGAGATGCTGGTTTGCGTGTGAATAGCAGAAGCACAGTCTGAAATTGCTGGCTAGTGGGGGAGAATTATGGGAGAAATGCTGAATAGACGACAAGGAATTATAAAGAATTCATCAAGCAATGGACCCTTTTTTCTTTTTTCTTCAACTCCCTAATTTTTAATTTTTCTCCCTTTTCCTGATATATTTTGCTTTTCATTTTTTATTTTCTTTATGTTTTATTTCTTGAACTTTATCTTAAAACCAAAGGGAAGCATTTAAACCTAAAATAATTTTCATAACATCTGTACATATTACATAATGTGTATTGATCAATATATTTGACATCTAAGGTGAGATGCTGCACAATGGCTTGGCATAGCATAAATTATAGTATGCTGGGTGGTTTTCCTAAATTTATAAGAGGGGTGAGTGAAATTCATCACTCCCGTCATGATTTGAAACTTTGTTGAATCAGTTGTTTATAATATGCTAAAGGCTATGACATATATGGATGAAAAAGACCTTTCTACCTTTCATGGTGAAGATACTGGCAAGAATTTCCACTGCCCCTTTGTCTGGATAGAAGATCTAATAAACACTGATGTCAAGCTGACTCTATCTGAACCATCATGTGGGGGTATATGTATATGTTGGTATACCATTCAGGTGGAATTATGGACTGAATGATCCAAGTAACTGCCCTATTGAAGGCAATGAGGGGTCGGCCTACAGCAAATTACAAAAGCAAATTGTGACTGGCAATCAACAAAGATGGACTCATGAATGTCAAGTGCAAGGAAATAGTTTGCCACACAGTTTTTACTGCCATATCCAAACCTTTTCTACCTTGAAAGTGAGTGCTGGTACACTGATAGTTCTTCTTACTATAAAGATGAAGGTAGAGTGTTTGCGTAAAAGCATATTTAAAAATGTAAAGCTTGAGCCTGGAGATGAAAAAAATCCTGGACTTATGTGGATTGGAGTTCCCAGAGCATACCAAGTTTACTTTCAGTGAGATGGTGAGAGATGTGATGAAGTCAGACCAAAGGATGGACTGTGACATCAGCTCGTCTTATCGCAATATTCAAGATCTTGATGTGATATAATAAGGCCTAACAGCTATATGGACCACTGATGTTTACCAAATCCTTTTCTAGTCATGGTCTAAAAGTTATATTATCTAATAACTGTTTCATGGGGATATTTTAGAGGCTGGCGAAGAGAGATGTAACCAGTTTCAACTTCATATTTTATATGAGCCATTAAAAAGCATCCAGTACCCTAAATCAAAATGATATTTTTTGTTGTTTGATTTATGGGTCAGTTATAGTAGTTAGAACCGACCCAAGTGGGGGTATATGTTGTATATGTTGTAATATGTTGGCCGATTTATGTATAATATTGTATTGGAGTGCCATGTTGACCAGAAATTCAGTTGAGTTGTCCAAGTCAACTGAATTTTAACACTGAATTTTAACATAGCAAGGGGACAGCTGAAGACCCTTTGATGTGTTAATCTTTTGCAAGTCTATTTGAACATTTCAAAGGGTGTTCAGGTGGTATCTGTTAATCTAATCTAATTACACATATCTAAGGGGACTTGTTGATGTTGATATGCGGGAGTGCAAATTGGGGTGGTTTATGACTGCAGCTGTTCACGGCTGGGAGTTGTTGCCTGTCTGAAAGACTAAAGCAGGGCTCGACAAACCCCGGGCACCAGGTCGCATTTGCGACTAGAATTAGCGACCTGGCGCCTGGGGCGGCACAGCTGGGGTATCCTGTGTCCGTTCGACACCCCCCCTCCCGGCGCGATCGCGTTGGGCCGCGCCGGTAATTGAGGCCCCGGCTTTGCGGCCTACTGCAGTCCTATGGTTCCTTCTGCAATCGGGCGCCCGCGGGTGGTGGCCGTTGGTATGACAAGACATCCACCAATTCTAATGGAGCTTTCCCTACCTGTTTTCACTGCCTGCTCATCTCCTTCCCTTTACTTAGAACCCCCAAACATTATATATATTTTTTATTCTAACACCCTAGAGAATAAAATGGCGGTCATTGCAATACTTTCTGTCACACCGTATTTGCGCAGCGGACTTACAAGCGCACTTTTTTGGGAAAAAATACTTTTTTAATTAAAAAATAAGAAAACAGTAAAGTTAGCCCAATTTTTTTTATATTGTGAAAGATAATGTTACGCCGAGTAAATTGATACCCAACATGTTACGCTTCAACTTTTACCCTTTAAAATCTCCATAGGCGACGTTTAAAAAATTCTACAGGTTGCATGTTTTGAGTTACAGAGGAGGTCCAGGACTAGGATTATTGCTCTCGCTCTACCTATCGTGGCGATACCTCACGTGTGGTTTGAACACCGCTTTCATATGCGGGCGCTACTCACATATGCGTTCGCTTCTGCAAGCGAGCTCGGCGGGACGGGGCGCGTTTAAAAAAATTATTTTTTCTCTTATATATTTTACTTTTTATTTTTTATTTTTACACTGTTTAAAAAAAAAAAATGTGTCACTTTTATTTCTATTACAAGGGATGGGGCACATTTAAATTTTTTTTTTCTTATTCATTTTAACTTTTATTTTTTCACTGTTCTTTTAGAAAAAAAAAGTCACTTTTATTCCTATTACAAGGAATGTAAACATCCCTTGTAATAGAAAAAAAGCATGACAGGACCTCTTAAATATGAGATCTGGGGTCAAAAAGACCTCAGATCTCATATTTACACTAAAATGCATTAAAAAAGAAAAAAAAATGCCTGCCGCCGATAAAAGTGATCTCACTGCGAATCTGCTGCAGAGACCACTTTTATCTGAAAGAGAACCGCCGGCTCTTGAAGAAGATACCGGGGTTATGGTAGCTAGCTGCTACCATAACAACGGTATTTCTCTTCAAAGACAGGGCGTATATATTCGTCCTGCGGGAAGGAAGTGGTTAATTAAAATGAATTTATTATTTGTCATCTCCCTGCTTGGCCCCTTTCACACGGGCTGTCTGATCAGGTTCGCCTGTCAGTTTTTCAGGCGGACCTGATTGGACCCTTAGCGGGGATATGGCGGTCTTGTGTCCCTGCATGGCAGGAAATAAAAGCAGTCACATTCATTCTAGTCGTCTCTGTGTAAATTTAAGATTGGTTAATTTTTATATTGAAAATAAAGCTTTGTCGGTCGTTTAAAAAAAAAAAAAACCTGGCTCCTAACTTTTTTAGCTGGCTCCTAGATTCCAAGCAAATTTGTCAAGCCCTGGACTAAAGTATATAAAAGACCTGAATGGAAACGGCCAATCAAATTGCTCAGCCATTCAGTGTCTAGTGAATATAACATGGCATTCAGTCTATAGTTTAAGTTAGGCTTGTCTGTGTATGAACAGGCAAACCTAGAAAGAAATAGGACTCTGAATTATATACTCTGTCGGATTTTTTGTCATCTGTGGACTTTGGACTTTCTTCTGTGTTGGAAGTCAATAAAGTGTATCTCTCTGGAAGAATTGGGTTGCTGCGGAAGAGTACTTACTAATTAATTATCATACCCACGATACTACTACTATACTACACATATTGAATACTATATCACTACACAAGGGAGTTTCTATTCTACTGCACAAATCCTTACAGTGTCAGGTTGAGCATGTCATAACTGACCCCAAGGGCAAATATGTCATCCTCATTTTGGTAATTGAAGCTCAATTGTTTGTTTTCATGAATGTGTATGTATCCCCCCCCTCCTACACCCATTTTTGTGAGGGTGGCCACTACAAACATTTGACCAAATTAAAAATACATTTGATCTACCTAACTCCTATTTCTTTTCGGTTTCTCCAGCTCCAGCATGCTTTTGCTACACAATTTGGGACATCTCCTTTGTACTAATCTGATATGGAATTACTCCTTCGGGATGACTCCCTTAAAAAACCTTTATCGTCCATTTACAGGGCATTACAGCCGACTGTACATCATGGACTGGAAGGCCTTTATTTCTTCTGGGTGGAGGAGCTGCCGGAGCTGGACAGACTGGGAGGATGTGTGGGAGATTCCCTTCTCTGACCTTATATCCTCTAGAGATCATCCAATACAGTTTAAAATCATACACAAGTTTCATTATACACCATCCCAATTACATAAAATCTACCCAGATTGCCCACCATGCTGTTGGCATTGCCAAACTGACTCGGCCAATTTCTTACACATGATTTGGTCCTGTCCCTTATTTCAGGTCTTTTGGACCAATGTTCTCACTTTTATCACCAGCTTAACTATTGTCCCTGGTAGATGCTCTTGCCCCATCTAGAGCTGTTTGCACGTTGCTCAGTTTGCTTCTGTCTTACGCTCGGAAGAGCATTATACTTAAGTGGAGAGCCTCTTCTGCACCTACTCTCAATATGTGGAAGTCACTGGTTAATTCGATCATCCCGCTGTATAAAGAAACCAACACATTCAGGGGCTGCCCGAAAACATTTATCAAGGCGTGGGATATATCGTTAGACTCTGATAAAACTGTGACTCAACAGCAAGACCCTGACACTGATCTACCTTAATCAGTCCTATACAAGTGGAGGTAAGGGCTCACATATCCTACAGATATGGCAATGTGGCCACACAGTAAGTTCCTTATGCACCTAGGGGGATTGACACAGCGGAGATCGGTAAATGCCTAGGGGGTTGTTGACAAGGGATTTTTTTCCCGACACCGACACTTTTGAGCCAGGGTATGCCCAGAAGCTCTGTATCTGTACCATTTTTCTTTTGCTTTTACAAAACCAATAAAAACTATTTTCCAAAAAAAAAAAATCTCTCAAATTGACAAATTGAGGTAAATTTCCTCAGAATAGGCATCCCCGTTGAAGGTTTCTCCTCACCCCATGTTGTGAGGAGAACTCCAAAACTTTGGCTCTCCCCTCACTTTCTTGCTCAATAACAATGGTCACCAATACAAACAGATAGGGTCCCAATGTGGACACAGACATCTATGTAAAGCTGGCAAAGGGTCTAACACTTCCGCACTCTTACCAAAACAAAAAAAGAAAGGTTTTGCTTACACTTTATAAATCCCTTTTAAAGGGGAAGATAAAGGTATACTGATCCCAGTAGATCAGTGTTCACAAGCGCTCATGATGTTAATGATGAGAAGAACGAGTAAAGCAGGTGGGCAATTCCCGAAGCGTTTATCCCATTTGTATGTGTGAATCAGGCCAAACAGAGCCAGCCATCTACACTCAGCCTCAATGTCCCCTACAAAGAAGCTCCAATACTGCTGCAGTTCTCAGATATTCCCACCCTTTGTTGGGGATATAGTTCTAGCCTGAAAACTCACTGGAAGTAACCAGGGCACCAGTGGAGAAATTCTTCATTTAGTGAAAAGTTAGCCCCCTTTATTTCATCTCCAAATGCCCCGTACACACGGTCGGATTTTCCGATGGAAAATGTGTGATAGGACCTTGTTGTCGGAAATTCCGACCGTGTGTAGGCTCCATCACATATTTTCCATCGGATTTTCCAACACACAAAGTTTGAGAGCAGGATATAAAATTTTCCGACAATCGGTTGTCAGAAATTCCGATTGTGTGTACACAAATCCGACGCACAAAGTGCCTTGCATGCTCAGAATAAATAAAGAGATGAAAGCTATTGGCCACTGCCCCATTTATAGTCCTGACGTACATGTTTTACGTCACCGCGTTCAGAACGATCGGATTTTCCAGCAACTTTGTGTAACCGTGTGTATGTAAGTTTGAGCCAACATCCATCGGAAAAAATCCTAGGATTTTGTTGTCGGAATGTCCGAACAAAGTCCGACCGTGTGTACGGGGCATTGGAATGCAGAAACTGCAGACTGCAGAGCATTTCTGCTATGTAGTATCTGGTGGGGAAAGAGATATACGAATTAGCATCCCAAATCATCACAGACCAATTAAAGCTAAAGATGAAGTAATTTTCCCCTATAGCACATAGAGGTATGAATAGACAGGGCTCAGGTCAAGGGGCTAATTACGTCACTGCCTGTTATCAGTGGTCAATCACCCCTGACTCCAGAGTGACTCCGTTATTGATCTTATGAAATGTAGCTGCTGCAACCAAAGAAAATAAAGGTAAAGTTTACATTATAGACATGCATGATTTTCATTTTGTGGAGGAATAGACAGAGACACACACATAATTTAGGAAAACTGGACAGAGAAACCACCTAGGCCGCCATTGCTGTACTATCCTTATTGCAATCCTAGACTTGCCTGGCTGTTCTGGTGATCCAATGAATTAATTTATTTGGTTCACAATCCTGGAAGCCCCGTATAGATCAGAGGGCCTGACTTCTCCGGTCTTAATAGCTGCAGAGTTGTTCTTAGTGACTCAAAGTTTTGAGACCATAAGCAACCAGGCAACTAGCAATTTTAAAAGTAGGTCAGCAATGCAAGCCTCTTAAAATGTGGTTTCTTTAAATAAAACCTCTACTCTGTACATTTTAGGCCCCTTTCACACTTGTGCGACTTGTCCTGTGACTTGAGACTGCAAAGTTGCATGACAAGTCATTCCCCATACTTTTCAATGATAACTATTCATATATGTGTGACTTCAAGTCGTGCCGACTTTTAAATAGTCCCTGTACTCCTTTGTTTCGACTTTCATGTGAGTTGAGGTCCAAAGACCTCAAGTTTACACAGGCATTCCCTAAAATTGCATCAAAATCGTGGCAAATCACATCAAAATTGCTCTTCCCCATACTGCTTTCCACCCATTACACCTGGAGCCCTCAGGAAAAACCTGATGTGGGACACAAGTGAAGCCTTCTTCCGCCTCTCACAATTCAGCACTCAGTGCCTAAGGGACATCTCGCAATCATTATCATCATCAAGTAATTTTCTCTTTTGCACAATTTTAACCGCCAGCTCCTGGTCAATGGTGGGTTGTGCTGGCTGTAGGCAGTATTGATGTCCTTGGTAGATGGACAGGCTGCAGTATTGTTGTTCTCGGTGGATGGACAAGCTGCAGTATTGTTGTACTTGGTGGATGGACTGGCTGTAGTATTGTTGTCCTTGGTGAATAGACTGGCTGCAGTATTGCTGTCCTCAGTGGATGGACAGGCTACAGTACTGTTGTCCTCGATGGATGGCCAGGCTGCAGTATTGTTGTCCTCAGTGGATGGACTGGCTGCAGTATTGTTGTCCTAATTGAATGGATTGACTGCAGTATTGTTGCCCTCATAGTCTCAGACTGTTCAGTCTTCTGTTCGTTATTGGTTGATGGAGTGATGTGCATGTCATTGTCCTCCATGGTTGTGTCCTGTACTGTCTTGTGCTTGTCATTGGTAGATGTTGTGAAATGTATGTCCTTATCGTCCATAGTTGTGTCTTGTACAGTCTTCGGTTCCTCAGTGGTTAATGTAGTGACGTATATGTCCTTGTCCTTTATAGTTATGTCCTCTACAGGGTGGCTTTGGCCAATTATGGCTTAGGGGTTTTAGTACACGCCCCACGCTATATAAGGCCACCTACGTGGCGGCCCTGTGTAGTGTGTTGCTGCGAAGAGAGATAGACAGAGAGACAGTGTCATTTGACTTAAGTTAGAGTAGGCAGGTGAGTCAGTTAGCTGCACTCACAGTGTATTGTGTATATATATATATGCATCCTAGGTGTTGTATATATATATATATATATATATATATATATATATATATACTTTATTCAGTTTAGCTAGATCCGTTCCTGTTATTCTCTTCATACTGACAGGCAGGCAGGTGTTTTTACAGTATTTACAGAAAGAAAATTGCTGGTGTTCTTCTGATCAAATTAGTCCTGTTAGCTGCAGTATTTACAGATAGTGTAGTGCGTCCTCTGCACAGTGTGCAACTAAAGCTACCTGAAGAAAATTGGTGGTGTTCTTCTGATCCTATTAGTACCGCAGGCACCTGCAGTATTTATAGTTAGTGTAGTGCGTCCTCTGTACAGTGTGCACCTAAAGCTGCCTGAAGAAAAATGGTGGTGTTCTTCTGATCCTATTAGTACTGCAGGCAGCTGCAGTATTTACAGTTAGTGTAGTGCGTCCTCTGCACACTGTGCACCTAAAGCTACCTGAAGAAAATTGGTGGTGTTCTTCTGATCCTATTAGTACCACAGGCAGATGCAATATTTACAATTAGTGTAGTGTGTCCTCTGCACAGTGTGCATTTAAAGCTACCTGAAGAAAATTGGTGGTGTTCTTCTGATCCTATTAGTACCGCAGGCAGCAGCAGTATTTACAGTTAGTGTAGTGCGTCCTCTGCACAGTGTGCACCTAAATTTACCTGAAGAAAATTGGTGGTGTTCGTCTGATACTATTAGTACCGCAGGCAGCTGCAGTATTTACAGTTAGTGTAGTGCATCCTCTGCACAGTGTGCACCTAAAGCTACCTGAAGAAAATTGGTGCTGTTCTTCTGATCCTATTAGTACCACAGCCAGCTTCAGTACTTACAGTTAGTGTAGTGTGTCCTCTGCACAGTGTGCATCTAAAGCTACCTGAAGAAAATTGGTGGTGTTCTTCTGATCATATTAGTACCGCAGGCAGATGCAATATTTACAATTAGTGTAGTGTGTCCTCTGTACAGTGGGCATCTAAAGCTACCTGAAGAAAATTGGTGGTGTTCTTCTGATCCTATTAGTACCGCAGGCAGCTGCAGTATTTACAGTTAGTGTAGTGCGTCCTCTGCACAGTGTGCACCTAAAGCTACCTGAAGAAAATTGATGCTGTTCTTCTGATCCTATTAGTACCACAGCCAGCTTCAGTATTTACAGTTAGTGTAGTGCGTCCTCTGCACAGTGTGCATCTAAAGCTACCTGAAGAAAATTGGTGGTGTTCTTCTGATCCTATTAGTACCGCAGGTAGCTGCAGTATTTACAGATAGTGTAGTGCGTCCTCTGTACAGTGTGCACCTAAAGCTGCCTGAAGAAAAATGGTGGTGTTCTTCTGATCCTGTTAGTACCTCAGGCAGCTGCAGTATTTACAGTTAGTGTAGTGCGCCCTCTGCACAGTGTGCACCTAAAGCTACCTGAATAAAATTGGTGGTGTTCTTCTGATCCTATTAGTACCGCAGCCAGCTGCAGAATTTACAGTTAGTGTAGTGCGTCCTCTGCACAGTGTGCACCTATAGCTACCTGAAGAAAATTGGTGGTGTTCTTCTGATCCTATTAGTACCACAGGCAGCTGCAGTATTTACAGTTAGTGTAGTGCGTCCTCTGCACAGTGTGCACCTAAAGCTACCTGAAGAAAATTGGTGGTGTTCTTCTGATCCTTTTAGTACTGCAGGCAGCTGCAGTATTTACAGTTTGTGCAGTGCGTCCTCTGCACAGTGTGCACCTATAGCTACCTGAAGAAAATTGGTGGTGTTCTTCTGATCCTATTAGTACCGCAGCCAGCTGCAGTATTTACAGTTAGTGTAGTGCGTCCTCTGCACAGTGTGCTCCTAGAGCTACCTGAGGAAAATTGGTGGTGTTCTTCTGATCCTATTAGTACCGCAGGCAACTGCAGTATTTACAGTTAGTGTAGTGCGTCCTCTGCACAATGTGCACCCAAAGCTACATGAAGAAAATTGGTGGTGTTCTTCTGATCCTATTAGTACCGCAGGCAGCTGCAGTATTTACAGTTAGTGTAGTGCATCCTCTACACAGTATGCACTTAAAGCTACCTGAAGAAAATTGGTGGTGTTCTTCTGATCCTATTAGTACCGCAACCAGCTGCAGTATTTACAGTTAGTGTAGTTCGTCCTCTGCACAGTGTGCACCTAAAGCTACCTGAAGAAAATTGGTGGTGTTTTTCTGATCTTATTAGTACCACAGTCAGCTGCAGTATTTACAGTTAGTGTAGTGCATCCTCTACACAGTGTGCACCTAAAGCTACCTGAAGAAAATTGGTGGTGTTCTTCTGATCCTATTAGTACCGCAGCCAGCTGCAGTATTTACAGTTAGTGTAGTGCATCCTCTGCACAGTGTGCACCTAATGCTACCTGAAAACAATTGCTGTTGTTCTGATCCTATTAATACCACAGGCAGGCAGCTACAGTATTTACAGTTAGTGTACTGCGTCATCTGCACAGTGTGCATCTAAAGCTACCTGAAGAAAATTGCTGTTGTTCTGATCCTATTAATACCACAGGCAGGCACCTACAGTATTTACAGTTAGTGTACTGTGTCCTCTGCACACTGTGCAGATGACGCAGTACACTAACTGTAAATACTGTAGCTGCCTGCCTGTGGTATTAATAGGATCAGAACAACAGCAATTGTTTTCAGGTAGCATTAGGTGCACACTGTGCAGAGGATGCACTACACTAACTGTAAATACTGCAGCTGGCTGCGGTACTAATAGGATCAGAAGAACACCACCAATTTTCTAAAGCTACCTGAAGAAAATTGGTGGTGTTCTTTTGATCCTATTAGTACCACAGGCAGGCAGCTACAGTATTTACAATTAGTGTACTGTGTCCTCTGCACAGTGTGCACCTAAAGCTACCTGAAGAAAATTGGTGGTGTTCTTCTGATCCTATTAGTACCGCAGCCAGCTGCAGTATTTACAGTTAGTGTAGTGTGTCCTCTGCACAGTGTGCACCTAAAGCTACATGAAGAAAATTGGTGGTGTTCTTCTGATCCTATTAGCACTGCAGGCAGCTGCAGTATTTACAGTTAGTGTAGTGCATCCTCTGCACAGTGTGCACCTAAAGTTATCTGAAAACAATTGCTGTTGTTCTGATCCTATAAATACCACAGGCATGCAGCTACAGTATTTACAGTTAGTGTGCTGCGTCCTCTGCACAGTGTGCACCTAAAGCTACCTGAAGACAATTGCTGTTATTCTGATCCTATTAATACCACAGGCAGGCAGCTACAGTATTTTCAGTTAGTGTACTGTGTCCTCTACACAGTGTGCACCCAAAGCTACCTGAAGAAAATTGGTGGTGTTCTTCTGATCCTATTAGTACCGCAACCAGCTGCAGTATTTACAGTTAGTGTAGTGCGTCCTCTGCACAGTGTGCACCCATAGCTACCTGAAGAAAATTGGTGGTGTTCCTTTGATCCTATTAGTACCACAGTCAGCTGCAGTATTTACAGTTAGTGTAGTGTGTCCTCTTCACAGTGTGCACCTAAAGCTACCTGAAGAAAATTGGTGGTGTTCTTCTGATCCTATTAGTACCGCAGGCAGCTGCAGTATTTACAGTTAGTGTAGTGTGTCCTCTGCACAGTGTGCACCCAAAGTTACATGAAGAAAATTGGTGGTGTTCCTCTGATCCTATTAGTACCGCAGCCAGCTGCAGTATTTACAGTTAGTGTAGTGCGTCCTCTACACAGTGTGCACCTAAAGCTACCTGAAGAAAATTGGTGGTGTTCTGATCCTATTAGTACCGCAGGCAGCTGCAGTATTTACAGTTAGTGTAGTGCGTCCTCTGCACAGTGTGCACCCAAAGCTACCTGAAGAAAATTGGTGGTGTTCTTCTCATCCTATTAGTACCACAGCCAGCTGCAGTATTTACAGTTAGTGTAGTGTGTCCTCTGCACAGTGTGCACCTAAAGCTACCTGAAGAAAATTGGTGGTGTTCTTCTGATCCTATTAGTACCACAGGCAGCTGCAGTATTTACAGTTAGTGTAGTGCGTCCTCTGCACAGTGTGCACCTATAGCTACCTGAAGAAAATTGGTGGTGTTCTTCTGATCCTATTAGTACCGCAGCCAGCTGCAGTATTTACAGTTAGTGTAGTGCATCCTCTGCACAATGTGCACCTAATGCTACCTGAAGACAATTGCTGTTGTTCTGATCCTATTAATACCACAGGCAGGCAGCTACAGTATTTACAGTTAGTGTACTGCGTCCTCTGCACAGTGTGCATCTAAAGCTACCTGAAGACAATTGCTGTTGTTCTGATCCTATTAATACCACAGGCAGGCACCTACAGTATTTACAGTTAGTGTACTGTGTTCTCTGCACAGTCTGCACCTAAAGCTACCTGAAGAAAATTGGTGGTGTTCTTCTGATCCTATTAGTACCACAGGCAGGCAGCTACAGTATTTACAATTAGTGTACTGTGTCATCTGCACAGTGTGCACCTAAAGCTACCTGAAGAAAATTGGTGGTGTTCTTCTGATCCTATTAGTACCGCAGCCAGCTGCAGTATTTACAGTTAGTGTAGTGTGTTCTCTGCACAGTGTGCACCTAAAGCTACCTGAAGAAAATTGGTGGTGTTCTTCTGATCCTATTAGCACCGCAGGCAGCTGCAGTATTTACAGTTAGTGTAGTGCATCCTCTGCACAGTGTGCACCTAAAGTTACCTGAAAACAATTGCTGTTGTTCTGATCCTATAAATACCACAGGCATGCAGCTACAGTATTTACAGTTAGTGTGCTGCCTCCTCTGCACAGTGTGCACCTAAAGCTACCTGAAGAAAATTGGTTGTGTTCTTCTGATCCTATTAGTACCAAAGGCAGGCAGCTGCAGTATTTACAGTTAGTGTACTGTGTCCTCTGCACAGTGTGCACCTAAAGCTACCTGAAGAAAATTGGTGGTGTTCTTCTGATCTAATTAGTACCGCAGCCAGCTGCAGTATTTACAGTTAGTGTAGTGTGTTCTCTGCACAGTGTGCACCTAAAGCTACCTGAAGAAAATTGGTGGTGTTCTTCTGATCCTATTAGCACCGCAGGCAGCTGCAGTATTTACAGTTAGTGTAATGCATCCTCTGCACAGTGTGCACCTAAAGCTACCTGAAGACAATTGCTGGTGTTCTCATACTAATAATACTACAGGCAGGCAGTTGATTCTGCTAGCTGCAGTATCAGTATATATATATATATATATATATATATACATCCCATCTTTGTGCAGCTATATCTCACTGCAGGCCATTAGTATGTCTGGAAGGCCAACAAGGAGAGACAGGCAGTCACAAGCAAATAAAAGAGGGCAAGCAGGCTCTGTGTCTAGAGGCAACAGTGCTGGTCATGGAGACCATGCATCCTCATCAGCACGGGGACACGCTTGTCCTTTTTATTCGGCAGCTGGCCGTGTTGAGCCTCAACATGCGGAAGACTTTGTAGAGTGGATGACCAAGCTGTCCTCATCCTCCTCATTCTCTCTCACCCAGGCTCAGGGTACTTTGTCTGGCAAAGCAGCTGCCAACGCGGCCTCTTCCCTCGGCTCAATGGCATCAGTCACTCCTTCACTAGCCCCACCATGTCCTCCTGAGGAGTCCCCCGAACTGTTTGACCACAGTGTTGGGTACATGCTCCAGGAGGATGCCCAGCATTTTGAAGGCTCCGGTGATGGTACCCAGCTAGAGCAAGGCAGTAACGTGAGCCCAGAGAGAGGGGGTGCCCAAGAAGGATAGCAATCTGGCAGTCATGTTCCCCCAGCTGCAGCATACTGCCAGGTTTGCTCCAGTGATGAGGAGAGAGGGGATGATGAGGTCACTGACTCCACGTGGGTGCCTGATAGGAGAGAGGAGGAGGCACGTCTCCAACGAGGCAGGATGCCCTCCAAGGGCCAGATTAAGGACAGCACACCGACTGCATCACACCGCAGAGCTTCGCATGTGCAGGGCACTGCTGTCTCTGCGCGTTATTCCAAAAGTTCTTTGGTGTGGCTTTTTTAAGACGAGTGCATCAGATCCCACCACTGCTATTTGCAACATATGTCTCAAATGTATCTCACGTGGCCAAAACATCACCCGCTTGGTCACCACATGCTTGACCAGACATATGTCGACCTGCCATGCAGTTCCTTGGCAAGCGTACTTAAAAGACCCACACAAAAGAACAAAGCGGACCTCTTCTTTCTTCTCATAAGCTGGGATCTCCAGCCCCACTATACCTTCAGTCCTCTCTGAAACCTGCACTGAGAGGATTGAAGGTGTAGAATTAGGTGTGTCACAGCCAAGTACTAGCAATCTGCTATCGGTACACCAACGTCAGATTGTACCAGGCAAATTTCCCAGCCCCAGCTGCTGCACCGCCGAAAGAAGTTCGCTCACAGCCATCCACATGCCCAGCGGTTGAATGCTAGCTTGGCTAAATTGCTAGCACTTCAACTGCTGCCTTTTCAGTTGATGGACTCTGCCCCCTTCCTTGAGTTTGTGGAATGTGCGGTTCCTCAGTGGCAGGTTCCCAAACGCCACTTTTTCTCATGGAAGGCGATTATGGCTCTCTACCGGCATGTGGAAGGCAATGTCTTGGCCTCGCTGGACAGGGCGGTCAGCGGTAAAGTGCATATTACCGCTGACTCATGGTCCAGCAGGCATGGACAGGGACGTTACCTATCTTTCACCCACTGGGTGACTCTTCTGGCAGCTGGGAAGGATGCAGGAAAGGGTGCAGTAGTGTTGGAGGTTGTTCCACCACCATGCCTCCAAAATTGTACTAGAGGTAATTCTGCCACACCTCTCTCCTCCACCCCCTCCTCTTCTTCTTCCTCCATGGCCTCTTCCTGTGCTGATTGTCCTCGGAACCAGTGGTGCTCTGTAGGTGTTCAAGGGGCTACGCAAGCAAGCAGGCAAAAAGATGCCATGCAGTGCTTGAGCTGGTGTGCTTGGGGGACAGGAGCCACACTGGGGCAGAGATTCTGTCAGCTCTGCAGGGGCAGGTTCAGAGGTGGTTGACACCACGCCAGCTTAAGGCAGGTATGGTGGTTTGCGACAATGGCACCAACCTCCTCTCCGCCCTCCGACAGGGACAACTGACCCATGTGCCCTGTTTGGCTCATGTCCTTAACTTGGTGGTGCAGCGGGTCTTGGGCAGGTACCCGGGCTTACAGGATGTCCTGAGGCAGGCCAGGAAAGTCTGTGTGCATTTCCGCAGGTCATATAATGCCAGTGCTCTGCTGGATGACCTCCAAAAGGAATTTAACCTGCCCAAGAACCGCCTAATCTGTGACATGCCCATCAGGTGGAACTCAACGTTGGCCATGCTGCAGTGGCTGCACACGCAGCAGAGAGACATCAATGAGTACCCATGAGTACCTACGCGACTATGGCACCAGGACAGGGTCAGGGGACCTTGCTTATTTTTTCCCCACGCCAGTGGGCTATGATCAGGGATACATGCACTGTCCTGTCACCATTTGAGGTGGCCACAAGGATGGTGAGCGGTGACAGAGCATGCATCAGTGACACTGTCCCTCTTGTCCACCTGTTGGAGCACACGCTGCGTGGAATAATGGACAGGTCATTTGAGGCAGAACAGAGGGAAGAAGAGGAGGACTTCCTTACCTCTCAAGGCCCCCTTTATCCAGACAGTGTTCCTGCGTGCCTGCCGATCACACCGGAAGAGGACGAGGAAGAGAAGGAAGAGGATTGTGTCAGCATGGAGGTGCAGCCTGGCACCCAGCATCAGCAGCGGTCTTCAAGGGACCATTTACAGTCTGAAGTAACCAATGGACTTGTACGTGGCTAGGAGGAGGTGGCTGCGGATCATGTTGTCCTTAGTGACCCAGAGGACTCTGGACCGAACACCTCAGCAAACCTACGCTGCATGGCCTCCCTGATCCTGCAAAGCCTGCGGAAGGATCCTCGTATTCGTGTTATCAAGGGGAGGGATGATTACTGGCTGGCAACACTCCTTGATCCATGTTACAAGGGTAAGGTTGCGGACCTTATCTTACCATCGTAGAGGGAGCAGAGGATAAAACATCTTCGGGAGGCCTTGCAGAAAGGTTTGTGCAAGGCGTTTCCAGAGCTTGGGAGGTTACAATTTCCTGGTCCTTCTGGAAAATGTGTTGCTGAGGCTCGGTCAGTCACAGAAGGAGTGGTGGAGAAGGTGGCCGTCTGACTGATGTGTTGAGGCAAATTTTTTAGTTTACTGGGTCTTGAGGATGGATCACTGGCCAGAGCTTGCACAGTATGCCATTGAGCTACTGGCCTGTCCTGCATCCAGCGTTCTTTCGGAATGCACATTCAGTGCTGCTGGAGGCTTTGTAACCGATAACAGGATGCGCCTGTCCACCGAATCGGTCAATCGGCTGACCTTCATAAAAATTAATCAGTCTTGGATCACCAGCTACCAAGCACCTGATGCTGATGTAACCGATTGATTTTTTTAAAATGTGAGATCCTTTCAAGACTGCCTATGCTGATGCTGATTGACTATCCTGTTATGCTGAGTCACAATCCTCTTCCTCCTCAATTTTCATGCTGATAGCTTGTAAGAACATTTTTGGTTCTGGGCACCGCCACCAGTGGCCAAGGCCCAATTTTTCTGTTCAACAGGGGCGTATAATTACAATTTTTGATGCAATACTTTGCAGCAGGGCTGATTCCTGCACTCTAACTATAGTATCTGTGAGGGGTTGCAGTGTTGTGGCACCAGTGCCTATGGCCCAATATTTCTGCCCCTGTTGAACAGGAACATGTAATTACAATTCTTGATCTAATATTTCACAGCAGGGTCCATTCCTGCGCCCACCAAGAGTAACTGTGAGGGCTTACAATATTGTGGCAACACCACCACCAGCAAAGGCCCAATTTTTCTTCCCCTGTTCAACAGGTGCATGTAATTACAATTCTTGATATAACATTTCACAGCAGGGCCCATTCCAGCGCCCACCAAGAGTAACTATGAGGACTTACAGTGTTGTGGCACCAGCACCACCTCCACCACTATCACCACCACCAAAGGACCAATTTTTCTACCACTGTTCAACAATGACATGTAATTACAACTCTTGATCTAATATTTTACAGCAGCCCACCAAGAGTAACTGTGAGGGCTTTCAGTGTTGTGGCAATACCTACACTTAAGGCCCCAATTTCTGCAGAGTATATAGGGCAGGCCCCTACTTTCAAACATCCAACTTACAAATGACTCCTACTTGCAAACGGAAGGAGACAACAGGAAGTGAGATGAAATTTACCCCTACGTAGGGAAATTCTCTCCTGTAAGTGTTAATATGTGATAAACATGTCTCCTCTTCACTGATGCTTTATCACCAATCCTTGTTTCACTAAAAAACCCAAACTTTCAAAAAACAGGTGAGGTGAAATCTTCTGAAGAGGTGCACAGACAGCAAAACAAATGTTACAGGGGTGATAACCCTTCCCTATGTTTTCCAAAAAGCTTAAAAATAGATTTTTTTGGCTGGAGCTACACTTTAAAAATGTACCAGTTCAAAATTACAAACAGATTCTACTTAACAACAACAAATCTACAGTCCCTGTCTTGTTTGCACTGCCTGTATACTGCTCTTCAGAGTATATAGGGCCTGGGGGCCCCACGCCTTTCCTTTTTTAATTTGGGTGCGGGGTTCCCCTTAATATCCATACAAGACCCAAAGGGCCTGGTGATGGACTGGGCGATGAGGGGTACCCATTTCATTAAAGCCGCAAGCAGTTTTAAATGACTTTTATTCCTTTAAAAATGTCATTTTGTGCAGGGACAGTTCTAAGCACGGGAAACACGCGCCACTTTACAGGTATACTACAGACACCCCCCAGGTACGATATTTAAAGGAATAGTTCACCTTTTTTTTCACTTTTTTTTTTTCACTTTAAGCATCATTAAAATCACTGCTCCCGAAAAATGGTAGTTTTTAAAACTTTTTTTTGCATTGATACATGTCCCCTGGGGCAAGACCCGGGTCCCCAAACCCTTTTTTAGGACAATAACTTGCATATTAGCCTTTAAAATTAGCACTTTTGATTTAGAATGTTTGAGTCCCATAGACTTTAATGGGTTTCTAAAGTTCCCGCAAACTTTCGGTCAGTTTGCAGGTTCTGGGGGTGTTCGGCTCATCCCTAGTAGTGACATGTATGTCCTTGTCCTCAGTGGAGTTCAGCCATACTGATGTGTGTAATCCATATGTAAGTCTGACGTTGAGACGTTCATCAATTTGTCCTGGAGATAGAAAAAAACAAACAGTCATTTTTATTCTTGCTCTTTACAAGATTTTGATTGATCTTACACAGAATCTGTGCATGACTTTCTATGACAGAAGAAGTGTATGCTAAAAAGTCCTTGTGAGATCTCTAATAGTGGGTCTCCCCTGAATTCTCATATTAATTCCTACTATGGCAACTGAAGGAGGTGGTACAGATGTTTGATCAGCCCAAATTTGCACATTGAGGTTGTAACGAGCCCCTTGCTCGCTCGGTTCCACTCTCCCGACACTCCTCGGCTGCTATTGAATCAGATTGCAACGTCTGATGGTTCGGTCTTTTGATGCTCCGGGACTAGAACTACAGCTCTGTGCCATTCTAGTCCAGTTGTGATAGCTCAGAACAAACACCAGGCAGGCTGTATGTAAGTTCAACCAGGAATCTCTTTTATTGCAAAATACAGGCTTTTATACACTAAAAGTGGAGGTGCAGACCTCCTGTTCATATTACTCTAACAATACAGCTGTAACCTAATTAAGCTAATTAACATGAGCTAATTAACTAATCCCTTTAGACAGCCTAGATGACTTAGACATGACCGTTTGGCCAGACTGGCCGTCTTGTATTTCAGAAAATCCAATCAACATTATCACAATCAACATAGACTCTTCTTCACACAATAGCAGAGTTAATTAACACAAATAACAATGGGGATCTAATGACTCTTAGATCCCATAGTAGACTTATTTACAATACACATTTTAGCAGACAATAGACAGACAGGTGTTGGAATTTACATCAGCATCTTCTAACAGTATCTGTCCCCGCATTATGAATCAGCCACTATTCCAATATGGCAAATCCAGGGTCCCCAGGCATACAGCTCACAAAGAGCACCGTTCCCCCAAATGCAAGGACCCCCGATCGATCGGCAAGAGGCTTGCATACAGTCCCCTCCAAAAGTCTCTTTCCCGGCTAGGTCTGTCACAGAAGTCAATTAAAAACAACATATATTGGAGGTGGTATGATCACCTCCTGAACACACGTAAAAAATGCTGCTTTACTGCCAACACATTGATAAAAATGTATCTTCTTAAATTAACTGTATACAGTGCGGCATGGTGCCAAACGCACTAAAAATAGATGTGGGATGTGGCTACATTGCGCTAAATATTGGGTGTGACTTAAAGGGTCTTGGTGAAACCAGGTGTGAGCCTTGTCAGAAAACTCTGCACATATTGTATATACCACAGTTGTTGTAATATACAGTCAGGTCCCTAAATATTGGGACATCGATACAATTCTAATCTTTTTTGGCTCTATACACCACCACAATGGATTTGAAATGAAACAAACAAGATGTGCTTTAACTGCAGACTTTCAGCTTTAATTTGAGGGTATTTACATCCAAAGCAGGTGAATGGTGTAGGAATTACAACAGTTTGTATATGTGCCTACCACATTTTAAGGGACCAAAAGTAATGGGACCATTGGCTGCTCAGCTGTTCCATGGCCAGGTGTGTGTTATTCCCTCATTATCCCATTGACAAGGAGCAGATAAAAGGTCCAGAGTTCATTTCAAGTGTGCTATTTGCATATGGAATCTGTTGCTGTCAACTCTCAATATGAGATCCAAAGAACTGTCACTATCAGTGAAGCAAGCCATCATTAGGCTGAAAAAACAAAACAAACCCATCAGAGAGCATAAAAAAATACAAAAGACCCCCTAACGGGGCTTTAAAGCAGACAATGAAATGAAATATGAATGGTTGAAAAAATTCAATTTTATTGGTACAAAAATTATGTTAAAAAGGACATTGAAAATAAGTACTGACTATTAGAGTCAGGACATGAACTGGATATGGCGTACAATAGCAGCGGACAAAGCATACAATTAAAACCAATACAAGACACAATGTGCCAAAGGGCAACCAGCGTATTCACAAGTGTTGAAGCCTTAGTAAATAGCAACAAACAATGCCTATAAAATAAGGGCGATATACAATACGGTGTATGTGGAACAACGAAGATTGTATGTGTAAATCCTGACGCGTTTCGACCCTTCCCGGGTCTTCTTCAGAGGATGGTTGTCCACTGTAAAAAGGTCGACATGTATCAAACATAGCATCAAACTCAACAATATCAAACCTAAACATGTATACCAAATGATGTAGCTGCCCAGGTCACATAATTACCTATTGCCGGAATTTTGACGTTATAAGGTCAGTTCTAACATTGTAGGGTATTTAAGGTGGTGCGATTTCTCCTCTGCTCCCCTGTCTCCCCCCTGCGCCAGACCGGCTCCCAGGCGAGCGGGTGGTGGGCCAAGTGTATCTTGCGAGGGATCACGTCTACCAGCCCCCCATATAGGAGAGGGAAGGGAGAGGCAACAGACAACCCAAAATGCACCCGGATAGGTTCACGTTAATGCTAAAAATGAAAAATTGAAAAAATATAATAAGTAAAAAGCAAGAGGTCAGTAAGTTCGTCCACATAGATTGGGGGATTGGTGGATAGGTAGATCCATGGGTGTGCAGAAGGGCATTGCTAGAGAAGGGGAAAACGGGACAAATGTGAAAGAACAAGGGGGAAAAAAAAGGAGGGGAAGGGGGGAGAGGAGGAGGGGAAGGAAAGAGCTGGTGAAGGAAAAAGTGAATGTGAGACAAGAGTGAACTAAAGAAAAGCAAATGCCCTGCTGCCAATCAATACCCATGCAAAAATAGGGATGTGTGGAAAAAGCACTAGGGTAAGAGTACCAACCAACCGCCAGTGAGTGAGCCCAGTGGAAAAGAGGGGGGGGAGGGGGGGTGAATGACCAGGAGGTGGAATGAGTGAGGAAAGGAAAGGGGGGAAGAGGGGGGAGGGGGGGAGGACGGGGAAAGGGGGAAAGGGGGAAAGGGAGGGGAAAGGAGGGGAAGGGGAAAGAAAGAGGGGAAAGGAGGGGAAAGGAGGGGAAAGGGAAAGAAAGGAAGGAAGGTGATGGCGAGGGGAGAAAAATCGCCGGGGGGGTGGGTGTGGGGTGGGGTGTGGGGGTTGAGGTGTGGGGTGGGTGCGGTTCTGTGGGGAGTGATAGGAAAGTGTAGAAAGTGTAGGGGAGGATAAAGGGCAATGGGGGAGTGTGTGGGGATGAACTAAGAGTGTATGTGAGGGAAGGGAAAAAGGGATGTGAAGAAAAAAAAAAAAAACCCTAAAACAAACATGCACAGCACAACCTGCAAAACGTGAAAAAGACAAACAGTGACAAAGTGTAGGGGTGGTGGTGGAACTAATTACCCAAGCAGAGACTGAATAGGAAGGTTGATATATTCCTCATTCTGAAAAGATTGAGGTATGTATAAGAAGTCATAGCAAAATAAGCAATGATTTCAGAGAAAAACACAACAACTAAGTCTAAGTTGCTGGAATAGTGAAAGCATTACAACCATTCCGGGTGTACTTACCAGAGTGTTCAGTCAGCGAGTACATTGACGAGCGTCTCCAAATTGAAGAGGATCCAATGAAGTTCCCCTGGAATTTCTTATATTTATAGGGAGTATTAATTAGCTAACTCCCATCAGGTGCGGGTGTATGTCGGCTCCCTCCCTTCCTCCCCCCCCACACTGGGGGAAACGAGTAGCACAGCTGTGCGCTCCTACGTGACCCCCCGGCGTTCCGGAGAGGACAAGGGAAGGGGGAGAGGGGGGAGGGAAGGGGAGGGGAAGAGGGAAGGGGGAGGAAAAAAGAGAGGGAGGGGGAAGAAGAGGGGGCGGAAGGAAAGGAGGAAGGAAGGGGAAGGAGGGGAAATGGAAGGGGGGGGAGGAAAAAGGGGGGGGGGGGACTAAATTGGGAAGGAAGGAAAAAGTAGGTAATGTTGGATCTTCTCATATTTAAACAGAGTGTTGTAGCACATCTGGGATATGGGGTCCTTTCCCATGGGTTATTGTGTCTTTCCAGATGAGAACCCCTGCAGAAAAGGGGCAAAAGAAATTGATTCATTTAAGCCCGGTGGAGAGGTGGCTTGTAACTGGAATATCCATCTCTGCTCTTTCTGCAGCAGAGACTTGTTCCAGTCGCCCCCTCTGATGGGGATCTTAATTTTGTACAGGGCCGCAAAGGTAACTCTAGGGACTCTGTAGTTGTGTGTGAAAATGATATGCCTCCCCATAGGGAGGTACGGATTCCCCACCTCCACACTATAGATGTGTTGGGAAATGCGTTTCCAGAATTCCTGCCTGGTCTTCCCCACATAGTACGCACCACATTCGCACTCCATCAGATACACTATTCCGCGAGTGCGGCAATTTACAAACTGTGTGGGTGTGAATGTGCTTCCATTGGGTAAAACAAAGGTTTTATCTTGTTTAATGAATGAACAATATGAGCAATGTCCACAGGGGAAAGAACTCACTGTGGAACAATGTTTTAATCTTCTATTGTCATTGGTGTACTCACTTCGAACGAGTTTGTCACGTAGTGACATGGCTCTCTTGTACGTTATGGTGGGTTTATCTTGGACGAATCCATGCAGTTTAGGGTCATCTGTGAGAATGCTCCAATGCCGCTCTATGATTTTTTTAATAGCCTGATGTTGTCGGGAATAACGCATGATAATCCGGGTGGGATTACATCCAGAACTTTGGGAGGGTTTGGATTTAAAAAGTAGTTGAGATCTAGAGTGTCCTATAGCTTTATTGTAAGCTTTTTTAAGGCATGATCTACTGTAGCCCCTTGCTAACAATCGACTTTGGAGCCCCTCCGCTTCTTTTTTGACCAAAAGTAATGGGACCATTGGCTGCTCAGCTGTTCCATGGCCAGGTGTGTGTTATTCCCTCATTATCCCATTGACAAGGAGCAGATAAAAGGTCCAGAGTTAATTTCAAGTGTGCTATTTGCATATGGAATCTGTTGCTGTCAACTCTCAATATGAGATCCAAAGAGCTGTCACTATCAGTGAAGCAAGCCATCATTAGGCTGAAAAAACAAAACAAACCCATCAGAGAGATAGTAAAATCATTAGGTGTGGCCAAATCAACTCATTGGAACATCTTTAAAAAGAAAGAACACACCGGTGAGCTCAGCAACACCAAAAGACCCGGAAGACCACGGAAAACAACTGTGGTGGATGACCAAAGAATTCTTTCCCTGGTGAAGAAAACACCCTTCACAACAGTTGGCCAGATCAAGAACACTCTCTAGGAGGTAGGTGTGTGTGTCAAGGTCAACAATCAAGAGAAGACTTCACCAGAGTGAATACAGAGGGTTCACCACAAGATGTAAACCAATGGTGAGCCTCAAAAACAGGAAGGCCAGATTAGAGTTTGCCAAACAACATTTAAAAAAAGCCTTCACAGTTCTGGAACAACATCCTATGGACAGATGAGACCAAGATCAACTTGTACCAGAGTGATGGGAAGAGAAGAGTATGGAGAAGGAAAGGAACTGCTCATGATCCAAAGCATACCACCTCATTAGTGAAGCATGGTGGTAGTGTCATGGTGTGGGCATGTATGGCTGCCAATGGAACTGGTTCTCTTGTATTTATTGATGATGTGACTTCTGACAAAAGCAGCAGGATGAATTCTGAAGTGTTCCGGGCAATATTATCTGCTCAAATTCAGCAAAATGCTTCAGAACTCATTGGACGGCGCTTCGCAGTGCAGATGGACAATGACCCGAAGAATACTGCAAAAGTAACCAAAGAGTTTTTTAAGGGAAAGAAGTGGAATGTTATGCAATGGCCAAGTCAATCACCTGACCTGAATCCGATTGAGCATTCATTTCACTTGCTGAAGACTAGGGATGAGCCGAACACCCCCCGGTTCGGTTCGCACCAGAACCCGCGAACGGACCGCAAGTTCGCACGAACGTTAGAACCCCATTGACGTCTATGGGACTCGAACGTTCGAAATCAAAAGTGCTCATTTTAAAGGCTAATTTGCATGGTATTGTCCTAAAAAGGGTTTGGGGACCCGGGTCCTACCCCAGGGGACATGTATCAATGCAAAAAAAACTTTTAAAAACGGCCGTTTTTTCGGGAGCAGTGATTTTAATGATGCTTAAAGTAAAAAAAAAAAAGTGAAATATTCCTTTAAATATCGTACCTGGGGGGTGTCTATAGTATGCCTGTAAAGTGACGCGTGTTTCCCATGTTTAGAACAGTCCCTGCACCAAATGTCATTTTTAAAGGAAAAAATCTCATTTAAAACTGCTTGCGGGTTTAATGTCATGTCGGGTCATGGCAATATGGATGAAAATCAGTGAGACAAACGGCATGGGTACCCCCCAGTCCATTACCAGGCCCTTTGGGTCTTGTATGGATATTAAGGGGAACCCCGCACCCAAATTAAAATAAGGAAAGGTCCCTATATACTCTGAACAGCAGTATTCAGGCGGTGCAAACAAGACAGGGACTGTAGGTTTGTTGTTAAGTAGAATCTGTTTGTAATTTTGAACATTTTTAATGTGTTTAGCTCCAGCCAAAAAATCTTTTCTAAGCTTTTTGGAAAACATAGGGAAGGGTTATCACCCCTGTGACATTTGTTTTGCGTCTTTCCTCCTCTTCAGAAGATTTCACCTCACTTTTTTGTCCCAATGAAAAATGTTTTTGGAAAATTTGGGTTTTTTTGTGGAACAAGGATTGGAAAGCATCAGTGGAAAGGAGAAATTGTTTTCCCATATTAACTCTTACAGGAGAGAATTTCCCTTCCTTAGGGGTAGATTTCATCTCACTTCCTGTTGTCTCCTTCCGTTTGCAAGTAGGAGTCGTTTGTAAGTTAGATGTTTGAAAGTAGGGTCCTGCCCTATATACTCAGCAGAAATTTGGGCCTTAGGTGTTGCTGTGGCCAAAACACTGTAAGCCCTCACAGGGCCCTGCTGTGAAATATTAGATCAAGAATTGTAATTACATGCCCCTGTTGAACAGGAGCTGAAAAATTAGGCCTTAGGCACTGGTGCTGGTGCCACAACACTGCAACCCCTCACAGACACTCTAGTTGGAACGCAGGAACGAGCCCTGCTGCAAAGTATTGCATCAAAAATTGTAATTACACGCCCCTGTTAGACAGGGGCAGAAAAATTGGGTCTTAGGCACTGGTGCTGGTGCCACAACACTGCAACCCCTCACAGACACTCTAGTTGAAACGCAGGAACAAGCCCTGCTGCAAAGTATTGCATCAAAAATTGTAATTACACGCCCCTGTTAGACAGGGGCTGAAAAATTGGGTCTTAGGCACTGGTGCTGGTGCCACAACACTGCAACCCCTCACAGACACTCTAGTTGGAATGCAGGAACGAGCCCTGCTGCAAAGTATTACATCAAAAATTGTAATTACACGCCCCTGTTAAACAGGGGCTGAAAAATTGTGCCTTAGGCACTGGTGGTGGCGCCCAGAACCAAAAATGTTCTTACAAGCTATCAGCGTGATGATTGAGGAGGAAGAGGATAATTACTCAGGGATAGTCACTCAGCATCAGGATAGGCAGTCTTTGAAGGGATCTGAGATTTCAAAAAAAATTATTCGGTTACATCTGCATCAGGTGCTTGGTAGCTGGTGGTGATCCAAGACTGATTCATTTTTATGAAGGTCAGCCGATCGACCGAGTCGGTGGACAGACGCACCCTGTGATCGGTTACCACGCCTCCAGCAGCACTGAATGTGCGTTCCGAAAGAACGCTGGATGCAGGACAGGCCAGTAGCTCAATTGCATACTGTGCAAGCTCTGGCCAGTGATCCATCCTCAAGACCCAGTAACCCAGAGGATTTTCGGTGGGAAAGGTGTCCAAGTCTGATCTTGCCCCTAGGTATTCCTGCACCATGTAAAACAGACGCTGGCGATGGTTGCTGGAACCGATCATACCTTGGGGCTGCGGACCAAAAAATTGTCTGAACGCATCGGTCAGACGGCCACCTTCTCCACCGCTCCTTCTTTGACTGACCGAAGCCTCAGCAACACGTTGTCCAGAAACAGGAGTTTGTAACCTCTCAGTCTCTGGGAACGCGTTGCACAGACCTTTCTGCAAGGCCTCCCGAAGATGTTTCATCCTCTGCTCCCTCTGCGATGGCAAGATAAGGTCCGCAACCTTACCCTTGTAACGTGGATCAAGGAGGGTTGCCAGCCAGTATTGGTCCTTCTCCTTGATACCACGAATACGAGGATCCTTACGCAGGCTTTGCAGGATCAGGGAGGCCATGCAGCGTAGGTTTGCTGAGGCATTCGGTCCGGAGTCCTCTGGGTCACTAAGGACAACAACGTCCGCAGCCACCTCCTCCCAGCCACGTACAAGTCCATGTGTTCCTTGGGACTGATCCCTTAAAGACTGCTGATGCTGAGTGCCAGGCTCCACCTCCATACTGACACAATCTTCCTCCTCCTCCTCCTCCTCCTCCTCGTCCTCTTCCTGTGTGATCGGCGGGCACGCAGGAACACTGTCTGGATAAAGGGGGCCTTGAGAGCTAAGGAAGTCCTCCTCTTCCTGCCTCTGTTCTGCCTCAAGTGCCCTGTCCATTATTCCACGCAGCGTGTGCTCCAACAGGTGGACAAGGGGGACAGTGTCACTGATGCATGCACTGTCAGTGCTCACCATCCTCGTGGCCTCCTCGAATGGTGACAGGACAGTGCATGCATCCCTGATCATGGCCCACTGGCGTGGGGAAAAAAAACCAAGGTCCCCTGACCCTGTCCTGGTGCCATAGTCGCACAGGTACTCATTGATGGCCCTCTGCTGCGTGTGCAGCCGCTGCAGCATGGCCAACGTCGAGTTCCACCTGGTGGGCATGTCACAGATTAGGCGGTTCTTGGGCAGGTTAAACTCCTTTTGGAGGTCCGTCAGCCGAGCACTGGCATTATATGACCGGCGGAAATGCACAGAGACTTTCCTGGCCTGCCTCAGGACATCCTGTAAGCCCGGGTACCTGCCCAAGAACCGCTGCACCACCAAGTTAAGGACGTGAGCCAAACAGGGCACATGGGTCAGTTGTCCCTGTCGGAGGGCAGAGAGGAGGTTGGTGCCATTGTCGCAAACCACCATTCCTGCCTTAAGTTGGCGTGGCGTCAACCACCTCTGAACCTGCCCCTGCAGAGCTGACAGAACCTCTGCCCCAGTGTGGCTCCTGTCCCCCAAGCACACCAGCTCAAGCACCGCATGGCATCTTTTGGCCTGCGTACTTGCGTAGCCCCTTGAACGCCTACGGAGCACCGCTGGTTCCGAGGAAGAGGCCATGGAGGAAGAAGAAGAGGAGGGGGTGGAGGAGAGAGGTGTGTCACAATCAGCATTTTGGAGGCGTGGTGGCGGAACAACCTCCAACACTACTGCACCTTGTCCTGCATCCTTCCCAGCTGCCAGCAGAGTCACCCAATGCGCCGTGAAACTTAAGTAACGTCCCTGTCCATGCCTGCTGGACCATGAGTCAGCGGTAATATGCACCTTACCGCTGACCGCCCTGTCCAGCGAGGCATGGACATTGCCTTCCACATGCCGGTAGAGAGCCGGAATCGCCTTCCGTGAGAAAAAGTGGCGTTTGGGTACCTGCCACTGAGGAACCGCACATTCCACAAACTCACGGAAGGGGGCAGAGTCTACCAACTGAAAAGGCAGCAGTTGAAGTGCTAGCAATTTTGCCAAGCTAGCATTCAACCGCTGGGCATGTGGATGGCTGGGAGCAAACTTCTTTCGGCGGTGCAGCAGCTGGGGCAGGGAAATTTGCCTGGTACAATCTGACGTCGGTGTACCAAAAGCAGATTGCCCACAAGTACTTGGCTGTGACACACCTAATTCTACACCTTCATTCCTCTCACTGCAGGTCGCAGAGAGGACTGAAGGTCTAGTGGGGTTGGAAATCTCAGCTGATGAGGAGCAAGGAGAGATCGTCTTTGTTCTTTGGTGTGGGTCTTTTAGATACGCTTGCCAACGAACTGCATGGCAGGTCAACATATGTCTGGTCAAGCATGTGGTACCCAAGCGGGAGATGTTTTGGCCATGCGAGATACGCTTGAGACATATGTTGCAAATAGCAGCGGTGCGATCTGATGCACTCGTCTCAAAAAAGGCCCACACCAAAGAACTTTTTGAATAACGCGCAGAGACTGCAGCGCCCTGCACATGTGGAGCTTTGGGGTGTGATGCAGTCAATGTGCTGCCCTTAGGCTGGCCCCTGGAGGGCATCCTGCCTAGTTGGTGATGTGCCACCTCCTCCTCCTCCTCCTCCTCCTCTCTCCTATCAGGCACCCACGTTGAGTCAGTGACCTCATCATCCCCTCCCTCCTCATCACTGGAGCAAACCTGGCAGTATGCTGCAGCAGGGGGAGCATGACTGCCAGATTGCTGTCCTTCTTGGGCACCCCCTCTGTCCGTGCTCATGTTACTGCCTTCATTGAGCTCAGTATCATCATCAGAGCCTTCCAAACGCTGGGCATCCTCCTGGAGCATGTACCCAACACTGTGGTCAAACAGTTCGAGGGAATCCTCATGAGGACATGGTGGAGCTAGGGAAGGAGTCACTGATGACATTGAGCTGAGGGAAGAGGCCGCTGCTTTGCCAGACAAAGCACCCTGGGCATGGGTGAGAGAGGATGAGGAGGATGAGGACGGCTTGGTCATCCACTCGACCAAGTCTTCCGCATGTTGCGGCTCAACACGGCCAGCTGCCGAAAAAAAGGCCAAGCGTGTCCCATGGCCACGTGCTGATGAGGATGCACCGTCTCCACGACCAGCACTAGACACAGAGCCTGCTTGCCCTCTCTTATTGGCTTGTGACTGTCTGCCTCTCCTTCTTGGCCTTCCAGACATACTAATGGCCTGTAGCTGCACTAAGCTGGGATAGAACACCTGTAATTTTCTTCAGGTAGCTTTATATACTGTAACCAGACAAGCCTGCCTGTCAGTAGGAAGATAACAGGAACGGATCTAGCTGAACACTGTGAGCAGGACGTACTGCACTAAATGTATATAGCAGGAACGGATCTAGCTGAACACTGTGAGCAGGACGCACTGCACTGAATGTAAATACCAGGAACGGATCTAGCTGAACACTGTGAGCAGGACGCACTGCACTGAATGTAAATAGCAAGAACGGATCTAGCTGAACACTGTGAGCAGGACGCACTGCACTGAATGTAAATAGTCTAGCTGCCTGACCGTGGTACTAATAGGATCAAAAAGAACACCTGTAATTTTCTTAAGGTAGCTTTATATACTGTAACCAGACAAGCCTGCCTGTCAGTAGGAAGATAACAGGAACGGATCTAGCTGAACACTGTGAGCAGGACACACTGTACTAAATGTAAATAGTCTAGCTGCCTGACCGTGGTACTAATAGGATCAAAAAGAACACCTGTAATTTTCTTCAGGTAGCTTTATATACTGTAACCAGACAAGCCTGCCTGTCAGTAGGAAGATAACAGGAACGGATCTAGCTGAACACTGTGAGCAGGACGTACTGCACTAAATGTATATAGCAGGAACGGATCTAGCTGAACACTGTGAGCAGGACGCACTGCACTGAATGTAAACAGCAGGAACGGATGTAGCTGAACACTGTGAGCAGGACGCACTGCACTGAATGTAAATAGCAGGAACGGATCTAGCTGAACACTGTGAGCAGGACGCACTGCACTGAATGTAAATAGCAGGAACGGATGTAGCTGAACACTGTGAGCAGGACGCACTGCACTAAATGTAAATACCAGGAACGGATCTAGCTGAACACTGTGAGCAGGACGCACTGCACTGAATGTAAATAGCAGGAACGGATCTAGCTGAACACTGTGAGCAGGACGCACTGCACTGAATGTAAATAGCAGGAACGGATCTAGCTGAACACTGTGAGCAGGACGCACTGCACTGAATGTAAATAGCAGGAACGGATCTAGCTGAACACTGTGAGCAGGACGCACTGCACTAAATGTAAATACCAGGAACGGATCTAGCTGAACACTGTGAGCAGGACGCACTGCACTGAATGTAAATAGCAGGAACGGATCTAGCTGAACACTGTGAGCAGGACGCACTGCACTAAATGTAAATACCAGGAACGGATCTAGCTGAACACTGTGAGCAGGACGCACTGCACTGAATGTAAATACCAGGAACGGATCTAGCTGAACACTGTGAGCAGGACGCACTGCACTGAATGTAAATAGCAGGAACGGATCTAGCTGAACACTGTGAGCAGGACGCACTGCACTAAATGTAAATACCAGGAACGGATCTAGCTGAACACTGTGAGCAGGACGCACTGCACTGAATGTAAATAGCAGGAACGGATCTAGCTGAACACTGTGAGCAGGACGCACTGCACTAAATGTAAATACCAGGAACGGATCTAGCTGAACACTGTGAGCAGGACGCACTGCACTGAATGTAAATACCAGGAACGGATCTAGTTGAACACTGTGAGCAGGACGCACTGCACTGAATGTAAATAGCAGGAACGGATCTAGCTGAACACTGTGAGCAGGACGCACTGCACTAAATGTAAATACCAGGAACGGATCTAGCTGAACACTGTGAGCAGGACGCACTGCACTGAATGTAAATACCAGGAACGGATCTAGCTGAACACTGTGAGCAGGACGCACTGCACTGAATGTAAATAGTCTAGCTGCCTGACCGTGGTACTAATAGGATCAAAAAGAACACCTGTAATTTTCTTAAGGTAGCTTTATATACTGTAACCAGACAAGCCTGCCTGTCAGTAGGAAGATAACAGGAACGGATCTAGCTGAACACTGTGAGCAGGACACACTGTACTAAATGTAAATAGTCTAGCTGCCTGACCGTGGTACTAATAGGATCAAAAAGAACACCTGTAATTTTCTTAAGGTAGCTTTATATACTGTAACCAGACAAGCCTGCCTGTCAGTAGGAAGATAACAGGAACGGATCTAGCTGAACACTGTGAGCAGGACACACTGTACTAAATGTAAATAGTCTAGCTGCCTGACCGTGGTACTAATAGGATCAAAAAGAACACCTGTAATTTTCTTAAGGTAGCTTTATATACTGTAACCAGACAAGCCTGCCTGTCAGTAGGAAGATAACAGGAACGGATCTAGCTGAACACTGTGAGCAGGACACACTGTACTAAATGTAAATAGTCTAGCTGCCTGACCGTGGTACTAATAGGATCAAAAAGAACACCTGTAATTTTCTTAAGGTAGCTTTATATACTGTAACCAGACAAGCCTGCCTGTCAGTAGGAAGATAACAGGAACGGATCTAGCTGAACACTGTGAGCAGGACACACTGTACTAAATGTAAATAGTCTAGCTGCCTGACCGTGGTACTAATAGGATCAAAAAGAACACCTGTAATTTTCTTCAGGTAGCTTTATATACTGTAACCAGACAAGCCTGCCTGTCAGTAGGAAGATAACAGGAACGGATCTAGCTGAACACTGTGAGCAGGACGTACTGCACTAAATGTATATAGCAGGAACGGATCTAGCTGAACACTGTGAGCAGGACGCACTGCACTGAATGTAAATAGCAGGAACGGATCTAGCTGAACACTGTGAGCAGGACGCACTGCACTGAATGTAAATAGCAGGAACGGATCTAGCTGAACACTGTGAGCAGGACGCACTGCACTGAATGTAAATAGCAGGAACGGATCTAGCTGAACACTGTGAGCAGGACGCACTGCACTGAATGTAAATAGCAGGAACGGATCTAGCTGAACACTGTGAGCAGGACGCACTGCACTGAATGTAAACAGCAGGAACGGATGTAGCTGAACACTGTGAGCAGGACGCACTGCACTGAATGTAAATAGCAGGAACGGATCTAGCTGAACACTGTGAGCAGGACGCACTGCACTGAATGTAAATAGCAGGAACGGATGTAGCTGAACACTGTGAGCAGGACGCACTGCACTAAATGTAAATAGCAGGAACGGATCTAGCTGAACACTGTGAGCAGGACGCACTGCACTGAATGTAAATAGCAGGAACGGATCTAGCTGAACACTGTGAGCAGGACGCACTGCACTGAATGTAAATAGCAGGAACGGATCTAGCTGAACACTGTGAGCAGGACGCACTGCACTGAATGTAAATAGCAGGAACGGATCTAGCTGAACACTGTGAGCAGGACGCACTGCACTGAATGTAAATAGCAGGAACGGATCTAGCTGAACACTGTGAGCAGGACGCACTGCACTGAATGTAAATAGCAGGAACGGATCTAGCTGAACACTGTGAGCAGGACGCACTGCACTGAATGTAAATAGCAGGAACGGATCTAGCTGAACACTGTGAGCAGGACGCACTGCACTGAATGTAAATAGCAGGAACGGATCTAGCTGAACACTGTGAGCAGGACGCACTGCACTGAATGTAAATAGCAGGAACGGATCTAGCTGAACACTGTGAGCAGGACGCACTGCACTGAATGTAAATAGCAGGAACGGATCTAGCTGAACACTGTGAGCAGGACACACTGCACTAAATGTAAATAGTCTAGATAGAAGATAACAGGAACGGATCTAGCTAAACTGAATACAGTGTATATATATATATGCAACACCTGGGATGCATATATATACACAATACACTGTAAGTGCAGCTAACTGACTGACTGTTCTGCCTAATCTATCTAACTCAAATCAAATGACACTGTCTCTCTCTCTCTCTATCTCTCAGCACACCGGAACACACACTACACAGGGCCGCCGTGCAGGCGGCCTTATATAGTGTGGGGTGTGTACTAAATCCCCTGAGCCATAATTGGCCAAAGCCACCCTGGCTTTGGCCAATTACAGCTCTCTCTACTGACGGCGCTGTGATTGGCCAAGCATGCGGGTCATAGTGCATGCTTGGCCAATCATCAGCCAGCAATGCACTGCGATGCCGCAGTGAATTATGGGCCGTGACGCGCCACACGAATTTGGCGCGAACGGCCCATATCGTTCGCAATTCGACGGACGGTCGAACAGCCGATGTTCGAGTTGAACATGGGTTCGACTCGAACACGAAGCTCATCCCTACTGAAGACAAAACTGAAGGGAAAATGACCCAAGAACAAGCAGGAACTGAAGACAGTTGCAGTAGAGGCCTGGCAGAGCATCACCAGGGATGAAACCCAGCGTCTGGTGATGTCTACGCGTTCCAGACTTCAGGCTGTAATTGACTGCAAAGGATTTGCAACCAAGTATTAAAAAGTGAAAGTTTGATGGATGATTGTTAATCTGTCCCATTACTTTTGGTCCCTTAAAAAGTGGGAGGCACATATATAAACTGTTGTAATTCCTACACCGCTCACCTGATTTGGATGTAAATACCCTCAAATTAAAGCTGAAACTCTTCTGTTAAAGCACATCTTGTTCATTTTATTTCAAATCCATTGTGGTGGTGTATAGAGCCAAAAAGATTAGAATTGTATCGATGTCCCATTATTTATGGACCTGACTGTATGTTATATGATATATTCTATAATGTAACAAATATTTCCTAAAGTAAATCTAAAGCCAAAATTATTCCCCATTTGGGGTGTGGTAGGGAATAGTAGAACCTCGGCCATTTGTGTCCCAATGGAGAGATTTCCCTTATTTTCTGTTTTGGAAACACAGCGAGAAGTGAGAAGAAATCGCCCCAAAGTGAACTCAGCCCCCTCCTAGACAGTTGTCACTAGATGTCTTGTCCCCATCAGAAGATTTCCCCTCTCTTCCTGATCTGGTGGAGACGCTGTCACTTTCTATCCCGGTGACATTGGTGATTAGGACTAATAGAGAGGGTGAATCTCCCTAACGGGGACCTACCTGGGGGTTCTAACTCTTACCACCTATCTATCTATCTATCTATCTATCTATCTATCTATCTATCTATCTATCTATCTATCTATCTATCTATCTATCTATCTATCTATCTATCTCTTCTATTGAGTAATTGCACTATGTGTATATGTGTATCTGCAGCATAACAACCACCCAAACATACAGCCATAGTCATTAAGAACTATCGTCAGTGTAAAGTAATTAAGAACCTGGAAGTGATGGCTTGGCCCCCACAGAGCCCTGATCTCACCATCATGGAGTCTGTCTGGGATGACATGAAGAGACGGAAGGATTGGATGCAGACAAAATCCACAGAAGATCTGTGCTTAATTCTCCAAGATGTAAGAGAACAACCTACCTACCGAGTTCCTTCAACTGTGTGTAAGTCTGCCTAGAAGAAGGCAAAGGGGGGTCACCCCAAATATTGATTGGATTAGAATTTCTATTCTCTTCATTCACTTTCCATTTTGTTAATTATTAAAAATAAACGAATAACTCTTAGATTTGTGAAAGCATTCCTCATTTACAGCATCATACCTGCCTAAGACTTTTGCACAGTACCGTACATACTGTGGCACTAAAAATATTTGCAAATAAACTTCTAAGTCTTGAAACTCCTTTATAATATCACGGTACACATGAAACACATAGGAAGAAAGTTTTGTGCACCCTCAAAAGTTTTTATGTATATTGTGGTTGTGGTGAGGGGGGGCTGTTCTTCTTATTCTTGTTCTCTATGTACTATGATGTTGGAAACAGAGTTTCAAGATTAAAATGGAACTAAACTAATCTAATTTCAGAGATACAGCATTACATACATCTGCACTTTGTACATTACATACAACTGATACCTGTACCCAGTACATCACATACACCTGACACCTGTACTCTGTACATTACATTCACTTGACACCTGTACCCTGTACATTACATACACCTGACCCCTACATTCAGTACATTACATACACCTGTCCCCTGCACTCAGTACACTGCATAAACCTGGTTTCTGCACTCAGTACATTACATACACCTGACACCTGTAATCAGTATAATACATACACCTGACTCCTGCAATCAGTACATTATGTACACCTGACCCTTGTACTCGGTACATTACATACACCTGACCCCTGCACTCAGTACATTACATACATCTGACTCCAGCACTCAGTACATTACATACACCTGACTCCTGCACTCAGTACATTATGTACACCTGACCCCTGTACTCAGTACATTACATACACCTAACCCCTGCACTCGGTACATTACATATACCTGACTCCTGCACTCAGTATATTACATACACCTGACTCCTGCACTCAGTACATTACATGCATCTGACTCCTGCACTCAGTACATTACATACACCTTCCTGCACTCAGTACATTACATACACCTGACTCCTGCACTCAGTACATTATGTACACCTCACCCCTGTACTCAGCACATTACATACACCTAACCCCTGCACTCAGTACATTACATACACCTGACTACTGCACTCAGTATATTACATGCACCTGACTCCTGCACTCAGTACATTACGTACACCTGACCCCTGTACTCGAGACATTACATACACCTGACCCCTGCGCTGAGCTGCCCTGTCTGTGTCTATTAACACAGACAGGGCAGATTC
This sequence comes from Lithobates clamitans, assembly GCA_037952925.1. Classification (NCBI taxonomy): domain Eukaryota; kingdom Metazoa; phylum Chordata; class Amphibia; order Anura; family Ranidae; genus Lithobates; species Lithobates clamitans. The sequence goes on along the minus strand of JBBGZY010000323.1, from coordinate 8,386,314 downwards.
GGCCCTACCCCTTACTCCCTCCTCACTGGCTGTGAGTGACAGCAGCAGGAGCCAATTGCTCCCACTGCTGTCTCTCAGTCAATGAGGAGGGAGAGAGACGAGAGATGCACATTGCTGGATTAGGCTCAGGTAAGTGTAGGGGAGGCTGGGGGAGGTAGCTGCATTCAGAGTGTTCTTACCCTAATGTAGGGAATGGATTAAGATAAAAAAAAGTCAACATTAGAACCACATTAAATCGGGTATTCTTGTGAATTACAATAAAAGCCAGGAAATGCTTTTTCAAGAATTTGTACCATGGCGCAATTCAACCCAGTCACAATAGTTTTAGCAAATCAGCCCAACAGTACACTCAATAGTACAGAGTACACGGTAATATTTTATGTTCACACAAACAAGTCTATACATTGATAACAGTCAGTGACACACACCTCTGTCAACATTGCTGTAATATTCACTCAGTGTAAAAATAATAACATGATTTTCTGTCATTTTTAGATTTTTTTTTTTTTTTGCACAAACAGGATTTCAGTTACAATAGCTGCCTATATTCTACAACTACCAAGTTGACCAATGCCCTACAAGTTTTAATTGACAAAATAATAGAGTAGTTTAATATGAATCCATTATAAAAATCTATTTTATTCCCCATTATGAGGTCTTACCGCCATATAAAAATAGACCAGTAAAAATGCTAAATAGAGAGAAGTGGACTAAATAAGAAATTCACTTTCAGCCAAAGCAGGTTGGTTCTGTATCATGCATTATGAGGCTGGCTTTTGATGCAATTTGAAGTCCACCTGTCTTAAACCAGCAGGGATTTCTTTTCTATCTTTTATAAGAGCTTTCTGCTGCCAATTACCAGCCGCTGAAACAGTTGGAGATAGATTTTTTTTTGTTACTGATTGTTACAAATACAAACTCATTAAAAATTTTATCTTCCGTCTTTCGACAGGTTTTCTTTTTCAACATTGTCACAGCAGAAAGCATCTTATGAATCAAGTGATCTTTTTGTGCTCATTGCAACTTTCTAAATGTGAAAACATATTTTAATGAGGCTCTGCAGCTTCTGATCACAGCATCCAAGCCAACGTATTGTTCTCCCCATATCTGTCCCCTTCCATTAACAGGGAAATTAAAACATTTATTTTAATGAACTAGTCGCAGTATAACATTTTGGAGGTTCATTTCACGGTATGTGGAAATTTCATTCGTAAGGGCCATTTTTTAAATTATTAAGTGTCCATTAGACCAAGCATCAATAGCTATGGAAATACAGGATAATGGTAATGTAATAAAATTCACTAATTAGGCCCATTGTGATTTTATATTTAGTCCTCTGTGGCATAATGAGTCTAACCAGGAATATCACAACATAGCATATTTAATATGATATATAGAAAAGTATTTTAAAAAATGTTCTCATAAAAAGATATCGTAATTACTAGGAAAACGATAAAGAACTTTCCAAAGTAAAGTCCACATTGAACATGATCACCATGTGTAATAACTCTCCGATTATAATATATTTTTTTAAACAGAGAAGAAAGATTTGAAACTTATTAGTGGGCTGTAATAACAATGTAAAAGAATCTTACGTTATCCTTATTTAAAATTCGAATATCTAAAGTTATTTTGAGTAGAAGTGGGGATCTTATTCTATATTCGGCATTACAAACTTGACATGGGCTTGTTTAATGACAGATACATGGAGCTATGTTGTTGGGTTACCCATATTATTAAGAAATAAGGATTTAGCATTCATCAGAAATAATCTGATCCATGCCATACTACAATCAGGTCATCTATGAAAACGACCATACCAGGCAATGTTGGTTTTAAATGGGTTACCATGGGCAAATAAAGTAGATTCTTCCCACCAGCCCATGTAAAGATTCGCCAAAGAGGAGGAAAATTTTGCCCCCATGGATCCACCTTGACTCTGAATGTAGTATCGTTCATCCAACATGAAGAAGTTGTGTATCAGCAGGAACTCTACTGCTCTACAAATGAATTCACCTACATTAGGACTGTAACCACTGTAGTATGAAAGATGGTGTTTAATGGCTGACAGTGCTAGAGAGTGAGGAATGCAGGAATACAGAGATCTAACATCTATGGTGATCCAAATGCATTCTGTGGACCAAAACAATTTTCTTGCATGTGGGCTAACAAATGTCCAGTGTCCTTTATAAACCCAGGTAGACGGACAACAAGCGGTTGAAGAAATTGATCAACCCATTCTCCTAATCTTTCCAATAGCAATCCTATGCCGGAAAATATAGGACGACCTTTCACTGGATTATCTTATTTGTGCACTTTGGGGAGATGGTGAAAAACCGGAGTAATGGGATGTGTGACCATGAGATAATCTACAGTTTTTTGATCTAAAACACCCATTTCCTTACCTTCATCCAATAAGTGTAACAATTTTTGTTGTATAGTTGCTGTGGGATCAGAGGGGGAGATATGTGATGTGATCTTCCAGCTGCCTGAGTGCTTCCTGTTTGTAACTAGCAGTATCTAGGATCACTACAGTATCCCCCTTATCTGCCTGGCAAATCACTATGTCAGATCTCATTTTCAAGGCATTTAAAGCTATGGTTACTTGCTTGATCAAATTAATTTTATTTTTACTTCTATTATCTTGTTGACACGATTCCTGCAATTTAACCAATTCTAATTCCACACTATTCTGAAACTAATCCACAATGTCATTTCTGTTTTGAACAGGGTAAAAATAATTATCCCCCATGTTAATGTTTGATTCCTGTATACCAAAAGATCCTCCCTCTGATTCTGCTTGCAGACTCTAAAATGCAGACCTTGCTACTAGGTAATCAAATCTGAAGAAGGTGGTCTCATTTTGAACACTGTGACACACTGTGGATTCACTATCAGAAGGTATATCCTTGAAATGTTTCCTAAGCATTAGATTTCTTACAAAACTATTGATATCCAGTATGGTGGAAAAAAGACAAAAATGTGTACTGGGGACAAAAGACAAGCCCTTAGAAGTTCACAAAACTAAACTAAACTAAAAGTTCACGCATTCTCTCAATCAAGCAGAAGGAGCCGCACTGGCTATTGAACTTCCTTTTTCTCGGCTCGTCATACGCGTTGTACATCACCGCGTTCTCACGTTCTGAATTTTTGCCCAACATTTGTGTGACCGCATGTATGCAAAACAAGTTTGGGCCAACATCCTTCGAACAAAAATCCATGGTTTTGTTGTTGGAAAATCTGATAATGTGTACGGGGCATTAGTAGAAGTATAAATGAGCTGTAATGTTTTCTGCCAATGTTGTACCGGGTATTCCTTCCATATTTCTTGTACCCAAGCAGTCATTGGTTGGGATTTAATGCAGATTTCTTTTTCTTGTAGGCACGAGTAGATAATCGATATACCTTTGTGTAGTGTTTTGGATTTCTTGATAATATTGGGTTACTTTCGCAGGGAGTATGGTCTGGAGTTGTGCATTTTTTTTTAGTAGATGGGCAATCTGCATGTATTTATATTGTTCCTTAGGAGATAGATTGTATTCTATTTGTAAGGTTCTGAAAGGTTTAAGTGATGGGCCTTCTAAGATATAGTCTAAATGAGCAATCCCTTTTTCCTTCCATATGTTAAAATTTATATCTGGAATGATTTGTGAAAAAGCAGATATAGGGAGTTTTAAAAGTGATACCCTACCGCTCCACTGTTGATATTTCCAAAGATGAACACAGGCTTGTAGTGATGCCAGGATATGTGGTGCTAGTTTGTTATCAAGGGAGGTATTATAAGGTACAGTTAGCAAAAAGTCATGTAAGGTCCCCTGGGGAATCTGAGATTGTTCCAAATCAACCCATAGAGCATTGGAGCCTGGAAGCATCCAGTGTTGTAGTTGTACTAATATTGTCGCGAAGTAGTAATCCCGTAATTGTGCATGTCCCACTCCCCCCGCTTTCCTATGTTTAATTAACTTGCCAAATGCGCATCTGGCCCTCTTGCCCTGCCAGAGGTATTTATTTAGTATGTTTTGTAGGGAACTAAAATAAGAAGAGGGTAACGGGATTGGTAAAGTCCTCAATAGATGCAGTAGTTGTGGTAATATTTGCATCTTAAAAGCAGTTAACTGGCCCATCCAGGACAGTTCAGCTCGAGTAAGTTTGTCCAACTTGGAGCTAAGTTTATTTAGGAAGGGAGTGTAGCTGGCTTTTATAAGATCTTCAAGTTTAGGGGTCAGAGTAATGCCCAAGTATTTAATGCCATTGTCTGTCCACGTGTACGGGAATTGTTGTGCTAGTTTTTGTTTGGTCTTGGTCAGGATACCCATGTTTAAAATATAAGACTTGGTCTTGTTCACTTTGTAGTACAATATTCTATTGAATTCCTGCAATACCCGATGAACTGAAGCCAAGGAAGTTATGTAAGGATCAGTATGATGTCATCAGTGAATAAGCTGATGGTATGGTATCTCTTACCCACCTTTAGACCATCTATGTGGGGGTATGAGCATAAGTAAGTGGCCATGGGCTCCATCAGCAAGTTAAAAATCAGTGGGGAAAGAGGGAATCCCTGTTGTGTCCCATTAGTAATTTCAAATGGAATTGACAGTTCCCCTGATGTAGACTTGGGCCGATGGATTAGTGTAGAGTGCCATTATGGCCGAATAAATGGAGCCCATGAAACCAAACCTAATCAGCACTTGTGCTAGAAATTGCCAATGTATCCTATCAAATGCCTTCTCTGCATCCAATGCCAGGAACAGAGAAGGCATTTTGTGTTTGTTGGGCAAGTGAATCACATTCAGTAAGCGTCAGGTAGCGTCAGCTGTCTGGCACCGCTTGGTAAATCCAGACTGATCCATATCTATAAGGGAAGGTAGAATATCTACTAGTCTAGTGGCTAGTAACTTTGCATACATTTTAAGATCGTTGTTGAGTAGTGATATGGGGCAAAGGTTTTGTGAGGTGTATGGATCCTTCCCCGGCTTCGGCAGAGCAACTATCATGGCCTTGAGCATTTCTGGAGGAAATGAGGAAGTGGCAGCAGCAGAACCAAAGCTCTCCACCAAATGTGGACTCGGGATATCTTGAAATGTTTTGTAGTACTCCCCTGTGAAGCCATCCGGGCCCGGGGATTTGTTATTAGGTAGGGATTGGATAATCTGACGTACCTCTGATTCAGTTACAGGGGAGTTGAGGTCTTGAAGATGTTTGTCAGAAAGCTTGGGGAGTTTAATTGTGTCTAGAAATGTTTCTATGATAGCTGGTGAGGGTTGTGGTATGGTGGGATCATTCTTAAGGTTGTATAGTGACCCATAATAATGACTAAAAGCATCGGCTTTAGCTTGGGGATTAAACAGTTTTGTGTGGGTGTTGGGGTGTAATATGTATGGGATTTGGGTTTTGTATCTGTGCTCTTTGATTTGGTTAGCTAATAGTTTCCCTGCTCTATTGCCACTTGAGTAATAGAACATTTTGAGTCTCCTGGAGTCGTTACGGGATTGTGTCAGTTAATCTGTCAGTAGTTGGGAGGGTTGTGTCTTATTTTGTCTTTCAAGAGTTTCAATTCTTAACATTAGCGCCTGGATGTTCTGCTGCCTCAATCTCTTAGTTCTTGCCCCCTGTTGAATAAGGATACCTCTCATAAATGCCTTGTGAGCATTCCAGACAATAAATGAATCATCAACTGATTTGCTATTATGCTCAAAAAAGTCACTGAGTTGTTGTTCAAATTTGGACTTGGTCGCAGCATCCTGGAAGAGTCGGTAGTTGGATAGCCATATGAAAGTAGGGTTGCAATTGGAAGAGTCCTCTGCTGCTAGCTTCACTGAGGCATGATCCGACCAAGTAATAGTAGTAATCATTCCAGACAATAAATGAATCATCAACTGATTTGCTATTATGCTCAAAAAAGTCACTGAGTTGTTGTTCAAATTTGGACTTGGTCGGAGCATCCTGGAAGAGTCGGTGGTTGGATAGCCATATGAAAGTAGGGTTGCAATTGGAAGAGTCCTCTGCTGCTAGCTTCACTGAGGCATGATCCGACCAAGTAATAGTAGTAATCACAAAAGACTTGCATTTAAACAATAACCATTTATCTACCAGGAACAGGTCGATTCTGCTGTAAGATCTGAGTCTATTAGAGAAAAATTAGTAGTCCCTCTCGTTAGTGTTGAGACACCTCCAGGCGTCATATAGTTTGTATGATTTCAACACAGCCTGTAGAGATGGTGGAGGTCTTTTTGTTTTTGAGGTGGAATCGAGAGATGGGTCAGGGGTTAAGTTGAAGTCCCCACAGAACAGTAACATTCCCTGTTCTATTGTGCGGATTTTCTTCATGACCGTATGGAAGAAACTGATTTGTCGGGTATTGGGTGCATATATATTCGCCACCGTGTATTTAGTGGAGTTGATTTCACACACAAGTATTATATAGCATCCTTGAGAGTCTGTGAGCACTTTATGGAGCTTGAAAGCTACTGTGTCCCTTATTGCCACCAACACTCCTTTCTTTTTTGTATCTGCATCTGTAAATGAAAGGACATTTAGGGTGCGTGCATTTAGGGGGTGTTTGGTTGTGAAAATGCGTCTCTTGGACACAGAGAATGTTGCAATTATGCTGAAGGGCCTCCTTCCAAAGAGACCTGCGTTTTGCAGGGTGGTTAAGACCTTTAGAGTTAATGGTTAGAAAGTTGACTGTCATGGAAGAAGAGTAGGGGAGAGTTGGATGGTGTATGATGCAAGAGTTTCACTTACGGTCAATGATAGCTCGAACCACAGAGACAGGTGGGGTGTTGTCTGGTAGGGCTCCGATCTCCATGTTGTTGTCCCGGGGAAATCCGTAGGCACATAGGGAGAACAAAAATCACATCTGACTGTAGAAACAAGGAAGTAAGGTTTAAGCGAACAGTAACATAGGTTAACATTGGCAAGTAGCCAAACAGTGAAAAGCAGAGGTTGGGTGTGGCACATAGCCACTCAGAAATATATTGGGGGAAAAAGTTTGGATCAAAGCTAAATCCTCCCGTGCGGGTATGTTTGTGGGGAAACATTACCCTTAGACAGACTATGTATGAATACGGGCATTCTTATTGGTCATTGTGCACCATTCATGGTCAGCTCTGGTGTGGTTATTGCTATGACAGAGTTGCATTTGGGATTCAGGAACAATGCCCCCTGCAGTTAACAGGGCCAAGCGCTTATTGAATGCGTCCATTACATGCTCTGCACCATCCTTAGTTACAATGAGCTTCATCGAGAATCCCCATTTATAGCTGAGCTTATGGTTCCTTAGTGCCTTTGTGATGTTATTCAGGTTCCTATGCTTTTGGAGTGCGTGTTTTGACAAGTCAGCATAAAACTGCAGGGTAGAGTATGGAGCGGGCATTTGATCTCTCTGTCTGGATACTGCCATTAATCGTTAGTTAGCGTGATAGAATGCAATCTCATAATGACATCTCTAGGTATATTGTCAGAGAGATAGGTAGGTTTGGGTAATCAGTGAATCCTATCCACTGTGAGGTCTAAGGCAGACATATCAGGCATCATCGTAATGAATAACTGGGTGACATACTTGCGTAGGTCCTGTTGTTGTACAGATTCAGGGATCCCCCTTATCTTAACATTATTTCTTCTGGATCTGTCTTCTATGCCTGCTAATTTAGCCTTGATTCCCTCCATATCATCCTCTTTACTGCCATTTGCATCCACCAAGTCGTTAATCGTTGCTGCATATTCCCCCATCTTAGTCTCTATGTGTGTCACTCTGGTTGATACAGACTGTAATTCTGTGCTGAACTTGTGTACACATGAGATCATGTCAGATTGGAGAGACTAACATCTCCTTGTGGACTGAGTCCATGACGGGCTGATTGTTTGTGGGGAAAAGGTTGATAGAGTCTGGTAGTTCCCTAGTGTCATCCCCTAAGTGGTGTTCTGCATCCAGTGCATCCATCCGGAATCTTGCCTTTTTTGGGCTCCCAGAGGTTGGTGTAGCAGGCGAGGTTTGCAGGTTTTTAGGCAGGCTGCTCATTTTTTGAGCTGTGCCTCTCTGTGTGGAATGCTGTGCAGAGCAAAGGACTGGGGTGGATGATGAGCCGGCGCCTTTTTGTTTAGGCTCCGGGTTGAAGAATGCTGTCCGGTTCTGAAGAGGGGCACCCTCCTTCTTGTGCCTAGTCATGGTGCCTCAGTGTTCTCTGGGTGCTGTGGGGCTAGAATGCCACTGTGGGGTGTAAAAAAGGTGCCTTGTCGGGTCGATTTGAGCCGTTGTATTCCCCCTGGTACCGGAGCTCCCCTATCAAGCGTTCATCACGGTCTCGTCACTGGGTTATTTTAACTGATAATTGTGTGGTCATGCAATGCTGTACCTAAACAAAATGTATGTCCTTTTTTCCCCACAAATAGAGCTTTCTTTTGGTGTTATTTGATCACCTCTGCGGTTTTTATTTTTTGCGCTATAAACAAAAAAAGGACTGACACTTTTTAGAAAAAAAAACAATATTTTTTACTCTCTGCTATAAAACAAAACCAATTAAAAAAAAATTAAAAATCTAATTTTTTCATCGGTTTAGGCCAATATGTATTCTGCTACATATTTTTAGTAAAGAAAAAAAATCCCAATATTGATTGGTTTGCGCAAAAATTATAGCATCTACAAACTAGACAGATGGGACAGTAAGTGATACTTTTTGGGGACCAGTGTCACTAATACAGTAATCAGTGCTAAAGAAAAAATGCATTGCCACGATACTAATGGTGGGGAAGGGGTTAACATCAGGGGTGATCAAAGGGTTAAATGTGTGCCTGACCAGTGCTTTACTACTGTGGGGAGGTGCTTGTACTAGGAGAAGGCATGGATCGGTGCCCTTGCTTAGCAGAGACACATGATCCTTGTCTTCTGTAGTGACAAAATGGCTTGTTTACATAGGTAGACTGCCATTCTGCCTGTGTACTGAAGCATCAGAGGGTGCTGGTAGACAAGGAATTTGCTGTACCCGCCAGTCAGCTCCTGCTGTGTCTAATCACAGCAGGAGCGGGCCAGTGGTGGCTCACGGATGCCCCAAATCTGAAAGTGCAGGATCGCGTACTAGATATGTGATCCTGCTCAGAAGAACCGCCTTGCCATCATATAGCTACAGTATACGATCAGCAAGTGGTTAATAAAAGTTGCAGATTTAAAGATATTGAAAATGACTTTTGAAATTGGGTTAACGTGTTAAAGGTTATATGTGATTTTAGTAGTTGTGTTTGCATATACTACATGCTAACGTGTATTGCCATTTACCATCTGAAAACCAACAATCATTCTAAACTTACAAGTAACAGTTAACAGTAGATAAATGTGTAAGTATTACATCATCCACATTATATCATTAAGGTTGATGGAATATAAATTAAGTTGTTTTCTTCCTCTTGTTCATTCAATTACCTCTACTCTTTTCATGAATTTTCAAAGCAAGCATAAATAGAAAATAACGATCATTCGATGACAGTTCACTGAAAAATGTAAAATCTCTTCAATCTCTGAGAAAATGAGACAGAACAAACAAGTCAAGGAAGGTCATTGCGTGAGATCGTTTTATTTAGGCATGTACTAAGCTGTTGATAAAACATGCCCACACAGAGAAATGTGTTGTAAATGTATGAGCTAAATAACTTCACTGTATGAGTTATAATGAGTCTGTCTTGCATATTCAGTTAGGAAGCTTGTTGACATTTCTGCTGTTTTCTACATGTGTTAAAATGAAGCTATCAGCTACACAAAACACTATATTAAAGCGGTAGTAAACTGCAGTTGATGAAAAAAAAATCCCCTGCAAGGCAATGTCATAATGTGCTACCTTAGAACGAAGCCCTCTAGCACCGCCCTGTCACAAATGACTGGGCTGACATCTTCCTTTTAGGTTTACGTCCAGTTAAATGAGTGGCCGGGGATGCGATGACATCACTCCCGCGCACTATATTCCGAACTTTCAGAGCGCATTCACCGGCAATGTCCCCGGGTGCATGCACTCTGAATATCCCCTAAACTGTGCAAGTTTAGGAGATATTCAGAATACCTACAGGTAAGCCTTACTATAGGCTTGCCTGTATGTACAAGTGGTAGAACAGAATTTACTACCACTTTAAGGGCCAGTCAATAATTTCTGCAGAAATTATTTCTGTGTGAAAAATAGCAACGGCAAAATAAGTACCCCCAAAAAGGTATCCTTCACCATTAAAAAGCAGTCATTGCTGTATAGTAAAGTGATTGTATACTTAGGCCATCCTGGAAGAATTATATTATGATCCATCCAACTCATCACTTACTGGGACTACTTTAGCATTGTTACAACTGGCAGCACACAGTTTGAAGGCAGTAACAAGAAGCTGAGCTTTGTAAAATGACACACAGAGTCAAACGCATTCAGGCTACTTAAATGACACAGTAAATGACCATGCCGAATCTTGGCCACCATTTTATTCTAAATATGTTGACTTTGAATGCCTGAACATAAATGGCATCAATCTCCAGGGGAGAAGGAAAGATAGGGACATTGTAAGGAGAAGAACTTCAATTTCTTTGTAATGCAATAAATATATGTAAGGACTAGTTCACACCTATTTGTTGGTGTAACACACAGTAAAGCATGCTTTTCACTGCTTGTTGCCCCAACACATAGCAAAGTTCACACCATGGAATGTTGTGGCCACATTTGTTTTTTACAGTATATTAATAGACAATGCACATGTACTGCAGCGTATCACAATGCACTGCATGTACAATATATTACCAAAAGTATTGGGACGCCTGCCTTTACACACATATGAACTTTAATGGCATCCCAGTCTTAGTCTGTAGGGATCAATAGCGAGTTGGCCCACCCTTTGCAGCTATAACAGCTTCAACTATTCTGAGAAGGCTGTCCACAAGGTTTAGGAGTGTGTCCATGGGAATGTTTGGCCATTCTTCCAGAAGCGCATTTGTGCAGTCAGGCACTGATGTGATTGAGAAGGCCTGGCTCTAAGTCTCCGCTCAAATTCATCCCAAAGGTGTTCTATCGGGTTGAGGTCAGGACTCTGTGCAGGCAGTTCCTCCACCCCAAACTTGCTCATCCTTGCCTTCATGGACCTTGCCTTGCGTACTGGTGCGCAGTCATGTTGGAACAGGAAGGGGCCATCCCACAAAGTTGGGAGCATGAAATTGTCCAAAATGTCTTGGAATGCTGACACCTTAAGAGTTCCCTTCACTAGAACAAAGGGGCCAAGACCAAACCCTGAAAAACAACCCCACACCATAATCCCCCCTTCACCAAATGAGTTGTACCAGTGCACAAAGCAAGGTCCATAAAGACATGGAAGAGCGAGGTAGAGTGGAGGAATTTGACTGGCCTGCACCTCAACCCGATAGAACACCTTTGGTATGAATTAGAGCGGAGACTTAGAGCCAGGCCTTCTCCTCCACATCAGTGACTGACCTCACAAATGGGCTTCTGGAAGAATGGTCAAACATTCCCATAGACACACTCCTAAACCTTGTGGACAGCCTTCCCAGAAGAGTTGAAGCTGTTATAGCTGCAAAGGGTGGGCTAACTCAATATTGAACCCTACGGACTAATGCCCTGTACACAAGGTCGGATTTTCCGATGGAAAATGTCCGATCGGAGCGTGTTGTCGGAAATTCCGACCGTGTGTGGGCTCCATCGGACATTTTCCATCGGATTTTCCGACACACAAAGTTTGAGAGCAGACTATAAAATTTTCCGACAACAAAATCCGATTGCGTCAATTCCGACCGTGTGTGGCCTGTTCCGACGCACAAAGTGCCACGCATGCTCAGAAGAAATTCCGAGACGGAACAGCTCGGTCTGGTAAACTTAGCGTTCGCAATGGATACCACACTTTCATCACGGTACAATGTTAAAAATGATTTAATACAGCGCACTCTCTTCTTCTTCTCCTTCTTCTCTTATAATGTGAGAAGAATGAAGCAGTTTTGCTGCTCATATTCACACAGACTTCTCACAAACTTCTTTATTTATTATTTATCGGGATTCCCTTAATATATTTTGATTTGTCACATCTGACAAAAATATTTTTGTGTTGTTTTTTTTTTTTTTTTTAAAGGCAGATTTTTTTTTTTATTTTAGGTTTGTATTTTTTCCAAGGCTGATCTTTGTTTTATTTTATTTTTAGTTTTACTCCAGAATATTTTTGTGTGTGTTTTGTGTGTCAAGTTACCACCACACCATTGATATCTTGTATTATTTAATCTCAAGGAGATTGTTTGGTGTTGGTGTCCCTTGTTAATTTCACATTGTACTTTAGAAATGTACCTGCCTCCTCACAAACAAACTGTCCTTTTTGAAGTAAAAAACACATAGGAGAGTATAATTGAAACCAAAAATCCTTTATTAAGGGCTCAGAACCAAACAAAGAGGGAGGCAACGCTGGAGAAACAGCAGAAATTAGCGAAGCCTTGGACCCCCAGGGCAGACATCAATTCTTGAACATCAAAATTGGTGGCCTGAGGAGTCCATATGTAAGGGAGTGCAGTCTGGTCCAGAAGTCCCAGAGATCTGGAAAGCAGCAGATGACATCTGTGTCCCCAGGCTGTGGTACCACAAGAGGCTGCATCTTTTGCCAGACCAGACTGGATCCAGGGTCATCACTTTCTAGTCTTCCTTCCACGCTTCCTTCCTGGCTGTGGCTCTGCTGTTGGAGATGTGGCAGGAGGAGGAGTGGGACCTGGAGGAGGAGGAGGACTAGTAGGACCTGGAGGAGGAGGAGGAGGAGGAGTAGTAGGACCTAGAGGAGGAGGAGGAGGACCATGTGTGAGGTCACAAATGTGGGTAGCAGATGTTATTTGGGCCCTCAACCCCTTACTGAGAGCTTCCAACATTAATGAATCACACATGAGTTGTTGGCCCTCCTCAATCCGCTGCATTTTACAGGCAATTATGCCAGCAAAGTCCTGCTCCACAGTGTGGGGGGCTCCCAGGGCCTCTGTAGCCTTCCAAAAGAGGCCTATGGCAGCCTCCTCTAGGGTACTCCTCTTCCTGCCACTTTCTCTTTGCAGGTGTAGGGGAGGGACCTGCATATCAGGCAGCCTGCTCGGCCCGGCCACCTCTTGGCTGAGACTTCCCTGTGTATGAAAAAGGGAAATGGTTTAATGTTTTGCATCATCAATCACAATCATAAATTAGTACCTCAAACTAACATCTAGTTAACATCATTGATTGGACAACCTGAAATATTTAGAGGAATGCTATACCTGGCTCAAGCTGGGCTCCTCCACATGTTGCTGCCTGGAAGGCTCAGGTTGGGCGTCAGAAGCCTCAGCTGGGGTGGAAGGAAGCGTGGAAGGAAGACTGGAGAGTGATGACCTGGGTTCAGTCTGACCTGCCAGAAAATGCAGCCTGTCATAGTACCACATCCTGGGGACATAGATATGTACTCCTCAGGCCACCAATTAGGGTCTTCAAATAGGTGATGTCTGCCGTGGGGATCACCTGCTTCACAATTTCCACCAATTGATCCAGCGCTGCCTTCCTCTTTGTTTGGTTCTTATAATGTGGGTGGGTTATCTCCCACAGACAAGGCAGCTCCCTGAACATGTCATTGAAGATTGCCATGAAGTCGGTATCGTTCAAGATATCCATTTTCACTGCAAGACACAACACAAGACAAACCCTAATGTCAGGCAAAACTCTCCTAATCTTGTTACAATATAGGCCTCAATCTAGAAGCAGTATAGGCCCAAGCTAGTCTCTAAACTTCGTTATTACGATCGGCGCCTCCGATGCTCCTTCCTCCGCTCACAGATCGTAGGTAATACGCATGCGTGTTACGCTTTATACACAATGCGCATGCGTGGAACTCCGCCCGCCCCTGACGTTCTTTCTAGTCTATTCCCCGCCCCTTTTCGTTCGGCGCAGTGGGGGACGAGCACATGGCGGAGACACAGCAGGTGCGTGCTAATTATAGCAACGAGCAGGAGGGGGAGGAAAGCCCAGATCCGGAAACGTCCCTATCCAGAAGGAGACGATTTAAGGCCTCAAATATGTCCTTTGGGGAGATGGGTACGACGATCGAAAGATCAGCTCAGGAAGCGGTGGTCGGACCTGAAATTACGAGAACATGAGCAGTACAGAAAGATCCGGAGAGTGCTGCAAAAAAGTAAGTAGTTGTCCTGTGTTCCTATTCTTTTTCTGTTTATTACGTTCGTGCTGCTCCATGTGCTCTTAGGAACCGTTGTACAGTTTAAAATGGCAACTTTCATGTTCATGGGCACATTATTCGTTCGTATCAAACATTTTTCTTTCGGCCTATAAAACACCATTGTTTTGGCCATATGCATTTGCCCACAGTTTTTAGGGACTACTTGTATGAAAATAATTTGGTTGTGTAGATGGGTTTGTAAATAGAATGAAATGCAAACTAGATTCTGTGTAAGGAGAGGACACTGAGCAGCTGTTTTCACATCTGGACACTGGAGCACTAGTGTGGGACACAAGAACAACATTTTTATTAGGGGGCCCACACAGGTGCTCCAGTGTAAACTATAGGGGTGTCTCCATCTGTGAAGCTTGTACAAGACAGGTAAAGTATTGCAGCTTGACAAAGGACAATAAAATTCTACATCTTGGAACTATGCCAAAATAGACAATTGTACCCCACTTCCAAGCAATGTTTCATCTTTATAGTTCTTCCCTCAAACATCTGTGTGCTAAGTATACCGTTTTTGTTTTACATAGGGGAGAAAAGACTCGGAGGACACCCCTCATCCGAGGAGACCAGAGCCCCCCCCCCCCTGGAAGAAGGGGAAATCCCCCCAACACAAGAAGAGCAGAAGGAAGAAGACGTGGTGGAACTAGTCACCACAACAGGTGAGTGTCTGCGACCACAGGCTCAGGTAAGAGATGGATGCCGGCATATTTTTTAAACCTATTTTTGTTTGTTTTCTCTGTTTTTAGGTGATCGTGATGTTGTGGATCCAGATCCTTTCACATCAGAAAGTGCACAGATCCTGATCGGTGAGATCATGGGGTGTAATTTAGCACCGGAAAACCTCAAGAAAAACATCAATGATGTTATTCAAAAAAATAAGAACATCATTGATGTTTTGGGTAGAGTTTAAAACCCCTCCAAATCCCTTTCTTTTTGTGTGCTACAATGTTCAAAATGTTTTAGCGATTTTTAGAAAAGCCAAATTTGGAGGATGCACACAGTGTGTCAACATGTGCTATCTGCCATCACGGGAGATCAATGGACGCGTTTTGGGGGTGCAACCCATTCCTCAATAATAAAGTAGCTGAGAAGGATTGGTTGCTCCCCCAAAACACATCCCTTGATCCCCCGTGATGGCAGCTAGCACATGTTGAACTTCTTAAATTGGTGTGCATCTTCCAAATTTGGCTTTTCCTGGGGTGACTTCACCCCATCTGAACGCAATATCAAACACAGTTCCTAAATACTCATGTCTGATATTGCCTTCAAGTTCTACCTAATGTGAACTTTGTAAGTTCAAGATTTGTGTCTTTCTTGTTGGTTTTACACTAGCCTGTTTTATCTTAAATGGACATTTCTATTTTTGATAATGCCACCCCAAAAAGTGTTATACAACAAACATGTTGGTTTGTTTTAAAAACCTTTTCTAAATCCACATGTGATTGTGCTGGTATTAAAAAGATTGTTAATCAAGAATGTGTGGATTATTGTCTCAACGCTACAACACTTTTGTGGTGATGTAATTGCAGCTTTCTGTGAAAATGGGGGTTATTTCCTAAGGGAAAATTCTCTTTGCACTACAAGTGCAGTTTCAGTGCAGTTTCAAGTGCACTTGTAGTGCAAAGTGTCTTTGCCTTTAGTAAATAACACCCAACAGGGCTTTGTATAAGGTTACACAATCATGCCATTTTCTGGACTCACCACATTTCTGTCAGGGTCAGCTAAAACAAACACAAGCAGTAAATGTCACCAAAGATTTGCTTATTTTTTTTTATTGGATCAAGGTTTCACAAATTGCCTGGCATATTGATGGCCCCCCTACCCGCAAAGAACTCAAGGTATCTTAACCGGACATCACGGGCACTAAGGGAGGGCAAGCCAGGACGGCCACTTTCAAGCGCCGTCAGGGTTGTTTCATTTAGAATTCCGGCCTCAGGCCCAACTGAGCCAGCATAGTTGGCAGAATGTTGCCATAAAAAGTTATGTAGAACACAGCATGCCAGGATTATATGATTCAGTTTATACTCCGCCATATGGATGGGTGTAAGAAATAGGCGGAACCGGCTGGCCATGATTCCAAATGTGTTCTCCACCACTCTTCTGGCTCTGGCCAGCCATTAATTAAAAACCCTCTGTTCCGGGGTGAGGTCCTCATCGGGAATGGCCTCATAAGGTGGTCCCCCAGTGCAAAGGCTTCATCCGCAACAAAGACGAATGGGAGTCCTTCCACATTCTCTACTGGAGGTGGCAAGTCCAAGCTGCCATTCTGGAGACGCCTGTAAACCTCCGTCTGGGCAATGACTCCACCATCGGACATCCGGCCATTCTTCCCCACGTCCACATACAGGAACTCGTAATTAGCCGACACCACCGCCAACATCACAATACTATTGAACCCCTTGTAATTATAATAGTACAACCCCGAGTTGGGTGGTGGGACGATGTGGACGCATTTCCCATCAATTGCCCCTCCGCAGTTAGGAAAGTCCCACTGCTGGGCAAAGTGGGAGGCCACAGTCTGCCATTCCTGTGGCGTGGAAGGAAACTGTTGAGGAAAACCAAAAAAAAATTGTATTTTTGCACATGAACATGGAAAGCAGATTAGACACAAACATTCTTGGCCAACATACAGATAACATTTATTAAGGGGAATTTTACAACACCAAAGTATAAGGTACACCTATCATATTCCCCCTCCCCCCCTCTCATCGGCCATTTCTAACATTATAGGGGGGGAATCATGGACAGGTAAGACTCTCCACTTCATTGAGAGATGAATGCCTAAATAATGGGTATTACTTGGAACAGCCCCTCCTTAGTTACACTATTGGCAGCCCACTGGACAGGTAAGAAGTGTCATAATACAAAGATATAAATACACATTGTACACATTTGAGCACATTTGGAAATTCTACTATTACCTATCAAGATAATAATAGGATACAAAAACTTTAAACAGTACCATTTCAACGTATACAGGCAGGCCCTTTCACTACATGCTTTGGGGAGTTCTTTCATAAATCTGACCACAAAAGAGGTGGGTATAGTCTGTTTGGGTTTGGCAAAGTCAGCAGATAGATGATTGAGGATAGATAGAGAATTGGGATCAGCTGACTTAGCAGTTGGGGGGAGGGAGGGTTAATAAAAATGATTTGGGGACACTACAAAAAAAAGCCTCTGGCACTCTGCCTGAATTTAAAGCACAAATCACATTTCTAAACATTTTATGGGTGTTTGGGGTAAAGCACTACTAAGGAGTTGATAAAATACATTGTTAAGTGACTACATGAGGTGAATATAGGGCCAGGAGAGCATGCTGGGGAGGTAAGTGAAGGCAAATATGTATGAAGGACTAAAAAAAAAACCCCTAAAATTCCAGCATGCATGAGGACAAAGGGGACATTCACAGCATATTCCAATCATGGTAATTAGGGAATGAGGAAAGAAATACAACATATTAGCAAACATTCAATACAATAAAATGTGATATTAAAGGATAAAAAATCTTACCTTCATATACTCCTTCTGCAGGACCTGTATGATAGCAGAACAGGTCTCTGGGATAATGATACCCAGAGCCTGGGGGGAAATGCCTGTCGAGAACTTCAAGTCCTGCAGGCTTCTCCCTGTCGCCAAGTTTCGCAGGGTAGCGACGAGCCTCTGCTCTGGAGTGATGGCTTGTCTCATCCAGGTATCCTGCTTGCTGATATAGGGGGTCGGTGAAGCCAACAAACGGTGAAATACGGGGTCCGTCATCCGGAGAAAGTTCCTGAAATCATCAGGATTATTCTCACGGATCTCACGGAGCAAAGGTATGTGGCAGAACTGGTCACGCTGGAGTAACCAATTCTTGGTCCATTAACTCCTCCCCACCCTGTTCATGGACTGGACTTGTGTCAAGGTCAGGACCCCAACACCAAGCCCCTGCACAGCACGAACTCTACGAGGAGTACGTATACGAAACTTGGCTAGAAAACGGTCGGCTGCTCAGAACGAAGTAACAGAACGCACTGAAGAACTGCAAGGCCTGTGAAGATCGACCTGAAAAACAGCAACGAGTGAACAAGATTGCACAGGAAACTCAGATACGAACTGACTGCACGCACTGAAGAGCAGATATAAACCCACAAGCACAAACTGAACCGCAGAAAACGATCTGAAAGCCACGAGTCTGAAAAAGCGCGAATCGTCTCTCACCAAACTTGTACTAACACGAGATTAGCAAAAGGAGCCCAAAGGGTGCTGTGCTTGGTTCTGAACTGGCCTTTTCTAGTCTCGTCGTACGTGGTTGACATCACCGCGTTCTTGGCGATTGGAAATTCCGACAACTTTGTGCGACCGTGTGTACGCAAAACAAGTTTGAGCCAACATCCGTCGGAAAAAATCCTAGGATTTTGTTGTCGGAATGTCCGATCAATGTCCGACCGTGTGTACGGGGCATTAGACTGGGATGCTATTAAAGTTCTCTCATCTTCATTTTGCAGACCAGTGACATAAAATGCACACAATGTGCATTCGGGGGGCCACAATGTGCATTCTGTGTCCATGCAGCCCCTGCCTCCCTATACACTTAAGTGGGCGGAACTCAGTGGGGGGCCTAAATATATGTCTGAGGTAGATCAGGTACAATCTTCTGCAAACATTTAGATATCACCAATCATGGTTTGCTGAGCTTTCCGGTGAAAAATGTATCATAATAACGGTAGGGAACAATGTTAAATATGACGAACACATTTTATGCTACAATTACACAGGTGATTAGGAGTGGACATTGAATTCCTAGAGCAACATACAGCAGATTCCTATGGCAGGAATCACAGGTCCATGCACACAGCTGTGGCTGGGAAGCCTGTTAAAGCAATAACAGGCTGACAGGTGCTGTGGCTGTCCCTGTTTGCATGTATCCGCACATCTAATGCTTACCTGCGATTAAGGATAGATGATTGGCCCTGGACACAGTCTTTCTGCGTCCAGGGAATATCATCTGTGCCTAACCACAGGCAATTGCTGGATGTGCGAATACTTGCAAACAACAGCAGACAGCCTTAGCTCATGTCAGCCTGTCATTGCTTTGACATGTTTTTCTGGCTGCAGTTTTTCACATACACCTGTGATTCCTGCTGTAGGAATATGCTGATTCTTGTCACAGATATCTTCTGTCTGAACCTAATCACCTGTGCGAATTTAACCTTAATGCTTTGTTAGTTAACTTAACTATCTACAACTGCACAACTTAGGCTGGCCATAGACTGTGTAAATGTCCTTCCTGCAGCTCAGACAGCGCTGACAGGAGAATCCCTTCCACAAGGCCATTGTCTGCTCCCGACTGGGTTGGGAGCGGGTGAGGGAGACTGTTCCTGCCGGGAGAAGATAGTGATTTTCACTAGAGCTAGCATCGGAAGGCTGCTTGTACCCAAGTTGATATATCGACTGCTGAACCAGCCGAGATTTGAACTGTGTATGGCCGACCTTAGGTTAGATGAAGGTTGTAACATGCTATTTATTTCTGCACCTGCAGAATTTAGAATACATTAAGGTATCTTTTTTTTTTTTTTTATAGATAAGTGATTTTTTTTCTGTTTCAATCTTTTTTATTTAATTTTCAGAATTACAGTAAAATGTTATAATGTAATACAAAAGAGTGAAAATGTCTCTGTCAACATAAACAGTAAACAAGAAGTAATCAATGATGACATGTTTTAAAGGTAAGAAATTAAGACATAAAACCATGAAGATCCACCAATGGGTATTAGGAACTGCGACAGAGTGGTCAACTATAAGAAGATTGGTATTGAGTAACATATTCATAAAAAAGGACGTTTTTTTTTTAACAATCAGTTCTTAAAGCGGAGTTCCACCCAAAAATGAAACTTCTGCTTTAAGGGAAGGTGGCCCCCTAACATTTGGCATGTAATTTTTTGGGGGGAGGAGCGGATACCCTCTTTTTAGAGGGTCCCAGCTCCCACTTCCTCCCAGCACACCGCGGACCCAGAAGGGAGATCACCTCTCCCCCCTCCCTCTCGGCAATCATCTGGGACACGTCACAGGTCCCAGAGGATTGCCTGGCCAGTCATGGTGCGTCGCGCGTGCGCAGTGGGTGCCCGGCTGTGAAGCCGGAGCCGCGCGCCCACAGTTACAATGCTGGCACCACAGAGAGGAGGGGGAGATGAGCGGGGCTTCGTTCCACCGCATCGCTGGACCCTGAGACAGGTAAGTGTCCGATTATTAAAAGTCAGCAGCTGCAGTATTTATAGCTGCTAACTTTTATTTTTATTTTTTTAAGCGGAACTCCACTTTAACTCAATGTCCATATGCTACAACGCATTATAATTTTTCTTCAATTTTGGTAATCATCTTTTACCTTATGTATAAATTGTTACATTTTACCATCTGTTGATGAGGTGTTTACAATAAACATTTGCTCTCAATATTATTCATATGGTTTATATTGTGCTATGTTATGATTCCACTTTTGCTCAATTATACAAAAATATTATATGTCCACTTAATATTTACCAACTGCTTGTCATGCACCAAACTCAAAGTCCCAACCCTTTTCTCTTTCTCCTGGTATTGAGAAACATATTCGTTTATAGTTCACAAATAGGACAAACAACCCGTGGGCCTTACATCAGGTCAACTTTGTACATTCGGCAGAGGGGTCAAGCAGGACAGCACCTACCCACCCAACCACCTAGGCAAGCTGCAGACATAATAATGGAATTATAACAAACATAGTGACCATTGTGTCATCTAACACTAGACTTATTTATCATACTCTAAAATAAATATATATACTTAGAAAAATCAGGTGTAGCAGCAACATATACTTTGAGAGATATTGTTAGACACAAAACCTAGACGGAAACCTCAAAGTCAAAGCAAAGGGTCTGATTAGAGGTCCTATCTTGCACATGAGTAAAGAAATAGAAAGGAGAAAGTTAGAAAAAGAAAAGGAAATGAGTCCGAAAAGAAAGCAAAGAAGCGAGACCACACCTGTCCAGGAGTCCCAATGAAGTGATCCAATGAAGTGATTTATTTTCATCTTGACTTACTATGTAGTATGCTCCCACCCAGTGGCGGCTGGTGCTCCATTTTTTGGGGGGGCGGCAAACGAATCCGCCCGCTATCCCACCCGCACTTACCTCATCCAGGTCACAGGCAGCTTCCCCGGCTTCTCCTTCAGGCAAATCTGGTCGCTTCTCCTCCCGGCCAACCTGGTCTTAGAACCCGCTTCCTGTCCTGATTGGTCGGGAGGAGAAGCCGGAAGACAATAGCGAATGTTGATTTGCTAATGTCACAAGTGGGTGGGCACTGTGCCCCGACCCCAACCTTTGTGAAGCCAATTAGAGCCTCAGGCTTTAATCATGTGCTTAAAAAAAAAAGTAGAAATCCATGCGTCTGGCACCCCGCATGGAGATTAGGGGCCGGCACATGAAGATTAGGGGGGCAGTGCCCCTGCTCCCCTTATGGACTGACCGCCGCTGCTCCCACCATTAAGGTCTGATTTGCGGTTTTTGGCCACCAAATTTCAAGATATAATTGGCTCAATTCATAAAATGGTATCTACTGCTTTAAAATCAGTGGTAAAAAGCTCATAGCGTTTTTCAAAATGTTTTTTGCAATTCACTAAAAAATTATACTAAAATACTGCATGTGCTATTTCTTGAAGAGATGCAGTATTTTAGTAGTGAAAACTTTTGGCACCCGCCGACATCCTTAACAACAAGTGAATAACTATTTGTTCAAAAGCTGGACCCCACCGGCATCCTTAACAGTCAGTGCAAAGCTGGTCGTTAAAAAGAGACTGTAAACGACCCTTTCCGTTTAAAATAGAAATGCAATGCAAAACATTTCTGTATAGATATAAAAACATTGTAAATTCCTTCTTTCACTTCTTTTATAAGTGATCACATTGCCTCTGTTCACAGCTGCATAAGAGCTGGGGGAGGAGAAACAGCAGTACACTGATCTTCTCAGTGAATGGCTGTTCGGGGGGACGACAAGTCTGATCATTGGAGGAGAGCAGGCTGAGTTCCCAGCACAGCTAGAGAACTGCCCACTGTGTGTTTCTCCTGCTTAGTGTGGTCAGTTTTTAATAGGAAAGCAGAGGGACTGGCAGGAACACCACTTATTTCACAGAAAGGAAGCAATACCAAGAGAACAGGATGCTTTTTCATACAAGTACATGGCACGTCAAGCACATATCAGGAATATGAAATGTTGGGTTTACATATTCTTTAAGAAACCAGCACCCACTGCGTCCTTAACAACCATGACTCACCTGCTGTCATTGGGGAATCCTGCTGACAGCAGATGAGTCATGGTTGTTAAAGACACTATCTATTCAATAGATAGTGAATTGACATTTTCAGTATTGTATGTGACATTTGGGAAAAGCAGAAGGCTGTTAAACTATTAGGTTGGAATAATGCCTTTACTTGGCTGCATACCTGGAGTCTCCTCGGGTACAACCACACTGGGGGTGTTGTAGGACTGCGTCCCCCATGGAGGCACATTGCCATAATACCTGTGGATATACAGGACGACCCCCAGTAGACGGGTCAGACTTTAGAGGCAGCACATAGTTGAAAAGAGCTGATGTGTCACCTTTGTATCTAAGGTCTAGGTCTAAGGTTAGCGGAAGGAGGAGTCTGCTGGGGAAAGAGAGGTAGGGTTCGTTTACTTGGGGAGGGGAATTTTAATGAGTGGGGGTTGCTGGGGGGAAAGGGGAGTTTTGCTTGTGGGGGTTTTGCTCGAGTAGGTGGGATTTTTGCTGGTGGGGGTTTTTTTGGGGGGAGCTGGGAATTTTACTAGGGAGTTAATTTTTTTGCTGGGGAGGAGGCTTCTATTCAGCAAACTATTCTCAGGTCCTAGATTATAAGGGCTGTAAACCTCTGCCCACACACCCTGCTGGTGTCTGGCAGTCCTAGACACTGGGTTGGAGAATTCTTCCCCCCCAAAGCACTTTGAAGTCTCTGAGCTGCAGACCCTGACCCAGGAACTACAAAACCCTTTTTTGTAAAATAGGAATATGTGCCTTTTTTTTGACCAGTGTTGTTAAAAAAAGTAGTTTTAGTATAAATAAGATGTATACAATTTATGCTATAAATGTTCCCATTTAAAATGAGGTTTCTGGCATTGCAAAGTTTTTTGCAATTTTGTCAATCTTTTATGAACTGAAAACAAAAAACTAAATGGAAAAAAACATTTTTTTATGTACTTAAAAATGGCAAAAAAATATTTATGGTAAAATAAAAAAAATAAAATAAAACAAATTGCAGAAAAATTATAGTTAAGGAAAGAATGTCAGAAAGGAGTGAAAGGGCTGATTAGGGTCAACTAAGGGTAAATAAAGGGTTAAATAGGAACACATTAACACATTATATATATATATATATATTCTTTTTTTTTTACTTGCCTGTTTTACAAAAGAATGAAGTAGTAAATATAATGTAACAATACATTGTTATCTTGTATTACTCAATGACACTTGCAGACAATCCGTGAGTGTCATTTTACACAGAAGTGGCTGTATTTTGAAAGCTGCCCTTGCCATGTAATATAAAGCAATTCCTGGCTGTCAACAGTCATCTCAACAGATGACTGATTGTTGCCTTTGTATTCTATACAGTTTTACATTTGGGGCCGAGTTGTTAAAACTGAACAAAGAAAAAAAACTGTCCAACGATGCCCAGAACACAGCGTTCCAACTTGGTCTAAATCAATATTGTTAAAATACTGTGACATGAACCAGATGGAGAGGCAGAGCGGCAAATATATACAGTATGTATACATGAAAGAGACAAATAGGTACAACATCAATCATAAAACACAATAAATGTGGTTAGCCCAGAACTAGACATAAAAAAACTGACACTAATGCCCTGTACACACGATCGGACATTGATCGGACATTCCGACAACAAAATCCATGGATTTTTTCCGACGGGCGTTGGCTCAAACTTGTTTTGCGTACACACGGTCGCACAAAGTTGTCGGAATTTCCGATCGCCAAGAACGCGGTGACGTACACCATGTACGACGAGACTAGAAAAGGCCGGTTCAGAACCAAGCGCAGCACCCTTTGGGCTCCTTTTGCTAATCTCGTGTTAGTAAAAGTTTGGTGAGAGACGATTCGCGCTTTTTCAGACTCGTGGTTTTCAGATCGTTTTCTGCTGTTCAGTTTGTGCTTGTGGGTTTGTATCTGGTCTTCAGTGCGTGCAGAGAGTTACGCGTGACTCTCGTCATTGTGTTCTTGTTCGTTCGTTACTGTTTTTCAGGTCGCTCTTCACAGGCCTTGCTGTTCTTCAGTGCGTTCTGTTACTTCGTTCTTAGCAGCCGACCGTTTTCTAGCTATGTTGCGTATACGTATTCCTCGTAGAGTTCGTGCTGTGCGGGGGCTTGGTGTTGAAGTCCTTACCTTGACACAAGTCCAGTCCATGAACAGGGTGGGGAGGAGTTCATGGACCAAGAATTGGTTGCTTCAGTTCTGTTATATGCCTTTGCTCCGTGAGATCCGTGAGAATAATCCTGATGATTTCAGGAACTTTCTCCGGATGATGGACCCCGTATTTCACCGTTTGTTGGCTTTGCTGACCCCTTATATTAGCAGGCAGGATACCTGCATGAGGCAAGCCATCACTCTGAAGCAGAGGCTAGTCGCCACCCTGCGGTACTTGGCGACGGGGAGAAGTCTGCAGGACCTCAAGTTCTCGACAGGCATCTTCCCCCAGGCTCTGGGGATCATTATCCCAGAGACCTGTTCTGCCATCATTCAGGTCCTGCAGAAGGAGTATATGAAGGTAAGATTTTTATCCTTTAATATCACATTTTATAGTATTTAATGTTTGATATTGTATTTCTTTCCTCATTCCCTAATTACCATGATTGTAATATGCTGTGAATGTCCCCTTTGTTCTCATGCATGCTGGATTTTTATGTAATTTTTTTTCTCCTTCATACATATTTGCCTTCACTTACCTCCCCAGCATGGTCTCCTGGCCCTATATTCACCTCATGTAGTCACTTAACAATGTATTTTATCAGCTCCATAGTAGTGCTTTACCCCAAACACCCCCTAAAATGTTTTTAAATGTGATGTGTGCTTTAAATTCAGGCAGAGTGCCAGAGGCTTTTTTTGGGGGGTCCCCAAATCATTTGGAACCCTTCCTCCCCCCAACTGCTAAGTCAGCTGATACCAATTCTCTATCTATCCTCAATCATCTATCTGCTGACTTTGCCAAACCCATACACACTATACCCATCTCTTTTGTGGTCATATTTATGCACTAATTCCCCAAAACATGTAGTGCAAGGGCCTGCCTGAATACTTTCAAATGGTACTGTTTAAAGTTTTTGTATCCTATTATTATCTTGATAGGTAATAGCAGAATTTCCAAATGTGCTCAAATGTGTACAGTGTGTATTTATATCTTTGTATTATGACACTTCTTACCTGTCCAGTGGGCTGCCAATAGTGTAACTAAGGAGGGGCTGGCCAAAGTAACAAACATTATTTAGGCATTCATCTCTCAATGAAGTGGAGAGGGTTACCTGTCCCAAAGATCTTCCCCCCCAAAATGTTAGAAATAGCCCATGAGAGGGGGGAGGGGGAATCTGATAGGTGGACCTTATACTTTGGTCTTTAAAAACTCCCTCAAATAAATGTTATCTTGATGTTGGTCAAGAATGTTTGTGTCCAATCTGCTTTCCCTGTTTATGTGCAAAATGACTAATTTTTTGTTGTTGTTTGACTCCACAGTTTCCTTCCACGCCACAGGAATGGTAGACTATGGCCTCCCACTTTGCCCAGCGGTGGGACTTTCCTAACTGCGGAGGGGCAATTGATGGGAAACACGTCCACATCGTCCCACCACCCAACTCGGGGTCATACTATTTCAACTATAAGGGGTTCAATAGTATTGTGATGTTGGCAGTCGGCTACTTACGAGTTCTTAAATGTGGACGTGGGGAAGAATGGCCGGATGTCCGATGGTGGAGTCATCGCCCAGACAGAGGACAGAGAAAGGAAGACCAGCTTGTTTAGGAGGAAAGCCGTGCCACGTCCAATAGTACATAAACACAAGAAAGAGTTCCCCTAGGTGGACTTTCCCGGCACTTGCATAACAGAGAGAAATTAGAAATAGAAACTATAATACATCATAAAAGAATATATATTTTATTCAATTGGAAAATACAAATGTTAAAAACAAAGTGGATATCATAGGTAACAAAGCAGTACTACTTAGTAAACACAATAGACAATCAAGCAGTAGGCAATGATGAAAAGAAACCAGAAAACTCTTTTCAAGCCCGACGCGTTTCGGGGTATTTAATGTTTCTAAGGTCCTTCTTCAGGGCCATGGTTGAAAAGAGGGGTTCATCTAAGTTGATTGAAAAAAATAAGAAAATAAGAGTGTGTAGACAAGGGTCAAATAATGAAAAGGTTGTCACTAGATATCCAATAGGGGGTTTGAATGATCCATTGATCACCTACCTGGAAGAGTTCCATTAACTGCTTGTGGGAGGAAGTTTAAAACGAAAAACCACTGAGAAAGAGTAGGGTGTGGAGGAGGGCAGTTATGATGTAACAGGTGTAGGTGCTTGTCTTAGATGGTATAAGCTGCAGGAAGGTAAGCAGCAATCTCCATAGAGGAGTATGACACTGTGCCCATCCCGCCCGACCCGGGCGTGCGCAAGCCAGAGCGGTATGCTGAGGTCACAGGAAGGCGCCCCTATAAAATGAAAGATTAAGGTACCTTAACAGGAGTTCAATGTATGTAAGTGAATGCAAAAATGACAGACCAAATTGGTATGAAAAAAAAAATAAATATATATATATTTTATATTAAAGTGCCTGTTGTCAAATTTACACATATAGGTGACAAAATAGTTAAAGCAGTGCAACAGGAGAGGCACTGAATATAAGTTCAAGAATGATATACCTTATAGAAGGCTGGGGTAATAAAAGTATATATGTGTATGTATGATAATTATTAAACAGATTTATGCATTATATAAAAAAAAGAGACATCGCCCAGACAGAGTTCTAGAGGCGTCTCCAGAATGGCAGTTTGGACTTGCCACCTCCAGAAGACAACATGGAAGGACTCCCATTCGTCTTCGTTGCGGATGAATCATTTGCGCTGGGGGACCACCTTATGCGGCCATTCCCGATGAGGACCCTCACCCCGGACCAGAGGGTTTTTAATTACCAACTGGCCAGAGCCAGAAGAGTGGTGGAGAACACGTTTGGAATCATGGCCAGCCGGTTCCGCCTATTTTTTACACCCATACACATAGCGGAGTACAAACTAAATCATATCATCCTGGCGTGCTGTGTTCTACACAACTTTTTACTGCAACATTCTGCCAACTATGCTGGCTCAGTTGGGCCTGAGGCTGGAATGCAAAATGAACCAACCCTGACGGCGCTTGAAAGTGGCTGTCCTGGCTTGCCCCCCCTGAGTGCCCGTGATGTCCGGCTAAGATACCTTGAATACTTTGCGGGTAGGGGGTCTATCAATATGCCAGACAATGTCTGAAACCTTTTTCAAATAAAAAAAAATGATATAGATTTTGGGTCAGATGTGACAAATCATAATATATTGAGGGAATCACGATAAAAAATAAAGAAAGAAGTTTGTAAGAACTCTGTGTGAATATCAGCAGCAAAACTACTTAATTCTTCTAGCATTATAAAGAAGAAGAGAGTGCGCTGTATTAAACAATTTTAAACATTGCAGCCTGACGAAAGTGCTCTATTCATTCTGAACACTAATTTTACCAGACCGAGCTGTTCCGTCTCGGAATTTCTTCTGAGCATGCGTGGCACTTTGTGCGTCGGAATTGTCCACACACGGTTGGAATTGATGCGATCGGATTTTGTTGTCGGAAAATTTTATAGCCTGCTCTCAAACTTTGTGTGTCGGAAAATCCAATGGAAAAAGTCCGATGGAGCCCACACACGGTCGGATTTTTCGACAACACGCTCCGATCGCACAAAATCCGACCGTGTGTACGGGGCATTAGGCTAAGCATGCTGCTATATGCTGCAGAGAGGGAACTCCATCTGTGTAAAAACAATAAGAAAAGGGAAAAACACAGTGCAAGCCGCTATACTGTAGTATCATTAATAAAAGCACTTTATTAAACCTCAATTCCAGTAAAGTTTCTGCATCGCAAGTACAGCCTGTCAGTGCAGGCTTCCAGGAAACTGCTTCCGCTGGCCAGGGCTTGTGGATGGTATTGACTTTCTATCCCATGGGACACATTTGCTATCTGGATTGTCATTTTTGGCCTATGTGTTGTACAATCACTGCTGCTTAGAAGATGATAATAGGAACATCTAGTCTCAGTAGACCAGTTGCAATCAAAGCACAAGGCTATTAACCTTCTATTACTATGGTGCACTATGTGCATTACTAGTAAACCCTTGCATCTTATTTTATTTGGCATGCTATTATTATCCTCATGCTTTATCATGGTGCAATATGTGCATTATGTTCATCTTCAATTCAATCTTTTTTCACTACAAAACATCAAACCTCTAGCTGGCAGTTAGATGCGCAATCATATTAAAATAAAGTCAATACATACTGGTACCCACATTCGCCATGTTAAGGGGCAACTTAACATGGCAAATGGCTTAAACGAAGAACTGGAGATTAACACTATCTTATAACCCCCAGTTGCACAATCTTATTCGTGCACATTCATCTATTTCTCTATTCTAGTCTCCTCCCCTTCTTAATAATAAATACTACAATTCAAAAACAATTGCTCTACTATACCCCCTACAAGTTGCCCCTTAACATAGCGAATGTAGTTACCAGTATGTATTGAATTTATTTTAATATGATTGCGCATCTAACTGCCAGCTAGAGGTTTGATGTCCAGCTAAAATCTCTGGTCATCTCCTTTATATATTGTTTTATCCTGCTATAACTAATCAACACATTTTAAACTATGTTATTTTTGTTATTTTGGCTTTAATAAGTTTATAAAAGTCAATCATTTCATTCACTTAATACTTGGGCTATGATGTATCTCCTAATGCTATTATGATACTGTTTATTATGTGTATATCAATGCTATGCTTTTTTGGGAAGGTCAGTGAATCTCAGCCATACTTCCACTTTTTAAGTAGTTTTTGTTAAGTATCCCTATTATTGCTATTTCTAATTTTATTGCCACTTTTTAACCCCAACGTATCATTTTTGAATTTTAATGTATGCTCTTATTACATTCTGCTACACTTAGATTTATTAATATTTTACTTAAAGCCCCTTATTTTTAGCCACTAGGACATTGTTTTGCAGCCGGCGCGCACATATATAAGTTCTTGCGTCTATTCCCAATCATTACACTTGACAAAGGAGCGCGCATGCGCCCTATGGCCGCTGCGCATGCTCTGAAACGCGTTGTGTTTCTATCCACCCCGCTGACTTCACACGCCGATTCAGCGAGCTGCCGTTCCTTCCCTGCACGAGTGGCGGTTCTCATCCCGGCTCTCAGCCCTTACTTGCACCCATGGAATACCTGCTCTCCATCAGCTTGTGTCCCATCTGCAGCCTGCCTTTTAGCCATCGGCTCACCATGAGCACCGGTCATTGCTGATATGTAAGTGGCTATTGTACTTATTACCGCATCTAATAAAGCAGTTTTAACTAGAGGCGCTATTTCTCTCTTTCTTTTTCTTACTGCGGAAAGGAGAGGTCGTTAAGGAGTGAGAGTTAAAGATCTATATATTTTGAGTCTATCTGACTCATTGTTGACGTGAGCAGATAAAATAGCAGGTGGAGGTGTGCACAATTCAACAGTGTTTAAGGAGAAGTACGGTGGTGATTGATAATTAGACATGTGCGATTAGTTTCGTACAAATCGAAAATTCGTACGAATTTCCGTAAATTCGTACATTCGGGAGGATCTGAAATACGAATTGCTATGCTTCCGAATTTTGTACGAAATACGACATTTTGTTTACGAATTTCGGATCCAAATTCCTAACAAACATTCGTAATTGTTACGAAAAGTTAACGAACCTAAAAGTTAAAAACCCAGGAAGTCAGCACAGCACAGGGATGGTGGGAGCCCCTCATAATGATAAATTCATCATAACAAACATTCGTAATTGTTACGAAAAGTTAAGAAAACTAAAAGTTAAAAACCCAGGAAGTCAGCACCGTACAGGGATGGTGGGAGCCCCTCATAATAAAAAATTCATCATAACGAACATTTGTAATTGTTATGAAAAGTTAACGAAAATTCGTATTTCGTACAAAATTTCGGACACGAATTACGAAATACAAATTAATTCTAATATGAAACGGAACGAAACAAAACAAATTTATTGACGGAACACATGTCTATTGATAATCACAGACATTCACAGCAATCAAGAAATTTTCTTCTATATATGTTTATAATACGGACTTTATGTCGTTGTTATTAGTGATGTTTTCCCTGTATTATTTATATATATAATTTGCACAGAAGTATACCAGCTATTATTTGTTACATCAAAAGAAAGCATCTTCAGACTATTCTAATCATGGTTAGCCCTGCCCAAAAGCAAAAGTCAGTAACTGGAAGAACAGTAATAATAACAGGAGAAAATAACATGGCCTGGAGCTTGGGGCTAGAAAATGAACCTATTGCTCGATAGCAGGGGTTGGTCTGAGCACATCTAGACAATGAATTGATTAACGGACTGGGCAGAGACTCACTGTGTATGTGCTACATCAAACAGCAGGTAAACAGCAGGTTCCGGTGATACCTCCCAGTTCTTGAAGAACAAAGCAATCTGTAGAAAGGAAGACAAGGCTATACCATAATGTCCCATACACACGATCAGAAATTCCACCAGCAAAAGTCGGATGTGAGCATTTGGACAGAAATTCCGACTGTGTGTATGCTCCATCGTACTTTCAGCCAGCAATAGATTGAGAGCATGTTCTCTAATTTCCCGTCGGAAAAAGTTCCTGTCGGAAATTCCGTTCGTCTGTATGCAATTTTGGCGTGCAAAATACGACGCATGCTCGGAAACAATTCGACACATGCTCGGAAGCATTAAACTTCATTTTCTCCGCTTGTCGTAGTGTTGTACGTCACCACGTTCTTGATGGTCAAAAGTTCATAGAACTTTTATGTGACCGCATGTATGCAAGGTAAGCTTGAGCGGAATTCCGTCGGAAAAACCATCCAAGTTTTTTCTGACGGAAATTCTGATCGTGTTTACAGGGCATAACAGGAACACAAATTAAATATCTGCTTTGTTGCTGATCTGTGACACAGATTAGGTCTTATTTTAAGGAATAAGAGGGCCAATAGTCTTCTAAACAAAATACAAACCTGACTTTTGATAGTGCTGAGAGCCAAACATTGTTTCGTACCCATCCACAACCACAATTTTGTTAAAAGTTGTTTTTTGCAGACACGAAAATGTAGTAACTAAAATGCTTGCAAACAAACCTCTAATGTTGAATATGTGTAAACCTATACCATGATCTTGCTATGGCTCTACATTGGTAACAAAGATACTCCACTCAAATCAACTGGAGCTTCTGATCTAAAGTGAATTGATGTGGAT
The DNA here is from genome assembly GCA_037952925.1 of Lithobates clamitans. Classification (NCBI taxonomy): domain Eukaryota; kingdom Metazoa; phylum Chordata; class Amphibia; order Anura; family Ranidae; genus Lithobates; species Lithobates clamitans. Next base: position 8,354,525 of record JBBGZY010000323.1, on the reverse strand, counting down.
GCCAAAGCAAAAAGGTATTCAATCCAGCTTACTTTGTTGGGGTAATTGCATAGAGTCCAAGTAGATAAAAGCTTTAGACCAGGGGTCTTCAAACTATGGCCCTCCAGTTGTTTAGGAACTACAATTCCCATCATGCTTAGTCATGTCTGTGAATGTAAAAGTTTTACAATGCCTCATGGGATGTGTAGTTCCACAACAGCTGGAAGGCCGTAGTTTGAGGATCCCTGCTTTTGACTGATAAAAATTAGGAATTAGATACAAATACACTAGCTGACTTTGCTTAAACAATTCAGTGTTTTTTGCATAATTACATTTTTGTTATGTAAAAAGAAAGAAAAATTAATTTTATCTGTTTATGCAGCTCTTTGTGTTAAAGGTCTAAGTGTGTTTAAGCAGCTATGGAATAACTTATGCCGCGTACACACGGTCGGACTTTTCACCTACAAAAGTCCGACGGACGCCGCCGGACAAAGTCCGGCGGAAAGTCCGACCGTGTGTGGTCTCCATCGGACTTCCGACGGACCGTTTCGGTCGGATTTTTGCGGAAATCCGACGTACTTTAGATTTGAAGCCTGCTTCAAATCTTTACGTCGTACCTCCGCCGGACTCAGTTCCTGACGGAAAGCCCGTTCGTCTGTATGCTAGTCCGAAGGACCAGACACGACGGAGGAGCAGGTTACTGCATCTCGCGCTCGCTGCAATAGGAAAAACAAATCTTCCTATTGCGGCGAGCGCGGGGCATACCAGGCCCTTAGGTCTGGTATGGATTATAAAGGGGAACCCCTACGCCGAAAAAACGGCGTGGGGTCCCCCTAAAATCCATACCAGACCCCGATCCGAGCACGCAGCCTGGCCGGTCAGGAAAGGGGGTGGGGACGAGCGAGCGCCCCCCCCCCTCCTGAACCGTACCAGGCCGCATGCCCTCAACATGGGGGGTGGGTGCTTTGGGGGAGGGGGGCGCCCTGCGCCCCCCCCCCAAAGCACCTTGTCCCCATGTTGATGAGGACAAGGGCCTCTTCCCGACAACCCTGGCCGTTGGTTGTCGGGGTCTGCGGGCGGGGGCTTATCAGAATCTGGGAGCCCCCTTTAATAAGGGGGCCCCCAGATCCCGGCCCCCCACCCTATGTAAATGAGTATGGGGTACATGGTACCCCTACCCATTTACCTAGGAAAAAAGTGTCAGTAATAAAACACAACACAGGTTTTTAAAATAATTTATTAAACAGCTCCGGGGGGGGGGTCTTCTTCCGTCTTCGGGGGTCCCTCCGGTTCATCTTCTCCCGGCGTCCGGTTGGTTCTTCTCCGCTCTCCGGCCTCTTCTCCCGGTGTCGCAGGTCTTCGGCCGGCCCCTCCGCTGTCTTCATGTAGCTCTATTGCGAGCGGAGGTCCGGACTTCTGGGCTTCTTGGCTTCTTGGCTTCTCTTCTCTTCTCTTCCCCCAGATGTTGACACGACGCTCTCTCCGGCTGGACTGGTCTCTGAGGGCTGCGTTGTGACTTATATAGGCGGAGACCCCGCCCTCATATGATGTCACAGTCCCTGGGCATGCTGGGACTGTGACGTTTTAGGGGGCGTGGTCGACCACGCCCCCTAAAACGTCACAGTCCCAGCATGCCCAGGGACTGTGACATCATATGGGGGCGGGGTCTCCGCCTATATAAGTCACAACGCAGCCCTCAGAGACCAGTCCAGCCGGAGAGAGCGTCGTGTCAACATCTGGGGGAAGAGAAGAGAAGAGAAGCCAAGAAGCCAAGAAGCCAAGAAGCCCAGAAGTCCGGACCTCCGCTCGCAATAGAGCTACATGAAGACAGCGGAGGGGCCGGCCGAAGACCTGCGACACCGGGAGAAGAGGCCGGAGAGCGGAGAAGAACCAACCGGACGCCGGGAGAAGATGAACCGGAGGGACCCCCGAAGACGGAAGAAGACCCCCCCCCCCGGAGCTGTTTAATAAATTATTTTAAAAACCTGTGTTGTGTTTTATTACTGACACTTTTTTCCTAGGTAAATGGGTAGGGGTACCATGTACCCCATACTCATTTACATAGGGTGGGGGGCCGGGATCTGGGGGCCCCCTTATTAAAGGGGGCTCCCAGATTCCGATAAGCCCCCGCCCGCAGACCCCGACAACCAACGGCCAGGGTTGTCGGGAAGAGGCCCTTGTCCTCATCAACATGGGGACAAGGTGCTTTGGGGGGGGGGGCGCAGGGCGCCCCCCTCCCCCAAAGCACCCACCCCCCATGTTGAGGGCATGCGGCCTGGTACGGTTCAGGAGGGGGGGGGGGCGCTCGCTCGTCCCCACCCCCTTTCCTGACCGGCCAGGCTGCGTGCTCGGATCGGGGTCTGGTATGGATTTTAGGGGGACCCCACGCCGTTTTTTCGGCGTAGGGGTTCCCCTTTATAATCCATACCAGACCTAAGGGCCTGCGACGGGGCTCGCAAGGTTTCAATCTCGCCAAAAAAAGCGGCGAGATTGAATTCCTTTTCTAGTCCCGTCGTACCAAAGTCACGTTCAAAATGAACGGACTTGTCCGTGTGTGGGAAAGTCCGTTCGTTCTGAAAGTCCGGCGGAAGTCCGTCGGGAAGACCGGATTCCGGAAAGTCCGGCCGTGTGTAGGCAAGTCCGGCCGTTCAGAAAGTCCGGCGGTAGTCCGCCGGAAGTCTGGCGGCAAGTACGTCGGACCTAGCTTTCTAGAAAGTCCGACCGTGTGTACGCGGCATTACTGTTTTGTGCATGACTTCTAAATAAAGAATTTTCCATTTGTTATATTAGGTCATACTGACTATTTTCATTTTACCTATTAGTAAAGGCATAGAGTTTAAAAATAAAAAAAAAGAGTTATGATAACACAGAGGATACAGAAATGCAAAACGGGCCAGGAAGAGGGCATTTTTATTCTGAAATATTAGGCCTAACCAAAGTGTGCCTATCATATTTTATTTATTGAAATATGTAGTGTGGTGAATGTGAGTGATGTGGGGTGGTAAAGGTGCACATTGTTCTTGCACTTTTTGCTTTTAAACAACGGACTGAAATTCTTTAATCACACCAGACTTAAAAATATGATCTAGGAAATTAGGAGATTAAGAGAAAAGTGAGAAGACCATATATGGTATTTGTTGCAGACAAATATTGGTCCTAGGAGGCTAAGTTCACCTTTTTTCACCATATTTAGGGTGTAACATGTAACATGGTGCAAATGCCTTCCCTCGACCCTTGCAGTTGGCAAGAGCCTGCGGCAATGATCCATTGATGTGATGCAATGCTTTGCAGGGTCCTATAAAAAAATAATACATGCACCTTTTTCCTTTTTTTTTTTGTGCATTATTTTATAAAGGTGAGCCTAGCCTTTTTTGTCTATTCCTCTTTGCTACATGATATTCTAGGCATATTCATAAGGTGAGATTGCTAAATGCACTCACAAGGAATTTCTCTTTGGTTTTGCCATTATGGCATAGCCTGTTTTATGTCCCTACCTCTTGGCAGGTGTTCTGCCTGGGGGGGGTTTTCTTTTCATTCATGCCTTTTCCATCCATGATTCCATCCACACCTCTATTCTCTCTAGTGTGCTAATAGTGGAGGGATGTGGATAAATAGTATTTTCTCTAAGCTTACCATGCACAATTTTATCTCTCTGTTTATTTTTTGATTATATTTTCTTGTTTTTTTCACTTAATAATACTGCATGTTACTTCATGTCTATTAGTCTTTTTCAATGCTGTGCTTACTATGTTAATATGAGAAAATACATTTTAAAAATTATTAATTTTTGATTGTACAGATCTGTGCATACAGGCAGGTAACATAAGTCAATTTACACCAGTATTGCAGTAAAAACAAAAAACTCAGGCATAGTTTGCTGAAGTAGATGTGAACCCAACCACTAAAATGTCATATAAGCTTTCACAACTGGTGATACTGATATAAAGGTTCTTGTTTGGAGACCTTGTATTATGGGGGGACAATGCTCTCCAACAATTTTCTGCCTGTCAATCAATTTGAAGCCAGCAAAATAGCAACTATGCCCAGTAAAAAAAAACATGCAGCCATCTGTAAAGTGCAGGACATTTCAGGGACATGCTGTGAAAAAATATATATATTTGAAACCAGCAAAAATTAGGAAATGTGTCCTTTTAAAAACACACATCTAGCTTGTCATGACTGTAAACAGTGTATGTGGAGAGACTGTAAATAGGCTAAAGGACAAACCTCAGCATTAAGATGTACCTAATTTACCTCCAAATTACCCAAGATAGACAGCATTTTGCTATCTGAAGTAGATTCACTAAGGCTGGGTTCACACTATTGCAAATTGGATGCAGGTTTTCCCGCATCCAATTCGCATAGCAGGAGATTGTGAATTGCACAGGAGCCCTGTGCGTCTTTTGGTCCATTTCAGGTCCAAATTCAGCCAAAAATTTGGGCTGAAAATGGACCTGAAACAATGAATGGAAACAACACAACAGAATCCTGCTGTGAGCCGCTGCGTTCTCCAGTATAAACCCAGCCTAAGGGTTTACATCTGCTTTAAGAGACCAGGGCCTACAAGCCTTCACTAATCTTTCCATTTGCTCTTCATCAGCAGCACTGCTTATACTTTCCCTAGCACAACTAAGCACATTGTCAATATGACTAGTGGAAACCCTGCCCTTTTATAGTGAGAGGGCTAGCATATAAGAAAGCCTTCATTATTGGCAATTCTAAGCCATTCGACCTTATTTCAGCGGCCAGGAATTTCATGGCATGGAACAGCCAGATAAGTTTGTCATGTGCGTGAACTGCGGGTTTGATTTGCTGCAAACCAATGCCTAACCGTAAGCTCATCCCTACTGACAAACACACATAGACAAAATTCTACCCATGTGCAGTCTTCCCCTTACAATTAAAAACCCCAGAGTTGGACATAGCAACAGAGTAGCAACATTCCTCTAGGTATTGGAGGATCACCACTACTTTAAGTAGTTTTGTCCATGCTAAATGCAAAATCAATATGAAGAAGCCACACCCACTTCAACTCCACTGGCTCTGCACCCCTCTAAAGTGAGCTATTTTATTCTATATTACATATTATATATTTATATACCTACTGTATAAATAATATTCAGCAGTAATTAATCAACCTTAGTGCAGGTTACTGACCTGCTAAACTCCACATACTGCTGGTGTAGGGCAACAGGTATTGTTCTCCAATAATGTACTGCAATATGTCAGAATACAACAGGGCAGAAATAACAGAATTTCTGTTGCCGTACAGCTCTGTCTAATGTCATTGCATTTTCTCTGCTGATGTGTGAAAAGCACAGAAGCTAAGTTTAAAAAAAGATTGAATATTTGGGTTATGAGTGTGTGTGTGTGTACTTAATATTCTATCCTTGAAAATATTTCCAAGGAATTAATGTATTTGTTTTTTCTCAGCACCTAAAGTTCTCACAAATCATTATGTCATGATGCCCTCACTGCTCCTATTCATCATTGGCCCTTCATTGCAAAAAATTCCTGTACACCAATATACCAGAATCCATTTATTCATCATACTCCATTAGCATTGTAATGCATGAGAGACCAAGTCCTTTGATCTCCAGTTCATTAAACTGGCCTTTAATATGGACAATATTACAGTATTGCCTCTTTAATTAAAATAAATTAACAAAGCAATATAAAAGTCAGTATCAAATGCTATTCTCACACATATATTTAACCACTTCAGCCCCAGAATGATTTACCCCCTTCCTGACCAGAGCACTTTTTACAATTTGGCACTGCGCTGCTTTAACTGGTAATTGAGTGGTCATGTAATGATATACCCAAACAAAATTTGTGTCCTTTTTTTCCCACAAATAGAGCTTTCTTTTGGTGGTATTTGATCGCCTCTGCGGTTTTTATTTTTTGCAATATAAACATAAAAAGACCAAAAAGTTTGAAAAAAAATGATATTTTCTAATGCTTGCTATAAAAAAAATACAATAAACTCAATCTTGGTCATACATTTAGGCCAAAAAGCATTCAGCCACATGTCTCGGGAAAAAAAAATTCAATAAGCTTATATTTATTGGTTTGAGCAAAAGTTATAACGTCTACAAACCAGAGTACATTTTCTGGAATTTACACAGCTTTTAGTTTATGACTGCCTATCTCATTTCTTGAGGGGCTAAAATGGCAGGGCAGTACAATACCCCCCAAATGACCATATTTTGGAAAGTAGACACCCCAAGGAATTTTCTGAGAGGCTTGTTGAGCACATTGAATATTTTATTTCTTGTCACGTGATGAAAAATGACAAAAAAATAAATAACCTAACATTTTTACACAAAATTGTCACTGAAATTATATATTGCTCAAACATGCCATACATATGTGAAATTTCACCCCAAAATACATTCTGCTGCTTCTCCTGAGTACAGGGATACCCCATGTGTGGCACTTTTTGGCAGTCTAGCCTCGTACAGGACCCCGAAAACCAATCACCGCCTTCAGGCTTTCTAAGGGCGTAAACTCTTGATTTCATTCCTCACTACCTATCACAGTTTCGGAGGCCATGAAATGCCCAGATAGCACAAACACCCCCCCCCCCCAAAATGACCCTATTTTGGAAAGTAGACACCCCAAGCTATTTGCTGAGAGGTATGTTGAGTATTTTGCAGATCTTGCTTTTTGTCACAAAGTTTGGAAAATTGAAAAAAGAAAAAAAAATCATTTTTCTTTCTTCATTTTCAAAAACAAATGAGAGCTGAAAAAACTCATCATGCTTCTTAGCAAATACCTTGGGGTGTCTACTTTCCAAAATGGGGTCATTTGGAGAGGGGGGGTTTGTGCTAGCTGGACATTTCAGGGCCTCTGTAACTGTGATAGGTAGTGAGGAGTAAAATCACAATCTTACGCCTTTAAAAAACTTGAAGGTTGCTTGGTTTTTGGGGTCCTTTACGCAGCTAGGCTCCCAAAAAGTCTCACACATGTGGTATCCCCATACTCAGGAGAAGCAGCAGAATTTATTTTGGGATGTAATTCCACATATAACCATTGCATGTTTGAACAATATATCATTTAGTGACAACTTTTTGAAAAAAATGTAATTTTCCCTCAACTTGTAGCAAAATATAAAATATTCCATGGACACAACATGCCTCTCAGCAAATAGCTTGAAGTGTTTACTTTCCAAAATGGGGTCATTTGTGTGGGTTTTGTGCTATCTTGACATTTCATGGCCTCGGAAACTGTGATAGGTACTGAGGAAGTGAAATTACCATTTTACGCCCTTAGAAACCCTGAAGGCGGTGATTGGTTTTCGGTATCCTGTACATGGCTAGTCTCCCAAAAAGTCTCACATATGTGATATCCCCATACTCAGGAGAAGCAGCAGAATGTATTTTGGGGTGTCATTCCATATATGCCCATGGAATGTTTAAGCAATATAATTTAGTGACAACTTTATGCAAAGAAAAAAAAGTTTGTAATTTTCCCGAAACTTGTAGCAAAATATAAAATATTCCATGGACTCAACATGCCTATCAGCAAATAGCTTGGGGTGTCTGCTTTCCAAAAGGGGTCATTTGGGGGGGTTGACCTGTCCTGGTATTTTATGCACAGCATTAGAAGCTTATGCCACACATCACCCACTCTTCTAACCACTTGAAGACAAAGCCCTTTCTGACACTTTTTGTTTACATGGAAAAATATTTTTTTTTGCTAGAAAATTACTCTGAACCCCCACACATTATATATTTTTTGAAAGCAAAGGCCCTACAGATTAAAATGGTGAGTGTTGCAAAAAAAATTTCACACATTATTTGCGCAACGATTTTTCAAACTGATTTTTTTGGGAAAAAAAACACTTTTTTGAATTTTAATGCACTAACACACACTATATTGCCCAAATGTTTGATAAGATATAAAAGATGATCTTATGCCAAGTATATAGATACCAAACACGACATGCTTTAAAATTGCGTACAACCGTGCAGGCGACAAACTACATACATTTTTAAAAGCCTTTAAAAGTCTTTACAGGTTATCACTTTAGATTTACAGAGGAGGTCTACTGTTAAAATTATTGCCCTTGATCTGATGTTCATGCTGATACCTCACATGCATGGTGCAATTGCTGTTTACATATGTCACGAGATCGACACTTGTGTTCACATTTGCGCGTAAGTACGGGGGGGGGGGGCAGGGGTGCTTTTTTTTTTCTTAATAATTTATTTTGATTTTTTATTTTACTTTTACACTACTCCTTTCATTTTTTTTTTTGTATCATTTTATCACGATTGGTGTGATAAGATGCTTTCCCAATTTCCCAATGACGCTGTTTATATCCAACAAAACTGAAGTCATGAAATGGTTGTAGCTTCCGGTTTCTTAGGCCATAGAGATTATTGGAGCCTTCTGATCTTTGATCAGCTCTATGGTCAGCTGTCGGAGCCACCGGCTGTATTATCAGGTTCCCCGGTGGGACAGGAGAGCCTGAGAAAACCAAGGAAGACGACGGGTGGGGGGGAACGTTCCCTCCCGCCGCTTGTAAAAGCTAATTAGCTGCTAGGATTGCTTTTACATGAAAGCCGACCACTGGCTGAAAAGAACGATACCAAGATGATACCAAAACCTGCAGGCATCATTCTGGCATAACCACTCAAAGTCCTGCAATATACCATATGTCCTTGTTGGGCATACAGTATATGTCTTTGTTGGGCATATATTGTAATGTTATTTTTTTTTTTCATGCAGCCTGTGGGCTGAAAGAAAAAAAGATATTGACCAGTGGGTATGCCCACCATTAGAATACTGCCCTGCATCCACCCACTTCTAATGATGGGCATACATGCACCATTTTTTTTTAACTGTGGTAGTAAAATCACCTTCTACAGTGCTGGAGTTGTTGATTTACATAACATTTACGTATCATGAGAGCAAACGCTGTTGCTGTCAAGATAAATAAATCAGTGCTGTAGCTGAATGGTGTACCTGAAAAGCAAACAATAAAAGAAACAATGGGGGGGAGGCCCCTCTAAGTGTAGTATTAAAGCAGTATCATTTATTGCACAAGATTAAAAACACTTATAAGTAGGGGTGAGCTTCGAGTTCGAGTCAAACTCATGTTCGACTCGAACATTGGCTGTTCGCAAGTTCGCCGAACAGCAAACAATTTGGGGTGTTCGTGGCTAATTCGAATGCCGCAGAACACCCTTTAAAAGTCTATGGGAGAAATCAAAAGTGCTAATTTTAAAGGCTTATATGCAAGTAATTGTCATAAAAAGTGTTTGGGGACCTGGGTCCTGCCCCAGGGGAAATGGATCAATGCAAAAAAAAGTTTTAAAAACGGCCGTTTTTTCAGGAGCAGTGATTTTAATAATGCTTAAAGTCAAACAATAAAAGTGTAATATCCCTTTAAATTTCGTACCTGGGGGGTGTCTATAGTATGCCTGTAAAGGGGCGCATGTTTCCCGTGTTTAGAACAGTCTGACAGCAAAATGACATTTGGAAGGAAAAAACTCATTTAAAACTACCCGCGGCTATTGCATTGCCGACAATACACATAGAAATTCATTGATAAAAACGGCATGGGAATTCCCCACAGGGAAACCCCGAACCAAAAAAAAAAAAATGACGTGGGAGTCCCCCTAAATTCCATACCAGGCCCTTCAGGTCTGGTATGGATATTAAGGAGAACCCCGGCCAAAATTTAAAAAAAAAATTACGTGGGGTTCCCCCTAAATGACGTGGACATGACATGACGGGACTTCCCTGTGGCATTCTCCGTGACGTCACAGGGAAGTCCCGTCAAGTCACCGTGCATCAGAGGGGGCGGGGTCACCGGGTGGTCCCGCCCCCGTTATTTAAAGCGGATCTTCACCCATTTTTTAATCAGCATCTCGGTGGCTTCTAAAAGCAGCACCGAGTGCCATATGGAGCTTTTTTTTTTTTTTTTACCTACCTTACGTTATATGTTTTTCCTTTCTTCTGTCCCTGCGGCTGTGGGCGTGGACTTTGCGGGTATTGTCGTCATATCCTTCGTTCCCCGCAATGTCTCCTGGGATCTCATTGTCTTTTATCCCAGGAGACATTGCGGATAACCTCCGCCAAATCTCGTGAGACTTTTTGGTTGCCATCACAACGGGGCGGGAACTTCCGACGACGACGCCCGTTGTCATGGCAACCCAGAATCAGACGGCGATGACACTGGGCATGCGCGGGAACGAGGGGTGAATGCTGGGAGGACAGCATTCACCGCATCCTGGAAATTCATGCTTGTGGGTTTCAAATGCCCACAACGAAAATGGGAACCGCCGTCTGTGATTTTTAAAAGTTATTCTTTGCAACGAAATCGCCCACAATCGGACTTACATCACAGAACATGTGAGTAAATTATCATGATTAGAAAAGTTTCTGAATGAACTCCTAAAAAAAAAAAACGTTAGATGGGTGAAGATCCGCTTTAAGAACCGTCAGACGAGGAGACTCCGTCACACAGCGGGAGCCTCCCTCCATGCCAGCATGGGTGCGGAGCGGCCCGTAGAAGAAATTGAAGAAGAGAAGAAGAGAAGAAAAGAAGAAGAGAAGAGCGGGAGCCTCCCCCCATGCCATGGGTGCGGAGCGGCCCGAGGAGAAGAAGATAGAAGACGCCGGGGAGGAGATGCTGGACGAGAACGCCGGAGGAAGAACCAGAAGAGCCAGAAGAACCAGAAGATGAAGAAGATGAAGGAAGATAGAAGACAGAAGAAGCATTTAAATAAAGGAATTGTCAAAAACTGTCTCTTGTCATTTTTAAAATTTTTGACAGTTTTTTAGTGAAATGGTAGGGGTAAGTACCCCCTTACCATTTCACACAGGGGGGGGGCAGGATCTGGGGGTCCCCTTGTTAAAGGGGGCTTCCAGATTCCGATAAGCCCCCCCGCCCGCAGACCCCCACAACCACCGGCCAGGGTTGTGGGGATGAGGCCCTTGTCCTCATCAACATGGGGACAAGGTGTTTTGGGGGGCTACCCCAAAGCACCCTCCCAATGTTGAGGGCATGTGGCCTGGTACGGTTCAGGAGGGGGGGCACTCTCGTCCCCCCTCTTTTCCTGCGGCCTGCCAGGTTGCGTGCTCGGATAAGGGTATGGTATGGATTTTTGGGGGGACCCCACGCCGTTTTTTTGGGGTTTTTTTGGCCCGGGGTTCCCCTTAAAATCCATACCAGACCTGAAGAGTCTGGTATGGAATTTAGGGGGAACCCCACGTCATTTTTTTTTAAATTTTGGCCGGGGTTCCCCTTAATATCCATACCAGACCTGAAGGGCCTGGTATGGAATTTAGGGGGACTCCCACGTCATTTTTTTTTTTTTTCGGTTCGGGGTTCCCCTTTGGGGAATTCCCATGCAGTTTTTATCAATGAACTTCTATGTGTATTGTCGGCAATGCAATAGCCGCGGGTAGTTTTAAATGGGTTTTTTCCTTCAAAATGTCATTTTGCTGTCAGACTGTTCTAAACACAGGAAACATGCGCCCCTTTACAGGCATACTATAGACACCCCCCAGGTACGAAATTTAAAGGGATATTACACTTTTATTGTTTGACTTTAAGCATTATTAAAATCACTGCTCCTGAAAAAACGGCCGTTTTTAAAACTTTTTTTTGCATTGATCCATGTCCCCTGGGGCAGGACCCAGGTCCCCAAACACTTTTTATGACAATAACTTGCATATTAGCCTTTAAAATTAGCACTTTTGATTTCTCCCATAGACTTTTAAAGGGTGTTCCGCGGCATTCGAATTTGCCGCAAACACCCCAAATTGTTCACTGTTCGGCGAACTTGCGAACAGCCAATGTTTGAGTCGAACATGAGTTCGACTCGAACTCAAAGCTCATCCCTAGTGATTACTATTAATCGTGCAAACGCTTGAATTGGAGTCCAGATACATGGACTTTGTGTATCCAAACACATTCAGCCTGGACTATTCAGTGAAACTGCCGTGCTGCTGTTACTTTGCTTACTATCAACATAATTGAACTAGGATCCAACATAGAGAACTAGCGGGGTTTGTTGTCTGTGAGGCCTGTATGCCTGATTGTGGTGGCCACTTGTGTTCTTAAGACAATTGTCTAATTTTTAGATGTACGTGGTGGAGGTTTAGTATTATTATATTTATTCATTGCTAGTATTATGTGCAGTTTTCTAATAAAGATAATGTTTTACCTTTAATACCGGTCATTTCTTCTTTGAAGAATTCTTTGGGAATTCCTTTCTGTTCCCGTTGTTTTTTGTATGCTTAATTAATTCAGAGAAATACATACCTATGGTTGATTACCTTCTTATCCCTGGGGTTACGGTATGCCTTGCTACAGTGGGGATTTATTAACTTGAAAAATCCCACTCTAGCTTGGTTTATGTGGATGTAGTTAAAGTGTCATTTTTTTGTTTGTTTTGTTGAAGTGGAATCCAACTAGGGTTTTTCCAGCCTCTGTGGCAGGCTTGGTTCCGGTCCGGATGTTGTAGTCTACTTGAGTCCACGCTCCGGTAGACTTTAAAAGCAGGAAGAGAGCACAGGATAGCTCTTGCCTGAGACTCGGAAGGGAATCTGAGAGAGAGAGCTCTGTTTGGATTTAAAAAGAAGGTTTGCTTTACCACATGTTTTTGTGGGTGACGGGGACCAGCCCCACACCATATAGAGAGGAGTCTACTGTTTAGTTTAGAGCTGGACGGCAAGGATTTACTTTACTGTTTTTTGTTTGTTTTCATGACTTTGCAAACCTCTTCTAAATAAAGCTGGCAACCCGCCAGATTTAAAAAAAAATGCACGCTAACCTTAATTTCCAGAAAAGGTGATCCCCACGACCTAACCACTTTACCAGCTATGTGTCACGTGCTTCTTTTAAAGTCCCAAACCTTTACTTCTTAAATTTCAGATTTAGGGATTGAGGCGTATTACTATAGTATGTTATGGGCCTCATTTAAAGTCCCAAAACCCCTCATATACCCGACAGCTAAATGATAGCTGATATGCAAAAAAAGTTGGGAAAGAGGTAAAAACAGTGTTTTTTTAATGAAAAAGAAGGACATTTGTTTATGCTATACATTGCTTTAAGCAAACTAAATTCACATATCGGGATTTTGGTCGGAAAAAGGTATGATGGCTTTTCCAACGGGTTCCGCTCAAGCTTATCTCACATACACACGGCTACACCAAATTCCGACCGTCAAGAACACGGTGACGTACAGTACCTGACCGCCAGATTGTGTTTCCTGCGCAATCCCATCATGCTGGTTCTCGGCGACAGGGTACTGTGCGTCTCGCGCTGGCCCGCTCATCGGGAAAGGAAAACTGTTTTTTTCTTTCGCGACGAGCAACAGGCAGTGCTGACAGCTGTCTGGTATGAATCATGAGGGGGAACGCCGCGCCAAATTTTAAATAAAAAAACAGCTTGGGTTCCCCCCCAGGGGCATACCAGGCCCTTAGGTCTGGTATGGATTTTAAGGGAACCCCCTACACCAAAAAATCGGTATGGGGTCCCCCTAAAATCCATACCAGACCCTTATCCGAGCACGCAGCCCGGCCGGTCAGGAAAGGGGGCGGGGACGAGCGAGCGCCCCCTCCTCCTGAACCGTACCAGGCCGCATGCCCTCAACATGGGGGGTGGGAGCTTTGGGGCAGGGGGGCGCCCTGCGGGCCCCCCACCCCAAAGCACCTTGTCCCCCTGTTGATGAGGACAAGGGCCTCTTCCCAACAACCGTGGCTGTTGGTTGTCAGGGTCTGCGGGTGGAGGGCTTATCGGAATCCGGGAGCCCCCTTTAATAAGGGGGCCCCCAGATCCCAGCCCCCCACTCTATGTGAATGAGTATGGGGTACATTGTACCAATACTCATTCACCTAGGGAAAAAGTGTCAATAAAAAAACATACTACACAGGTTTTAAAAGTAATTTATTAGGCAGCTCCGGGGGTCTTCTTCCGACTTCTCCGCTCTCTCCGGCCTCTTCTCCCGGTGTCCGCCTCTTCTCCTGGTGTCTGCTTCTGCCGGGCTCCTCCGCTATCTTCTGCCGCTCTTTTGCTAGCGGTGGCCCGGTCTTCACCATCTTGTTCCTTCTTCTCTTCTTCTGATTTTGACACAACGCTGTCTCCTGCTGTAATGCCGTGTGAGCGGTGCGCGATGACTTATATAGGCATGGGGCGTGGTCACCGGGTGCTGTCACCCAGTGACCCCGCCCCTTATGATGTCACAGTCCCGGGGCATGATGGGACTGTTGGCTTTGCTGACCCCTTATATTAGCAGGCAGGACACCTGCATGCAGCAAGCCGTCACTCCGGAGCAGTCACCACGTTGCGGTACTTGGTGACTGGGAGAAGTCTGCAGGACCTCAAGTTCTCTACAGGCATTTCCCCCCAGGCTCTGGGGATCATTATTCCAGAGACCTGTTCTGCTATAATTCAGGTCCTGCAGAAGGACTATATTAAGGTAAGATTTCTCCTTTAACATCACATTCTATTTATTTAATGATTACTAATGTTTTGTATTTATTTCATCATTCCATAATTGCCATGATTGTAATATGCTGTGACTGTCCCTTTTGTCCTCATGCATGATGGATTTTTTTAATGCTCCTTTTTTGTCCTTCATGCATATTTGCCTTCACAAACCTCCCCAGCATGCTATCCTGGGCCCATACACACCTAGCCTAGTCACTTAACAATGTATTTTGTCAGCTCCATTGTAGTGCTTTACCCTAAACACCCCCTAAAATGTGTACAAATGTTATTTGTGTCCTTAAATTCATGCAGAGTGCCAGAGGCTTTTTTTGGGGTCATTTGGAACCCTCCCTCCCCCCAACCGCTAAGTCAACCGATACCGATCCTCTATCTGCTGACTTTGCCAAACCCATACACACTATACCTACCTCTTTTGTGGTCATATTTATGGATGAATTCACCAAAGTATGTAGTGAAAGGGCCTGCCTGAATACTTTCAAATGGTACTCAAATAATTTCAAGTTTTGCTCTACTATTATTAACTTGATAGGTAATTGCAGAGAGTAAAAATGTGCTACAATTTGTACAGTGTGTATTTTTATTTTAGTATTATGACACGTCTTACCTGTCCAGTGGGCTGCCAACAGTGTAAGTAAGGAGAGGCTGGCCAAAGTAATGCACATTATTTATGCATTTTATGCATTATGCAGCTCTCAATGAAGTGGAGGGGGTTACCTGTCTAAAACATCTCCCCCCTACAATTTTTTCAATGGGCCAACAGAGGGGGGGGAAGAATCTGATAAGTGGACCTTAAATTTTTGTCTTTAAATTCTCCTTAAAATAAAAGTTATACAGATTTTGGCCAAGAATGTTTGTGTCTAATCTGCTTGCAATGTTATGTGCAGAATTACTAATTTTATTTTTTCTGTTTTGACTCCACAGTTTCCTTCAACGCCACAGGAATGTCAGACTGTGACATCCCACTTTGCCGACTGTTGGGACTTTCTCAACTGTGGAGGGGCAATTGATGGGAAACACGTCCACATCGTCCCACCACCCCATTTAGGGTCATACTATTTTAACCATAAGGGGTTTCATAGTATCGTGTTGATGGCAGTGGTGTCGGCAACATATGAGTTCCTCTATGTGGGGAAGAATGGGCGGATGTCGGATGGTGAAGTCTTTGGAGTTTTACAGATGTCTCCAGAGTGGTGGCTTGGGATTGCCACCTGCGGAAGAGAATGTCGAAGGACTCCCGTTTGTTTTTATTGCTGATGAAGCATTTGGTCTGGGTGATCACCTGATGAGGCCATTCCCCCAGAGGACCCACACCCTGGAGAAGAGGGTTTTTAATTACCAGCTGGCCAGAGCACGAAGAGTCATGGAGAATACCTTTGGGATAATGGCCAGCCGGTTCCGCCTATTTCTAACAGCTATAAATATGGAGGAGTACAAACTGAACCACATTGTATTATCCTGCTGCATACTGCACAACTTTTTAAAAAGAAATTCCCCAAGTTATGTAGCCTCATTTGGACCTGAGGCTGGACTTCAAGAAAATGTAATGATGGCCCTGGAAGCTGGCCGTCCTGGCTTGCCCCCCCAAAGCACCCGTGAAGTGAAGAAAAAATATGTTGAATATTTTACGGGTAGGGGGGCCATTGCTATGCCAGAAAATTTTAAAATATTTTCAAAATAAAAAAAATGATCTGATAAAATCTTGATTTTGATTTACTGCTTGTGTTTGTTTTAAGCTGTCTCCTAGGTTCTCCTAGTGCACTTGTAGTGCCAAGTGGTGTTTTCCATTATTAAATAACACCCATTGTCACTGTAAACACCAACTTAATGCAAAAAGTGGTATTGAGCTTTGAAAGCCACACATTGTTGAGTATAAAACCTTTTACTCCGTGCACATTCACATGTCTGATCACATACCTAATGTCAACATGTGCTAACTCCCATCATGGGGGATCAATGGACGTGTTTTGGGGGTGCAACCCCTTCCTCTCACCTACTAGAGTTGCGAGGAAGTGGTTGCACCCACAAAACGCGTACATTGATATCCCCTGATTGCAGATAGCACATGTTGACACACTGTGTGCATCTTCCAAATTTGGCTTTTAAAATGCGTCAAAAAATTTAAAAACTTGGTCCCCAAAAATATAAACTGGTAGTTATTTAGATTCTTCCTAGTACATCAATCATGTTCTTCAGTTTTTGTTCAATCTCATTTGTCTTCTGCTTTATGATGTCTAAACCCTGACTACAATACATTATGTCCTGGATTAGCTTTTGTGCACTGTCAGTGGTAAAATTAGGAGATTGTTCTTGTACAACCTGCACATCACCTAAAAGAAAAAATACATACCATGTATTATAAATATGCAGGCATACATCTATTACCTGAATCTGTGGTGTCAGACACCCACCTGTTGTGGTGACAATTTCCACCACCTCTCCTTCCTCCACATCTTTCAGGTTGTATCTTCTGTTCCCTTTCTTCAGGAGGTGGGGGGGTCCCTGGTGTCCTCAGACATCCCGAGTCTTTTCTTCCATATGAGAATGAAACAAAAGGTATACTTAGCACACATATTTGTGGCCAGAAATATGAATGTGAAACATTGCTTGGAAGTGTGGTACAATACAATGTGGTAAAAATTGTATAAGAAATGTGGTACCATTTTTGGACAAGTTTCACACATGTAGACACCCCAAGTATCCACTGGAGTACCTGTGTGGAACACCCTAAAAAGTTTGTTCTTGTGTCCCACACTAGTGCTCCTGAGTCCAGATGTGTAAACAGCTACTGAGTGTCCTCTCCTTACATTACACTGAATCAAGTTTGCAATTAATTCTAGTTACAAACACATCTAGACAACAATGTCCTAAACTTCTTTTAATACAAATTAGCATGACCAAATGTAATTAACTCTGTATCTGCCAAAAACATCGTATTTAGTTGACAAACGAACAATGTTTCCTACGACCGATTACTGTGCCCACGAACATGAAAGTTGCCATTTTAAACTGTACAAAAGTAAAGAAAAGCACATGGCGCAGCATGCAAGTAATAATAATAGTAACACAGGACAACTACTTACTTTTTAGAAGTACTTTCCTGATCTTTCTGTACTGATCCTGCTCCATCAATTTCAGGTCTGACCAGCATTTTCTCAATTGCTCCTTGGATCGTCGTACCCCAAAATTCCTGTGCAGACTCTTCACAATTTTAGTTATGATCTTGGCCTTTCTAAGATTTGGGTTTAGGTATGGTCCATACGGTCCATACTTCCCATCATAGTCCACCATCTCCACCATCTCTACCAAGGCCATATTTGAGGCCTTAAATCTTCTCCTCTGGGATCGGGACATTTCGGGCACCGGGCTTTCCTCCTCGTTACTGCTATGTCTCCGCCATGTTAATCTCCTACTGCGTCGAAAGAGAAGGGGCGGGGAATATTCTAGAAAAGACGTCAGGGGCGGGCGATGTGGGCAACACGGGCGGAGTTTCACGCATGCACAGTGTATATAGAGTTAACACGCGTGTGTCGTACGTATGTTCTGTGTGCGGAGGAAGGAGGCGAAGAACGTTATAACGAAGGTAACATTTTAACTTGGGACATCAGTGGCCTATACTGATTATAGATTGAGGCCTATATTGGGATAAAATTAGGAGAGTTTAGCCTGATATTTAGTGTTTTTGTCTTGTGTTTGGTCCTTCAGCAAAGATGAAACAATTCAAAGACCCGGATTTCATGGGCCAGTTCATTGACAGATACAGGGATATGAGAAATTTGTGGGAGGTTAAAAACCCCTTATATCGCAACAAACCAGCAAGGAAGGCATCGCCGAAGAAACTGCTGCAATTTGTGAAGACGCAGGTCCCCAACGCAGACATCGACTTTGTGGAGAGGAAAATTGGTAGCTTGAGAAGCACGTATAGGAAGGAGCTTAATAAGATCCAGGCTTCCATGAGGTCAGTAGCAGCAGCAGAGGATGTGTATGTACCCAGTCTGTGGTACTAAACAGGATGTGGTTTCTGGAAGACCAGATGGAAATGAGGGAATCACTTTCCACACTTCCATCCAGCCTTCCCTCCACCCTTCCCTCAACCCCAGCTGAGGCTTCCGAGGACCAACCTGGGCCTTCCATCCTGGAAGAAGTTGAGGAGCCCAGCTGGAGCCAGGTATAGTATTTTTTAACATATTTATTGTCCAAAAATTAGATGTTATTATTGCTAACAAATGAATGATTGAACAAAAAGTGTTTTACATATCAATAGACAGTAGGGGCCAAAAATTATTGTGACAAGAATGAAAAATGCGGGGCTCAGAATGATAGTCTTTTCTATTTATTAACATTCAATTAGCAACAGTCATGAGGTGAAAATTGTGTGTGATTGATGAACCAAAAACTAAAACTATGTCCCTTTTTCATACACAGGAAGACCTCAGCCAGGACGAGGCTTTGGAATGTGGCACACAGGAGGAGGTGGGGGTAAGTGTCAGCCAGGAGAAGGCGGGGGGAAGTGTCAGCCAGGAGGTGGCCGGGCCCAGTAGGAGCCTCACCCAATCCCAGGTGCCTCCCCTCCGCCTTCCAACAAAAAGGACCAGGAAGGGGAGTAACATGGAGGAGGCAGCACTGGGCTTCATTAAGGAGGCTAATGTGGCCCTGAAAAGCCCCTTCAACACTGAAGAGGCCTATGGCTACTATATAGTTTCCAAATTGATGAAAATGAAGGAGGACCAACGCCACAACTGTGAAAAACTTTTTGTTGAGGCCATTCACAAGGGGTTGATTGGCCAAATGACCGATGACGTACACTTATGTGCGCTCCCCATCCTCCTCCTCCTTCAGCCACAAGTCCACCTCTAGAGCCACAGCCTCCAAGGAAGGCTGCAGGGAAGGCTGCAGGGAAGCATGGAGGAAAGGCTGTAAGGAAGACAAGAAAGTGATGGCCCTGGGTTCAGTATGGTCTGACAGAAGACGCAGCCTGTTGTAGTACCACAGCCTAGGGACATATATGTCACCTGCTGCTGTTCATGATCTCGGGGAGTCCTGGACTAGATTGTGCTCCCTATTATATGGACTTCTAAAGCTACCAATTTTAATTTACAAAGAGTTGATGTGTGCCCTGGGGGCCAAAGGCTTCGCAAATTCCATCAGTTTCTCCATCATTGCCTTCCTCTTTATTTTGTTATTATGAGCCAAAATAAATGGAGATGTTTTTCTATGAAAATACTTGCCTATGTGTTTTTCTTCAAATAGGACAGTTTGTTTGTGAGTAGGCAGGTGCATTTCAAAAATACAATGTCAAATTAACAAGGGACACCAACCAACCTCCTTGAGGTTTAAAAATACTAAATAATAATGTTGTTGTGTAAACTTGACACACAAAAAAAAAACAAATTATGGAGATCACTAGAAAATAATTTAAAAAGAATCCAAAAAAGGAGTTCTTGATTAAAAAAATAAATAAAAAAAAAAGATGAAAATAATTCTAAACATTATTACTGACATCTGGCTTTAAAAACAAAAAATATTATTCAGGAGACCACGAGAAATAATAAAGAAATACGTTTGAGAGAACTCTGTGTGAATATCAGCAGCAAAACAACTTCATCCTTCTAACATTATAAAGAACAAAAGAATGCATTGCGTTAAAAGATCCAAAAATTTACAGTGTGACGAATGTGCTAGCTCCATTACGAACGCTAGTTTTACCAGACCGAGCGCTGCCGTCTCTTACTTGATTCTGAGCATGGGTGATTTTTGGCGCGTCGGAATTGCATACAGATGATCGCATTTTCAGCTAGGAACTTTTTCCACCAGTAACAAACAAACAAATGGCCCCTGCCCCCACCTATAACTGGCCTTCACGTTAGGACTGCAAGCATACACAGGGTGCCGTAAAGAGGCCTTGCAGCTTATACATGCGTTTGCAAATGTGTGCTAACTAAACCCCTGTATTTAACGCAGACTGTTGGACAGGTTCATTTGATCGGTTGGCAGACTGGTTGGTGAGTTGAGCTATGGAATGTTCTGTTTTTGTATTTCATGTGTTTGCCCTTCCATGTGCTCCTTGCTGTGAAGGCCAGTTATAGGTGGGGGCAGGGGCCATTTGTTTGTTACTGGTGTCAAATATGGTTCGGGGACACACTGTACACCTTTGCTGCCACTGTGCTCTTTTCCGGGGTGTCCAGTGTGTTCCTGTTCCTTTAAGGGGGATTGGGCTACCACCAGGCCCACCTGCCTCTCATCTATCCATTTAATACATGTGCTTCCATTGTGGAGACGCTTATAAATTTAGTAGCGTTAGGACTGCAAGCATACACAGGGTGCCGTGAAGAGGCCTTGCAGCTTATGCATGCGTTTGCAAATGTGTGCTGACTAAACCCCTGTTTTTAACGCAGACTGTTGGACAGGTTAATTTGGTCAGTTGGCAGACTGGTTGGTGAGTTGAGCTATGGAATGTTCTGTTTTTGTCTTTCATAGTTACTTTTTCCGACCGAAAAATTGAGAATCTGCTCTTAATCTTTTGCTGGCTGGAATTCTGCCTACAAAAGTCCAATGGAGCATACACACGGTAACATTTTCCGACCAAAAGCTCTCATCGGAGTTTTTCTGGCGGCATTTCTGATCGCGTGTATGGGGCATTAGGGTTTATATCTACTTCGACTGTAGGTAAAGCCCAACTCCAGTCTTTTGGAGTCCGATCCCACTCCATCATATCCTCCCTGATGGTCGCATTTTTTACCTTTTTTTTCAGCTGTGGTGGGCGGTGGTTCTTACTGCTGCAGAGAACACTGCTTAGGTAGTGATGTGGGAGCCCTGTTTTGTGTAGCAGTACTGCGAGCCCAGGCTGGTCTGATAACCAGAACAGTGGTTAGGTGGGTGCAGCATTGGTCCAAAGCTACATATGTCCCCTGCCACCTCTAGACCAAGAACTGAGTGATAAAAGATTGCTCAGTTCCCAGTCTTCAGTGAGCAGAGAGTCGATGACTGTCAGTCACCGGCTCTCTGCTCTGCCCCTCCAGCGCTCACTGTAGCGCTGGGCTGTGGAGTGCGCAGGAGCTGTGGGCTCTTAGTGCTTGCTGAGAGACTAAGCCAACTGCCAGTCCAGGTATCTGGGTGGATCCTGAAATTAAAGTTGGGATCTATCCAGAGCTTGAACCGGCTAAGTGACGTCAGCTGACAGGGGACTTTAGCCCCCTGTCAGCTGAAAACAGGTCACAGGAGTGCAGAACTAAGTGCACTCGTGTAACCCAGAGGAGAAGTAGGGCCAAAACAGCTTAAGCGCTACTTCTCCTTTAAGATAGAAGTAAACTAAACATTGCACAACTCTCCCTCTATAATACTTCAATACAGTATATTTAATCCGTGTCCTAGTGCTGTTTTGCTAGAACACACAGCACGACCCCGATCTCTGTAAAGAGCCGTCAATGCAGCTCTTTAAGCATGTGATCGGCTGTGTCCAATCACAGCTGGTCACAAGTAAACAAGGAAGTGCCAGTAATTGGCTCTCCTCTCCTCTCAAAGATAGAGTGTGTGTCAAGGAGAGCCGATCAGCTGCATCTCCTTGCAGGGGTCAGTAAGAGATGTAATCAGGGCACTGATGATCAGAGCACCAGAAGTGCAAGCAATCAGTGCCCACCAGTGCCAGCAATTAGTGCCCACTAGTGCCAACAATCAGTGCCCACCAGAGCCAGCAATCAGTACCCATTAGTGATGCCAGTCAGTGCTGGCTTTCAGTGCCCATCCATGCCATCTGCCAGTGCTGCCCATCAATGCCCATCAGTATATCCCATTAATGCCCATCAGTAAAGCCCATCAGTGCCATCCATCAGTGCCCATTAGTGCCTCCAAACAGTGCCCATCAGTGCCACCTATCCATGCCGCCTATCAGTGCCCATGTCCTGTTAAAACGCTGTATGGTCTTGGCCACCATGCTGAAGCTCAGTTTCAGGGTCTTGGCAATCTTCTTATAGCCCAGACCATCTTTATGTAGAGCAACAATTCTTTTTTTCAGATCCTCAGAGAGTTCTTTGCCATGAGGTGCCATGTTGAACTTCCAGTGAGCAGTATGAGAGAGTGAGAGCGATAACACCAAAAATAACACACCTGCTCCCCATTCACACCTGAGACCTTGTAACACTATCGAGTCACATGACACCGGGGAGGGAAAATGGCTAATTGGGCCCAATTTGGACATTTTCATGTAGGGGTGTACTCACTTGTGTTGCCAGCGGTTTAGAAATGAATGGCTGTGTTTTGAATTATTTTGAGGGGATAGTAAATTTACACTGTTATTTAAGATGTACACTTACTACTTTACATTGCAGCAAAGTGTAATTTCTTCAGTGTTGTCACATGAAAAGATAGAATAAATTATTTACAAAAATGTGAGGGGTGTACTCACTTTTGTGAGATACTGTATGTTATTAAGACTTGATCATCACATCACCATTGCACTATAACAATGCCTGGATTAAAATTAAGAGATGAGAGCAGCTAAACTGTGCCCCCTGTATGTTTTTCCATAAAAAATATTCAGTTTTGACTAGTGTATACCTTTAAAAAAATAAAAGGAATTGGCATCTTGCATAGAAGACATTACAATGTCTGCTATTATTCACAATGAAATGCTATTCCTTTCACATATATAGATAATTTTATATAATTAGCATGTAAGTTAATACTAATTAGAAGCTCGGACAAGGAAAGAATTTTTATTTTATCATACCAGGTCCATTGGAGACCATTACTTCACCACCAATATGCCAATTAAGAGAAAGTGCAGGGAAAAAGCAAGAACAAAACAGTCTGGCTCCTTCACTGGTATTCTCTTATTAGGTTTACAAGGACATGAATTAATACAGGAGCAACATAACCTCACTGCTGCAAAAATAAATATCTGCTTTATAACTAGTCAGGTAACTGCACTGCAGCTCTGATTCCAATAACATTTTTATTTCCTACAGCTCAGGGTCACAAAGGGCACTCAAATAAATTCTGATTTATAGCACAAAGACTGCATAAGATTCTATAAGCTGGGTCGCAGTTCTGACTGAAGACCTACAAAGAAATAAGTTAATGGCATCCAGAATGTTTCTTGTTTTAATGGTTATACTAGGGATGCAGTGAAATCTGTCAAACATTTGTATTGACATATGTGACTAAAAATAAATAGTTATTTTAGAATGGATGTTAGTCACATTCGACTGGACTTGTTCTGTTATGTTAAAGATGTTTTGTAGCTTATCCAAGCCAATGGAGAAGTGGATGGATAGGCTACGAAACATTCAACATCACAGAACATGTCCAGTTGAATTTAAATAACTACTATACCGGCCAATCTGAAAACCTGTGATGCAAGACATTTAGCCCAGTTTCACACATGTGCGGTGCGAATTGAAGCTCTGGTTTCACTGCGCAGAGAAAAATCAGTTGGTTAGCGGTTCATCAACGTTTTAACTGCGGATCAGCTGCGAATTCCGAAGTAACCCGTGAGTGTCTAATTATAGATGCGAATTTAGAGCAGGCCAATCGCTTGTTATCTATTTGTGAGGCTGCTTATAAAAAGCTTGATTTTTCTGGACACTTCCTGGTAGTCCAGGAGTCTGTATTGTGTGGGTTATTTTTGTTAGCAAAATGTGTGCTGCTCTGCCCATGATAATGCCAACAGTTGTTGCTGTAACAGCAGCAATCTTGCTGGATGTAGAGAAGAGGAGAAGGAGGAGGAGAAGAAGATACTGGGTTCATCCCATACTAGCAAATAGGGATGAGAGAGGCCAGTTCATGATCCTGTATGAAGACCTCCGTGGGCATGAAGAAAACATTTTTAATTACACGTGCATGTCAATAACTAGGTGAGTAATTTATTTGCCAAACAATAATTTTAAAAAACATATTTCCTTAGTAGGGGAGGTTTGAAAAGTCCATCAAGTCTAACCAATGTGTGTGACTATATGTCAGTGTTATAATTTTAAAAAGCGTGGTGTCCCCCCCACCAAATCCATACCCGAACATTATCAGAGCATGCAGCCTAAAAGGCCATGAAAAGGGGGGGGAGTGAGCACCCCCTTCCTGGACCAAACCAGGCCATATGCCCTTAACATGTGTAGTGTGTTTTGTGCCCCCCCCCCCAAAACACCTTGCCCCCAAGTTGATGGGTACTAGGTGCTCTGTGTGGGGGGATCCCACGACAATTTGTTGTTCAGTTTGGGACCAGACAATTGTTATTGTTAAATTCAGCTTCCAGTGGCTAAATGTATGTCAAAATGATGACACAACTGCAAATGACGTTATATCTTATTTGTTATGCTACTTCTTTAACATACATTTTTATTTTGATTAAGGGTGCAGGCCTTCTTACAGATAATAATGTTCTTAAACACTTACCTTATTATTTAAAAAAGTGTATGTCAAAATTTGTTTCATACACGAATCTAATAAAAGACTCATTTTTGAATTAGTTATGATGAATTACTTGGATTAATCTCCCCTCGCTTGGAGCGTCAGAACACGTGCTACAGAACAAGTATCCAGCCTGCTGAAAGATTACTGATCACATTAAGGTACTTTTCACCATTGATGTCCTTTGTCATGTGAATATAGGAGAATGCAATATTTTTAATTTTGAACTCTTCAAACATGTGTCATTCTAAATATATAATCCGACAATAGTTAGCAGAATAATTATTTATTCAAGTATACTTAAAAAAATAAAAAAAATTGGCACATGTAGCCAACATAAATTAACATTCAACAAAAACAAAAAATATACATGTCTCTCAAGTAGGCCTCTTGAACATATTTTTAAAAAAAGGTGTCCTCTTGGTCCTCAACCTTGGACAGACCTCATAAATCACAGATTGTGATATGTTTTTTTAAAAGGGGCCTCATTGGAGTAGTGACTAGCGGAAGCCTGGTCATCACGGGCAGTGCTGGGATCTGGCCTAGCCTCGCCATGTTGACTTGTCACATACATACCAGGATTGGGGGGGGGCCTGATTAAAGGAATTGGGGATGGGATAGGATAGGGAATGTTACTGTGTGTAACTTCATATATGGAGGTTGCCTTTTCAAAGCTAGAAGGATAGAATGGGGGATTATAGGGGTAAGGTTGGTGTTGTTCTGGGTAGTGGACGTATCTGGGGTAGTTAAGGGGAGGTCTTGGTGGTGGCACATATGGGACTTGAAATGAAGCTTCCTCACGTGGCTCTGAGAAGGAGTGCAGCACTTGTTCGATAGTGCTTCGCATTTCAAAGTAGCGCTCAGGTTTGACTTTCTTTATTAGAGGGACAAAACTGAGTGCCAGTATAGTATCCGGACATAAAAAAGCATCCACCTTTTCAGACATGTTTTTCAACATTTCAAGTAGGCGCTCACTTATGTCAGGTTGCGATAGAGGTGGTCGCCTCCGTGGCACTTTGGCTGGCAGAACAATGTCTGCAGGAGCAGAGGAGGGCCCAGGGATAGCCTCTGCCACTGCAGATTGCTCATCTGGGTTGGTTTCCCACAGATTTGAGGAGCTTTGGATTTGTGACAAATCCTCTGTGCCTTCTTCCAAACTAATGTGGGCTTGGGCCTCCGGTTGTGCCTCCAGTTGGTCATCCATAATATCTTGTTCCTCCCAACTAGCTTCTGTCCTGTTTTTAAAAAAAAGAGTGTAACTTAACTAGGCATAATCCAAGTTAAGAGGTTTGCAGATACATAGATGATATAGATGAAAACTTACTCCCTCATCTCCACAATGGGTTGCAGAAAATCTAAGTCCTAGGGTACCCTAGGCGCTGCCCCCGAGCCACTCCTTGCTTCTTTGAGATGGTGTATATATTTGCGGTAAGCATCACGCATGCTGCGCCACCTTGTCTGTAAGTAATGCACTTAAAAACAAAAAAATAAAATGAATTTTATTTATGTCTGCTTTTAGGTACCTAGCAACAGGAAATTCGTTTGGAAGTTTGCACTTTGAATTTAAGGTTGGGAAATCAACTATTAGTGGCATTGTTAATCAAACCTGCCTAGTCATATGGGAAGAACTGAAGGATTTGGTTATGAAGAAGCCAAACAAACACGATTGGTTGCAGGTAGCGGAGCTATTCTGGTAGCGTTGCAACTTCCCCAACTGTCTGGGAGCCATTGATGGGAAGCACATCCGCATCCTCAAGCCTCCAGCTAGTGGGAGCCAATATTTTAATTATTATATTATAAGAAATATTTTTCGTTGGTATTAATGGCAGTGGCAGACGCAAATTATAAATTTATTTATATTGATGTGGGTTCTTATGGCAGCAGCTCAGATTCTAGTGTATTTTCACATTCCTCATTTGGCCGCATGCTGTGTGAGAATACACTAGACTTGCCCAGTCATTCTCCCCTGCCCAGAACAACAGATCCTTCCCTCCCACATGTATTTGTAGGAGATGAAGTGTTTGCACTTACAGAGCACATGCTCAGGCCTTTTTCTAGTCGCTCTCTGACAACAGAAAAAAGAGTGTTCAATTATAGGCTCACTAGGGCACGACGAGTAGTTGAATGTGCATTTGGTATGCTATGCAATAAGTGGAGATTCATGCATATATCAATAAATCTCAGTATTGACCATGCTATCAGTGCTGTTAAAGCAGCCTGTGCACTGCACAACTATGTGCGTGAACGTGACGGATATCTATTTGAGGATTCCCTGAGCCATAACATGGAGGCGGCACAGTGGAATGTTACTAGGGGCACCACTAGTGGTACACATATTCGTGGTGAATTTCAAAACTTCTTTATGTCGTCAGCTGGGGAGGTGCCTTGGCAGATGAATTCTATCTAATCATAAAATGTGTGTATTGGTTTGCATTATATTATCAGAGCCTTGACAAAGTGAAAAGTGTGCTGTAACAAATAATGCTTTTTATCTTAATTTTTGTTTATTTAAATAAAAATAATGTTGTTCACATTTGCATTGTATATTCTTTTGCTGGCCTAAGCGAATCTTAGCTTATGGATTAATTTAGGGACCCCTCCGTCGCTGTCTGACGCCATTATGTGCACAGTGTTGAGGGCATGTGGCCTGGTATAGATTTGTGGGCAAACACACGCTATTGTTTTTTCTAATATTAGAATAAAAATGGACAACATAACTAAACAATCGGACAGCATCTACAGGTAGTGAAAGGGAATAAAAAACTTACATTTGGCAGCCTGAACTTGGGATGAGCACATGCTCCACTCTGGCAAGATGATTCTGGCAATTTCCAGCCATGCACGTTTTTTAACAACGTTGTCCTTATATTTAGGATGCTGGGTGTCATAAATCATCGGTTTCTCCCTCACAAGTCTGATCAGCTCCTCACAATCCACAGATTCCTTGGCCTTTGATGCAACTTTTCTACCCCTTTTTGCCATGCTTGCTCAGCACACCAAAACAGACAGGGGAGGAACTGGAAGAGGGGGAAGTGTAGTAGGAGGGGAGATCATTTATGTTCACACCGCAACACAGCTGCGAATCAGATGCGTGCCCATAGAAGATAATGGGCTTGTAATTCGCACCGCAATGACCAGAAAACGCACACGTTTTTTGTGCAATGCGCAGTGCAAATGCAACACACATATGTGAACCAGCCTCATTCAAATGAACCTAGTTTAAAATGTCCTGCGAATTGGATGCGTTGTAAGCCGCATCTAATTCGCATAGGTGTGAACCCGGGCTTAAAGTGCAAGTAACCACTTTTTATTTTGTACATACAGGTAAGCCTATAATACGGTTTAAGCCCTGTACACACAGGCCCAATGTCGAGAATGCGGCGTTGGGCATTGGCCGGTTCAAAAGAAACCGGCCGACATTCGGCCCATGTGTACTGCAGCTGGTCTGAAAGAAGGGGCATGACCAGAAAAGGTCTGTCAACTTGCTCCTGATCAGCGCTCTCAGCCAATGGCTGAGAGCACTGACCGCAGCATTCGGGCAGGGGGGCCACCCCCCTGTCAGATTACTATAGAACAGTAGGGGAGATCACTGTACTAACATCAGATTGTTGGTAGAGCAGCTCCGACCTGAGCTGTCATGTATTTTTAGTTCTGGACAAAAAAGGCTATGTATATCAGAAGTCCTTATCTGCATGATTTTTCTGGATCAGTCACTCAAAATATTGTAGTCAGATGGGCAGCATAAGTGCAGAAAAAAGCCAGCAAACCTCTAGAATTTATTGAATTTCCATGCAGTAAACAAGATTAACATTTTTAGGACACGCCCATCAAGCTTCCAAAATTTAGTTCCATGCAGACAACAATAGCAATGGGGTTCACCAAAAACTCTGGCTGTTCACCAAATGGGTTAACTAAATAGCCTATTCACCTGCCCACAGAAGTAAACCTCCAGTTGCTGCAAAAACTCTATTTACTCATAGTATTACTACGTCCAATAAAAGTGACAGCTTCCTGCTCAGGTCTGTGTATCTGGACCCAACCTTGGTGGTTGCTAGGATGCTGGTGGTTGCCTGAATTCTAGCAACCTCTGACATCACTGGTTTCTTGGATGCGGGTGGCCGCACAGTCATTGGTTTGGTAAGGTGCAACCAAGCTTCCTCTGACTAGCTGAGGTGGATATTGTGATGTCATCCACCCACCTCTCCACCTCAGCCAGCCAGAGGAAGCTTTGTATCCATTCAGAGAATACAAAGCTACCTATGAATGACTGAGCACTGCTCTACTTGACTTTACCATGTGTCTCACAGCCAGAACAAAACGCTATATTGTGAATGCTTGCAACTGTTAGTGTAGGAAATAGTTCTCCTTTAGCCTGGGTTCACACATGTGCGGTGCGAATTGAAGCTCAGGTTTCAGTGGGAAGATAAAAATCAGTTGTTCAAAGGTGTCTCTGCGTCGTAGCTGCGGATCAGTGAGCAGGGAGGGGGGGGATGGGGAGGTGTAGTGAGAAGAAGGAGAAAATCCATGTTCAGAACACAATGCATCTGTGAATCAGATGCGTTCCCATAGGAGATAATGGGCTTCTAATTTGCACACATTTTTTGTGCATTGCGCAGTGCGAATGCAACGCACATATGTGAACCAGATACATTCAAATGAATGTATTTTAAAATGTCCTGCGAATTGGATACGGTGTAAGCCGCATCTAATTTGCAAAGTGTGAAAGGGGGCTTAAAGTCTGAAACCTAGACAGAATGAAGTTATCTGTATGACTTGCTGCAGTTTATCCATATTGCAAATAAAATAGTGATTTAAACATCTAAATACAAGTCTATAGTGTGGATTACTTTAATTCTGGATTGACTGGATTAACCTTTTTGCTGCTGGAGCCATTTTTTTTTATTCTTTGCACAATTGTTAAAATAGACATATCATGTCTTGAGGATTACTTAACTACCCCCTCCCCCTTCCCCACCCCCTCAAACATTATATATACCGTATTCAGAAAGAACCTGTAGATTAAAATGATGGTAGTTGCAATTTTTAATGTCACACAATATTATCGCTACTTTTTATCGAAACTTTATTTTCACTAAAAAACACAATTAAATTATTTTTAGTGCACACAAACACAGTAAAATATCCAAATGCAAAGACTCTAAACTGCACTCTCCTAATGTGTTCTTAGGTTATGTTTCTGGGCATGTTCAATTATATTTCTGTTGAACTGCATATGGTGTGAATGAAACACATAGAAAACAGTCATCATTTATGCACATGCATGTGCCGTACACATATGTTCATGTGCATATGCGTGTGTTCGAAAAGGCTTTAACAATTGTGTTAGTTTGCTTTATTTTTTTAATATACTTTTTTTTGCATTTGACTTTTATGTTAGTGTAGCACCCTCTAGTGTGTGCTAGAAGTGAGTGCAGGCAAACCATACTCTGACTCACATTTAGGCTGATACGTCTTAATTGGGTCAGGGTTTATTAGAGGTCAGGGCTGGATAACTCATCCTGGCAGCTCTCTGTTGCCTCCCTCTGGTCTATAAGGTTGGAAAAGCTTCTAGAACTAGAGGGTGTGGGTTAGGAGGAGCTGCCTTTAATATTTAGCTTAGTAGTGAGCTGGCAGGGGACTGAGTTCACCTCATAAATAGACATGGACCATGCCAGCAGGGGCAGTCAGGTGGAAGATGGAGATACAGTGTTAAGGAGGTGGTCGGTGGCCCTGAGGGGTTCCCCCTGGGCTCAGGTGCTGAAAGGATCCTGCCAAAAACACAAAGGAAGGATACTTTCCTGGAGGCACAGGACCAAGATAGGACAGAGTGAGTAGATCAACACTTTTGGGGACTAACAAGCGGGGAGACTGCCACATGTAGCCAGTCTCCCTTGAAGACAGCGGTGTGCTTAACTGACTGACAGTCTTCAATCCTTACCTGAGAAATCTCCTGAGAGTCAGCTAGGTGGGCTAGTGAAGAGTCAGTCGGGTGAACTGGTGTGAACAAGCAGCCAGGAGGGCTTATGAAAAAGGCAGCTCCAGTCAGGTGGGCTGGCAGGCCTGAAGAGGTGGTGCTGGGATTAGTGACCATAAAGGAAGTAGAAGGGAAAGCTACTTGCTGTGTCACTCCACATGTGTAACTGTCAAGGGACTCTGAGTTCCTGCCTGTAAAGGGCTGCTGCTGAACTGATAAGGAGACTGTCAAGTTCTCCCCGGGAGTATACCAACAGAGGCTGAGCAGAGAAAGACCAAGGGTGTGCAGGAGGAAAGTAAAGAGGAGTCTGTATATAACTGTATAAAGGAAGTTGTCCCTGAAATTTGCTGAAGTCAATTGAAGTCATAATCTCCCATCCCTATCCAAGTTGTTAACCCCCTAATAACAAAAACAAAGCTATGGACTGTTTCCTGACTCTGTGTGCCTGGGAAGATTCAGTGTGTCTGGTTGTGCAGGATTGGGGACTCCCTTTAATTTGCAGTTCCTATGTGGAATATTCTACATTATTATAAGGGTGCTGATTTTGAATGACAGGTACCCCTGATACACCCACTGAACTCTGGAATCTAATAAAGAAAACAGTGCCCTCGATCAGCTGCTCCAACCAGCTCTCCAGGAACTGATGGCTCTGAAAGCAAAAATGCTTAAAGCTCACCATCCGGATATGTCCATTATTGGTCCTGGGCTCCCAGGAGAAGCAGGTGAGCCCAGAAACTGAGATTGGGTTACCTGAATTGGAGTGAGTGCAGAAAAAAGTCTTGTAAAAGCAAAAAAAAAAAATCTGTGGTCTATTTTTTTCTTCTTTTCTTCTTTCCCTTCCCTACTTTTTTGTTTAAGGTGCACTGGCTAGCTCGGTAGTAGTCATGGCTGGGGATTTGTTGGCCTTGTGTTACCATATTTATATCCAATGCGACAATAATTGCATGATGGCATAAATATGCAATCCAAATTTATTGCTGTTGTTTATTTGGAGAGTCTGGTTCAGCGGTTTTATATACTGTTCACATGACTATTCATTGCAACCACATGGTATTTCTCTTATGTTATGTGATATCACTAAATCCTTTAACTGATTACTGTACATAATACATTCTATGTCACCATATTTCTGTGTGTCCTTTTTCTGCAGAATGCAATAAAATCTTATAGAAATAAAAAATATGTGGTCTGCTCTAAAAAGGTAAATTAACTAATGGCTGCCATTGTGTTTACATGCTGCTACTGCCACTGATATAGTAAGTCGGTGGCAGTAAAAGGGTTAATGTATCAATAAGGCTGTAATGACTGCACAGGCCGATGGTTTGAGGTGAGCAATCTATTTGTAAAAGAAATGGCAGTAAACATTTACTTTAGGACTAGTAATTTCATTTTCTATGTACTCTATTATGTGCATCAGAAAAATGTATTAATGTATTGCCTTTTTTTTTTTTTTGAGGAAGGTTGCTAGCTAATGGTCTTGTTTTTTTCCCAACATTCTGTATCCTTTCTGCACTTAAAAATGAAAATAAGGAAAATAAAGGAAGACGTCACTGGTGCTGGTGCAGGTGGCAAGACAAAGCGGCAGTGTCTAGGTAACCACAGGTGGTCACAGTAGTGCTAGTTGCAGCAGTATACAGCTAAGCTATTGTTTACTTATATACCAATTGCAAAAAATGATGTTATGGATGAGATTTCTGAGACTTAATACTGTAACATGGGTGCATTTAAGGTCCCTTCTGAAGAAGATATCAATGTGGGACCTATAGTTTGCCCTTTCTTTGCTTGTGAGGAAATGACTTACTGAGTAATTATAAAAATGAAAAGCACTCATGGTTTAAATGTGCAGTTTATTGATTATAGAAACGTTTTGCAGATCTCCAAATGAAGAATCTATAGCCTTCCCCAGAAGCTTTGTTTCATTCCTGTAATAACGCGGCCCTATTTTTTTAAACAGAGTTGATAGCCCTTTTTTTATCACAAGTCACCTCCAAATGAAGTCATACTTTTTACATTGTCACCATAGTAATAGGATCTGTACCATCCATCTTTACTTTCAATATGTTTTTATTTTAATTAGTACATACAAATTATGCAGTAACATATGTATATGCTCAGGAGGGAATGCCTCCTAGGGTAAGATATTAAAAAGTTACAAACAGAAAAGTATTACAGAAGTCAGCTCGGCCTTGGAGACTTGTAGGGAGGCTCTCTGATGATTATCTGGATCCAAAAACCAACAGTGCGAGAACCTGGCTCTACCTCTAATACTTTAGGGATCTCTTCCCTACCCCCGGCACCCCCGATGGGATCTGACTGTGCCGGGCGAGGGAATTCTCCCTAACTACACTGCCCATCTGGGCCGAGTAAACAGGTAAAATAGGACAGTTGCGTATCCCCCTGAGCGAGGGGGGCTACCTAACTGTAGCATTTAAAGAAGTTATCAACATTTAGCCCTCCGGCATGAGTTAACCGATAGAGAAAATAGAAAGAAGATAGAGAAGAAAGAGTGAGAGGGGGAGAGGTGGGGAAGGGGGTCCTCATGTTAGGTGAGGAGATATGATTCTTGCATCTGCGTGCCTCTTGCATAATTATTGGTTAGACGTGTTTAAAGAATGTTTAGGAGTGATGTTGTACCTGAGCACCTGGAATGAGGGAGGTACCCATATATTGGGCCCATGGCTCCCATATTTTTTGGAATTTCAAGGAGGAGTCCATCAGAATGCTGGTGAGTTTTTCTTGGGTCATGATCCAAGAGATCTTCCTTTTGACTGTGTGGATTGTAGGTTTTGATTGTTTCCAGGCTTTGGCAATTGTGATTTTTGTACCCAGCAGTATAAAGTGAATCAGTGTTTGTGATGCCTTGGTTATGCCTGGGATGTGTGTGTTTAGAAGAACTACCTCTGGGGTCCTGGGGACCTGGCAAGCCGTCACCCTGAAGATCATGGAGAAAACTTTTCTCCAGAAAGTGCGAATTTTGGGGCATTCCCACCAAATATGGGCCATGGTGCCTAGGTGTTGGCATCCTCTGAAACACAGAGGGCTTGTTGTGGGGTATATGGTTGCTAGCCTGGTTGGGGTCAGGTACCATCTGGTTAGCAGTTTGACGCTTGCCTCCATGAGTGAGATGTTTTGGATCCCTTTGAAGGATCTGAAAAGAGCTGCTTGCCAAGTCTCCAGATCCCTGCTAAGTTGAAAGTCAGTCTCCCAAGCCATCATGTATGGGGTTTTGTCCGTGGGGCAAGTGAGGGCTGAATATATCACCGAGATTCCCCCCCTCTGCTCCATGGCCTGACCGCACCACAACTCGTAGGCTGTAAATTTGGGGGGAAGGGGTTTGTCCTTCCAGATGGTATGTAGGAAATTGGTGATTTGGTAGAAACGGAAGCGTTCCGATTCCGGGAGTTTAAGGTGTTTGATGCAAAATTTGAGATCGATTGGTCCCGTGGGGGTGAAGAAATGTCCTATCCGGTATAGCCCTTTGTCAAGCCACCATTTGAAAGCTAGGATGTCTAGTCCAGGGGGGAAATCGGGGTTGTGAAAGAGATGTGCTAGCGGGCGACCCTTGGAGACCAGAGACGGGACCATTCGGAGGGAATCCCATAAGGCGCAGGAGTGGGATAGAGTGGGTGAGAGGATGGGTGGCCTGGATTTGGTCGGGCACCAGAGTATGTGATCAAGCGTGTGGTTGGGGATAGCCTGTCTTTCTATATTGACCCAATCAGGTTTTTCATATCTGGAGTAAATCGTGGACAATTGAGCGAGTCTGGCTGCTAAATAATATTTATGCAAGTTCGGGAGACCTAGCCCTCCTTTGCGTCTGTGGATGTATAAAGTGTTCTGGGGGATGCGATATCCTTTTTTACCCCAGATATATTTAATTATGTTACTCTGTAGAGATCGTAAGTGGGCTTTCCTGATTGGTATAGGAAGGGATCGAAAAAAGTAGAGAAGTCTGGGAAGGAGGGTCATTTTGATGGAATTGATTCGGCCTAGCCATGATAGCTCATGTTTCGACCATTGGACAAGGTCTGCTTCCAGTTGTTTAAAGAGAGGGGGGTAGTTGTGTGTGTAAAGAGTTTCTGTTTTGGTAGTCAATGTGATACCTAGATAGCGAATGGAAACCTCGCTCCATTTGAATTTGAAGGATTGTTTGAGAGAGGAGACTGTTTGAGGTGATAAAGAGATGTTGAGAGCTTGGGATTTAGAGAAGTTAACTTCAAGTCCTGAGATTTTGGCAAATTTCTCTAATAATAAGCAGAGATTAGGTAATGTGGTTAGGGGGGAGGTCAGGAAGAGGAGGATGTCGTCGGCGAAAAGGCCGCATTTGTGCGTTTGGTCCCCACAGATCACCCCTTTTATGTCTGAGTTATGTCGCACCGCGATCGCCAGTGTTTCAATAGCTATTGCGAATATGAGAGGAGATAACGGGCACCCTTGCCTGGTGCCTCTCATAATTTCTATAGGTTTGGAATAGTGTCCCTGTAGGCGTATCTGGGCCCTCGGAAAGGAGTAAAGGGCATGCAGAAGGCCAAGGAAGCGATCACCGAAGCCCCACCTCTCTAATAGTGAGAAGATGTAGGGCCAGGAGACCGTGTCAAAGGCCTTCTGCAGGTCCAGGGACAACAGGAATCCTGCTTGGGTTGATCCCCCTTCCCAGTTAGTTTGTAAGATTGAGGTAATATCTATTGCCCGCCGTATTTGGTCAGGGCCCTGTCTTCCAGGTATGAAACCCACCTGATCCTTATGTATGTACTGACTAATGAAGGAGGATAACCTGTTAGCCATTATTTTTGTGAGTACTTTTAGGTCGTTATTTATGAGGGAGATCGGCCTGTAGTTGCTAACATCCTCGAGGTTCTTGTCAGGTTTGGGTATGACTGTAATCAAGGCTGTGTTAAGGTGAGTGTCTAGGGGGTCTCCATTGGTCTTGGAGTTAAAGAAGGATGTCAGGTGAGGTGTTAGAATATGCGCAAAGGATTTATAATAGGGTATGGAGAGACCATCAGGACCTGGGGCGGACCCCTTTCTGAGGTCCTTGATGACCCCCAATACTTCCTCTTCCGTTATGGGTGATTCCATCCTTTGTTTGTGAGCGTCTTTTAGGGATGGGATAGGAAGGTCCTTCAGGAAGCTGGGAATTAAGTCAGCGGTGGGTGTATTAGGTCGTCTATACAAGTTAGAGTAAAATGCTTGGAAAGCTTCTAGTATCTTGGACGGATTGGTTGTGGGGGGTTGACCGTTTATCCTGATCTTAGGTAGAGCATGAGTTTTGATGGGGGGAGAAAGTTTTGTTGCCAGTAGGGGACCTATTTTGTTTGCCTGCGTGTAGAATTTATGTTTGTTCCAGCGAATGGCCTTTTCAGCTTTGACTGTGAGTGCTAGGTTCAGATCTAATCTGGCTTTGTCGATAAGCGAGGAGGGGACCTTGGATGGATCTTTTTTGTGAGAAGCTTTGAGTTTATTGTATTCTGCGTCTAACCGAAATATTTCAGCTCTTTGTTCTCTTTTTATCTGCGTGGAGATCTGAATGAGTTTACCCCTTATGAAAGCTTTGTGCGCTGCCCAGAGCATTTCCGGGGATGTGTCCGCTGTTTTATTAAGTGTGAAGTATTCCTGCAGTGCTGTTTCAAGTTCCGTGACTCTTATGGGGTCAGATAGGAGCGACTCGTTGAGCCTCCAATGTCCCCTAGATCCACCCAGTGCCCCTGTTTTCAGTGTTATGGAGACAATGGAGTGATCTGATAGGGCCGATTCCCTAATGAGGGCTTTGTGTATTGATGGGAGTATAGAGGGTGGAGTCAGGATGTGGTCGATCCGTGCGTAAGTGTTATGCGGGGAAGAATAATGAGTGAAGTCTCGCTTGTTGGGATTAAGTTCCCTCCAAGTGTCAGAAAGGCCATGTGCATGTATAGTCTTTGCGATTCTGAGACTTTCTTTGGTGGGACGTGTAAGTTGAGACCGCGGGGGTTTAGACTTATCCAACCCCTGATCGAACGCTGCGTTCGAGTCACCGCCAAGAATGATCGTCCCCTCTAAGTGTTGTGCCAGTGTGTGTAAGAGTGAGTCGAAAAATTTAGCTTGTCCTCTATTCGGAGCATAATAGGAGACCAGTGAATACAGACGGTCTCCCACCGTGCCCTTTACCAAGAGGAACCTTCCCTCTGGGTCAGCATGTTCAGAAATTTTCACAAATTTATGGTTTTTGGAGATTAAGATGGCGACTCCCTTGGTTTTGTTGTTTGCGTTCGCCAGAAAGAACTGTGGGAAGTGTGGGTAGAGAAACTTAGGGCTATACCTGGACGGGAAATGTGTTTCTTGCAGCATAAGAATGTCTAGCTTGAGATGTTTATAATAGTCTAGGACCTTTCTCCTTTTAATCGGGGAGTTGAGTCCCTGAACATTGTGTGATGCTATGTGTAGTTGAGTCATGGTGCTTTCAGCCATGGAGCAGAAGGAAAAAGATGCAGCGTAAACAGCCCTCACTTACCCTGAGATGCGTTGAAACTTTGGCAAAGGCATGAGGATCGTTGTGCCTTGTCGGAGGGTTACGGTTAGGTACTTCCTTGAGAATGTGAATTTTATCTGAAAAACAGAATGCAGTTATATGCAATGTTGTGATCAGGAGGGAGGGAGGGAAGAACAGAAAAGGGTAGAAAAGGTCTCCTTGAAAAGAAAGAGAGGACACGGGGGAGGAGAAACCCCACGTATCCTTCCGAAGAGAATCCAAAAATGTCTGACCCATCCGGGCTCAGACAACCTAACCCTCAGAAACCGATGGGTGTCTAAGGGTTAGATAGGTGCGCAAGTGGTCCGTCACAAAACCGGACGCCCTCTAAAGAACATGAACTTCAAATGTAAATAATATCCTCACTTAAGCATAACCTAGTATCTAGTAGCCCAACTGGCTATAGACCCCTCGCCTCCCCTGCTAGCACATTTCCCTCCCTCCTCACTCCCCAGTCCTCCCCCTAACACAGCAGAGCGTCCATTGGGGGAGTAATTCAGGTTTCCCCTTAATGAGTGTTCAAAGTACTCTCAGGTGCAGTGTGAGGGGGGGGAAACTTCCGTCCTTGTGAGAGGTAGATGCTTTGTGAACAACGTACACTGCTGTAAACGAGGTCAGTGGAAAAAATAAACAAAAAACTGAAAAATACGGGAACCGAAGAGTTAACAACAGGTGCCCGGGTGACCAGCGTGCTCTAGTAATTAGGCACGAGGGACCCTCACCGATGGGGGAATCATTCTTTTGGTCCCTGCTTCACACCCGGGATGTGGTAGGTATTATCAAGGTCACCACTGGCTTCAAGATGGGTTGTTGTCTTTGGCCTTCTTAGCTTTTCCTGTGGACCATAAAGGAGATTGGGGGCTGGGGGGGGTCTGTCGTTTATTGGAGATGGCTCCGGCATTGGTTGTGTCCATAGCAGCTTCCTGGGAGATGATTTTCAGGTGTAAGAGGAGCTTTTCTCCTTCTGGGAGGGATGAGAAAGTAAATTGTTTTCCCTTAACAGAAAATTTAACCGCGAACGGGAAGGCCCACCTGTACTTTATATCTTTTTGGGTGAGAGCGAGAAGTAGGGGTTTCAATGATCTCCTCCTCTGGATCGTGTAGGGCGAGAGATCCGCAAAAATCTGCACTTGGTGACCCATGCACATGACTGTGTGAGCGGTTCTGGCCTGTCTCATCACTTCCTCCTTCACTGTGTAGTGATGGGGTTTGGCAATAACATCTCTTGGGCTACCATCTTTTCTGGGGGGCCCCAGGGCTCTGTGGGCCCTGTCCAGCTCCAGGCGGTGAGATGGGATGGAGGGGATCAGCTGTTTAATTAGGTCTTGTACTGCTTCAGGTATATTTTGAATCGTTTCAGGTAAGCCACGGATTCTGATATTGTATCGTCTGGACCTATTCTCGAGTTCGTCAATACGTGCCATGGCTATGTCGAGTTGGTCTTGCACGGTACATATGTGCTGGGAGTTTTGGTTAGTGATAGCTATAGTTTCTTCAACTTTGTGTTCGATCGTGTCGATCCGGGCTCCTAGATTGATAAAATCAGTCTTGAGATCTCCTGTGATTTTAGCTGCCGTTTGTGATAATCCCTTATCCAGTAGATCAGAGAATCTGAGGAAGAGGGCATCCATTTGAAGGGCCTGATCATTGACCTGGTAATCCTGAGGAGAGTAACCTGTGTGCCCTGTGTGAGAATTATTGAGTGACAGAGAGAAGTCCTTCAGAGAGCGGTCTATGGGGGATTCAGTGGAGGCTGGTGAGGGGGTGAGGATAGGTGGGTATCCCGTTTGCCTTCCTGGTGTGAGGTGCAGGGGATAGTGGGGCTGCTCTGACCTGTAGTCCGCCTGACTGGAGAAGCTGTTATCCTGTGTCTGTGGCTTTGCCTGTGTTGCGGCGGCCATCTTGGATGTCCCGGCCGTTTCTGCTTCTAGCAATTGTGGCCACAGGCTGCGTTTAACCTGTGCCCCTGTCATATGGGGTTGTAGCCGGGTCCCTGTTTAGTGTCTCCCCTTGTTTTGGGGGCCGTTGGTGCGCTGAGGAAGGCGTGATGGGCGCCGTCGTTCTGTGAGGGAGCGGAGCTCTAGGCAATCGCGGCCATTTTGCGAGCTCCGCGCATGCGCACTCGTACCATCCATCTTTAAACACAGATTTGTGCAAGATATATTTTTATTCAGAAAAGCTTTTCACTAAAGCATTATCCAAATACACAAACTACTACTTGCAAGCATAGAATTTTCCCCTAAAGGATTGAGAAAAAATGATTATCAATCAAGTTTATATTGAATGTGCTTGAATACAGTTTAATAGCTGGGATACACCCCTGTCACTGTAGGTCTTCTGATCCATTGTTCAAAGATGACACTTTGTTTTTAATTCTCTGTATATTCACTATTTCCTGAATAAATGTGTTAAAAATGTGGGTTCTCTCTCTAGTGCAGCTGCTTCACCCATCAAATTTACTGTCAGCCTTGTCTCTAGATCCAAGCTGGTAGATTGGGAATATCATAATGCTTTTCTATATCTGCCATTCCCATGCCACAGAGTCACTTAACAAAATCTTCTGAGCCAGGCCCATGCATGCGCAATACACTCTCCTTTCAATCCGGTGGTATAGATTATAAATTAGCCTCAATCACTATCAGAGCTCATTTAAGATTTGAAGGGTACCATCATCCAGAACAGTAAACATAGAGGGAAAGAAAGGAGGGAAATATGAACAGTTGCTTAAGCTGTCTACTATGGCTTCCAATAAAGTTGACTATCTTGGCACCAATCACAGAGTTTGATTAACATAAAATATTCATTTATTACATATAAAAACATAAATCAAAACATTAATTATCAAAGCAATAGAGGAAGGTCAATACAACAATACAAAGCTTGTAGACTTGCAGACTGATAACTGGTTAAAGAGTATGTTCACAGATTTATACAATCCTCAACAGTTTTGTGATCATAGGAGATAAATGGTATAGATAAACGGTCATAAGAAATATATGCATCTGAATGATATATCAAACAGCATATACAATGGATATAACAAAACAGCAAAACAAATATATATATATATATATATATATATATATATACATACATACATACATACATACACACATACACACAGGTGTATATACAAATAAGGACTAGTAAAAGAAGGAGGAGGAAGATGAATGGGAAAGAATGTGGGAAAAGAGGATGAAGGGGGGAGGGGAATCGCACAAGAAAGGGAAGGGAGGGGAGGAAAGGAGGGGGGAAGGGGAAGTATCACGTACCTGGTGGAGATTGAGCTGTGAAGAGGACTTCTCTTGCACCTCCTGTCCAGCACCCCTGGTAGAGATGACAGGGAGTGAAGGACACAGAGTGGCACGAGGGCCGATGTAGCAGATGGCTCAGGTTGGATTTTGGCAAGAACCTAATGGCCGCAGATCAACATGGGGACAAGGTATTTTGGGGGGCTACCCCAAAGCACCCTCCCAATGTTGAGGGAATGTGGCCTGGTACGGTTCAGGAGGGGGGCGCTCTCTCATCCCCCCTCTTTTCCTGTGGCCTGCCAGGTTGCGTGCTCGGATAAGGGTCTTGTATGGATTTTTGGGGGGACCCCACGCCATTTTTTTTTTTATTTTGGTGCGGGGTTCCCCTTAAAATCCATACCAGACCTGAGGGGTCTGGTATAGATTTTGAGGGGGACCCCACGCCGTTTTTTTTTATTTTGGCCGGGGTTCCCCTTAATATCCATACCAGACCTGAAGGGCCTGGTGTGAAATTTAGGGGGAGCCCCACGTCATTTTTTTAAAATTTATTTTGGTTCGGGGTTCCCCTGTAGGGAATTCCCATGCCGTTTTTATCATTGAACTTTTATGTGTATTGTCGGAACGGCAATTCATTAATAGCCGCGAGTAGTTTTAAATGACTTTTTTTCCTTTGAAATGTAATTTTGTTGTCAGACTGTTCTAAACACGGGAAACATGCGCCCCTTTACAGACATACTATAGACAGCCCCCAGGTACGAAATTTAAAGGAATATTACACTTTTATTGTTTCACTTTAAGCATTATTAAAATCACTACTCCCGAAAAAACTGCCGTTTTTAAAACTTTTTTTTGCATTGATCCATATTACCTGGGGCAGGACCCAGGTCCCCAAACACCTTGTATGGCAATAACTTGCATATAAGCCCTTAAAATTAGCACTTTTGATTATTCATGTTCGTGTCCCATAGACTTTAACGGTGTTTGCGTGTTCAAATACATTTTTTGCCTGTTTTGGTGTGAACTGAACAGGGGGGTGTTCGGCTCATCCCTATTTGTCATATATTCATTTTTAAACATTTTTGTATTTTGTTATAGAATAAAAAGTTTGTATTTTATCTTATCAATCTATCTTGTCATAGTCATAGTCATAGTCATAGTAGGTGAGGTTGAAAAAAGACACAAGTCCTACCTATGTGTGTGATTATGTGTCAGTATTACATTACATATCCCTGTATATTGCGGTCATTCAGGTGATTATCTAATAGTTTCTTGAAGCTATCAATGCTCCCCGCTGAGACCACCGCCTGTGGAAGGGAATTCCACATCCTTGCCGCTCTTACAGTAAAGAACCCTCTACGTAGTTTAAGGTTAAACCTCTTTTCTTCTAATTGTAATGAGTTTCCACGAGTCTTATTAAACTCTCTTCTGCGAAAAAGTTTTATCCCTATTGTGGGGTCACCAGTACAGTATTTGTAAATTGAAATCATATCCCCTCTCAAGCGTCTCTTCTCCAGAGAGAATAAGTTCAGTACTCGCAACCTTTCCTCATAACTAAGATCCTCCAGACCCTTTATTAGCTTTGTTGCCCTTCTTTGTACTCGCTCCATTTCCAGTACATCCTTCCTGAGGACTGGTGCCCAGAACTGGACAGCATACTCCAGGTGCGGGCAGACCAGAGTCTTATAGAGCGGGAGAATTATCGTTTTATCTCTGCAGTTGATCCCCCTTTTAATGCATGCCAATATTCTGTTTGCTTTATTAGCAGCAGCTTGGCATTGCATGCCATTGCTGAGCCTATCATCCACTAGGACCCCCAAGTCCTTTTCCATCCTAGATTCCCCCAGAGGTTCTCCCCCCAGTGTATAGATTGCATTCATATTTTTGCCACCCAAATGCATTATTTTACATTTTTCTACATTGAACCTCATTTGCCATGTAGTCGCCCACCCCATTAATTTGTTCAGGTCTTTTTGCAAGATTTCCACATCCTGCCCCTGACCATTCCGAGTACTCCCCATTTATCACCACCCTCTGAACTCGCCCTTGTAGCCAGTTTTCAATCCATTGTCATTGTATCAGTACCGCGAAAGTCCATTCAATCTTTTTTGGGTGTTTATGTGTATTGCCAGCCTCGGCAACTGCCCTCACATTTCCACCTTCCTTAT
Source organism: Lithobates clamitans (assembly GCA_037952925.1). Taxonomy (NCBI): domain Eukaryota; kingdom Metazoa; phylum Chordata; class Amphibia; order Anura; family Ranidae; genus Lithobates; species Lithobates clamitans. The sequence continues at coordinate 8,311,783 of JBBGZY010000323.1, read as the reverse complement.
ATTCACATGTCAATCTGGATGATGATACTTTTAATACTATATACTACTGAATAATATGTGAGGCTATACTCAACACTTCACTACCTCGAGACCATATGGTGATGCAGGGTCTGGATGTTGCAGGATGGGAGCCGAGGTAAACAGAATTTTTAGTTGGTTGAAGGCGGCTTGTGCTGCAGGTGTCCACTGAAAGTGGATATTCTGTTTCGTCAGTTGGGTAGCAGGGGCGATAATGGCTGAGAAATCCTTAATGAACTTGCGGTAGATGTTGGCAAATCCAATGAACCTCTGTACACTCTTCCTGTCTGTAGGAGAGGGTCATTCTAGGATGGATTTGACCTTTTGGGGATCCATGGAGATGCCTGAAGTAGAGATGATAAGTCCCAGGAATTGGATAGCGTCCTTCTCGAATTTGCACTTCTCGGCCTTTGCATACAGTCCATGGTCTCTTAGCCGACCGAGAACCTTTTTCACATGTTCACGGTGTGCCGAGAGGGAATCAGAAAAAATGAGAATATCATCTAGGTAAACGATAAAGAATAGATCTAGGAAGTCTCTGAAAATATCATTTCCAAAATGCTGGAATGTTGCTGGGGTATTACACAGTCAGTAGGGCATAACAAGGTACTCATAATGTTCAAACCTAGTGAAGGCCGTTTTCCATTCACCCCCTTTGCGGATTTGTACTAGGTTATATGCCCCTCGTGAGTCAAGTTTTGTGAACACGCCATAAGTTTTAAAAAATTTAAAAAATTTAAAAAGTTCTGGAACCAGGGGCAAAGGCTATCTGTTCTTGATGGGGACTTTATTTAATTCCCGGTAGTCAACACAAGGGCGCAGGGTATGATCTTTTTTTTCCACAATGGAAATTCCAGCACCTGCAGGGGACATGGAAGGCTGCCGGTATGAGCCGTGACACAGGAGAGTCAGTATGTATGCGCGCATGCGCCAATACACATTACTCTTGGCGCACACACTACTGTGTCCATGCCTGTGCGCCAACGCGCATCTATCAACTTCTCTTACAGAAAGGGATGGAGGTACAAAAAGAATGAAAGGGGCGAGGGGAGAAAAAAGGGGAGGGAGAAAGGGAAGGGGAGGAAAGAAAAGGAGGACCAAAAAGGGGGGTTGAAGGAGGGGTAAAGAAGGAAAAGGGGAAGGGGAGAAAAAACAGGGGGGGGAGAAAAGAGGGAAGGAAAAAGAGGTGGAAAGAAAGAGGGGGGAGTCCAGTTATGTATTAAGATACATACCTATCCTATCACAAAAGAGATGTGAAATAATGCCCGGGGGGGAAGGAAGTACCGGGCACCAGTAACAATTCTAGTTCACTTGGGTAACGCTGAAGGTGAATCGCCTTGATGACCTTGCTGTACAGGTGTTATATGGCTGAATCCATCCAATTGGACGGTATTGCAGCCAAGTAATCTGCAAAGCAGACTAGAGGCTGCATATCAGCAAAGTGGCTTCTTGGCAATTTAAATGGCAGGCACAGGGCCGTGCAAGAGCTGGGTACATACCTTGTTAAGTTGGTCTCTGGTATCCCCCCTGGGCTAAACTGTCCGCACAGCCCAGGGAGCACATGATGTCCCCATAAGGACTCCTTGAGTCTGTAAATAATATTGGTCATTAAAGATTAAATCATTTTTGGTAAGGATGAAGAGCAATAATTGCAAAATGAATGGGTTCAAAGGCCAAGATGTCTGTTCTTGTTCCATCAGGAAGGATCCGGCAGGGCGTCCGGAGGGACCTGGACCCCCTCAATGTGTTTTAAAAGATCTGTTGTATCTCTTACGAATGAGGGCAACCCACAGACATGTAGCATTAAAAAGTATCCACAAATTTGCTAACATTATCAGTCAGTGACCCAGTCCTGGAGACTATCGGTCTTCCAAGGAGTGCATGGACATTCTTATGGGTCTTAGGCAACGCATGAAAAAAATTGGAGTGCGCGGAAATTTGGGACTCAAAAAATCCAGAGTATCTTGATCAATCAAGCCTTGCAGATAGGCTCCTCGTACAGAGGTCTCTTAGCTCACCGGCAAGGGTTTGAATAAAAGTAAGGGGGATAGGTCTATATCACTAATGGATGTCTAGGATAGTATGGCACATCGCCTGATAATGAGTGTGAGTCATTATAACGATGTTGCCACCTTTGTCTGATGGTTTGATAACCATATCAGTACGTTTTTGAAGAGCTTTGAGTGCTTGCATTTGTCCCTTATTAAGATTGGGGGGGATTTTGTTGCCATGTTTCTTTTTTTAGGTCAATAATGGATTGGTGTAAGGCTTGATTGATCGAGATACTTGGGATTTTTTGATTCTCAAATTTCTGTGCCCCCAACTTTTTATGCGTTGCCTAAGACCCATAATAATTTCCATGCACCCCCCGGAAGACCAATAGTCTCCGGGATTGGGTCACTGACTAATGATGCTAGCAAATTTGTGGATGCTTTTTTAATGCCACATGTCTGTGAGTTGCCCTCATTCATAAGAGATACGACAGATCTTTTAAAACCCATCAAGGGGATCCAGGTCCCTCCGGACGCCCTGCTCGTGGCCATCGATATCAAAGCTCTATATTTGAGTATCCCCCATGAGCAGGGTGTCCAGACGGCTGGATCCTTTCTGATGGAACAAAAACAGACTTCTTGGCCCTTGAACCCATTCATTTTGCAATTATTGCTCTTCAGCCTTACCAAAAACTACTTCATCTTTAATGACCAATATTATTTACAGACTCAAGGAGTCGCTATGTGCTCCCTCATATGCTAATTTGTATCTTGGTGCTTGGGAACGAGTTATAACCTCTGAAGAGAAGAGCAATTATCTCCTTTTTTTGATCACATTTTACTTTGGTACAGATATATTGACGATCTGTATATTGTGTGGACGGGCACTAGGGGCTTGCTTCTGGAGTTTATTAGTTCACTAAATATCAACTAATTTAACCTGAGTTTCACCTTTAGCTTTGACGATAGGTGGATCCCCTTGCTGATGAGTCCCATTGTCAGAAACAGTACAATTCATACATAGCTGTTCTGAATCAGCAATAGCTGTGTGATGTTTCACTTACAGTCTGCATATAAAGTCAGCATTAACCAGATTCCCTCCCAAATAAATGTACAGTATCTCACAAAAGTGAGTACACCCCTCACATTTTTGTAAATAATTTATTCTGTCTTTTCATGTGAAAACACTGAAGAAATTACGCTTTGTTACAATGTAAAGTAGTGAGTGTACACTTGAATAACAGTGTAAATTTACTGTCCCCTCAAAATAACGCAATACACAGCCATTCATTTCTAAACCGCTGGAAACAAAAGTGAGTACACCCCTAAGTGAAAATGTCCAAATTGGGCCCAAAGTGTCAATATTTTGTGTGGCCACCAATATTTTCCAGCACTGCCTTAACCCTCTTGGGCATGGAGTTCACCAGAGATTCACAGGTTGCCACTGGAGTCCTCTTCCACTCCTCCATGACGACATCACGGAGCTGGTGGATGTTAGAGATCTTGCACTGCTCCGCCTTCCATTTGAAGATGCCCCAGAGATGTTCAATAGGGTTTAGGTCTGGAGCAATGCTTGGCCAGTCCATCACCTTTACCCTCATCTTCTTTAGCAAGGCAGTGGTCATCTTGGAGGTGTCTTTGGAGTCTTTATCATGTTGGAATACTGCCCTGCGGCCCAGTTGGCCCATGCTTGACTGTAGGCAAGACACATTTGTCTTTGTACTCCTCACCTGGTTGCCGCCACACATGCTTGAACCAAATAAGTTTATGTTGGTCTCATCAGACCACACGACATGGTTCCAGTAATCAATATCCTTAGTCTGCTTGTCGTCAGTAAACTGTTTGTGGGCTTTCTTGTGCATCATCTTTAGAAGAGGCTTCTTTCTGGGACGACAGACATGCAGACCAATTTGATGCAGTGTGCGGCGTATGGTCTAAGCACTGACAGGCTGGCCCCCCACCTCTTCAACCTCTGCAACAATGCTGGCAGCACTCATACCTCTATTTCCCAAAGACAACCTCTGGATATGATGCTGATACCATGCACTCAACTTCTTTGGTTGACTATGGCAAAACCTGTTCTAAGTGGAACCTGTCCTGTTAAACCCCTGTATGATCTTGGCCACCGTGCTGCAGCTCAGTTTCAGGGTCTTGGCAATTGTCTTATAACCTAGGCCTTCTTTATGTAGAGCAACAATTCTTTTCCTCAGATACTCAGAGTTCTTTGCCATGAACTTCCAGTGACCAGTATGAAAGAGTGAGAGCGACAACACCAAATTTAACACACCTGCTCCCCATTAACACCTGAGACCTTGTAACACTAATGAGTCACATGACACTGGGGGGGGGCTAATTGGGCCCAATTTGTACATTTTCACTTATGGGTGTACTCACTTTTGTTACAAGCGGTTTAGACATTAATGGCTGCGTGTTGAGTTCTTTTGAGGGGACAGCAAATTTTACACTGTTATACAAGCTGTACACCCACTACTTTACATTGTAGAAAAGTTTAATTTCTTCAGTGTTGTCACATGAAAAGATATAATAAAATATTTTAAAAAATGTGAGGGCTGTACTCACTTTTTTGAGATACTGTATTTACATACATCTTCTAGGATGCATTTACCTGAAACTTTGCTAAGTGTACTTTGCTCAGTGGTGAAGTCAAAGCCCATTGTGTAATAAGGTGCTTCCTGAATGTATTGCATTGATACATCTGGTAATGTCTTTAATTTTACAATTCTTTTCTCTCTATATACTGTATAGTCATCTCAAGGTTTTTGACCTTGCTGCTTGACACCTGCCCAGACAATGGCTTATTGTCCTTGTCTGTAGTTTATTACACAGCTAGCACCTTCTGTGGTCCTCAGAAAAGCCAAGACCACAGACTTTGCTTTGACGACAAAATGCATGATGTACTGATGGTGTTTAATTTTCATAAAGAAAACCTATTAGTATGCTGAATTGCAGTTTACACTGTGAGACTTGTGAGACAACACACAGCAGGCTTTTTCTTGAACCTGCAGATTTTAGAAAGGCACACACCACAAGTCTGTAATGAGCATTATAAATCAGTGATCTGAAGGCAATAACAGCAATCACTAAAACTCTATTGTTTGTATTAGGTCTAGGCTACAGTGCTACAATCTTTATCATATTGCAAGGTTGTATGCCAGCAAGCTGCAGCGCAACAAAGTTAACTATCTAGTAGTTATTGTAACTATGAAACAGCTTGTTTTGCACTGCCCCAAATTCTCCACTAAACCTGAGTCCCAATAAAAATTGCAGATCACTGCCATTATTAGTAAAAAAATAAATAATAAAAATGCCATAAATCTATTCCCTATTTTGTAGGTGCTATAACTTTTGAGCAAACCAATCATTATACCCTTAGGCTCCATGCATTTTTCTTTTTTTAACAGCCCATAAACTCCCCTCTATGTTACCCTATGTGTCCATGCACACATGGACGTTTTTGGACGTTTATCAGGAGTGGAGTTTATGGGCTGTTGTCTGAACCTAAATTCACATTCAGGAGCTGTTTTTCTGACCACAAAAAACGCTTAAAAACGTTAAATGCACATAAACGTTGATAAACGTAGATAAGTGCTCAAAAACGTGGCTCACCAGCATTTTTTAACGGTTTTGATCTATTGCAAAAAAAAAACGTTAAAAAAACACTAATGTGGAAAAACGCTAAAAAATGCTAACTAACGCTATTGCAAAAACGTTAAAAACGTTGAAAAATTCACTGAAATGCTACTGGCATTTTTATAAAGTTATTTTAACGTCCAGTGTGCAAAAGGCCTTATTGCGAATTTTTTTACCAAAAATATGTGGAAGAATATATATTGGCCTAAACTGATGAAGAAATTTTTTTTTAAAACAAATTTTGAGATATTTATTATAGCAAAAAGTAAAAAATATTGTGTTTTTTTACAAAATTGACGCTTTGTTTTGTTTATAGCGCAAAAAATAAAAACCACAGAGGGGATTAAATACCGCCAAAAGAAAGCTCTATTTGCGGAAAAAAAAGGACATACATTTTGTTTGGTTACAACATTGCACGACCGCGCAATTGTCAGTTAAAGCGACGTAGTGCTGTACCGCAAAAAATGGCCTGGTTGGAAAGGGGCAAATTCTTCCGGGGCTGAAGTGGTTAACGCACATGCGCTGTAGATTTGTTCAAACTGTTTTCGATCGATTGCACTACTAATGTTTTGAAAATCATTCATTTTGGCGCAAAAAATCTGTCGGTTAGTTTTTTTGGCATAACATTTGCAATTTGAGAATTGTAATTCTCCCACTAACGTTTCGAAAGTCGAACGATCGAGCGTATCGAATACTTTTTTGAACAATTTTCTAACCTTGTATGGCCAGCATTAGAGTTCTTCTTTACAAAATAAAAAAAGTGAGAAAAGACTGAGGAAAGTGAAGTTTTGTTTTTTTATGTGGGTAGAGTTTCCATTTTTTTCATTGTTAAATTGGAGATTGGACAACTAAACCTGCACTGGCCAACACAGACACCCTTTTCGTCTAGTGTTATAAATCAGATACATTGAGAATTACATTTAGAACTGCAATGAATGGGTTTATGCCAATGAATTAGTGCAGTCTGCATAAAAGCTGAACTCCAAGCATCTATAAATATACCGGTGCTGAAGAGGAGGAGGGGCTTTCAAATGGAGGAGACTGCAGCAGGGTTCAGAAAAAAAGCAACAGGCTATTGAAATAGTGTAGCATTGGGAAGGGAGCGGCGGGCCAGCAACAACGCAGGGCACAGGGACATACCAGTCCACGGTTCATCCCAGGACCTCCATTCTTACAACCCCTCTAAATCCCCTACAGCCGTTCACCATCTAAGCCTGTTTTGACCCAACTAGGCGTATGTCTTTTTGGGTCCAATAGATCCGGTAAACCTCCTTATTGTCGGTGGTGGTGTTTTTGTCTTCACTTCAGATGTTACGCACCCATTGATATGTTCCACACATGAAGTCACCTAATTTCTATGGACTATCATCTATTAGGAGCCACACAAATATGGAGGACTTTCTTCTAATTCGTACCTAGAGGTTTACCAGCTCTTGGACTATATTGTCTCTATGTTGGACATTTAAGATTGTTATAGCGCTACACTTATTTTGTTTTCTTTCCTAAGAGCACAGTGGCCTCCATAATCCTTAAATGGAAGATGTTTGGAACAACCAGAACCCTTCCTAGAGCTGGCCGTCCAGCCAAACTGAGCTATCGGGGGAGAAGAGCCTTGGTGAGAGAGGTAAAGAAGAACCCAAAGATCACTGTGGCTGAGCTCCAGAGATGCAGTTGGGAGATGGGAGAAAGTTGTAGAAAGTCAACCATCACTGCAGCCCTCCCCCAGTCGGGGCTTTATGGCAGAGTAGCCCGACAGAAGCCTCCCCTCAGTGCAAGACACATGAAAGCCCGCATGGAGTTTGCTAAAGAACACCTTAAGGACTCCAAGATGGTGAGAAATAAGATTCTCTGGTCTGATGAGACCAAGATAGAACTTGTTGGCCCTAATTCTAAGCAGTATTTGTGGAGAAAACCGGGCACTGCTCATCACCTGTCCAATACAGTTCCAGCAGTGAAGCATGGTGGTGGCAGCATCATGCTGTAGGGGTGTTTTTCAACTGCAGGGACAGGACGACCAGTTGCAATAGAGGGAAAGATGAATGCGGCCAAGTACAGGGATATAATGGATGAAAACCTTCTATAGAGTGCTCAGGACCTCAGACTGGGCCGAAGGTTTACCTTCCAACAAGACAATGACCTTAAGCACACAGCTAAAATAACGAAGGAGTGACTTCACAACAACTCCATGAATGTTCTTGAATGGCCCAGCCAGAGCCCTGACTTAAACCCAATTGAGCATCTCTGAAGAGACCTAAAAATGGCTGTCCACAAACGTTTCCCATCCAACCTGACAGAACTGGAGAGGATCTGCAAGGAGGAATGGCAGAGGATCCCCAAATCCAGGTGTGAAAAACTTGTTGCATCTTTCCCAAAAAGACTCATGGCTGTATTAGATCAAAAGGATGCTTCTACTAAATACTGAGCAAAGGGTTTGAATACTTAGGACCATGTGATATTTCAGTTTTTCTTTTTTAATAAACCTGCATAAATGTCAACAATTCTGTGTTTTTCTGTCAATATGGGGTGCTGTGTGTACATTAATGAGGAAAAAAAAATAACTTAAATGATTTTAGCAAATGGCTGCAATATAACAAAGAGTGAAAAATTTAAGGGGTCTGAATACTTTCCGTCCCCACCGTAAATGAATAAAATTTGTACCATATATAGCACGTAATAGCATCATCATATGATAACATGGCAATTCAATATATTCACATTAAAAAAACGGCCTCTTTGTTCCATAATGACATAGTATGTGAAAACCATAATGGTTGGTGTATTGCAGTAAGGCATGATTAATAGAAATGGATCACACACATAGGTTGGACTTGATGGACTTGTGTCTTTTTTCAACCTCACCTACTATGTAACTATGTAACAATCTTAAGGTGTAAATACTTAGTTGTGGTATAAATAGCTTGACGCGTTTTGTGAATGTCTTTCACTCTTTAAGAGAAGATGCAAGATATTATATTTAAAAAAGATATTGTGGATTACAGTGGGTCTATCTACAGGGGCAAAAGGATGGGAAATAACCCACCCACCCATACTTACAGATCAACTAAGAGTCTGATGTGGAGTGTCGAGAGCTGAAGGTCGGCTGGGGAGGTCATCAGCCCCACTTAAAGGATAAGTTCCCCTTTTTTTTTTTAAATGCATAATATTTTCAGGTAATCAAAAGTGCATTTTTTATTTGAAGCCTATAAAGCATTGCACCAGCGATGCAGATAGCGATGGGCACGCAGATACACAGACTGGAAGAATCAATGAACTACCACAGTGCTCCACAGCCGTGGTAGTTCACAGAGAACTAAAAGCCGACAGCTGCAAAGGATGTCAGGGCCTGTAGTTCATTCACACACAGAGCTGTGTGAATGAATGAAGCTGCCATGTGGGTGGAGCCACGCATGGCCACGCTGATTTAAAAAAGTGGCAGCTAGTACAGGGAACTTCTCCCCATACTGCTATCACAGGGAGAGGGGAGATCGGGCAGCTTCTGCAGCTGCAAATGGGTGGAACATGTAACATGTTCTTAAAGGTGAACTTATCCTATAAGGAGAAGTAGGGCCAAAGCCCTTTTGGTAGGTCACAGGAATGCACTTAGTTCTGCACTCCTATGACCCAGATTCAGCCAACAGCTAAAGTCAGCTGACGTCACTCAGCCGGTATAGACTCTGGTGGGAACTGGACTTTAATGTCGGGATCCATCCAGATGCCTGACCAGCAGCTGGATCAGCCTCTCAGCATGTTGCTTAGAGCCTGAGCCAGACACTCCTGGCCCCTCCACAGCCTGGTATCCCACTGACAGTCACCGTCCTTCTGCTCTCAGAAGACTGAGAACTGAGCGATCAGTGTGTTTAGTTGCTCAGTGCTCAGTCTTGGAGGCAGCGGGGGACATGTGCAGCTAGATGAGTATGATTGTGTCTTTTTAAATCCCAACCTTTTTTTTAAACTCAGGATTTGTATATTTTTTCAATGAAATACAATTTTATGTATTAAAAAAATGACTCCATAGTGTCTACACTGTTACAATATTGTTTATTTGAAATGATGATAGGTGATGATGATAGGTGATTTTATGATATTTGAGGTTTTCAAAAAAATGTAATACGGCTGTTAGTTGTCATTAAAAAAATGTTATCTGATAACATTGTGTTGATACAATGGATATAAAAAGTCTACACACCCCTGTTAAAATGTCAGGTGTCTGTTATGTAAAAAAAAATGAGAAAAGATAAATAATTTCAGAACTTTTCCACCTTTAACGTGACCTATAAACTGTATAACTCAGTTGAACCACAAACTGAAAACATTTAGGTAGAGGGAAGTAAAAATAAAAAAACAAAAATATTATGGTTGCATAAGTGAGCATACTATTAAACTAATACTTTGTTGAAGCACCTTTTGATTTTATTACAGCACTCAGTCTTTTTGGGTGGCACATCTTGACTTGGCAATATTTGCCCACTCTTCTTTGCAAAAACACTTCAAATCTGTCAGATTGCGAGGGCAGCTCCTGTGCACAGCCCTCTTCAGATCACCCCACAGATTTTCAATGGGATTCAGGTCTGGGCTCTGGCTGGGCCTTTCCAAAACTTTAATCTTCTAATGGTGAAGCCATTCCTTTGTTGATTTGGATGTATGCTTTGGGTCGTTGGCATGCTGGCCAATTTACACTGCTCTACTCTGCAGTATCTTAAAGAAATTGTAAAGGTTCCCCTTTTTTCTTTCTTTTTATATTTTATTTATTTTTTCTTTCTTTTTTATATTTACCTGCTCTGTGTAATCAACTTGCACAGAGCAGCCCTGAACCTCCTCTTCTGGGTCTCCCCAGTGCTCTAGGCAGAGGCGGCTCTAGACTTTGTGAGGCCTTAGGCAAAACTTAGACATGAGGCCCCACTAACTCCCATAATGGGAAAAATAATACAGGTGATAAAAATTATTCTTTATTCAAATATCATTAAACATAGGATATCTCTCATATATACACACACTTGCTCATTATCCTCAGTGCTGTCTCTTAAATGTGAAATAAATTTGTCAACAAAGTATAAAACAAAAAGAAAATCATTCTACAACATATTCTTGCACATAACCTGTTTAATGTAACAACAAGCATGCAAAAAGTGACTTTACTGTGCCCAATCAAATGCAGCCTCACTGTGCCCAATCAAATGCAGCCTCACTATGCCCCTCAAATGCCACCACTGTGCCCATCAAATGTTGCCAAGGGACAAATTACGTGCAGCCGGTCTGGAGATTCACCGGGCGCTTATGGTGGCGCCAGTCCCCCCCGGCCAAGCATGCCCATAACATTTACAAGTGCGGCGCTACATTCAGCAAGCCGGCTGCCCGCCCGCCTGCCTGGGCTGTATTTGTGCAGGAGGCGGCCGTGGGAGCTGGAATTCGGGATGATGGGTCAGGGGGGGACTTTTTTTATGCGGAGCGGCTTTCTTGCCGCCCCTGCAAAGTCCCGCCCTAGGCCTGGGCCTTGTTGGCCTAGGCCAAGACACAGCACTGAGACAGGGTACAGACCATGAGACAGACAGGGCACTGGGGACAGACCGTGAGACAGACAGGGTACTGGGGACAGACCGTGAGACAGACAGGGTACTGGGGACACATCGTGAGACAGACTGGGGGCTAGGGACAGACCGTGAGACAGACTGGGGGCTAGGGACAGACCGTGAGACAGACTGGGGGCTGGGGACAGACCATGAGACAGACGGGATGCTGGGGACAGACCATGAGACAGACGGGGTGCAGGGGGCAGACCGTGAGACAGACAGGGTACTGGGGACAGGCCGTGAGACAGACGGGGTGCTGGGGACAGACCGTGAGACAGACGGGGTGCTGGGGACAGACCGTGAGACAGACGGGGTGCTGGGGACAGACCGTGAGACAGACGGGGTGCTGGGGACAGACCGTGAGACAGACGGGGTGCTGGGGACAGGCCGTGAGACAGACGGGGTGCTGGGGACAGACCGTGAGACAGACGGGGTGCTGGGGACAGACCATGAGACAGACAGGGTGCTGGGGACAGACCATGAGACAGACGGGGTGCTGGGGACAGACCATGAGACAGACAGGGTGCTGGGGACAGACCATGAGACAGACAGGGTGCTGGGGACAAACCATGAGAAAGATGGGGTGCTGGGGACAGACCATGAGACAGACAGGGTACTGGGGACACATCGTGAGACAGACTGGGGGCTAGGGACAGACCGTGAGACAGACTGGGGGCTAGGGACAGACCGTGAGACAGACTGGGGGCTGGGGACAGACCATGAGACAGACGGGATGCTGGGGACAGACCATGAGACAGACGGGGTGCAGGGGGCAGACCGTGAGACAGACAGGGTACTGGGGACAGGCCGTGAGACAGACGGGGTGCTGGGGACAGACCGTGAGACAGACGGGGTGCTGGGGACAGACCGTGAGACAGACGGGGTGCTGGGGACAGACCGTGAGACAGACGGGGTGCTGGGGACAGACCGTGAGACAGACGGGGTGCTGGGGACAGGCCGTGAGACAGACGGGGTGCTGGGGACAGACCGTGAGACAGACGGGGTGCTGGGGACAGACCATGAGACAGACAGGGTGCTGGGGACAGACCATGAGACAGACGGGGTGCTGGGGACAGACCATGAGACAGACAGGGTGCTGGGGACAGACCATGAGACAGACAGGGTGCTGGGGACAAACCATGAGAAAGATGGGGTGCTGGGGACAGACCATGAGACAGACAGGGTGCTGGGGACAGACCGTGAGACAGACAGGGTGCTGGGAACAGACCATGAGACAGACAGGGTGCTGGGGACAAACCATGAGAAAGATGGGGTGCTGGGGACAGACCATGAGACAGACAGGGTGCTGGGGACAGACCGTGAGACAGACAGGGTGCTGGGGACAGACCATGAGACAGACAGGGTGCTGGGGACAGACCATGAGACAGACGGGGTGCTGGGGACAGACCGTGAGACAGACGGGGTGCTGGGGACAGGCCGTGAGACAGACGGGGTGCTGGGGACAGACCGTGAGACAGACGGGGTGCTGGGGACAGACCATGAGACAGACGGGGTGCTGGGGACAGACCGTAAGACAGACGGGGTACTGGGGATAGACAGGGTACTGGGGACAGACAGGGTACTGGGGACAGACAGGGTACTGGGGATAGACAGGGTACTGGGGACAGACAGGGTACTGGGGATAGACAGGGTACTGGGGACGGGCAGGGTACTGGGGATAGACAGGGTACTGGGGACAGACAGGGTACTGGGGACAGACAGGGTACTGGGAATAGACAGGGTACTGGGGATAGACAGGGTAAAGACCATGGCCATGAGACCATAGAAAGACAGGGTAACGTACAGACAGCATTTAGTAGGGATGTACACAATACCTGCTCCTCGGTCCCCTACCCTTCTAAAGGCAGCATGAGAAGCTGGACAGGTGATGTTTCTTTAAGCTCCCTGCAGGCTGCAGTGCAATCTGGGAGTTGTAGTCTCTGCAGAGAACAGGCACCAGAGGGCCAAGTCTGTTGTCTGTGCTGTGAAAAACTACAACTCCCGCCATGCACTAGGGGGGACAGGCTAAGAGGACGGCGCCGCGGCGGTGCAGCCTGAGCCGACTGAGCCGAGAGCCGTCCACGGAGGCTCAGAGTCATCAGCTTCAGCTCACACAGGCAGCGCCGGCGTCAGTCGTGCAGCGCTCGGCTCGCTCACCGCACTGGCTTGCATGTGCACAAGGTCATGTCACTGGGGATATTTCCTTGCACTCCCGAGTCCCCACACTTACGTCTTGTCAGGCAAATTAGGCAGCCGCGGCCCGTGAGGCCCTTCTGGGGGTGAGGCCTAAGGCAATTGCCTAATTTGCCTAATTAAAGAGCCGCCTCTGGCTCTAGGCTCCCCCTCTCTTCCGAGAGCCCCTATAGGAAGCCTCTTCTTATGAGGGCACTCCTGCAGGCTTTATCCCGAGCTAGGTTGTGTATGTTTATTGACACAAACACAGCTTGCTTAACCTCACCCCCTGCTCTCTCCTGACAGTATTTGAATGATAGCAGCAGGAGCTATTGTCTCCCACTACTGTGTCTCACTCTTGTGAAGATACTCCAGCATACATAGACAAGGACAGGTAATCTTTATGGTGACATCAAGATCTCTTAGACCCCTTATGCATTCTGTGCCTGCAGCTTCTGCCTCTGGGATTCTGAGGCCCTGAACCCAGAAGTGCACAAAGCTACGCGCTTCTGGGTTCAGTCTAAGCAGAAGAAATGACTCACCATTCTTTTCATCTCAAACTTGCCTATAGAGATCCTAAGCACACAAAAAAGCCTAGTGACTGCTGGGGCTTGGGGTAGGGCTTCATACTAAATGCCGGTAGGAGTGATCAGGTAGCTTTACATCTGCCAGAGTCACTTCTGCTAACATATTAAAACCATAACTATAAAGCCACAAAATCCCTTCTATCTACAGGCCCACATTTGCCCTGAATGTGATCCAGCTCTGGACTGTGGTCAAGCAAGTCAGTTGCAGCATGCTTTCAGGGTTTGCCATAGTGGAGATGGGGGCTGTGTATATGTGACACATGATTGATGTCTGGGTGGTAAAACAAATGTGAAAAAAAGAAAACATATCAACCAATATGCATCTTTATAATTATATTGAGTTTTTATGCTTTTAAAACAAAATAAGTAACCCTTTTACTACCACTGCTGTATCCCTTACGGAGGTGGCAGCAGGGGGTTTTACTCACACTTACACTCGCAACCAGGGCCACCATCAGGGGGGTACAGGCAATACACATGTACAGGGCCCCAGTGTCTCAAGGGGCCCAGGTCCTGGCAACCAGCAAGTATGCAAGAGAGGGGAGCCGGAGGAGACATTAGGCAGGAGAGACACCGGAGGCTGCTAGTCTTGTCTTTGTTATTCCCCCCTGCCCGCATAGCATAGTAAGCTAGCTGGCAGGACTGGGACTCAGGAGATGTTATGGGGGAGGGACTTAAGACAATTTCAGCTACCTACTGGCTGAGGAGGCAGCAGGAGGCGGGCCACTTGGCCCCCCATTGCCTCCTTAGCCAATGAGTGCACAGGGAGCACTGTCCATCACTGCAATGGCTTGTGTTTCCTGTGTTGGTGGGGTGGAATTCATCTGCTGTAGAGATCAAGGTAAGAGAGGATAAAAAAAAAGTGTTTCCCTGAAGCTACTAGAATGTACAGTTCATAGCCTGTGTTCCCCCCGCCCCATAACAGTCACCATATTGCCAGCCCAATTGCTGTCCTTTTAGCAGAGTGAAAGTAGCTTTACCCATGTGTAACATAGTTGTCAGCTTATGTCACCATGTTAAAAGGACAGCAATATGGGTAGTATTACAGTGACTGGTATTAGTCCAGGTTCACTAAATTGTGAAATTGCGGTTTGCTTCTCAGGCCCCTTTCGCAAGAGGAGCTCGATCAGGTCCGTCTGTCCGTTTTTCAGGCAGTCCTGTTTGGACCCTCTGTTCTCCTCTATGGAGTGGCAGATGTAAATGGAATTGTGTCCATTTACTCCTGCCTACTTCCAATCCGATCTGGCAAAAAAAAAAAAAGGGCATTCGTTCCCCTCCATTTGGCCAGATCAGAGGGAAGTTGGGTGTAAATGGACAGCATTAGTGAACACAGTACTGTCAGTCAATCACTCCGCTCAACTCAGCAGGGGATCCGTGGACAGATCCCCTGATGAAAAAAACTGGATTGGGCCCGTATGAAGATTGTAGAAAAAAGTGGAAGGTTTGGGACTTTAAATGAGGCGCGGGTAGGCACCTCCATCCCTATATTGAATCTAATAGAGAGGGAAATGGGACTTTAAATGAAGCGGCTGAACTGCGGAGGTGATGATATAAATATACAATTTTATTCATAACAAGATAAATATGGTAATTTCATATATACATAAAAGCACAAGGTATAGACACAGTGGTACAAGGTATATAAATATAAACATGAATAAAGATAAATTCATGAGGTTAATGAATAGTATATGACAGCAATCTGCCCTTAAAATGCTAAACGCAGCATGCCCGGCACCTGTGTTAATAATCACATAAAAGGAATCTACAAATATTGGATTCATGTTATAACATCGTCGAAGCGTAATGTGTGTCTCTGCAGCATCCAATAGCTCTACGCGTTTCG
Organism: Lithobates clamitans; assembly: GCA_037952925.1. Classification (NCBI taxonomy): domain Eukaryota; kingdom Metazoa; phylum Chordata; class Amphibia; order Anura; family Ranidae; genus Lithobates; species Lithobates clamitans. The sequence goes on along the minus strand of JBBGZY010000323.1, from coordinate 8,295,951 downwards.
TGGAATTATCGTTTCGTGGAGCAGATGCGACAGGTTCCTGTAGATTAAATGGTTATGGTGAAACCACATTATGTATAAGAGTAAAGAATGTTGTTTAAAACAGATTAGCCAAATACACTCACCAGCCCCGGCAGTGGAAGCGATGAGGGGCGAGCGAGACACGGTGAACCGGAAGCACAGACCACATCACGGGAGCTGAGGTGGCGTACATGGGCAGCTTGGGGTGGTGGTATGGTGCCTAAGGTGGTCCCCATGAATAAAGGTGCTGGCTTGGAAGTATGAACAAATCAAAAGATCTGAAAGCAAGAATGAAAATGTGTGTGAGGTGAGATAATGGGGATGTGTAAAAACGAGTAAGGTATGTGTAAAGGGAATGATAAAAAAAAAATGATGAAAAGGTAATAGTGGTGTGGAATTGTAAGCCCAATGTGTCAGCATGTGTGAATAATGGAGGAAAAGGATGGGATGTGAAGTGTGAACGGTGTAATGTGTATGAAGTGGGCTGACCTGAATGTGAAAATGATCTGAGAAAAACAAACCTAGTAGTGAAGTAAAGTGTATAAAAAACGAATGTGTATGAACAAAACAGTGCAAGAACCAATCGTGTTAAGTGTGGGTCTAGACCAAAGGACACTTACCCAAGCTGCATGCCATGTAACACCAAGCGATGGAATAGCTGGTGTGCAGGAACCCCAGGCAGAGACCGGCCATGTGAACAGCCGGCTCTGACTGAGGGTATATGTACAGGTATGCCACTAATGCCACGTGCGTGAACGCGGGGGGGCAAGAGATGGCATCCGCCCCTGGGTCAAACCGCCAGGTGATTGGCGCCAAACCGCTCCCACATAGGTCACGCAGAAGGTGGTCTCAGTGGCAGCGTGATGACGTCATGATCGACGTCAAGCGCTGGACGTGAGGACCGTGGCGCCGATGCGCGAAGGGGCGTCCTCCCGATCTCCCGAACACAACTGTGCAGCGAGAAAAGGGAGGACCCACGAGGCGCATCGCAGCTCCCGCAATAAGGAAAAGACCCCCATACACCGTGAACAGGCTCCATACCCCAAACCTGCACACATCGCCAGAGTGGCAGGAGCGCATGGATATAAGGATTTGTAAATTGTGTAATCATATAGGGAATGTAACTTATGAGGTTTAAATGTGGAACCTATGCCGAGAATGCCATATATTGCTGTCGCTAATATCGCCAGAGTGGCAGGAGCGCATGGATATAAGGATTTGTAAATTGTGTAATCATATAGGGAATGTAACTTATTAGGATAAATGTGGAACCTATGCCGAGAATGCCATATATTGCTGTCGCTAATAGAATTAATAGATGCATGTATCAATATACCCAAAATTGCTTGGCCAGTCCCGATGTGTAAATCCCTAAATAGGGAATGTACACATCTGAAACTACACCTCACGCTGGATGGCAGGAGAACACTGCTGATCCAATATTCCAGCCGCTTCCATCCCTATACAAACTGTAGAAAAAAAGGGGAAGGTTTGGGACTTTAAATGAGGCACGGGTAGGCACCGCCATCCCTATATTGAATCTAATAGAGAGGGAAATTGGACTTTAAATGAAGCGGCTGAACTGTGGAGGTGATGATATAAATATACAATTTTATTCATAACAAGATAAATATGGTAATTTCATATATACATAAAAGCACAAGGTATAGACACAGTGGTACAAGGTATATAAATATAAACATAAATAAAGATAAATTCATGAGGTTAATGAATAGTATATGACAGCAATCTGGCCTTAAAATGCTAAACGCAGCATGCCCGGCACCTGTGTTAATAATCACATAAAAGGAATCTACAAATGTTGGATTCATGTTATAACATTGTCGAAGCGTAATGTGTGTCTCTGCAGCATCCAATAGCTCTACGCGTTTTGAGAATTATCTCCCCTCGTCAGGAGCAGATGCGACAGGTTCCTGTAGATTAAATGGTTATGGTGAAACCACATTATGTATATGAGTAAAGAATGTTGTTTAAAAAAGATTAGCCAAATACACTCATCAGCCCCGGCAGTGGGAGCGATGAGGGGCGAGCGAGACACAGTGAACCGGAAGCACAGACCACATCACGGGAGCTGAGGCGGCGTAACTGTACATGGGCAGCTTGGGGTGGTGGTATGGTGCCTAAGGTGGTCCCCATGAATAAAGGTGCTGGCTTGGAAGTATGAACAAATCAAAAGATCTGAAAGCAAGAATGAAAATGTGTGTGAGGTGAGATAATGGGGATGTGTAAAAACGACTAAGGTATGTGTAAAGGGAATGATAAAAAAAATGATGAAAAGGTAATAGTGGTGTGGAATTGTAAGCCCAATGTGTCAGCATGTGTGAATAATGGAGGAAAAGGATGGGATGTGAAGTGTGAACGGTGTAATGTGTATGAAGTGGGCTGACCTGAATGTGAAAATGATCTGAGAAAAACAAACCTAGTAGTGAAGTAAAGTGTATAAAAAACAAATGTGTATGAACAAAACAGTGCAAGAACCAATCGTGTTAAGTGTGGGTCTAGACCAAAGGACACTTACCCAAGCTGCATGCCATGCAACACCAAGCGATGGAATAGCTGGTGTGCAGGAACCCCAGGCAGAAACCGACCATGTGAACAGCCGGCTCTGACTGAGGGTAAATGTACAGGTATGCCACCAACTCCACGTGCGTGAACGCAGGGGGGGGCAGGAGATGGCATCCGCACCTGGGTCAAACCGCCAGGTGATTGGCGCCAAACCGCTCCCACACAGGTCACGCAGAAGGTATGAAGATTGCAGCTAGAATGTAACTCATGCCAGCCATAGATGGTTTTTAAATCATTTAACTGGTTCAGCAGGGACTGGCCGAGATTCGAACCATACATGGCAGGCTGAATGCTCCCAAGTTGATCAGTCGATCAATTTGGGTACAACCAGCCTCTCGGATTTTACATAGAATTATCACTAGCAGCTGTCATAGCCACTAGCAATAATCACTATGTTCACCCACTGGGGGGCTGCTTACCCCTCCCACCCCCCCACCCCACTGGGATAACACAATGGGAGCCGGGGGCCGAGTCCTGCTGCCTCTGTCAACGGACGCGGTAGCAGGACAAGGGGGTGTGCCCACATGAGTGCCCCGAGGGAGAGCCGCTCTCCAACGGGGCACTCGAGAAGAGGAGGAGTGCCGCTGAGGGACCCCAGAAGAGGAGGATCGGGGCCACCCTGTGCAAAACCAACTGCACAGAGGAGGTAAGTATGACATGTTTGTTTTATTTTTAAAACAAACCTTTACAAATCCTTGAATTCCTTGATATATAGAAACTACACAACATTCCTGAAACATGGCTGCTTTAGGTCTCAGCATGTGCATGACTGCTTTTGCATTATATCAATAAATAAAAAAAATAATAGCATTAATTTCATTTTTCAACATTATTTTAATTTTTGAACAACAGCACTCTTTGCATGCAAATTTGAAAACAAATTAGTATTCGCCTCTGAAATACACGGTTCAATCAAAACATGGTTATTAGAAGGAACTGGTTAACATTTCCTAACACAAGACATAAAATGTACTAGAAACATTTTTCCCTCATTGTTTAAAACATTGTTAAACTCTAATTTACAAAGTTTTATATAACATGACCTTTCTGTTCCCTCAATCATTACCGCTAATTTGATACGTAATAAGTATTGTTTAATTCACAATAAGATGGAACACATTACTGTCTATCGTCTACAAGGTTACGAGAAGAAGTTCTAAACATGCCTCTCAATAAATTATGGCATTAACCTATAAGTGTACATTTGTTTTCATTATGAGTCTATTATCTGGGGGAGTGAAAAGATGCAATGGCCTCAGCGTTCACACAATATTTAAGTGATACAGAAACTCAGTTACATAAATCAGATAACTAATTAGAGACACTGTTACAGCTTGAGGCATAGAAGGCTTTTTTTATTTTTTTATGAGGCTCATCAGTTTCTTTCATCTCCGTTTATTACGTATTTTACATTTATCTTACAAAAGCTGCAAAACTTCCTCATAAAGTGCTATTTCCATATGATCCAGAAATTAAATTGTATTACATTTGCAGAGCACCTTATTTCATTTCTAATGCTTGTTGCAAAAAAAGGCACATTAGATCATTTTCTGCTGCATTCTCAGAGTGAAATTATGCTACATGTTTAATGTTCATATGCTGTATAATAAAGGTAATGCATTATTACACAGAGGAAAGAAAGGTTAAGTGGAAATAAAGGATCGGATTTAGTAATGCGGTTATTAGGGCTGTGTCTACCATGAAGCAAGGTGACTTTCAGGGGATACTCTGGGGTCCAGGGGGCAGTGTTGAAATGACATTACCACTGTTGACTGTGTCATTTTCATTCTGAATCCACCAATGTTATCCACTTCAATGGTGACGTGGCAATTTCTCTACAATCTGAACAAGTCCATCCTGTAATATGGTATTTTACCTGTCAAGGGTAGCCTCCCTAGCAATTTTTCACGTGTCTCTAAAAATACTAAACCCCTGTAATCTTGAATAAACTAACAATCCTCAATTAAAGAAACACAGATATTTATTTTTTAAACCTGCACAAGGCCAGGAAGCATAAATGTTTGCAATTGACACTTTTGCTATGTATCTAGAAGTGGCTTATTATGTTATTGGTAGTAATAAGTCTGAAAATATAATTTTTGTTACTCACTATGAATTTTAGTTCATTAATAGACACAGGGGTTTGTTTACTAAAGGCAAATGGGCTGTTCATTTTGCAAGGGAGTATTCCCTGGAGTTTACAGAATGTGATGAAATTTCACTTTACAAAGAATACCCAATCATGTGCAAGAAAAATAAAAAACTACATTGTTTGCTTGTACATGGATGATGCACATAAGCAGAGCTTCAACTCATTCACCAAGCTCTGGGGAAAAATTCCTTGCTCAATACGACTCTATCAAACCAATATTGGCCTAAATAACATAACTTAACAACAGGCCCAAACAACCCACAAGAGAGTCAGAGCTGTGTCTCTCACTAGACTTAGAAAAATAATTTTTACAATAAGTAAAACACTGAGAGATACAGCCTTGACTCAAGATCAGTCAGAATCAGTGGGGCATCAACAAACAGTACCCAACAAGAGTGGTAGGAAATACACCAAAAAAAACAAAAAACACAATGAACCCTTGCCCTGTAAAACTGAGGCCTGGTAACTGAAGGCCACAAGAAGTGCTGAGCAACCAAGCTGAATGAGCAGTTACAGGAAAAAGGGGGTTCTTTAAGTGTAATGGTATAAGCCCAAGATAACGTTTGTTTAATCTAATATACTGTAGATGGTAATAGAAGAAGACACAAGTTTCTAATGGGAACCATTGACTACAACAAACATGGAATGAGTCTGATGGAAGGATAAGGTAGCCTGAAGGTTAAGACTAATAGTCCTGACAATATCTAAGGTATGTTAAAGATGTTCTATTTGATGAGAAGGAGCTGGACGGAAAGACAAGTTAAGCTGAAAAGCAGAAACATGTATTAGGTAGAAAGGATGGGCGAGGTCTCATGGGGACATCTGGTCAAAGTAATAGTCACCAAAAAGGCCACTTTCTAAGAATATTTTTGCAAGGGTTTGTGTGTTTATCCCTGCAATACTATATATATGTTAAGGAACACTATTGGTTAAATCAATAAGTGAAAGGTGTGCAGCTAGACACTGTAATGTGTTCCCATATCCACTTAAACAGAGAATATACAAAGAAGAATTGCAGCGCTACCTTTATTTATGAATATATAAACAGTGGCGAGACCCTCTGCTATTGCATCACAAAATACAAATAACTGTGAAATAATTATATCTCAAGCAACTATACAAACAATAGCTTTAAAGTAAAGTGCATAAAATGTAAATGATATATTATTGTGAAACAGTAATGGGAAGCCCTGAAGTCAGAGTTCCACTGAATGGATGTAATATGCAAACACCAAATATATACACAAATGAAATTGTGCTTTAGTGAAATAGTAGTGGAAACGCCTTGTAATAAAACTTTCACAGTCTCAACAATCAATAGGGAATAGAAAACATACAGTATGTATCCTTTAACAGTCCGTGTGCAAATAAAACTCCAAACACTTGTATCTTTCTGTGTACTTCACCTTTTAACACCACATGAACAGCCACCAGTCTACATATACACTCTCCTTCCACTTAGGCCTGTCGACAGGTCAGAATGCGCCTTCCTCCACCAGGGGTCATATCCAGTGGCTATAGATATCTTCAAGTTCACCAACACTTCATCTTGCATGTAATCTTTGCTATTGGTTCAATAATCTTCAGCGTTCAGGAGCATGTTCAAAGAGAATTATAAAAAGGCCATCACATGCTTTACCTTGTAAAAACCTCACATTTTATTGAAAATACCAAAACACACTCACATTCTAAAAGGCACTAAAATCTATACACAAAGATATACAACTTTCAAAGGTTTGGGTGTGTTGCCCCCTTAAAATACCAGCATCTCACTATAGCAAGCTTGTGGAACATCACTTCCTGTATGACGTAATGATGTTACAGACTCCGCCTTAACTCATTTGGTTACCAATCATGTGACTTCCTCAAGGAAGTATTGAAATATTGACATGTTTTTGTTTGTATTTATGCTTTGGTATGTCTTTTCCGGTTACACCAACTCCATTTTTCCTATCACAGTGTGGCCATCTTGTTGATGGGTTACCTTCCATCCGTATGGCAGTGTGGCGTACTGAGGAGGCTCCCCCCAGCCTGGATTCCTTTCTTTGCTTGGCCACAGAGATCAGATGTTACATCACACCAGGTGCATCTTTACTGGATCCCTTTTGGAAGTGAACTATAACCATTTTTATTTATAACTACTACCAATAAACAGTTTGTTTTTCTCTATTACAATTGGTTTTAAGACTATTAGAGTTATTAGATATCCTCTCTGATGACATTCTGCACACAATCCAGTGAGTGGCATATATTTTGTAGTAGGGCTGATAAGCACCCTATGTGATAGCATAGTGCAGGAAATAGGTACTCTTTAAGGACACATCAAGTCTATCCCCTGCTCTCTGTTGAAGCTGTAGTGGTCAGGATTTGACAGCTCAGAATCCAAAAGTGAGAGCTTCTGGGTTAATATTACTCAGGGAAAATCAGCAAACATATTCACTGATCTCTCACCACTATCTGTCCTGACATCTGTGTATGAAGGTCCTGAGCACCCAGAAGAGACAGATAAGCTTAAGATACAACGAAGGGGGTGACACCTTCACAGCCACCTAAACCTAAACAAATGTTGTCAGCCTGTATAGAAAAGGTACACAAACCCCTGCTGCCATAGTGTATTTGTTTACATGCAGGCACTCTAGGAAATAGTTATGTTGATGGTGGTAAACGAGTTCAAGTGTAGATTCCTTCAGGCGATTGCACACTGGCAAAACAAAGCTTAGCTGTAAGAACAGCCATATATAACCCCACACAATCCCAACAAGCCTCAGTTTTTCACAGACACCTTCCTGTTTGCTATGAGAGAAGCAATCTCCCTTGTTTTTTCTCAAAAGACTCTGCTATCATGTTGGGTGCTACATAACCACTGTGGCTTTTTTTGCTGCTTCTGAATTGGTTGACTCTTCAATGCAGCATTGGTGACTGTATGTTGACCCCACCAGAGAGAAGATGCAAGATCAGCTTGTTAATGTGTCTGCCACCTAAGGCTAAGAAAATGACTTCTATTAGGGAATGTTTGAATGATTAATTTAGTCAGCTATATCGATCGTTTAATTGATTGATGAACAAGCGTGCCTCCAATACAAAAAATTATTTATATACAAAAACCAATTAACGAATTATTTATATTTGGTATTCTTTGCCAATGCAGAACTTATTTGATTAACACAATATAATAAGGTGTAAGTATGGACTGAGTACTGTAAAATAAATTATATTTATTTTACAGAATTTGCTTTGAAAACACCATAAATAACAGTTAAATTGGGATATGCACAGACACTAATATTTTGAAATAGATTTTTTTTTTCAACATTACAGTAGATTCCTATATTTTATCAACAATTTTTTCCCCTTCGTAGATATCCCAACTTATTTTTTTTCTATTTATTTTTGGCAGACAATAATCTGCATTTGACTAACTATATCCTTTGGTAAACTGCAGCCAGATCAAAGGGCATAGTCCATCTATGAATTATGCCAATACACCAAAATATAATAATCTCATTATGAGGTATTAAGAGAAATCGGAAGTGGATAGGGAATTGGTCAACACAAAATGATTGCAAACAGAATAAAATCAACAAGAAAAATGGAAATCATAGTTGCCCTCCCATGCGGATGTAGGGGATCACTGGGTAAAACAAGAAAGTTTTAAAATGGCTTCTGACCAGACCCATAAAATAGCTTCTGACCTTAGGCGAGTGGCTGCTGGGTGGAGTTGTCTTCTCAAAATGGCGTCTAGCTATGCTGGAAAATGTGTGTCCCAAGATGTAATCTTGAATCCCTGTGGATGATGGGCTTGTGATGTCTATCTCCCTCGTAGATGATGGGTGTGCCATTTATATCCTTCCTCTCTGTCTACCTGACTTGCCATTTATTCGGTGAAGACAATGCCACCAAAAACCTGGGTAGCCTAGATTATTGATTAACGTTTTATGTATTTAATCAATACCTAACTTGACCACGAGATGGCACCCTGTGACTAAAAATCCTTAGGTTATCATGGGAAATCTAAATTTTGTAGTAACTAATCTGCGATATGATAAATTCATCTTTTTTCTAGAAAAGATTCAACTATGTTAGTTTACCTAAAAACAGAAAAAAAAGCCTTTGAGGGTCCGGTAGCTTTTCAATTTGTGGTGTTTAGCTTTTTGGGTGTAGCAGCATTTAATTGGAAAATGTTTGCTACAGAGAGAGATCATTTAATATATAGTGACTAAAATAATAATTATACATAGAAATAATTTCTATACTTAAACTACTTTCAATCCACTACTTGAATATGTCTACATGACAACACACAAAGAAAACCTTTAGGCCCCTTTCACACAGACAGATAGAATTGTGCTTTTAACTGCAGATTTTCTAGTTTTCTACCATAGATAAAAGCACACAATGCTTTCCTATGGCCCCATTCATACACTGCGTTTATCTGCGATTTAGTTATATGCGGTTTGGTGCGGATAGAAAAAATAGAATTGACTGCATCCAGGAATGATTTAGCGCAGCTATATGCACATAACCGCAGGTAATCGCAGTCTTTTGTGTCAATTGCGGATAGCAGCGTGAGAAAAAAAAGAACAGGAAGCACATCATAATCAGTAGGTATTTGAATCAGAAAAGGGCTGGCGACTCGGATGTTCTTGAATAAAAGTCCTTTATTGGGTTACATGGGTACAAGGGTACAGGCTACTCTGATGCGTTTCGGCTAAGAAGCCTTCATCAAAGCATGAAGCAATGCTTTGATGAAGGCTTCTTAACCAAAACGCATCAGCGTAGCCTGTACCCGTGTACCCATATAACCCAATAAAAGACTTTTATTCAAGGGCATCCGAGTCGCCTGCCCTTTTCTGATTCAAGTACTGCATTTTGGGGCCTGAAAAGTCCTGGCTAGAGCACCGGATCACAGTTCATAGTGAATATAGAGTTCATCATATTGGCAGTGGAGCTGGGGTATCATTTTGCTTCTCTCATAATCAGCAGGTATACCTGGGAAATGACACAGGAAGTTCAGAGGGATAGAGGAAAGAGGAAAAGGCAGCATGGCAGCACAAGATATCTCCCATGAGGCCATTACAGCCCTGGTGCATGCCCGACCGGAGTTATGGGACTCAGAATGCCCAGGATATGCCGACCGAGTATTGAAGAGATCAAAGTGAGAGGAAGTATACAGATTTGTCACACCGAACTGGGACAGGATAACCAAGGTGAGTGCAAAGTTTGTTGTGTCTATGTAGCAGGGTACACATGCATCATAGCTGTTTCACATATCAACCAAACTTTAACCACAAGCTGAAGATTTACCCCCTAAATGACCAGGCCATTTTGTGGCGATACGTCACTGACAATTGTACAATGTTACAAACCAAAATTGTTGTTCGTTTTTTTTTTTTTTCTACACAAATACAGTGTCTTTGGTAAAGGTTTATGGCATTTGTATTTTTTTTGTCTGTACTAGTAAGGTGATCTGTTAAAAAAAAAAATATGCGGGAGGGACAGCGACATTTTGGCAGACAGATTGGACACCTTTGACCCTTTTTTTTGGGACCAGTGACAGTAGCAGCCAGAGTTAAAAAATAGCCACTAATCACTGTATTCATGTCACTGTCAATGAAAGGGGTCAATACTAATGGGAAATCAAATGGTTGGTGTCTCCCCTAGAAGTGTTTCTTGGGTGGGGGGTGAGAGCAGATCTCTCTCAACTTTTGTTCCTAACATGTGTTATGTTTGATATATAACAAATTTATACAATGAAATATATATTGCAGGAAAGGAGGTATATACACGATGGAGGTCCCTACATGACTGGTGCAAGAAGGAACTAAATGAAGAGAGGTCTGCAGATAGAAACCGAGCACCTTCAACTCGTCGTAGGCCTAACCCCCATGCAGAGGCTTTGTCATTTTTGAGGCGCACCACCAAGATGCGCTTGTAAGTATATATATATATATATATATAATAAAAGTGTACACTGCGCTAAATTGAAAAAATATATGGTGCGGAGCAGCTACTTACAAGGTGACAACAACCAAAGAAACATGTGAAAATGAAATAAAAAGTAGCGCATAAATGGTGCCAAAAGTCTTCAATCAAGAAAACAAAAAATCAAGTCTTCAATCAAGAAAAAAAAAAAACACCAAATGTCCACAAATAATAAACATAACAGTGAAAAAAACTTGTAAGTCTCTCAATATAGGTGAATAAAATCCTGTCGGTGAGTGGGAAACAAATGACATGGAATGTCCCACTGAAAACCATGCGTGGATGCAGGGAGACAGAAGTTAAAACGCAGGTGAATCAACAAATCATCCCCAAGTTGTATCTCTCAACAACATGCGACTTGGTAAAGGTGGTGTGTAAGAAACTCTTACCAGATATGATGGACTCCCTTGTCAGCGACAGGGAGTCACTCGAGCGGGTTGCCTCTCAGGGCCAGTGAACGGACATCACAGCTCTGCGAACCTTCTGGGTCAAACTCTGCGCGGATCTCCCGGGGTCGCCAGGTGGGTCCTCCCAAAGGATGGCCAAGGTGCGGATCAGAGGGAACAATGCATCACGCACAAAGGCTGGAGTGAAGGCTGGTTGAATCTCTCAGTAAGTATGTGGAGAAAAAATAAACAAGCTCCACATAGTGTAGATGAGCAAAAATAGGATTTTTATTGCTAAAAACGCCAGGTAACAATAAAATGTGATCACAGAGTATAAAATCAAAAATGGGCAACAAGGAGGATGCTGGAAGTGCCCGAAGCTTTTCGATCAATGGATCGTCTACTGGGGCATGCAGCATCCCCTCCAAGTTGCCTAATATTTATAAAAAACATTCCAAAAGAGCAAAGAGCAAATTGTGTGTGCTGTCAAACAACCTTCCCCATTGGATGAATGGGGTCACATGATCACACCTGGGTGGACCTGACAGGTGTGAAACATCATGCATTAGTATACATAGTGTGTGATTAACCTGTTGTATGTCACCAAACAGACCTCACATAGAAAAATAATTGAATAATACAACCTCAGACTGTTCAAAAATGAAATAAACAGGGAACGGAATTTGACCTGTTATATATCACCAAAAAGACCTTACATAGATAAATAGTAGCATGATATCACATCAGAATGTTCAAACATTTTGTAATGAAGTGGAATGAACAAGAAACTGACTTTTATGCACAATACTCCCATTGCTGACACTTCTGTGTCAGCTCTAAAGCAACAGGGAGTCAGTGCCAATCAGGGACTATGTTTCAGGGGGCGGGCGGAGCCAACCACCAATCGCTGTGAAGACAGGAAGCTGCTGGCGGCGCCGCCCCACCTCCATGAGACAGACATGAGGAAGTGACGTCGGAGCGCAGGACCAGCTCCACGTGCATCCCCTGTCATGTGATACCTCTCTCTGGAAGTCAGGGAGAGGAAGAGGGAGGGGGGACGAGCGTCAGATAGAACGTTCCCAACGCCGATGCCCAGGCTCCTCCCCCGTGTCTCCGGAAGTAACAAAAAATGTGAATAGCAGCCAGAAATCGCACCTCAATGATGGAAAACTGGCAAAAAGTTACCTAAGAAATGGGGAAGGGGACGCGCCTGAAATATATATTTTAACTTTACTTATTTTACTTTGTGGGCGGTATAGCCGCACTGTCCCATTGATTTCAATGGGCTGGAGAGGTGAAGGAGTGGCGGTATACACACTGCTCCTTCACCACTCCAAAGATGCTGCTAGCAGGATTTTTGTTCGCGTCTTGCCAGCACACCGCTCCATTGTGAAAGGTGTCTAAACCCCTTTTTTTTAATGTTCCCCGAACTCCAGATAGAGGTCTATTCTGTAGTGTACACATGACAGTATTCTGTCTTAAAACCATAGTATTTTTTTTTAAAACTTGTAATGTTGTTATTCTTAACTAAAACTGTCTCAAGTGTTCCAGCAAGAGCAAGGCGTGCAAGTTCGCCACCAGAAAATGATGACGCTGACCCAAGTCAAGAAACCAATTCAGAGACAGTGTCATCCCAAGATTATCAACCAGTCACTCAAGAACCTGCGGTATGTATTTGCAAAACGTCACAACCTCCATCCACAAAAAACTTATTACTTACATATTACAATGGCAGCTGGTGTTGGTACACAATGGCTTCTTTTTTTGGGCAAAGTACCACATCAGTACTTCTGGCTTTGGAGGTCTTGCTGCTAATACAGTGACATTTTTTGGGGCAAAAACAAGTGCCTGTGTCTGATCTATTCAAAACAGGTGCTGCAAGCTCTGACACAACTTCAATATTTGGGCAAGCATCAGGTTTATCAGTATGCTGTCCACCAAGTGTGACCTCAACATCAGAAGCATAATCTATATATTCTATCTATTTGCAGGCAAATCTTAATAGGAGAGTCTGGTCTACTTCCACCACTCATCGAACATGCCGTACTCAGCAAGAGCCACCTTTTGAGGAATATTTTGATTGTATAATTAAAGAAATGAGAAACCAATCCCAAAACCCTGCCACAAAAGATGATGATTTCCTCAACATCTCCAACCCTGATGTGATCTTTTTGAGAATGTTACTGATAAGCGTACTGAAGTCAGGGGTGATATACATGCCTATCTTACGTATATAGTTTCTGCTTGCAAAGAGCAACGCCCATATCCAAGATTTCAGCCATGGGGTCTGGGTTTTAATACACCTAGTGGCTCTTTGAATATACCATTGCCAAGTCATCAGTACCATGAGACCACACCTGCCATGAACCCATACGCAGAACCGCCTCCAACGTATACACCCTTCCCATCTCATCCTGGTTTTCAAAGAATGCATGTGCAGCCACACCCAGTCAGTTCACCCTCATCTTCCCAATCTAGATCATCTATAGATGTTGGCAGTGAACCAAGCCATTCTTCCCTGCGTTCCCCTTACCCAGTGTATGAAAACTTGTAGTTTTGTTATTTTAATGACTGTTTTATTTTTCAGTTTTTGTTAATGCAATGTTATTCATACCGTTACACCAGGGGTCATCAAACTATGGCCCTCCAGTTGTTCAGCAACTACAATTCCCATCATGCCTAGTCATGTCTGTGAATCTCAGAATTTTACAGTGCCTCATGGGATGTGTAGTTCCGCAACAGCTGGAGGGCTGTAGTTTGAAGATCCCTGCTTTACACAAACTAATGTTTACAACCCCTTTAAGTTAAGGAGACCAAGGTTAGGTTCCTGACACTTTTTCGGTGGGGCCATCTCTCAGGAGAATGTTGGACACACTCTGAAGCACTTAATTATACCTTTACAACAGGGGTCATCAAACTATGGCCCTCCAGTTGTTCAGCAACTACAATTCCCATCATGCCTAGTCATGTCTGTGAATCTCAGAGTTTTACAATGCCTCATGGGATGTGTAGTTCCGCAACAGCTGGAGGGTCGTAGTTTGAAGATCCCTGCTTTACACAAACTAATGTTTACAACCCCTTTAAGTTAAGGAGACTAAGGTTAGGTTCCTGACACTTTTTCGGTGGGGCCATCTCTCAGGAGAATGTTGGACACACTCTGAAGCACTTAATTTCAAAATGGATGCCTGATGTTGCTACCTGCACCCTTCTTTTAAACAAGCCATTTGTTGTTGTTAATAGCAATGATCTTAAAAAAAATATTTAAGTTCAGTTTCCTGCACCTAGTGTCCACATCTGTGTAGTCAAAAAATGGTTTTAGAACATCATATCAGGAATACTCTATATTTGTGGTTGCTTGAGGGTTCATAAAAGGGATTTTTGGGATGTTATCTGTTCTACTGAGTCACTCTTTATTTTTTGGGATGTTATCTGTTGTACCGAGTCATGTTTTACTTGATAATAAAAAAACATCTCAACATTCCAAAGGAATAAAAATTAAAAAAAATAAAAATTTCTACAGATGCAAGCATCAATGTTTTGTAAGGTTTTTCTATTTGTTATACCCTTTGTTAATTTACATAGCAAAGATAAAAATAAATCCAATTTAATTGGACAAAGTTGTCAACTACTTTATTATAAAAAAAATCGAAACAGTGATAACAAGAAGGTTGATGCAAATTGGTAACAAAGAAAATACTAAACATAATCATACCACGGTAGCTGTCCATCGTCAGTAAGAAAATAATCACAAAAATGTTCACGGACTTGTAGCGCATGATTGCTTGGGCAAGTGGTAGTAACACGCCCTCTGTGTTCTTCACAAACAGGTAATGGGGATTCATTGGGCGCAATCTCCTTTCCCCTTAGCAAGTTATGGAGAACACAGCATGCCAAAACCACATTGACCACGTGATCTACTTCAAGGTGCATTGCAGTCAACAGTACACGCCATTTGGCGGTACAAATAACGAATGCGCACTCCACCATTCTGCGTGCACAGCTCAGACGGTAATTAAAAATGCGCTTCTTGGCAGTAAGACCATGCATCGTATAGGGCCTGAGGAGGTGAGTGGATAGGGCAAATGCCTCATCTCCTAGCACTACTAGGGGCAGATCCGGTCCAGAAGTACCAGGTAGAGGCCTTGACTGTGGTACATTAAACTCTCCATACTGCAAACGCTGGCCCATCATGGAATTCCTAAAAATTCTCAAATCTCCAGAACTCCCTTAAGCTCCAACGTCCACCGCTATAAAGCGCATGTTTGCGTCACTCAGTCCCAGCAGGACAATGGAGAAGTACTTTTTGTAATTAAAATAGCAGGAACCTGAGTTTGGTGGCTTGATGAGCCTGATATGGTCTAATGCCACGATACAATTTGGGAAGTTAATCTTCTCCCAAAATTCCTCCGCTATCTCTTCCCACAGACTGGATGTTGGTTCAGGCATGACTGTGGTCTTAAGCTCCTCCCAAATGGCAATACAGGTGTCATGTACTATAGTCGACACCGTTGAAATTCCCATTAAGAACTGAAAATGAAGGGAGGTAAAACTCGCTCCAGTGGCAAGGTATCTGCAATACAAAATTGAGAACAATTCAGAAAATATAAAAAAGTATAAAATATATATAGATGTATATATACACACACTATTGTCAATAATATTGGTAAACCTGCATGTGCATGAATTTAAGCATATGTTTAAGATACAGAAAACCTACCTTAAAGTAAGTAACAGCAGTTCTTCCTCACTATTGCATTGTCTCATGTTGGTCCTGTGTCTGGTGAGGCGTCCTCAAACAAGTCCCAACAATTCATCAAAACTCGCCACCGACATCCTTGTGTAGTTATAGAACTTGTCTCCGTGAGTTCTCAGTTCACCAAACATGAGGGCAAAGTACCTGATAGAAAGATGCTGTGAGGTTAAAGGGTGCACCCAGTAACGACGGGGACATCTCCTCCACTCAATCTCTCTTCTCCTCTTTATTCTCATGAGCAGCAATATGAGCATTGCCATCAAACTACCCATACATGCATTCATCTTGAACGATCTCAGCACAATACACAGAACACTCCTCTCACTGCAAAACTCCAACACACACTCAGCCAGTCAACAAAGAGACAGGAAATAGATGATTTGAAATGCAGAGGGCGGAAATGCATCACAGGTAGATTCAAGGGGCCAATAAAAAACATTACCGCAGCTAAACGCAACCACATGTAAACTCAGGTAATCGCACTGTACAAATGCAGCTGATCGCAGTGCCTGGCGTCTTGAATTTCACAGAACATATTATATGCTTTTAAATGCGGCAGAACAGCCATCCATGTGAAAGGCGCCTTATGGCAATAGGATATTTTGTGTGGGTAACTTTTTTTGTATCCAATCACATATATACCTTGAAACATTGTTTTACAATTTAAAGTCATCATCTATCAATATGTCCATGATAACTACAGTTATTTTGCCTTGTAAAGGCGTTTATCATACATTCGCTTGTAAACAGTTCTTTGTAGGGGATATAATACCTTGCATGGATATGTACCTGTATACATAATACAACTGTGTCATAAAGTCTTAACCTTATGACTTGCAATATAGTCAATTAAATCATCTTATGTTATATGAATGATTTGAGCTGAAGAAACTTTTGCAAGCAGCATTTATGTTAATACAGTTCATCTCTTGCTTATCTTCCCAGAGCTGAGATGGCAAGTGGCTGAATAGAGAAGGTTAGGTTGTTCTGGGCAAATAGAAAGTATTATATATTATTTTTCCCCCTATATCATTGGTCTATGTTTGCTGTGTACAAGGCTTGTCAAACTTAGAAAGTAACCTAATGGTTAGGGTATTTTTCCATATATAGTTTCAAATGTTTACTGATCAAAATGGCCCATTGTTCACAGATTGGCTGTAGCTTTGCTCTGTATACATTTTGTTTGCAGACAACATCTCCACCTGGAAAAAACAATTGCCTGTTGTACAACTGGGACCTTGAGATGTTCCTGAATTTTGTGCTTATTTGGTTTTAAAACCTCCATGGTTTAAAACTAGAGAAATTATAAAAATATAGATTTTTTCCATAAAAGCTCTGACACAGTCTATCATCACATATATACATATGGAAAGGCTTCTTCACAGAAAGAGCTGTGAAAATGTGGAATAGATCACTCAAGAATTAGTTCTGGCCAGCTCAGTAGATTGTTTTAAAAGAAGAGATGGATGCAATCCTAAATGCATGAAATACAACTGGATACTAATGCCCCGTACACACGGTCGGACATTGATCGGACATTCCGACAACAAAATCCTCTGATTTTTTCCTACGGATGTTGGCTCAAACTTGTTTTGCCTACACACGGTCGCACAAAGTTGTCGGAATTTCCGATCGCCAAGAACGCGGTGACGTCAAGCACGTACGACGAGACTAGAAAAGGCCGGTTCAGAACCAAGCACAGCACCCTTTGGGCTCCTTTTGCTAATCTCGTGTTAGTAAAAGTTTGGTGAGAGACGATTCGCGCTTTTTCAGACTCGTGGCTTTCAGATCGTTTTCTGCCGCTCAGTTTGTGCTTGTGGGTTTGTATCTGCTCTTCAGTGCGTGCAAACAAGTTCCACGTGACTTTAGTCACTGTATTCTTGTTCGTTCGTTACTGGTTTTCAGGTCGCTCTTCACAGGCCTTGCTGTTCTTCAGTGCGTTCTGTTACTTCGTTCTGAGCAGCCGACCGTTTTCTAGCAATGTTTCGTATGCGTACTCCTCGTAGAGTTCATGCTGTGCGGGGGCTTGGTGTTGGGGTCCTGACCTTGACACAAGACCAGTCCATGAACAGGGTGGGGAGGAGTTCATGGACGAAGAATTGGTTGCTTCAGCGTGACCAGTTCTGTCATATGCCTTTGCTCCGTGAGATCCGTGAGAATAATCCTGATGATTTCAGGAATTTTCTCAGGATGACAGACCCCGTGTTTCACTGTTTGTTGGCTTCGCTGACCCCCTATATCAGCAGGCAGGATACCTGCATGAGGCAAGCCATCACTCCGGAGCAGAGGTTGGTCGCTACCTTGCGGTATTTGGCCACAGGGAGAAGCCTGCAGGACCTCAAGTTCTCGACAGGCATCTCCCCCCAGGCTCTGGGGATCATTATCCCAGAGACCTGTTCTGCCATCATCCAGGTCCTGCAGAAGAAGTATATGAAGGTAAGATTTTTATCCTTTTATATCACATTTTATTGTATTGAATGTTTGATAATATATTGTATTTCTTTCCTCATTCCCTAATTACCATGCTTGTAATATGCTGTGAATGTCCCCTTTGTTCTCATGCATGCTGGATTTTTATGTAATTATTATTTTATGTCCTTCATACATATTTGCCCTTCAATAACCTCCCCAGCATGGTGTCTCCTGGCCTATATTCACCTCATGTAGTCACTTAACAATGTATTTTATCAGCTCCATAGTAGTGCTTTACCCCAAACACCCCCTAAAATGTTTGGAAATGTTATTTTGGATTTAAATTCAGGCAGAGGGCCAGAGGCTTTTTTTTGTGGTGTCCCCAAATTTTTTGGAACCCTCCCTCCCCCAACTGCTAAGTCAGCTGATCCCAATTCTCTATCCTCAATCATCTATCTGCTGTCTTTACCAAACCCATACACACTATACCCACCTCTTTAGTGCTCAGATTTATGGATGAATTCCCCAAAGCATGTAGTGCAAGGGCCTGCCTGTATACTTTACAATGGTACTGTTTCAAGTTCTTGTATCCTATTATGATCTTGATAGGTAATAGCAGAATGTCCAAATGTGCTCAAATGTGTACAGTGTCTATTTATATCTTTGTATTATGACACTTCTTACCTGTCCAGTGGGCTGCCAATAGTGTAACTAAGGAGGGGCTGTTCCAAGTAATACCCTGTATTTAGGCATTCACCTCTCAATGAAGTGAAGAGGGTTACCTGTCCAAGAGTTCCCCCCCCCTATAATGTTAGAAATGGCCCATGAGAGGGGGGGAGGGGGAATATGATAGGTGTACCTTATACTTTGTTGTTGTTAAATTCCCCTTAATAAATGCGGTTGACCCATAATGTTTGTGTCTAATCTGCTTGCCAGGTTTCTGTGAAAAAATAGTAATGTTTAATGTTTTTTCCTCAACAGTTTCCTTCAACGCCACAGGAATGGCAGACTGTGGCCTCCCACTTTGCCCAGCGGTGAGACTTTCCTAACTGCGGAGGGGCAATTGATGGGAAACACGTCCACATCGTCCCACCACCCAACTCGGGGTCGTACTATTATAATTACAAGGGGTTTAATAGTATAGTGATGTTGGCGGTGGTGTCGGCTAATTACGACTTCTTGTATGTGGACGTGGGGAAGAATGGCCGGATGTCCGATGGTGGAGTGATCGTCCAGACGGAGTTCTACAGGCGTCTCCAGAATGGCAGCTTGGACTTGCCACCTCCAGAGGACAATGTTGAAGGTCTCCCATTTGTGTTCGTTGCTGATGAAGCATTTGCGCTGGGGGACCACCTTATGCGGCCATTCCCGATGAGGACCCTCACCCCGGAACAGAGGGTTTTTAATTACCGGCTGGCCAGAGCCCTAAGAGTGGTGGAGAACACATTTGGAATCCTGGCCAGCCGGTTCCGATTATTTATGACACCCATCCATATGGCGGAGTATAAACTGAACCATATAATACTTGCCTGCTGTGTTCTCCATAATTTTCTAAGAAAACATTCAGCCAACTATGCTGGCTCAGTTGGGCCTGAGGCCGGAATCCCAAATACATCAACAATGACGGCACTTGAAAGCGGCCGTCCTGGCTTGCCCTCCCTGAATGCCCGTGATGTCCGGTTACGATACCTGGAGTTCTTTGCGGGTAGGGGGGCTATCAATATGCCAGACAATATGTGACACCTTTTTCAAATAAAAAACAACCCAAAGAAATTCTTGGTGGACATTTACTGCTTGTGTTTGTTTTAGCTGACCCTGACAGAAATGTGTTGAGTGCAGAAAATGTCGTGATTGGGTAACCTTATAAAGAATAGTGTTGGCTGGTACTTCCTAAATGCAAAAACACATTTCACTCCAAGTGCACTTGCAACTGCACTGAACCTGCACTTGTAGTGCAAAGTGTATTTGCCCTTAGGAAATAACCCCCATTTTTGCATAAAACAGCAATTACATCACCCCAAAAGTGTTGTAGCGTTGAGACAATAATCCACACATTCTTGAGTAAGCCACTTTTTTATACCTGCACAATCACATGTGCATTTACCAAAGGTTTTTAAAACAAAACAACATGTTTGTTGTATAACAATTTTTGTGGGGGGGCATTATCAAAAATCCAAATATCCATTTCAGATAAAACAGGCCTGTGTAAAACCAACAAGAAAGCCAAAAAACTTGAACTTACAAAGTTCACATTAGGTAAAACCTGAAGGCTATATCAGACATCAGTATTTAGGAACTGGGTTTGATATAGCGTTCAGATGGGGGGAAATCACCCCTGGAAAAGCCAAATTTGGAAGATGCACACAAATTTACGAATGTCAACATGTGCTATCTGCCATCAGGGGGCATCAAGGGACGTGTTTTGGGGGAGCAAGCCCTTCCTCAACGCTACTTTATAATTGAGGAAGGGGTTGCACCCCCAAAACGCGTCCAGTGATCTCCCGTGATGGCAGATAGCACATGTTGGCACACTGTGTGCATCCTCCAAATTTGGCTTTTCGAAACATTGTAAAAATTTTATTAACATAAAACAGGTGATTTTGTGGGGTTTAAATTCGCCCCAAAACATCAATGATGTTATTATTTTTTTTAATAACATCAGTGATTTGTTGCTGGATGTTTTGCAATTGGAGATTACATCCCATGATCTCCCCTATCAGTATCTGGGCACTTTCTGATGTAAATCGTTCTGGATCCCTCACATCACGATCACCTAAAAAGAGATAAAGAACAAAAAAAACAGGTCTCAAAAATCTGCCACCAGCCATCTCTTTTACCTGAGCCCCTGGTCGCAGACACTGACCTGTTGTGGTGCCAATCTCCACCACGTCTTCTTCTTCCTCCTGCTCTTCTTCTTGTGTTTGGGGTATTTCCCCTTCTTCCAGAGGGGGGGGGCTCTGGTCTCCTGGGATGAGGAGTGACCTCCGAGTCTTTTCTCCCCTATGTAAAACAAAAATGGTATACTTAGCACACAGATATTTGATGGCAGAACTAGAAATAGGAACCATTGCTTGGAAGTGGGGTACAATTGTCTATTTTAGCCGAGTTCCAAGATGTATATTTTTTAGGGGCCTTTGTCAAGCTGCAATACTTTACCTGTTTGGTACAAGCTTCACAGATGTAGACCCCCCTATAGTATACACTGGAGCACCTGTGTGCCCCCCCTAATAAAAATGGTGTTCTGGGGTCCCACACTAGTGCTCCAGTGTCCAGATGTGAAAACAGCTGCTCAGTGTCCTCTCCTTACACACAATCTAGTTTGCATTTCATTCTAGTAACAAACCCATCTACACAAACAAATATTTTGCATCCAAGTAGGCCCAAAAAAAATGTGTGAAAATGCATATGGCCTAAACAATGGTGTTCTAGAGGCCGAAAGAAAAAATGTTTGATACGAACGAATAATGGGCCCATGAACATTAAAGTTGCCCTTTTAAACGTTACAATTACTAAAAGCATATGGAGCAGAGCGAACGGAATAAAGACAGAAAGAATATGAACACAGCACAACTACTTACTTTTTTGAAGCACTCTCCGGATCTTTCGGTACTGCTCCGGCTCTCTCAACTTCAGGTCCGACCACCGCTTCCTGAGCTGATCTTTAGACCTTCGTACCCCGAAATTCCTCTCCAGACTCCGGACCACTTTACCAATGATTTTGGCCTTTCTGATGTTGGGGTGGGGGTAAGGCCCATATTTTCCATCATAGTCGGACTTCTTCATGATGTCGACCATCTCCAACATCTCCCCAAACGACATATTTGTGGCCTTAAAACGTCTCCTTCTGGATCGGGACGTGCCTGGATCCGGGCTTTCCTCCTCCTCCTCGTTGTTCGAATTATCACGCACCTGGTGTAACTCCGCCATCATGCTCTTCCCCCACTGCGCTGAACGAAAAGGGGCGGGGAATAGAATAGAAAGAACGTCAGGGGCGGGCGGAGTTACACACATGCGCAGTGTGTATAAAGCGTAACACGCGTGCGTATTACGTACGATCTGTGAGCGGAGGAAGGAGCATTGGACGCGCCGATCGTAAGAACGAAGGTAAGAGACAAACTTGGGCCTATACTGCTTCGAGATTGAGGCCTATATTGTAACAAGATTAGGAGAGTTTGGTGTGACATTAGGCTTTGTCTTGTGTTGTGTCTTGCAGTGAACATGGATATCTTAATGAGAGATACTGACTTCATGTCACTATTCATTGATATGCTAAGTGAGCTGCCCTGTCTGTAGGAGAATAACCACCCACATTACAAGAACCAAGCAAAGAGGAAGGCAGCACTGGAGCAATTGTGTGAAATTGTGAAGCAGGTGATCCCCACGGCAGACATCACTTATTTAAAGATATTAATTGGTTGCCTGAGGAGCACATATCTGAGGGAGCGCAATAAAGTCCTGGATTCACAGAGATCCGGAGCAGCAGATGACATCTATGTCCCCAGGATGTTGTACTATGACAGGCTGCACTTTCTGGCAGGCCAGACTGAACCCAGGCCATCCCTCTCCAGTCTTCCTTCCACGCTTCCTTCCGCCCCGGCTGAGGCTTCTGATGCCCAACCTGGGCCTTCCAGGCCATATGTGGAGGAGCCTAGATTGAGCCAGGTATAGCATTCCTCTAAATATTTCTGCTTGTCCAATCAATGATGTTAACTAGATGTTAGTTGGGAGTAATAATTTATGATTGTGATTGATGATGCCAAAACTAAAACCATGTCCCTTTTTCATACACAGGGAAGTCTCAGCCAGGAGGTGGCTGATCTGCAGGTCCCTCCACCCCCCCTGGAAACAGAAAGTGGCAGGAGGAGGAGTGCCCTAGAGGGGGCGGCTATCAGATTTTTTTCTAGGGCTACAGAGGTCCTGGGAGCACCACACACCATGCAGGAGAACCTTGCGGCATTCATAGCCTATAAAATGCAGAGGATGGAGGAGGGCCAAAAAGCCATGTGTCAGGCCCTCATATCAGAGGCTCTGGAGAAAGGTGTGAGGGGCCAACTTACACCTCACACACAGCTTTGGGATGGTCCTCCTCCTCCTCCTGCAGGTCCTCCTCCTCCTCCTCCTCCCTCTCCTCCAGGTCCTCTCAGTCCTCCTCCAGGTCCTCCCAGTCCTCCTCCTCCTCCAGGTCCTACTCCTCCTCCTGCCACATCTCCAACTGCACAGCCACAGCCCGGAAGAAAGTGTGAAAGGAAGACCAGAGAGTGAGGACCCTGGATCCAGTCTGGTCGGCCAAAAGATGCAGCCTCTTGTGGTACCACAGCCTGGGGACACTGATGTCATCTGCTGCTATCCAAGTCTCTGTGAATCCCGGACCAGACTGCCCTCCCTTACATATGGACTCCTCAGGCCACCAATTTTGAGGTTTAAGAATTGATGTCTGCCGTGGGGGTCCCAGGCTTCACTAATTTCTCCTGTTGATCCAGTGTTGCCTTCCTCTTTGCTTGGTTCTGAGCCCTTAATAAAGGATTTTTGTTTTGAATTATACTCTCCTATGTGTTTTACTTCAAAAATTATGGTTTGTTTGTGAGGATTCAGGTACATTTCAAATATACAATGTGAAATGAACAAGGGACACCAACAACAAAAAATCTCCTGGAGATTAAATAATAAAAGATATCAATGGTGTTGGGGTAACTTGCCACACAAAACACACACAAAAATATTCTGGAGTAAAAATAAAAATAACATTGAACAAAGATCAGCCTTGCTTGGAAAAAAATCCAAACATTAAAGAAAAAAAAAGGCTTAAAAACAAAAAAATAAAAACATAAAAAATATAAAACTGTCAGATGTGACAACTAATAACAATATATTGAGGGAATCCCACTAAAAAAACACAAATAAAACTTTGTGAGAAGTGTGTGTGAATATGAGCATCAAAACTACTTAATTCTTGTCACATTATAAAGAAGAAGAGAGTGCGCTGTATTAAACCATTTTTAACATTGCAGCGTGACGAAAGTGCTGTATCCATTGCGAACGCTAAGTTTACCAGAACGAGCTGTCCCGTGTCGGAATTTCTTCTGAGCATGCGTGGCACTTTGTGCGTCGGAACAGGCCACACACGGTCGGAATTGACGCGATCGGATTTTGTTGTCGGAAAATTTTATCTCCTGCTGTCCAACTTTGTGTGTCGGAAAATCCGATGGAAAATGTCCGATGGAGCCCACACACGGTCGGAATTTCCGACAACACGCTCCGATCGGACATTTTCCATCGGAAAATCCGACCGTGTGTACGGGGCATTACAGTTATAGATAATAACATCAGGGGTAGCTGATCCAGAGAATAGCCGATTGCATCTTGGGGGATCAAAAAGAATTTTTTCCCCCCGCTGGAGTAAATTAGATCATGCTTTATTGTTTTTTTTTCCTTTCCGGAACTGTGGGCATAGAATTGTGTATATTGAGGCTTTCTGTTTTTGTTCTCTATTGATCGGACTAGATGGACGTGTGTCTTTTTTTAACCTGCCTTAGTATGTAACTTGGAAAGCCTACTTCTCCTGGTACAAAGCCAGGGAATTCTACCCTAGAAAGGTCTCTGTGGGATGAATTCTGTCTTTCCTCCAATCTGGCCTTGAACAATAGCTGGCCTTAAGTACCCCTATGGGTCAGGGTTTGGCCCTGGTCATTTCTTTTCAAATACCACTTGTCTGAAACTCATTAATAAAGGCAGTCATACAGGGTATCACTCACATCACCCCCCCCCCCCCATGCATTCTCCAGTGGTTAAGTTGGATCTCAAACTTGTTCTGTTTGCCTTATAAAAACCATGCTTTAAACATGTCACAATATCCCCTTGTCTTCACTCATTCGTAAGGTTGTCTTCCTAATTGCTACCACTTGCGTGAGGAGAGTATCTGGGTCAGCAGCATTATCCTGCAAGAAGCCTAGAGAAATTTCTCTCCGCAGTCTCTACGTGGTTTGCACTGTTTGAGTCTATCTCTAGACTACAGCTTCTTTTGGACAGTAACATTTACTATTGTTCATTTCTGAAAGTTTTCACAGGGGACACGCTGCCTCTTGCGCCAGTATCTCCAGGTGGATTAGGCATCTCATCATTCGAGACTACAGTTTAAAGAAGTAGGTTTCACCTTTTCCTGTGAAAGCTCATTCCATGAGATCTATTAGTGCTTTTTGGGCTTTTCAGCATCAGGCATCTCTTTTTCCAGATTTATAAGACAGTCCCCTGGTCTTCTGTACACAAATTTGTTAAGTTCTAACAGGTAGAATTTTAGACCTTTTCTGATGCCAGTTTTGATGGTAAGGGGCTTCAAGACACTTTCCTAGTTCTTTAGGTCTTTCTTGACTCTTTAGTTACACGAGCCTGTTGGCATTGTTTGCTTTGTGCATATGACAGTTGAACTTCTTTTGGTGTCTGTGTCCTGTAATGTACAATTTAAATAGAAGTCCAGCCTGGGCTTATTTGGCTGGGGTTCTCTTAAGGGTCATAGGAGTGCAAATTGTTTTGCACTCCTGTGACCCATTTTGAGCAGAGAGTGGTTTGAAATCCGCTCTCTGGTGACGTCACCAGGATCGGTCAAGGCACCGTGTCATTCCAACTTCCGAAGTCTGGATCCGCCAGGTGCCTGGACTGATGGCAGTCTTAGCCTCTCAGTGAGCTGCTGAGACGGCTGGTTCCTGCCTCTCCACAGCTCAGCACTCCAGTGAGCGTGGAGAAGCAGAGCAGGAGAGCTGCTGATTGATAGGCAGCAGTTCTCCGCTCGGGGAGGTGAGAGAACTGAGCCATTGGTGGTGTTCGGTGGCTCGGTTCTCAGTGAAGAGGTGGCGGGGGACAGATGCAGCATCGGACCGATGCTGCATCCACCTAGGTAAGTATGATGTGCCAAGCAAAAAAAACATACTTCTCTTTTAAGAAAATAGGATTTTTTTGCAAAATCCTTTTCTTGGAGTACATTACAGGACACAGGCCCCTTGCCCTCTGTTCCTTTCCTAGGTTGATAATGCTCACTTAATATGCTGCATCTATGAAGGAGCAGCATTGTCCACCTAGAACAAGAACTGTGCTAAGACTAAATGATGCCCCTTCTCTCATTTCCATAACAAAGGTAGGAGGTGTTCTATAGTTCACAGACATGAATTGGGAATAATGCTAGCCGATAGCACAGGCAGAGAGCACAGGAAATTTTTTGCAGCATCAACTGGTATTTTTTGCAGTCGCAAACAAATGTGAGTTTATATTTAACCACTTCAGCCCCAGAAGGTTTTCCCCCCTTAATGACCAGAGCATTTTTTGCAATGTTTTGTAATGCTGTTTTAACTGGTAATTGCACGGTCATGCAAAGCTGCACCAAAACCAAATTCATGTCCTTTTTTTCCTACAAACATAGCTTTCTTTTGGTGGTATTTGATCACCATTGGGATTTTTATTTTTTGCAATAATAATGAAAAAAGACCCAAAAAGTCTACTTTTTGTTATTAAAAATATCAAACAAACTAAATTTATGTCATACACTTGGGCCAATATGTATTCAGACACATGTCTTTAGTAAGAAAAATGTCAATAAGCGTATATTTTTTGGTTTACGCAAAAGTTATAGTGTCTACAATCTATGGTATATTTACTGGAATTTACGGAGCTTTTACTTTCTGACTGCTTATCTCATTTCTTGAGGTGCTAAAGTGGCAGGACAGTACAAACCCCCCCTAAATTACCCCTTTTTGTAAAGTAGACACCATAAGGAATTTGCTGAGAGACATGTTGAGCTCATTGAATATTTCATTTTTTTTGTCACAAGTGAAACATTTTTACACAATGTTATCACTGAAATGATATATTACTAACACAGGCCATGAGTACATGTGGAATTACACCCCAAAATACATTCTGCTGCTTCTCCTGAGTACGGGGATACAACATGTGTGAGACTTTTTGAGAGCCTAGCCGGGTGCTGAAAACCAATCACCGAATCACCGCCTTGAGTATTTCAAAGGGCGTAAATTGTTGATTTCACTTCCTCACTACCTATCACAGTTTCGGAGGCCCTGAAATGTCAAGATAGCACCAACCCCCCCCCCCCCCTTCATGTTTTGCCACAAGTTTCGGGAAAATTACCAACTTTTTTTTTACACAAAGTTGTCACTTAAATGATATATTGCTCAAACATGCCATGGGTATATGTAAAATTACACCCTAAAATACATTCTGCTGCTTCTCCTGAGTATGGGTATACCACATGTGAGACTTTGTGGCAGTCTAACCGCGTTTAGGACCCCGAAAACCAATCACGGCCTTTAGGATTTCAAAGGGCATAAATTGTTGATTTCACTTCCTCACTACCTATCACAGTTTCAGAGGCCCTCACACATCAAGATAGCACCAAACCTCCACAAATGATCCATTTTTGGAAAGTAGACACCGCAAGGTATTTGCTGAGAGGCATGTTAAGTCCATGAAATATTTTATGCTTTGTCACAAGTTTCGGGAAAATTACAATTTTTTTTTTTTTGATAATATGATATATTGCTCAAACATGCCATGGGTATATGTGAAATTACACCCCAAAATACATTCTGCTGAATATGGGGATACCACATGTGTGAGACTTATTGGCAGTCTAGCCGCGTACAGGACCCTGAAAACCAACCACCGCCTTCAGGCTTTCTAAGGGCATAAATTGCTCATTTCACTTACTACCTATCACAGTTTCGGAGGTCATGAAATGCCAAGATAGCACAACCCCCCCCCCCCCCCCTCATGACCCCTTTTTGGAAAGTAGACCCCCAAGGCATTTGCTAAGAGGCATGGTGAGTATTTTGCAGTTCTCATTTGTTTTGGAAAATGAAGAAAGAAAAGGAAAATGTGTTTTCTTTTTTCTTCTTTAAAGTTTCAAAACTTTGTGACAAAAAGCAAGATTTGCAAAATGGGCTGGGGTGGACAGAGGGAGGATTGCCGCTTTGCTTCACCATATATTGTTTACTATTTTTTTTGGCACAGATTGCAATAAACAAAAAGTTGGTTTATTGATACTGTGTTTTATTGTTAACCGTTATTTGCTTTGCAGGTACTCCATTCAGCTGCAGAACTGATTTGTTTATTTTGACAGCAACGGGGTCTGCTCTCACAATATGTAAATCCGTAACTCCAGCACTGTAGGAGGTGATTTCACCACCGCAGTTAAAAAAAGAGCATATATGGCAAAGCATAGGGGCTGGGGTGGACAGAGGGAGGATTGCCCCTATGCTTCACTAAATATTTTTTACTCTTTTTTTGGCAGATATTTCTTCATCCACATTGATCAATGTGAATGGAGGAATCTGTTAGAAATGGCATACCTGTAAAGCAAACAAGGGTTAACAATAAAACATAATAGTATAGCATAAAATACAGTAAAACAGTAAGAACAATAAAATGACAACTATTTTTGGCTTTTTTTATTTATTTATTCATTTATTTTATTTTATTTTTTTTACACTTTTATTGTAACTGTAAAAAATGTTGAACGTTCCAGGATAGGGTTTCTCAAAATGCGATAGCCATGGAACCATTTTCGAGACTCTGCGTGAATAAGTGCCCTAGATTGTGTCATGCTGTCCCCTCTACTAATAATCCACTAGTCCCGGATGCAGAGATCAGGTTCGCCAGGACTACGTTTGCTCTGTTTATACCATTTTATCATTTTATTAAATAGTGTGATTTTTCCTGCACTTCTGTCTCAGCCTGATTCATGTTTCCTGATAGTAGGCAAAGGCCATGAATTCAGAAGTTGCAGGCAATCCACTTGTTGGTAATATTTTTTCCAAATTGGATGAGCAGGATCGCCGCATGGATCGGTTGGTACGCATGCTCCTGAATCGCACTGCTCCCCTGGAGCCTCCCACTGTGGATGCTCCTGTAAAACCTGTGTTGCAGGCTGTCCCTGCTGCTGCTCCGTGTCTCAGTGCTGGCACCCACCTTGAATATTACCTCTATGTAGCAAGGTCTCTGGCCTTGTCCAGTCTAATGAGAACTTTCAGGGCCAAAGATAGCTGACATGTTTCTGTATGGGGTGTGTTGTGAGGCATAGTGGGTGCAAGGTTGATAAAGTTAATGGGCGCCAGACATTTCTTGAATGCAAAAGAGGTTTTATTTCTCATAATAGTCCTTTTTTATATTCTAAGGTGGAAAGAGGGTCAGGGCCAGGACACCCTTAAACAATTGCAATTTAAATTGGCAGACTCCGAGACTACAATAAGAGGACAGCAGTACAGGGAAAGGCCCCCAGCAAGGTGCCACATCTGCACGTGCAGGATTGCTGTCTCATATGGCAACGGTCTTTAACAGTTCCTAACACAAATTGTTACAGTCCTCTTTGTTTTACTACAACTTCCACTTGTAGTTCTTCAGCCCCTTGAGCTCCTGATCTCTTACTGGACCCTCTGATTCACTAACTCTGAATCCCTGGAGCTCCTCAAAGCTTTGCTGTTTTATCTCCCTCAAGCCTCACCCACACTTCCCTGCTTGGCACTCCAGATACTTCTCAAGCTTCGTGTATATGGGAGAAAACCATGCTTCCAAAATAAAAGATTAATGAATGAAAATTAAAGTAAGATTAAAATAAACAGCAGCAACTCATAATGTGTGATATCACAAAAAACAACATAAGCTAGAACGGAGTCGCGCTCAACTGATATAAATAAATATATGCTAATAAAACATGCAGCATGAATATCTGATGGTAAACAATCCTCTTCTTCTCAAGCTTCACCCCTGCTAACCGGCTCTGTCCCTGGCTTGACTCACAAGGCTGCTCTGCAAGTGTCACCTCCGCAGGTTGGGTCCCTGACTTGATCACCGCCTGAAGTTTCCCGATTCTCCACCATGCCCGTTCGGTGAGAATACTGCTCGGGTACTTGCTTCAGTTACTCACTGTGGTCCCTGGTAAAAGGGGGGTTGGTCCCTTTGTGGCGACAGCTTCCCTTCTACCTCTGACCACAGACAGGTTCTCCAGCCGGCGGAACCGTCATTCCTGGTTGGACTGCAAGCCGAAATCCCAACCCTGCACCACTCTCTCACTTCCAGATAGTCCCTCACACAACCTAGCAGCCAGATGCCCCCGGGATAGGCCTAATCTCCAGGCCTAACAGCCCAGGGCATACGACATACGTCCACCCAGACAGCCGTCCAGGTGGCAAAGAACACAGATCACCTGACCTCACCCGAATATATAGGTTCTCCCAGCAGGCCAAGGGATTCAAGAAAACCCCTGCATATTGGCTAAGATAGCCCATATACCCATAACCTGACCTTGGGTTGCCCTTCTCGTATCTAGTACCACCAAGTACCCGGCCACCTAGCAGTATAAGAGAAAAGTGCAACAAGGCCAAACTTAGGGAGAAATCAATGGATCTCTAGCAATTGACCAGGGCAACTACTTCTGGCAAGCAAATTTGTGAGGAGCTCCCTGATTAAACCCCAGGGGGCTACATCCATGAGAGGTATGTCTGGTTCTGCTCCGCTTCCCCAGAGATTCGGGGAAATCCAGTTCAATGCAGAGGGTTTCTCAACCATGTTGAGATTTACTTTGTGATGCTGCCCCAGGAATTTCCCACAGACAGAAGCAAAGTAGGTTTGAGGGTGCCGTGACCAGGCTCTGTGGCTTACGCATGCGTTTACAAATGCGTGCGGACTAAACCCCTGTTTTTAACGCATACTGTTAGACAGGTAATTTGGTTGTCTGTGAGCTGGTTGGTGGGTAGGCTTGGGTTTTTTCCTGGGCATTCCCCAGGCTTTGTTGTTACCTGAGAGAACCTTGGCCTGGGCAAACCTTCTATGGGAGATGCAAAAACCCGTTGTCCAGAGTTACCCAGAGTTTGTGGCTTCCTTTAAGAGGGTATTTGACATTCCCGCATGCACCACATCTGCTGCCAAAAGCCTAATGTCCACCAAACAGGGTACGAGAACTGTTGCTGATTACGCTATTGAGTTTCGTCCTCTGGCAGCAGAGTTTGCATGGAATAATGTGGCCCTCGTGGCTGCTTTTTCTCATGGTCTCTCTGATCACATCAAAGATAAGATAGCAGCCCGAGACATACCCACTGAGCTGGAGAAGTTGATTACGTTTGCCATCCTCATTGACTGCAGACTCCGAGAGAGACCCTCTTTTAAGGAGCGCTTGGGGAAGTCTCCTGTACATTTGGCTTCGAGCTTTGCAGTCCTACCCTTGCCTCCCTCACCTCCCATACCTCTTGGTACCAAGTCTACCAGTGAGGTAGAACCCATGCAGTTGGGCTTCACACGTCTCTCTGCGGATGAGAGGGCCTTTAGGAGGAGGGAGAGAGAGATTGTGCCTTTATTGAGGCCAGGCAGGTCACTTTTTGAATTCTTGTCCTACCCGCCTGGAAAACGCCTGCACCTTGAGGTCCTGTAGGGGACAGACTTTAGGTTGCGTTGTTTTGTCCCCAGTTATCCAGAAGGATAAGCCCCTGGTACCGGTTACCCTTTCTTGGTCTGAGTCGTCCTTTGAGATACTGGCTCTAATCGACTCTGGGGCTGCAGGCCTGTTCATAAATGGTGCCTTTGTGTCCAAGCACTCAATTCTGCTGCAGCTTCGTGCCACTCCACTTGCCATTGAGGCTATTGATGGGAGATCTCTACAGCCTGCCCATGTGACTCATGAGACTGTTCCATTGACCATGGCCGTAGGGGCTCTTTACCATGAGATAATCCAATTCTAAGTCATTTCCTCACCTCATTTTCCGGTGGTTTTTGGTTATCCTTGGTTACAGAGGCACAACCCCTCTTGATTGACTTCGTGCTGAGGTTCTTTCCTGGTCACCACAATGCAGGGAGACATGTTTTCTGAAAGTGGCTAAGGTCTTGTTCACCCCTTCACTCCCCGCCCTGCCGGAGGAGTACCGCAAATTTTGCGATGTCTTTGACAAAGGTCAAGCCAGTAGTTTGCCTCCACACTGGTCATATGATTGCGCAATTGACCTTCAACCTGGTGCCATAACCCCTCGTGGTCGGGTCTACCCTTTGTCTGTCTAGGAGGACAAAGCCATGAAGGAGTATGTGGCCGATGCACTTTTTCAAGGATTATCTGCAGATCCTTGTCTCCTGCTGGTGCTGGTTTCTTCTTAGTGAAAAAGAAAAATGATAAACTGAGATCTTGTATTGATTATAGGGGTCTCTATCGCTTCACGATTAAGAACGCGTATCTGATTCCTTTGATTACGGAGTTATTTGACCGCCTCAAGGGAGCAACGCTTTTTACGAAGCTTGATTTGCGAGGGGCATACAATATCGTGAGAATCAAGTAGGGCAATGAATGGAAAACTGCTTTTAATACCAGAACAGGCCATTATGAATACCTAGTTATGCCGTTTGGTCTTTGCAACGCTCTGGCAGTTTTCCAAGAATTTATTAATGATGTCCTCCGAGATTTGTTGCAGCTATGTGTGGTGGTTTATCTCGATGATATTCTCATATTTTCCAAGTCCCTAGAGAGCCATCACACAGATGTTCGCTGTGTGCTGCAGAGGCTGAGAGATAATAACCTGTATTGCAAATTGGAGAAATGCGAGTTTCCTTATGAACAGGTTAAATTCCTGGGTTATGTCATTTCCACTGCTTGTTTTTTTGATGGACCCAGAGAAACTTTCGCCAGTATTACAGTGGCCCCAACCCATGGGTTTATGACCATTGCAGCATTTTCTTGGCTTTGCCAATTATTATCAGAAATGTATTCGTAACTTCTCGTCTCTGGTCAAACCGCTGACTGATATAACCAGAAAGGATGGTAACCCACAGAATTGGTCTCCAGACTCCATTAAGGCCTTTGAGAGTCTGAAGGCTGCCTTTGCTTCTGCTCCTGTGTTGGTACATCCTAATCCTATGGTACCTTTCATCCTTGAGGTTGATGCATCTGAGACTAGAGTTGGTGCCCTGCTGTCTCAACGATCTACCTTTGAGAGCACTATGCATCCTTGTGGCTACTTTTCCAAGAAATTGTCTCCTGCAGAATGCAACTATGAGATTGGGGACAGAGAGTTGTTAGCAAACATTTTAGCGCTTAAAGAATGGAGGCATCTCTTCGAAGGTACTATTGTGCCGGTTCTTATTCTGACTGACCATTAGGAATCTCACATTCTTGTCTGCGGCTAAACGCCTCTCTCCCAGAAGGGCGCGATGGCCTCTTTTCTTGCCTAGTTTCAATTACATAGTGTCATTCTTACCAGTACTAAAAATCTGTACACTGTACTTTGTGACACTGTGACAGGGAGTGAAAGGGTTAAAACTGGGGGGGGGGAGAGGTGATCAGGGGGTAAATATGTGCCTATGTGTACTGGTGTCAGTGTAGTGCTTGTGTACTCATGATAGATGTTCTCTCCTCTCACGCTGGAACCGAAAAGGGCTCCAGGGGGGAGATTGCATAATTTCCTGTGCCTGGGTTTAAATGACACAGGCACAGGCCATTCTGCCATTGGTCAGCACCGTTCAGCAGGTTCAGGCAATAAATCATTGGCCTGGACCTGAGGATTGATCGGTTCTGAATCCAATCCGATTGCTGCGGAGTCGGTGAGCGCACGCACGCCCCCTAGCCGCGGACGCAAATCACATATGATTTCGCGCAGCCGGGCCGCCCCCTGCTGCAGTAAATGTACATGGGGCAGTTCGGAAGTGGTCAACGGGCCAAAAGGAAGCAAATAACAGAAGTTCATTGTCAGGTTTGTATACACTTTTCCAAAAACAGTAAAATGCTCTTGGGGACTTTATCTTATTTACTTTTGGGCACGTGCTGGCATGTATATCCCCTTTTGTCTTTGGGTATCTCTTGTGGTCTTCATTGATGAGGTACCCTAGATACCAGAGTGTCCCATTATGTAACCACCACAAGCAGCTAACATAAAGATAACCAACTATTAAACAGCTCACTCCATATTGTAAAGAAATTGAATGAATGGATAATACAATGGTGACACTGATGCTGTAAAATCTTGGTTGCAGGTATGAAAAATGAAATGCTACTCAAAGATTATACATTCCATGACTTCAGCTCACTAAGGCCCCATTCACACTAATGTTACTACTAGATGAGCCTCTTGATTTTTTTAGGTATCAGGCAATTGGTTTCCGCATTTGCAAGTTGGCCACCTGGTTGTCTGTTCACACGTTTTCACAGGTTTTATGAGGATGATTACATAAAAATAAACGTGCAGCGCTAACCAAAAAAAAAAAAAAAAAGAAATAAAACAATAATGAAAGGTGACTAAAGTGAGGTTACTCAACACAATAATGCCTGTGAGGTATACCAAAAATGTTCACAGTGAATCGCTAAGTTCAAGAATGTCCAGAGGCAAAAGTTGACCTCAACATATAAAAGCCAAAAAAACGCAATAAATAGGTGTACATGGAAGGAGTCTTCTCAGACAAGGGAGGTGCTTGGAAATGAAGTGTTGACTGAAGACTGGATATCACAGCAATCAGAGGTAAAACGCTATAAACTTGTGGAGTTAAATACTCTTACCGGATCATGTGGGACATATCTGCCATACGGCAGTACATCTATCAGAGCTTGTGGGAATGATCTCCCATGTATTCTCCCCGGAGGTTCTCCCTATGGTCACGATCTCCAATGGGTGAAGTTAGCCTGAGTCACGGTCACCGATAGCCAGGACAAACACCGGTGGGGGTTGTCAGCTCGCTCAAACACTCTCCCGTTCTCGGCAGGTTCAAGGGGTCAGGAACACCCCATCATGGAAGTATTCATGGAGGAAAAAGAAAAAAAGGGGCTCCACATGGCGTAGGTCAAAAATTTCAAAGGGATTTATTAAAAAAACCTTACAAATAAAAGTGATCACTGAATAAAAGACAATGGCAATGTGGGAATTGCCATTGTCTTTTATTCAGTGATCACTTTTATTTGTAAGGTTTTTTTAATAAATCCCTTTGAAATTTTTGACCTACGCCATGTGGAGCCCCTTTTTTTCTTTTTCCTCCATGAATACTTCCATGATGGGGTGTTCCTGACCCCTTGAACCTGCCGAGAACGGGAGAGTGTGTGAGCGAGCTGACAACCCCCACCGGCGTTTGTCCTGGCTATCGGTGACCGTGACTCAGGCTAACTTCACCCATTGGAGATCGTGACCATAGGGAGAACCTCCGGGGAGAATACATGGGAGATCATTCCCACAAGCTCTGATAGATGTACTGCTGTATGGCAGATATGTCCCACATGATCCGTTAAGAGTATTTAACTCCACAAGTTTATAGCGTTTTACCTCTGATTGCTGTGATATCCAGTCTTCAGTCAACACCTCATTTCCAAGCACCTCCCTTGTCTGAGAAGACTCCTTCCATGTACACCTATTTATTGCGTTTTTTTGGCTTTTATATGTTGAGGTCAACTTTTGCCTCTGGACATTCTTGAACTTAGCGATTCACTGTGGACATTTTTGGTATACCTCACAGGCATTATTGTGTTGAGTAACCTCACTTTAGTCACCTTTCATTATTGTTTTATTTCTTTTTTTTTTTTTTGGTTAGCGCTGCACGTTTATTTTTATGTATTTAATATAACTTGGTTTGTTTGTGTGCTAGCTGCTATATATTACAGTGTTCACGTAGTTTTTTTGGTCAGCGCAGCTTCCCATTTATATCACAATTTTATGAGGATGATGCCAGTTTTAACTTTAGGATCCTTATGGCAGTTCTTTTGGACTTCCCAGTTGTCTCAGATTAATTGAATCCTCTGTCCCTTTAATAAGCAGAGAAACAATGCCAGGAAAAAAAGGAGGGGCTCATTGAAGAAAAAGGGAAGAAAAGGAATGAGGAGAAAATGGGTAAAGGGGAAAAAAAGGGGAGTGGAAAGGGGATAGAGAAGGCGTAGGAAAGAGGATAGATTGGGGGAGGGGGTCACAACTGCTCATTTGTTACAATCGTATTGTCATGATTGCCTATTTATTGCCAACAAATACCCGTCTGTATATATGTATTGTCAGGATTGACAATTTATTACTATCACATTTCGCTATGATGCTGTAAGTGCCACCACCAAACCATGGAATCTTAGATAGATAGATAGATAGATAGATAGATAGATAGATAGATAATATATTGTTATTATTCTATTGATGATGTGGACATCATAGTAAAAAGTAAGATAGAATATAATAGATGTACTGACTGGATTTTTTATTTTTTTAGTTATTACAGACCAACACAAAAATTGAAGACATGCTGCATAACCTTGCCTCTCAACAAAACTATTAACAGCAA
This sequence comes from Lithobates clamitans, assembly GCA_037952925.1. Classification (NCBI taxonomy): domain Eukaryota; kingdom Metazoa; phylum Chordata; class Amphibia; order Anura; family Ranidae; genus Lithobates; species Lithobates clamitans. The sequence continues at coordinate 8,259,386 of JBBGZY010000323.1, read as the reverse complement.
GGGCTGATTCTTTCCTATATTTAATAAACTGTTAAAGCGAATAAGAGAAACAGCACTACAGGGTAAACAGGATATAAACAACAAAGAGAATAAATTGAATATTTTCAGTCCTCATATTTGCCCTCTTTTTATTCAATAACACACACTGCATGCATTTCAATCACGAAAGGTAATTTGATTTCTGGGTAAGCAAGACGTGCAGTTTGGAAAGCTGATGTGGCATATATTCATATACATGAGTAATAAGTTTGGTGATTCTCAGTAATGAGCTTCATTTTATCATATGACATCTAATTTCAGACAGTTTATTCCGCATTATTGGCAAATAACAGTCTCCCAGTAATGTGGCACCCTGCTGTTTTTAAACTATTAAGGCTATTCAAATTAACCACAAGACTTTTAAGAAAAGAACAGATGTGAAGAAAAAGCCTAAATGTTCAATCTTTGATACCCAATTTAAAAATATGTATTTTTTATGTACGGTTTATGCACTCCCTTGTGACCAATGTTCCTCCTCTTCATGTAAATACATTCTGAAGATGCTAGAAATGGCTATAAGAATGATCACATTTTGTGCTGTTTTTTTTCTGCTCCATGCAATCATTTGTGAAAAAAAAATAGCAATTATTGGATTTGAGTGCTGTGGTTTTCCAGATAGAAATTAAATTAAAGCATGAAGGTACATTTTTGCAGTATTTTAGGCCGAATTTTTTAAAATACTAATGTAGTAAACCTGTCCAAACTTGGGTAACTGCAAATGAGCATGTGATGGAAAGAGTGTGTAAGCAGATAATACCTTCATTGCAAACTGTATGTCAAAATGACCAGTAGATTCGGATGTAGGCAGCTTAGGCAATTCTTCATTTTTTTCTGTTGGAGTCAGCTTTGTCCTGTCTTCTCAGTGTTTGTTTTTGCCAGAGAAGCTATTTACCGCAGTAAAGTTTCATGGCAGAGCTAAGCTCAACTAGTTAAGATGTATGCTATATGTCTGAATCTACTGGTTTCTTCACAGTAAGAACTGTGAAAATGTGGAATAGACTCCCTCCAGAGGTGGTTCTGGCCAGCTCAGTTGATTGCTTTAAGAAAGGCCTGGATTCTTTCCTAAATGTACATAATATATAACTGGGTACTAACATTTATAGGTCAAGTTGATCCAGGGAAAATCTGATTGCCTCTCTGGGATCAGGAGGGAATTTTTTTCCCCTGCTGTAGCAAATTGAATCCTGCTTTTCTGGGGTTTTTTTCGCCTTCCTCTGGATCAACTGTGGGTATAGGATTGGGTATATGGGATTGTATGATATTATTTCATTTTATTTTTTATGGTTGAACTAGATGGACTTGTGTTTTCTTTCAACCTGACTAACTATGTACTAAGCATTTTCTTTTTGCTTTTTGTTTTTGTTAATGATAACCATGCTGTCTAGGCATTTTTGCCATCGTATATTAGAAATAAGTTTAAAAAACCTATGGGCCGCAGACCCTGGACTGATAATTAACAAAAAATATTAAATAAATAAATTAAATGGATGTGATATATATATATAGAGAGGGAGAGGAGCCTGTAGTGAGATCAAAAGGGTCTAGTGATAATAAAGAAACTGTATATAAATAAATTTTATAACGCGCTCAAAAATCACAAAGTATAGTAAATATTAACCACTTGCTTGCTGGGCACCTAAACACCCCTCCTGCCCAGACCAATTTTCAGCTTTTAGCGCTGTCACTCTTTTAACGACAATTTCCCGGTCATCCAACACTGTACCCCAATGAAATTTATATCATTTTTTCCCCACAAATAGAGCTTTCTTTTGGTGGTATTTGATAACCTCTGGGTTTTTTATTTTTTGTTAAAAAAATTTAAAAATACCAATTTAAAAAAAAAACAAAATACAAAACTGTTTTATATTTTGTTAATAAATTTTGCAAACAGGTAATTTTTCTCCTTCATTGATGTACGCTGATGAGGCTGCACTGATAGGCTGCACTGATGAGCACCGATAGGCTGCATTGATGGGCACTGATAAGGTGGCACTGATGGCCACTAATAGGCGGCACTGATGAGCACTAATAGGTGGCACTGGAGGGCACTAATAGGCTGGACTGGTGGGCACTGATGAGGTGGCACTGGTGGGCACCTATAGGTGGCATTGGTGGGCACTGATAGGTGGCACTGATGGGCGACACTGAAGGGCATTGATAGGTGGCACTGAAGGGCACTAATAGGTGGCACTAATAGCTGGCACTGATGGGCACTGATAGGTGGCAGTGATGGGCACTGATGGGTGGCAGTGATGGGCACTGGTAGGTGACACTGATAGGCAGCACTGCTAGGTGGCACTGATGATGCACTGATTGGCACCACTGGTGGGCATTGATAGGTGGCACTGATTGCTGGGACTTATGCAGATTCGTGGCACTGAACTGCGGTATTGGTGGGCACAGATGAGGTTGCTTTGCCTCTTCCTCTTCTGGACCAATGTCCCTTGCACTGAAGCCGGTGATCAGCTTTTTTTTCTCCTCGCGCTGTCAGCGTGAGGAGAAAAAAAACTATTACCGATCTTCTGTTTACATCACATGATCAGCTGTCATTGGCATCACCCCAGTACTATTTTTTTTAGAGCCAACGGTCGACCCTCTTGTAAAAGCAATCCCAATGGCTAACTAGCCACTGAAGTGCTATTACAAGCAGCGGGAGGGGATGTCTGCCCCTCCTGCTGCCTTCCGTGTCTTGCTCAGACTATACTGTTCCACAGGGAGACCCGAGCAGAACAAGCTGAACAGCTGAACAAAACTGGGATGGGCTTTGATCGGCTCTCCGCTATGGTAACCCAAAAGCGATGACCTGATATCACTTCCGGTCTACCCGGATGTCAACTGAATGTTTTCGTTCTTACCTCCCTTCATGCAAACGGTCCAAATTACTACGGCGACTGGTGTTGTGGAGAAACCACTCTGTGTCCACGAATACAACCAAAATATGGGAGGGGTGGACCTCAACAACCAGTTGTTGGCGCCGTACCTAATTGCCCGTAAGGCCAGATGCTGGTACAAGAAAGTGTCTGTTTATTTATTTCAATTGGCTTTGCTGAACGCTCATGTGCTATACAGAGCTTCAGGACGGACTGGATCCTTCCTTAAATTCCAGGAAGAGATCGTCAGAGCCCTTCTGTTTCCAATGCTCCACCTCACCTTCTCCAACCAAATGCAGTAAGCCGGCTGCATAAGAGGCATTTTCTTTATGTCCTCCCGAGTACCCCTACCCAACTAACCCCCCAAAAAAAGATGTTGTGTCTGCAGCAAGCGGGGATATAGGTGTGGCACCCACTATTATTGTCCCTCCTGTCCTGACAATCCTGGTCTTTGCATTGGTGAATGTTTTGAACGCTACCATACACTAGTTGAGTATTAGCGTAGGGTACAGCACTGCACAGACTAGGCACACTTTCACAGATGCCATCGCATTTTGAGAGACCCGAACCTGGAACCGGTTACAGTTACAAAAGTTACAGTTACAAAAAAGTGTAAAAAAAAAATTATATAAAATAAAAAGACAAAAATAGTTTTATTGTTCTCTCTCTAATCCCTCTCTATTGTTCTGTTCTTTTTTACTGTATTCTATTCTGCAATGTTTTATTGTTATTATGTTTTATCATGTTTGCTTTATAGGTATGCAATTTTTTTAATACTTTACTGTGTACTGTGTTTTATTGTTAACCATTTTTTTGTTTTCAGGTGTTCTAATGGTGGGCATACCCACCAATCAATCTCTTTTTTTCATTCAGCCCACAGGCTGCATGAAATAAAAGTTTACAATATATGCCCAACAAGGACCAGCAACGTACTGGTATGTTGCTGGATTTTTAGTGGTTATACCAGAATGATGCCTGCAGGTTTAGGTATCATCTTGGTATCATTCTTTTCAACCAGCGGTCAGCTTTCATGTAAAAGCAATCCGAGCGGCTAATTAGTCTCTAGACTGCTTTTACAAGCAGTGGGAGGGAATGCCCCCCCCTCACCATCTTCCATGTTTTTCTCTGGTTCTCCTGTCCCAACAGGGAACCTGAGAATGCTGGTGATTCGGCCAGCTGACCATAGAGCTGATCAGAGACCAGAATGGCACCAATCATCTCTATGGCCTAAGAAACCGGAAGCTACGAGCATTTTATGACTTAGATTTCGCCAGATGTAAACAGCACCATTGGGAAAATTTTATCACACCGATCTTGGTGTGGTCAGATTCTTTGAGGGCAGAGGAGAGATCTAGGATCTAATAGACCCCAATTCTTTTCAAAAAAGAGTACCTGTCACTACCTATTGCTGTCATAGGGGATATTTACATTTCCTGAGATAACAATAAAAATGATTTAAAAAAATGAAAGGAACAGTTTAAAAATAAGATAAAAAAAGCAAAAAAAAAAAAGAAAAAGAAAAAAGCACCCCTGTCCCCCCCTGCTCTCGCGCAAAGGCGAACGCAAGCGTCGGTCTCACGCAACCGTAAACAGCAATTGCACCATGCATGTGAGGTATCACCCCAAAGGTCAGATCGAGGGCAGTAATTTTAGCAGTAGACCTCCTCTGTAAATCTAAAGTGGTAACCTGTAAAGGCTTTTAAAGGCTTTTAAAAATTTATTTGGTCTGTCGCCACTGCACGTTTGTGCGTAATTTTAAAGCATGCCGTGTTTGGTATTCATGTACTCGGCCTAAGATCATCTTTTTTATTTCATCAAACATTTGGGCAATATAGTGTGTTTTAGTGCATTAAAATTTTTAAAAGTGTGTTTTTTCCCAAAAAAAGGTGTTTGAAAAATCACTGCGCAAATACAGTGTGAAAAAAAAAAATGAAACACCCACCATTTTAATCTGTAGGGCCTTTGCGTTAAAAAATATATATAATGTTTGGGGGTTCAAAGTAATTTTCTTGCAAAAAAAAAAATTTTCATGTACACAAAAACTTTCAGAAAGGGCTTTGTCTTCAAGTGGTTAGAAGAGTGGGTGATGTGTAACATAAGCTTCTAAATGTTGTGCATAAAATGCCAGGACAGTTCAACCCCCCCCCCCCCCAGATGACCCAACTTTGGAAAGTAGACACCCCAAGCTATTTGCTGAGAGGCATGTCAAGTCCATGGAATATTTTATATTGTGACACAAGTTGCGGGAAAAAGACACATTTTTTTTTTTGCACAAAGTTGTCACTAAATGATATATTGCTCAAACATGCCATGGAGATATGTGAAATTACACCCCAAAATACATTCTGTTGCTTCTCACACGTGTGAGACTTTTTGGGAGCCTAGCGGCGTACGGGACCCCGACAAACCAAGCACCACCTTCAGGCTTTCTAAGGGTGTAAATTTTTTATTTCACTCTTCACTGCCTATCACAGTTTCGGAGGCCATGGAATGCCCAGATGGCCCAAAACCCCCCCCAAATGACCCCATTTTGGAAAGTACACACCCCAAGCTATTTGCTGAGAGGTATAGTGTGTATTTTGCAGACCTCACTTTTTGTCACAAAGTTTTGAAAATTAAAAAAAGAAAAAAAAATACATTTTTCTTGTCTTTCTTCATTTTCAAAAACAAATGAGAGCTGCAAAATACTCACCATGGCTCTCAGCAAATAGCTTGGGGTATCTACTTTCCAAAATGGGGTCATTTGGGGGGGGGGGGTTGTGCTATCTTGGCATTTTATGGCCTTCAAAACTGTGATAGGTAGTGAGGAGTGAAATCAAAAATTTACGCCCTTAGAAATCCTGTAGGCGGTGATTGGTTTCCGGGCCCCGTATGCAGCTAGGCTCCCAAAAAGTCCCACACATGTGGTATCCCCGTACTCAGGAGAAGCAGCAGAATGTATTTTGGGGTGTAATTCCACATATGCCCATGGCATGTGTGAGCAATATATCATTTAGTGACAACTTTGTGCAAAAAAAAAAAGTTTGTCACTTTCCCACAACTTGTGGCAAAATATAAAATATTCCATGGACTCAACATGCCTCTCAGCAAATAGCTTGGGGTGTATACGTTCGAAAATGGGGTCATTTGGGGGGGTTTGTGCCATCTTGGCATTTTATGGCCTTTAAAACTGTGATAGGTAGTGAGAAGTGAAATCAAAAATTTACGCCCTTAGAAATCCTGGAGACGGGGCTTGATTTTCGGGGCCTCGTACGCGACTAGGCTCCCAAAAAGTCCCACACATGTGGTATCCCCACACTCAGAAGAAGCAGCTAAATGTATTTTGGGGCACAATTTTACATATAACCATGGCATGTGTGAGCAATATACCATTTAGTGACAACTTTTTGTAATATTTTTTATTACATTATTCGATCACTTGGGACAAAAAAAAATATTTAATGGGCTCAACATGCCTCTCAGCAATTTCCTTGTGGTGTCTACTTTGCTAAATGGGGTCATTTGGGGGGGGGGGGTTGCATTACCCTGCCATTTTAGCACCTCAAGAAATGACATAGGCAGTCATAAATTAAAAGCTGTGTAAATTCCAGAAAATGTACCCTAGTTTGTACACGCTATAACTTTTGCGCAAACTAATAAATATACGCTTATTGACATTTTTTTAACCAAAGATATGTGGCCGAATACATTTTGGTCTAAATGTATGACTAAAATTGAGTTTATTGGATTTATTTTTTATAACAAAAAGTAGAAAATATCATCTTTTTTTAAATTTTTGGTATTTTTCCGTTTATATCGCAAAAAATAAAAACCACAGAGGTGATCAAATACCATCAAAAGAAAGCTCTATTTGTGGGGAAAAAAAGGACGCAAATTTCGTTTGGGTACAGCATAGCATGACAGCGCAATTAGCAGTTAAAGGGACGCAGTGCCAAATTGTAAAAAGTACTCTGGTCAGGAAGGGGGTAAATCCTTTTGGGGCTGAAGTGGTTAATTAATGCTTAAAGTGAAAAAATAAAAGTGAAATATTCCTTTAAATATCGTACCTGGGGGCTGTCTATAGTATGTCTGTAAAGTGGCGCGTGTTTCCCGTGTTTAGAACAGTCCCTACACAAAATGACATTTCTAAAGGAAAAAAGTAATTTCAAACTGCCTTCGGCTGTAATGTTACCCCCCCAGCCCATTAATGACCCTTTGGGTCTGGTATGGATATTAAGGTGAACCCCGCACCCAAATTTAAAAAAAAGGCATGGGGCCCCCAGGCCCTATATACTCTGAACAGCAGCAGTATACAGGCGGTCCCCGGGTTACAAACAAGATAGGGACTGTAGGTTTGTTCTTAAGTTGAATCTGTTTGTAAGTTGGAACAGGTACATTTTCTAAGTGTAATGCCCCGTACACACGGTCGGACTTTGTTCGGACATTCCGACAACAAAATCCTAGGATTTTTTCCCACGGATGTTGGCTCAAACTTGTCTTGCATACACACGGTTACACAAAGTTGTCAGAAAATCCGATCGTTCTAAACGCGGTGACGTAAAACACGTATGTCGGGACTATAAACGGGGCAGTGGCCATTAGCTTTCATCTCTTTATTTATTCTGAGCATGCGTGGCACTTTGTGCGTCGGATTTGTGTACACACGATCGGAATTTCCGACAACAGATTTTGTTTTCGGAAAATTTTATATGCTGCTCTCAAACTTTGTGTGTCGGAAAATCCGATGGAAAATGTGTGATGGAGCCTACACACGGTCGGAATTTCCGGCAACAAGGTCCTATCACACATTTTCCGTCGGAAAATCCGACCGTGTGTACGGGGCATAACTCTAGCCAAAAAATCTATTTAAAAGCATTTTGGATAACATAGGGAAGGGTTATCATCACCCCTGTAACATTTTTTTTGCTGTCTGTGCCCCTGTTCAGAAGATTTCACCTCACTTTCTGTCCCAATGAGAATTGGATTTTGAAAATGTGGGGTTGTTGTAGAAACAAGGATTGGTGATAAAGCATCAGTGGAGGCACCTTTTCCCATATTAACTTTTACAGGAGAGAATTTCCCTTCCTAGGGGTAGATGTCTCCCTCCGTTTGTAAGTAGGAGTCGTTTGTAAGTTGGATATTTGAAAGTAGGGGACCGCCTGTATATACTATACGGCCTGCCCTATATACTTTGTAGAAAATTGGGCCTTAGGCGTTGGTGGTACCAGAACACTGTAAGCCCTCACAGTTACTCTTGGCTGGGGCTGCAACAGGCCCTGCTGTGAAATATTATACCAAGAATTGTAATTACATGCCACTGTTAAACAGGGGCAGAAAAAAAATGGGCCTTTGGTGGTGGTGGTGCCACAACACTGTAACCCCTCACAGATTCTTTTGTTGAGCGCAAGAACGAGCCCTGCTGTGAAATATTACAGCAAAAATTGTAATTACACGCCCCTGTTAAACAGGGGCAGAAAAATTGGGCCTTAGGCACTGGTGGTGGTGCCACAACACTGCAACCCCTCGCAGATACTCTAGTTGAGCGCAAGAACTGCAAAATATTACAGCAAAAATTATAATTATACGCACCTGTTAAACAGGGGCAGAAAAATTGGGCCTTAGGCATTGGTGGTGGTGCCCTGAAACAAAAATGTCTTAGAAGCTATCAACATGAACATTGAGGAAGAACAGGATAGTCACTCAGCATAGGCAGTATTCAAGGGATCTCACATTCATAGAAAAATTAATTGGTTACATCAGCATCAGGTGCTTGGTAGCTGGTGATCCAAGAATGATTAATTTTTATGAAGGTGAACCGACCAACTGAGTCTGTGGACAGGCACACTCTGTGATCGTTTACAAAGCCTCCAGCAGCACTGAATGTGCATTCAGAAAGAATGCTGGATGCAGGACAGGCCTGTAGCTCAATTGCATATTGAGCAAGCTCTGGCCAGTGAACCAATCCTCAACACCCAGTAACTCAGTGGATTTTCAGTTGGAAAGGTCTCCAAGTCTGATCTTGCCCCTAGGTATTCCTGCACCATGTAAATCCACTGCTCCTTCTGTGACTGACCGAAGCCTCAGCAACATGTTGTCCAGGAGGACCAGGAAATTGTAACCTCCCAGGCTCTGAAAATGCATTGCACAAACCTTTCTGCAAGGCCTCCCGAAGATGTTTCATCCTCTGCTCCCTCTGCGAAGGCTGGATAAGTTCCGCAACCTTAACCTTGTAACGTGTATCAAGAAGGGTTGCCAGCCAGTAATGATCCCTCTCCTTGATACCACAAATCCGAGGGTCCTTTCGCAGGCTTTGCAGGATCAGGGAGGCCATGCAGTGAAAGTTTGCTGAGGCATTCAATCCGCAGTCCTCTGGGTCACTAAGGATGACATGATCCACAGCCACCTCGTCCCAGCCACGTACAAGGGCCCCACCTCCATGCTGACACAATCCTCCTCCTCTTCCTGTGTGATTGGCGGGCCCGCAGGAATACTGTATGGATAAAGGGGGCCTTGAGAGGTAAGGAAGTCCTCCTCTTCCTCCCTCTGTTGGGCCTCAAGTGTCCTGTCCATTATTCCACAAAGTGTGTGCTCCAACAGGAAGACAAGAGGGACAGGTGACAAATGGTGACAGGACATGCATCCTTCATCAGTCGCCACTGGCGTGGCGAAAAAAAGCCAAGCTCCCCTGACCCTGTCCTGGTGCCATACTCACACAGGTACTCATTGATGGCCCTCTGCTGTGTGTGCAGCTGCTGCAGCATTGCCAACGTTGAGTTCCACCTGGTGGGCATGTCACAAATGAGGCAGTTCTTGGGCAGGTTGCATTACTTTTGAAGGTCAGCCAGCCGAGCACTGGCACTGCGGAAATGCCCACAGACTTTCCTGGCCTGCCTCAGGAGATCCTGTAAGCCCGGGTACCTGCACAAGAACTGCTGCACCACCAAATTAAGGACATGAGCCAAACAGGGAACATGGGTCAAGTGTCCCTGTCGGAGGGCAGAGAGGAGGTTGGTGCCATTGTCAAAAACCACAATTCCTGCCTGAAGCTGGCGTGGCGTCAACCACCTCTGAGTCTACCCCTGCAGAGCTGACAGAATCTCTGCCCCAGTGTTGCTCCTGTCCCCTAAGCAGACCAACTCAAGCACCGCATGGCATTATTTTGCCTGAGTGCTTGCATAGCCCCTTGAACGCCTACGGAGCACTGCTGTTTCAGAGGAGAAATCTGCAGAGGAAGAGGCCATTGAGGAAGAAGAAGAGGAGGGGGTGGAGGAGAGAGGTATGGCAGAATCACCACTACTAGCATTTTGGAGGCGCGGTGGCAGAACAAGCTCCAACAATACTGCACCCTGTCCTGCATCCTTCCCAGCTGCCAGCAGACTAACCCGGTGTGCCGTGAAAGAAAGGTAACATCCCTGTCCATGCCTGCTGGACCATAAGTCAGAGGTAATATGCACCTGACCGCTGACCGCCCTGTCCAACGAGGCCAAGACATTGCCTTCCACATGCCGGTAGAGAGCCAGAATGGCCTTCTGTGAAAAGAAATGGCATTGGGGAACCTGCCACTGAGGTACCACACATTCCACAAATTCACGAAAGGGGGCAGTCTACCAGCTGAAAAGGCAGCAGTTGGAGTGCTAGCAATTTAGTCAAGCTAGCATTCAGCCGCTGAGCATGTGGATGGCTGAGACTGAATTTCTTTCGATGGTTTAGCGACTGGGGTAGGGAAATTTGACTGCTACAATTGGATGTTGGTGTAGGGATAGCAGATTGCCCGCAAGTACTTGGCACACCTAATTCTACACCTTCATTCCTCTCAGTGCAGGTTTCTGAGAGGACTGAAGGTATAGTGGAGTTGGAGATCCCAGCTGATGAGGAGCAAGGAGAGGTCCACCTTGTTCTTTGGTGTGGGTCTTTTAAGTACTGTTGCCAATGGACTGCATGGGAGGTCATCATATGTCTGGTCAAGCATGAGGTGCTCAATCGGCTGCTGTTTTGGCCACACTTGAGACGCTTCAGACATATGTTGCAAACGCAACGGTGCGATCTGCTGCACACGTACCACAAAATGCCCACAGCAAAGAACTTTTCAAAATACGTGGGGAGTCAGCTGCGCCCTGCACATACGGAGCTCTTCGGTGTGATGCAGTTGGGTGGCTGCCTCTTTGGAGATGTGCCTCCTCCTCTCTTCAATCAGGCACCCACGTAGAGTCAGTGACCTCATCATCCCCTCCCTCCTCATCACTGGAGCAAACCTGGCAGTATGCTGCAGCTAGGGGAACATGACTGCCAGTTTCTTGTCCTTCCTGGGCACCCCCTCTCTCTGGGCTCACGTTACTGCCTTCCTCAATCCGGGTACCATCATTGGAGCCTTCAAAATGCTGCACATCCTCCTGAAGCATGTACCCGACACTGTGGTCGAACAGTTCAGGGGACTCCTCCATGCATAATGGTGGGCTAGGGAAGGATGGTGACATTGAGCCGATGGAATAGGCCGCTTTGGCAGCTCCATTGGCAGGCAAACTGCTCTGAGCCTTGGTGACAGGGGATGAGAAGGATGAGGACGGCTTAGTTATCCACTCTACCAACTCTTCTGCATGTTGTGGATCAACACAGCCAGCTGCTGAAAAAAAGGACAAGCGTGCACCACAGCCATGTGCTGAGGATGCACCTTGTCCATGAACAGCACTGTTGGCTGTAGACACAGAGCCTGCTTGCCCTTTAGTGGCCTGTGGCCTGTGAGCATCTGCCTCTCCTTGGTGGCCTTCCAGACATGCTGTAAAATTTTATTAGCAAAACACTGCCTGAAGTCTACTAGAAAAAGTACACCAGGAATGGCCTGCAGTCAGATATAGGCTTGGCTAGACTAGAATGCAGTGGATATATATATGTACTGTAGGAGACTGTATATATATTTTATGCACTGCAGATGACCGAATCACCTGCCTGCCTGCCTGAAAGTGTATTTGAAAACGTACACCAGGAACTACCTGCAGTCAGATAAAGGCTTGGCTAGACTAGAATGCAGTGGATATATATATATGTAGGAGACTGTATATATATTTTATGCACTGCAGATCACCGAATCACCTGCCTGCCTGCCTGAAAGTGTATTTGAAAACGTACACCAGGAACGGCCTGCAGTCAGATATAGGCTTGCTAAACGAGTATGTCGTTGTATATATATATATATATATATATATATATATATATATATATATATATATATATATATATGTAGGAGACTGTATATATATTTTATGCACTGCAGATCACTGAATCACCTGCCTGCCTGCCTGAAATATATTAAAAACAGTACACCAGGAACGGACCGCAGTGAGATCTAGCTAAACTGTATGCAGTGGATATATATATATATATATATATATATACTAGACTGACTGCATATATATATATATATATATATATATATATATATATATATATATATATGAAATACACTGCAGCTAACTGAATAATCTTCCTGCCTGCTCAATCTAAATGACACTCTCTCTCCATCCACACCAGCAACGGCACACTACACGAGGCAGACGTGCAGTCAGCCTTATATAGTGTGGACGTGAACTTAGTCCCCCTGAGCCGTAATTGGCCAATTATGGCTCTCTTACCTGAGGGCACTGTGATTAGCCAAAGCATGCAGGTCATGGTGCATGCTCTGGCCAATCATCATACAGCAATGCACTGCGCTCCCGCCAGTGGTGTATCTAGGGTATGGCAGATATGGCAAGTGCCATGGGCGCCATGTGAAGGGGGTGCTCGTGAGTGGCCAGGCAGCAAGGCACTTACCACATACTTGCCAGCAACAGTCACAATTTTGTTGGGACATTCCCGGGCTTTGGACCTGTGCCCGGGTAGTTTCCTCAAAAATCGGTTTTGGGCAGGGATGAACTGGGCCAAGGTGTTTGATTCCCACCTAAAAAAAAAAGCGCTACACTGTCACCCAGCGCCACCTACACAGTATGCTGGGAGGGATGTAGCATCCAGCTACTATCTAAGTAGATAGCAGGGGCGTCCTAGCCAATGAGTGCCCAGGGTACAGAAGGCTCCGCCCTCAGAGGTGTCAGCTGACTGCCGACTGCCGTCACATGACAAGAGAGTTGGTCACCGCCTGCTGCATGCTGCCCATGATGTTGGTTCCCTTGAGAGCGTAGAGCTCAAAGGTGTCTGTCATCCGCTCTCCGGGAGCCCCAGCACCGTTCCCGGGAGGAGGGGGGACGCCGTGGCCTGGGCTGGACTGAAAGACACCATCAAGCAGAACGGGTGAGTGATACAGGCTGACCGGGGGAGGGAGGGAGATCATAGATAAGGCGAGAACAGGAGAAGGTGGTGGGAGCTCATTACAGAGCTGATACCAGGAGGTTCTCCCATTTATGTGACACTCAATGAGAATGGAGTGCTCATAGATAAGGTGATACCAGGAGGTGGGTCTCTCTCTCACAGCTGCAGAAGTCTAAGCAGCAGTTCTCCCGTCCTGTATGCAGCACTCACACTGGTTAGGAAATTATTCCCTCGCTCTTCTCTTTATCTATTTACACTGCACACAGGACAGGTGAGCACACTAATAATTATACTTCTTTAAGACGCTGCAAGAGTGTGACACAGTATTCCTGACGATTTGCAGCTGTTTCTGGAGAGCTCTTAGTGCCAGAGTCCTGTGTGCTCTGCATGATTTGTCTGTTTTTTTTTATTGGCTCCTAGGATTTAGGCTGGTCAGGCTTGGATCTTCACAGACTTTTTAACCATTTATTGTCTTACTAAATGTGCTTGGAAAATAGACTGTTATGCCCTGTACACACGGTTGGATTTTCCGACGAAAAATGTGCGATCGGAGCTTGTTGTTGGAAATTCCGACCATGTGTGGGCTCCATCTGACTTTTTCCATCGGATTTTCCGACACACAAAGTTTGAGAGCAGGCTATAAAATTTTACGACAACAAAATCCGATCGCGTCAATTCCGACAGTGTGTGGACAATTCCGATGCACAAAGTGCCACACATGCTCAGAATAAATTCCGAGACGGAACTGCTCGGTCTGGTAAAATTAGCGTTCAGAATGGATATAGCACTTTTGTCACGCTGCAATGTTTTAAAGTGTTTAATGCAGCGCACTCTGTTCTTCTTTATAATGCTAGAAGAATGAAGTTGTTTTGCTGCTGATATTCACACAAACTTCTCACAAACTTCTTTCTTTATTATTTCTCGTGATTTTATCAATAAAATACTTTTATTTGTCACATCTACCGAAAAAATATTATTTTTTGGATGTTTTTATATTAAATATGTTTTTTTTTTGTTTTTTTTAAAGCCTGATCTTGTTTTCTTTTTCTTTTTTTTTTTTACTCCAGAATAGTTTTGTGTGTGTTTTGCGTGTCAAGTTACCACAACACCATTATTATCTTGTATTATTGAATTACAAGGAGATTGTTAGGTGTCTCTTGTTAATTTGACATTGTATTTTTGAAATGTACCTGCCTCCTCACAAACAAACTGTCCTTTTTGAAGGAAAACACACATAGGTGAGTATAATAAAACAAACCAAAAAATTATTAAGGGCTCATAACCAAAGAAAGAGGGAGGCAACGCTGGAGAAACAGCAGAAATTGGCGAAGCCTTTGGCCCCCAGGGCACACATCAATTATTTCCAGGCAAAATTGGTGGCCTGAGGAGTCCATATATAAGGGAGTACAATCTGGTCCAGAAGTCAAAGAGATCATGAACAGCAGCAGATGACATGCATGTCCCCAGGCTGTGGTCATACAAGAGCCTGCAATTTTTTTTTAGACCAGGTTGAACCCAGGCCATCACTCTCTGGTCTTCCTTCCATGCTTCCTTCCACGCTGTGTCTGTGGTGGTGGAGTTGTGGCAAGAGGAGGAGGATGATGCAACTCACTCAGGTGGGTATTGGGTGTGATTTCTCCCCTCAACCCCTTATTTAATGTTTGATAAATGATTTCTCATTTACATATGAGGCGTTGGCCCTCCTGCATGTCCTGCAGTTTGGTGGTAGCCATGGAGGTAAAGGCCTCTTCACGAGTGGGGGTGGCTCTCAGGGACGCATAAGCCTCCTGAATCGGCCTGAGTGCTGAATCCTGCACGTAACTCCCCTTCCTGGGTCTTTTGTTTGGAAGGCGGAGGGGAGGGACCTGCAATTCTGTGAGGCTCATACTGGGCCTGGCCTTCTCCTGGCTGCCACTTAGCCCCGCCTCCTCCTGGCTGCCATTAACCCCCGCATCCTCCTGTGTGCCACATTCCACAGGCTCCTCCTGTGTGCCACATTCCAGAGCCTCCTCCTGGCTGAGGTCTTCCTGTGTATGAAAAAGGGACATAGTTTTAGTTTTTTCTTCATCAATCATACACAATTTTCATCTCATGACTGGTGCAAATTGAATGTTAACAAATATATCAGACTATCATTCTGAGCCCAGCATTTTTCATTCTTGCCCCAATTGTTTTTGCCCACTACTGTCTATTGATATGAAAAACACTTTATTAAATCAGCAATTAGTGATCAATAATAACATCTAGTCAACATAATTTATTTCTTGACCAGAAATCTGTAGATCAATGCTATACCTGGCTCCAGCTGGGCTCCTCCACTTCTTTCTGGCTGGAAGTCCCAGGTTGGACATTGGAAGCCTCAGCTGGGGTGGAAGATAGGGTGGAAGGAAGAGTGGAAGGAAGAGTAGAGAGGGATTCCCTGACTTCAGTCTGGTCTGACAGAAAACTAAGTCTCTCATAGTACCACAGCCTGGGGACATAAACGTCATCTGCTGCAGCTCCTGATCTATGGGAATCCTGGACCTTCTTGTGCTCCCTAAGATAAGTGCTCCTCAGGCCACCAATTTTGGCTTTTAAATAGGGGATAGTTGCCGTGGGGACCACCGGCTTCACCAACTCCAGCAGTTTCTCCAGCGCTGCCTGCCTCTTTTGTTTATGATTATACTGCGGGTGTTTCACCTGCCACAGACAGGGCAGCTCCCTGTATTTGTCTATGAACAGGGGGAGGAAGTTGTGGTCATTAAAGCCATCCATTTTATCTGCAATACACAAGACAAACCCTAATGTCAGGCTAAAGTTTCTTAGGCTTGTCCCAATATAGGCCTCAATCTATAAGCAGTATAGGCCCAAGTTTAAATGTTACCTTCGTTATCACAATCGGCTCTTCCTATAATCCTTCCTCCACTCACAGATCATACGTACGACGCACGCGTGTTACACTTTATATACACTGCGCATGCGTGAAACTCCGCCCGCCCCGACGTTCTTTCTAGTCTATTCCCCGCCCCTTCTCGTTCGGCACAGTGGGGGAGAGCACATGACGGAGACAGAGCAGGTGCGTGCTAATTACAGCAACGAGGAGGAGGAGGAAAGCCCGGGGCCAGAAACGTCACGATCCCAGAGGAGACGATTTAAGGCATCGAATATGTCCTTTGTTGAGATGGTGGAGATGGTGGACATCTTGAAAAGGTCAGACTATGATGGGAAGTATGGACCTTACCCCAACCCCAATGTCAGAAAGGCCAAAATCATGGCGAAAGTTGTGTAGAGTCTGCACAGAAATTTTGGGATACGACGATCCAAAGATCAACTCAGGAAGCGATGGTCGGACCTCAAATTAAGGGAGCACGAGCAGTACAGAAGGATCAGGAGAGTGCTGCAAAAAAGTAAGTAGTTGTCCTGTGTTCCTATTCTTTATTTTTATTACGTTTGTGCTGCTCCAAGTGCTGCACTGTTGTAAAATGGCAAATTTCATGTTCATGGACACATTATTCGTTCGTAGGAAACATTGTTAGTTCGGCCAATAAAACACCATGTTTTGTCCAGATGCAGTTCAATACATTTTTTTCTGGCCTACTTCTCTTAAAATAATTTTGGTGTGTAGATGGGTTTGTAACTAGAATGAACTGCAAACTAGATTCTGTGTAAGGAGAGGACACTCAGCAGCTGTTTACACTTCTGGACACTGGAGCACTAGTGTAGGACACCAGAACACCCTTTTTATTATAGGTTCTTCAGTGTATACTATAGGGGTGTCTCCATCTGTGAAGCTTATACAAAACAGGTAAGTATTCAAGCTTGACAAAGGACAAAAATATTTCTTCATCTTGGAACTCAGCCAAAACAGACAATTGTACCCCACTTCCAAGCAATGTTTCATATTCCTATTTCTGCAATCAAATATCTGTGTGCTAAGTATACCTATTTTTTTTTTACATAGGGGGAGAAAAGACTCGGAGGACACCACTCATCAGAGAAGACAACAGACCCCCCACCTCATGAAGAAGTGGAAATCCCACAAACACAACCAGAGGAGGAGGAGGATGGGGACGTGGTGGAAATTGTCACCACAACAGGTGAGTGTCTGCGACC
This sequence comes from Lithobates clamitans, assembly GCA_037952925.1. Lineage (NCBI taxonomy): Eukaryota > Metazoa > Chordata > Amphibia > Anura > Ranidae > Lithobates > Lithobates clamitans. The sequence continues at coordinate 8,242,110 of JBBGZY010000323.1, read as the reverse complement.
ACAGCCTCAGGTAAGAGATGAATGCCGGCATATTTATAATACATGGTGTGTTTTTTTTATATATTTTTAGGTGATGGTGATGTTGTGGAAGAAGGACATTTCACCAGTAAATGTGCCCAGATCCTGATCGGGGAGATCATGGGGTGTAATGACTTGGAAAACATCAAGCAAAACATCAATGATGTTCAAAACAAAATGAAGAACATCATTGAAGTTTTAGGGAGAATTTAAAACCCCTCGAAATCCCGAATTATTTAAATTTTTTTGTCTGGAAAATTTTCTGAACATTTTTTGACATATTCCTGAAAAGCCAAATCTTGAAGATGCACACAGTGTGTCAACATGTGCTATCTGCCACCACGAGAGATCAATGTATGTGTTTTGGGGATGCAACCCCTTCCTCAATAATAAAGTAGCTGAGAGGAAGGGGTTGCACCCACAAAACATGTCCATTGATCCCCCATGATGGCAGCTAGCACATGTTGACATTCGGCAATTTGTGTGCATCTTCAAAATTTGGCTTTTCCAGGGGTGACTTCACCCCATCTGCTGAATGCAATATCAAACACAGTTTATAAATACTCATGTCTGATATTGCCTTCAATTTCTATAAAAGTTGAACTTTGTAAGTTCCAGATTTGTGTATTTATTGTTGGTTTGAAACATGCCTGTTTTACCTTAAAGGGCAATTTCTACCTAAAAATTTGTTATACAACAAACATGTGATTGTGCTTGGATTAAAAAGACTGATAATCAACAATGTGTGGCTTCTTCTTTCAATGCTCATAAACATTTTTTGTGGTAAAATTGGTGTTTTCAGTGACAATGGAGGTTATTTCCTAAGGGCAAATCCACTTTGCACTACAAGTGCAGTTTCAGTGCAGTCTCAAGTGCACTTGTAGTGCAAAGTGTCTTTGCCTTTAGTAAATAACACACAACAGTGCTTTATAATTTTACAGAATCATGCCATTTTCACGACTCCCCAAATTTCAGCCAGGGTCAGCTAAAAGAAAGACAAGCAGTAAATGTAAGCAAATATTTGTTCAGTTTAAAAAAAAAATTATTTTAAAAATGTCTTAGACATTGTCTGGCATATTGATGGCCCCCCTACCCGCAAAGTATTCCATGTATCTTATACAGACTACGCGGGCACTCTGGATGGGCAAGCCAGGACGGCCAGCTTCAAGCGCCGTCAGGGTTGGTTCACTGAAATTAATTCCGGCTTCAGGCCCAACTGAGCCAGCATAGTTCACAGAATTTCTCCTTAAAAAGTTGTGGAGAACACAGCAAGCCAGGATCTTGTGATTGAGTTTATACTCTGCCATGTGTATCGGTGTAAGAAATAGGCGGAACCAGCTGGCCATTATTCCAAACGTGTTCTCCACCACTCTTCTGGCTCTGGCCAGCCGGTAATTAAAAACCCTCTGGTCCGGGGTGAGGGTCCTCATAGGGAATGGCCGCATAAGATGGTCCCCCAGCGCAAAAGCTTCATCTGCAACGAAGACGAATGGGAGTCCTTCCGCATTGTCTTCTGGAGGTGGCAAGTCCAAGCTGCCATTCTGGAGATGCCTATAGAACTCCGTGTGGGCAATGACTCCACCATCTGACATCCGGCCATTCTTCCCCACGTCCACATACAGGAACTCGTAAGTAGCCGACACCACCGCCAACATCACAATACTATTGAACCCCTTGTAGTTGTAATAGTATGACCCCGAGTTGGGTGGTGGGACGATGTGGACATGTTTCCCATCAATTGCCCCTCCGCAGTTAGGAAAGTCCCACTGCTGGGCAAAGTGGGAGGCCACAGTCTGCCATTCCTGTGGGTTGAAAGGAAACTGTGGAGTCAAACAAGAAAAATAAATTAATCATTTTGCACATAAACATGGAAAGCAGATTAGACACAAACATTCTTGGCCAACATCAGTATAACATTTATTTTAGGGAGTATTTAAAGACAAAAGGTATAAGGTCCACCTATCAGATTCCTCCCCTCTCTCATGGGCCATTTAAAAAAAATTATGGGGGGGAGATGTTTTGGACAGGTAACCCTCTCCACTTCATTGAGAGGTGAATGCCTAAATAATGTGTATTACTTTGGCCAGCCCCTCCTTACTTTACACTATTGGCAGCCCACTGGACAGGTAAGAAGCGTCATAATACAAAGAGATAAATACACACTGTACACATTTTAGTACATTTTTACACTCTGCTATTACCTATCAAGATAATAATAGGATACAAAAACTTTAAACAGTACCATTTGAAAGTATTCAGGCAGGCCCTTGCACTACATGCTTTGGTGAATTCATCTATAAATCTGACCACAAAAGAGGTGGGTATAGTGTGTATGGGTTTGGCAAAGTCAGCAGATAGAGGATTGGTATCAGCTGAGTTAGCAGTTGGGGGGAGGGTTCCAAATGATTTTGGGACCCCAACAAAAAGCCTCTGGCACTCTGCCTGAATTTAAAGCATACATCACAATTTTCAACATTTTAGGGAGTATGTAGGGTAAAGCACTACTATGGAGCTGACAAAATACATTGTTAAGTGACTACACAAGGTCAATATAGGCCCAGGAGAGCATGCTGGGGAGGTAAGTGAAGGCAAATATGTATGAAGGACAAAAAAAAATTACATAAAAATCCAGCATGCATGAGGACAAAGGGGACATTCACAGCATATTATAATCATGGTAATTAGGGAATGAGGAAAGAAATACAATATATTATCAAACATTAAATACAATAAAATGTGATGTTAAAGGATAAAAATCTTACCTTCATATACTCCTTCTGCAGGACCTGGATGATGGCAGAACAGGTCTCCGGGATAATGATTCCCAGAGCCTGGGGAGGAGATGCCTGTCGAGAACTTGAGGTCCTGCAGGCTTCTCCGCGTCGCCAAGTACCGCAGTGTGGTGACTAGCCTCTGCTCCGGAGTGATGGCTTGCCTCACGCAGGTATCCTGCCTGCTGATATAGGGGGTCAGCAAAGCCAACAAACGGTGAAATACGGGGTCCGTCATCCGGAGAAAGTTCCTGAAATCATCAGGATTATTCTCACGGATCTCATGGAGCAAAGGCATGTGAAAGAACTGGTCACGCTGGAGCAACCAATTCTTCGTTCATGAACTCCTCCCCACCCTGTTCATAGACTGGGCTTGTGTCAAAGTAAGGACCCCAACACCAAGCCCCCGCACAGCACGAACTCTACGATGAGTACGTATAGGCAACATGGCTAGAAAACGGTCGGCTGCTCAGCACGAAGTAACAGAACGCACTGAAGAACAGCAAGGCATGTGAAGAGCGACCTGAAAATCAGTAACGAACGAACAAGAACACAATGAAAAATCAATGGTAACTCACTGCACACACTGAAGACGAGATACAAACCCACAAGCACAAACTGAACAGCAGAAATACGATCTGAAACCACGAGTCTGAAAAAGTGCGAATCGTCTCTCACCAAACTTTTGCTAACACGAGATCAGCAAAAGGAGCCCAAAGGGTGCTGCGCTTAGTACTGAACTGCCCTTTTATAGTCTCGTCATACGTGGTGGATGTCACCGCGTTTTTGGCGCTCGGAAATTCAGACAACTTTGTGCGACCATGTGTATGCAAAACAAGTTTGAGCCAACATCCGTTGGAAAAAATCCATGGATTTTGTTGTCGGAATGTCCGATCAATGTCCGACCCTGTGTACAGGGCATTAGTAAGCCAGAAACTGCAGTCTTCGAGCTCCTGTATCATGTCTGCAGTCTGACCATCTCCTGTAATATGTCCGCAGTCTGACCATCTCCTGTAATATGTCTGCAGTCTGACCATCTCCTGTAATAAGTCCGCAGTCTGACCATCTCCTGTAATATGTCTGCACTCTCTGACCATCTCTTGTATCGCAACTGCACTCTCTGACCATCTCTTGTATCGCGTCTGCACTCTCTGACCATGTAGTATGTGTGTGCCTCACACTCTGACCGTCTAGTATGTGTGTGTGTGTATATATGTATGTGTGTGTATATATATATATATATGTATGTGTGTGTATATATATATATATATATATATATATATATATATATATATATGTATGTGTGTGTGTGTATATATATGTGCATGTGCACCAATTTATTTTAATGAGTGTGCCAGTGTGTTGGCATCATCAGTGATTTTTGTATCAGTGTGTGCCCGCGGGCCAGTGTGTGTGTGTGTGTGCTGAGTGTAGAAAGAGAAGAAACAGAAAAAAATTAGTTTGCATCAGTGAAACTAAGGAAGGTGCAACTGTAATTTTTATGTAGTGCCAATCCATAATTTTTTAATTGAAAGTTTAAGAGCTTGACTTGTCGTTTTGTTAGCTGTTTTTTTTGTTAGGTTATCTGAAAGATGGGTTTCAAATGTTTTGACAGGGGCGCAGTTTCAGTGCTTGCCATAGGCGCCATTTTCACTAGATACGCCTCTGGCTCCCACAGTGCATTATGGGCCTTTACGCGCCGCTCGAATTTGGCGCGAACGGCCCAAAAAGGTTCCGTTTTGACGAACGGGCGAACAGCCAATGTTCGTGTCGAACTCATGTTCGACCCAAACAGAAAGCTCATCCCTAGTGCCAGCAATAAAAGTAATAAAACTTTTTTTTAAAAGCAACAGTGTTAAAAATTAATAATTAAAAAAACAAGTCTCCCCATCCCTCAGTGCTCATGCAAAAAGGCAAACCAGCGTGTTGGTCCCACACACGCAAACAGCGATCGTCCCACACATGTGAAGTATCACCACAAATGCCAGATCATGGGCAGTAATTCTAGCACTGACCTACTCTGTAAATCTAAAGTGATAACCTGTAAAGGCTTTTAAAGTGTCGTCTATAGATAGTAAAATTTGCATTATCTGACGCCGTTGCATGGGCTTGTACAATTTTAAAGCGTGACATGTTTGGTATCCATTTCCTCTGAGTAAAATCATCTTTTATATTTTACAAAAAAATTGGGTTATGTACTTTTTTTTTCTTTAAAATTCAAAAATAGTTCCCGAAAAATTGCGTTTGAAAAAAAACTGTGTGACATAAAAAATGGCAAAAGCCATCAATTTATTCTCTAGAGGAGGGGTGGGCAAACTTAAAGAGGTGGAGATCTACCTAAACAACATGGGAGAAGTCAAAGATCACCGGGCACAGTGTCGCCTCCTCAAACCTAATTTAAACTTCTAATTGCCATACTACATTGTTAAATGTAAACAAAAAGTGCCTGGTCTGGAAGTAGTTAAAAGGATATCACATAAATGTGATTTTTTTAGGTAATGTAATAGAATGGTAACACACAGAGTAAAGGTTTGTGTTGTATTTAGCAGAGCATTTTCCCCCTTTCAAAGTTACATTACTACCCATAATAATACACTAGCATAACATAAGGCAAGGTCAACTGGGTTTGTGCATACACAAATTAGTTTGACCATAACATTTTCACAGGTATTTGATCGCTTGCATTGTTCTGTCCACTAGATGTCTTGCTGATTATTTGTACCTTTTTTGTACCTGTGTTAAATTTACATGCAAAATGTGTAATTTACTTAAGACAATCATATGTGGTGTGCAGGCTCCATCTAGCGTTCCTTTTTGGTATTGCTGCAGTTCTGTTTCTTTGTTTATTTGTATGTGTAACTAAGGAAGTTGTCAGCAAGCAGGGAATTCTGGGTAGAATCTTCACAGGAAGTGAAACAGACACCATTCTGTGAGAAGACATTCAGGAAACAACACATGTATTTCTATCGCCATCACCCCTTAGAGAACTTAAAAAGTAAGTTTTTACTATCCCATCTTGTACTGTATATCGTTGTTTATACAATGTATGCTGTATTGTATGCAATATTATACTTATTGAGGTCTATTTCTGTTATTTTGTAGTTTCACCTGGCTTGTTCTAATAAAACTGAGATCAAAGAAATATGGTATCTACAGTTATTGGGATAAGCAGGTTTAGCTATCTGCTCCTTGAGACAGAACAGTGAAATTTTTAAGCTGACCTCTGAAGGGAAGATAAGCTGACTTCGGAAGTCTGTACAGCCCAGGGCTACGCAGTATCCATACAGTCAGAAGCCTTAAAGAAACAGGCCTGTGGCAGGCGAAGGAAGCAGCCACGCTACACAGAGATGCGCTCTATCAAGCAGCATCGAAACTAGAATGGTCTTTATACAGCAAGACAGCTTCTTCCCCGCAGCCATGTCTCACAGTGGGACATCTTCTTACAAAACACGTTCACGAGCAAGCTCATCTAAGTCATCTGTCGCAAATGCAGCAGCTATCGCCCGTTCAAAAGCTGAAGCAGCAAAAGCCAGGGCCGCATTCGCAGACCAAGAGTTGCAGATGGAAAAGAATAGGCCCGCCTTGATGCAGAAAAGATGAGACAGGAACAAGAGAGAAGGAAAGAGTACGCTTAGAGCAAAAGAGAGAGAAGGAAAGACTACGCTTGGAACAAGAAAGAGTACGCATGGAACAAGAGAGAGAGCAAGAAAGAGTACACATGGAACAAGAGACAGAGAAGGAAAGAATACGCCTGGAAGAAGAGCTAACCCAGCAGGAAGCATCTCTGAAATTGCAGCAAGCTTTCTTAGAAGCTAACATGGAGAAGCTGGCAGTAGAAAGAGACGCTGCCACCGCCATTGCAGAAGCTTTAGAAGCAGCCGTCTACGATGAGCCAAGAGTAGGCAGCAGCATACCGGGTCTAGAGGAGGACCAACAAGACCAACAAGAATCTTCACAACGCACATCAGATTATGTCTACCAGCACCCAAGCATCATCCCACAACAAGAAATTAAATATGATGTCAGTGAGTCACATCAAATAAAGGAGCCACAAGATGACCTGGGGCCCCAACGCTGCAAGCAAGAAAAATCTGACAGAGTTCCAGACTTTCCAGTTCCAACCAAAGCTTCTATTCCACAAGGTACTCAGCCTTCATACAAGCATCAAACACCAGTCTTCACTCCAAAGGTGTATGCAAGGAACAGGTACGAACTGCCAACCTTATGTAAGTTTGAACCCAGCGTGCCCAAAGAAGAGACTTTTACCAGGTATGCCTTTACACCGCACCACAATACACCAGCAGCCTACCCCAATGCCAATCAGGCTACTGTAAACTTTGCCAAGTTCCTGGCCAAAAGAGAGTTAGTTACCCAAGGACTTGTCAAATTTAGTGATCGCCCACAACACTACAGGGCGTGGTGATCCACTTTTCAGAGTGTCATTCAAGGTCTAGATCTATCCTGCAGGGAACAGATAGAACTCAAAGTAAAGTGGCTTGGCCATGATTCTGCTGAACATGCCAAAAGGATCAGAGACATTAATATAAACCACCCTGAGATAGGCCTTACAAACATCTGGAACAGACTGGATAGATGTTATGGCTCACCAGAGGCTATAAAGAGTACATTGTTTAAAAGGATAGAAGACTTCCCAAAAATACCTAGCAGAGGTTACCAAATACTCAGAGAATTCAGTGACCTGTGTATGGAGTTACACGTTGCTAGAGCAGAAGGAGACTTACCTGGCGTTTCTTATCCTGACTCTGCTAGAGGTAATAACTCCTTAGCACAAAAACTTCCTTATGAGTTACACGAAAGATGGATTACTCATGGCTGTAACTACAAACAAAAACACAATGTGCCTTTTCCACCCTTTAGTTAGTTTGTGGACTTTTGTAGACAGACAAGCAAGAATGAAAGATGACCCCCAGCTTCATTTTTCCAGTGTCTTATACCACTTCTTCTGGCCCTAAACAACTCAGAGCTTCAGTAGCAGTGCACAAAACTAACATTTCTTCCCACAGATTTGCAGAGTCTCAGCCAGAGGATCAAGACAGCGACCCTATTAAGTTCTGCCCTCTACATAAGATGCCACATGCACTTTTGAAATGCAGAGCCTTCAGGACAAAGACCATCCAGGATCGCAAAGCTTTCCTCAAAGAGAACAACATCTGTTACAAGTGCTGCTCTTCATCCACACATTTCGCCAAGGACTGTAAGCTCAGTGTCAAATGTACTGAATGTGACAGCACAGAGCACAACACAGCTCTACACCCAAGGCCTACTCCAAGAACTTTCCCACCTGTTCATAGGGACAAGGAGCAAGGCGGGGAGACCAAAGACTCTAGCACAGACGCAATAGCAATCACTTCACAGTGCACTGAAGTCTGCAAAGAAAGTACAGGTGGCAGATCCTGCTCCAAAATCTGTCTTGTGAGAGTTTATCCAAAAGGATGCAGAGACAAAGCAGTCAAGCTCTACGTTATCTTGGATGATCAGAGTAATAAGTCACTAGCTAGATCTGTGTTTTTTGACATTCTAAACCTTAAACGCCCCAGCAGCCCTTACTCCCTTAGGACTTGTGCAGGTACAGTGGAAACGGCGGGGAGAAGAGCTGACGGCCTACAAATTTAATCTATGGATGGTAAGACATGCCTACCCTTACTGACCATCATAGAGTGCAACCAGATGCCAGCTGACTCAGTTAAATTGATGATAGGCAACTCCTATCCTCATATTGATTAGTGGTTCCAAATTAATAATAACTACTGCAGTAGGGAACAGACACAAAAGATATGCTCAGCATCTTTCCAAATAACTGTTCTGCTTTATTATGACGCAATTGAAGGTTTTTATGCACATAATTACGTAGGTATCAAATTAATATTACAATTGTACGTTTATGGTAACAAGGGGCGTTACATAGGCAGGCTAATTCTAATCAAGACTCAAAAGAATGGAAACATGTACTGAAAACATTATTAGTGCTGTGTGCACAGTGAGGGCAGAGTGCGATACATACAAAATACAATACAATTATATACAGAACTTAGAAATTTCCATTACAGTCTCCCCTCTTTTGATCAATATTTTGATCACTAACCATACCTGCTATCACCTTTAACCTGGAACCTTCACACGCTTAGGTGGAGGTAGTCCTGGCCAAAGAGGCAAAAAACTCCATTGTGGAGAAAATAATAGCTGAGCAACTTTTTCATTACCAAATGACTTTTTATTGTGAAAAACAAATGATTGATAAGACATATTTACAGAGTACTGTCTGTACATTCCTGTGGCCAGAATGGCCTTCTAGCTGAATTGTGGGCATGCTGACTTATCAGCATATGTAAACACAGACAATTCTACATAAAATGGAAAACGTACAAAAGACAAAATATGACTTCAACATGGCTAACTACTTTTCAAATATATATATCCCTTACAAATAAAGCAATTGAATCAAAAAGTACCCTAGACTGTGATCACAAGAGGGAAACAAATCAAACACAGAGATTTCTTTAATTTAGTCATTTTTGCAGTGTCTGGTGTGGATCCAGGTGAGTTTTCCTTCAAGTTTTGCAAAAACTGTACATGAAATAGATGCTGTATTGAGTCTCCAAACTTTTCCTTATATATAAATGTCTCTTAACAATCCACAAGTCACCTGGCTTTAGTTTTAGATCCTTCCAAACTTTTAGGATCTGGAATTGGGGAGAAAACACATAAATGAGTTTGTCAAAAAAAAAACACCCTCCCAAACCAAATCCCATAGGGAGAGAGTCCAACATCCCCCTTAGGGGCTTGATAAAATATAAGAAAACATTCAGGCAAAAGTTTTCTAGTTTCTTACTCTACTTTGTCCGCTACATTGTAGACAGTAAGGGGTGTAAAAATAAAACCTCAAAACTTCTAGTAAGGACTCTCCTATAAAAAATGATTTCCTCTGTTATTCTCTGTACTCTCTTACTACTTCTGATAACACTTTTTACTGTGGCATTTGCAGTAGCATTTGCCACTGGACATCCAAAAAACATGTCCATACAGACAAAATGCATACTTGTAAGATCCCGACTTGGGTATCTGGATATATCTTTTTTGTGATCTCTGGAAGGGATGTTCAGCTTTTGGTAACACTTTTGGTAACAGGTAAAACAAGAAGTGGTATGTTGTAAAAACAACTGTGGAGAACCCTGGCTCTATCCCATGCTCATTTACTAAGGCAGCCATAACTTCTTGTGACTGATGACGGGGTTCATGTGTCAAGCTGGAGGGAAAAGAGTGGCTGGCAGACATTAATAATCACCTTTTCCAAAGTCCTGTTTCATAAGAAGTTGTCCCCTGTGGACCACTTGTTCTTCTCGTTCTGGGGTCCTTAAAGTTGAATTATTAATCCCAGCTATACTGGGCCAGAACTAGGGTGGAATCTGTGAGTTGCACAGACCCATCAAGTGTCCAGGGCTCTAAATACAGCATCCTTAGAGTCACCTGGTCTGCTTCCATGTGGGAAAGTTAATATGGCTACCTCAGCAAGAACCTGGAAGGCTGAAAACAGCCGATCAAATTAACTTCAAAACCAAAAGGTATATACTGCGCTATCCCATAAAGTGTTAAATAAACAAAAAAACAAAAAACCTGTGTCTGTGAAAAACTCGAAAAGTGTTAATGCTGCTGCAACCCTAAATGTGAGACAACCTCCATTACAAAATACTATACAAAGAAAGGCTGCGCTGCTGTGAATAAGTGAGTGTGGTCATGAACCATTTATATGACCATAACATGTACACCTATATATGATAAAAACTCAAATTAACTTGGCATGCTTTATTGGTTTACCTGCCGAAGTAAAAACAAACTTCTGGCCCTTTAAATGGAACCAAAAGCTCTCTATATATATTGACTATCTATATAAATATACACTCTTTTTATAGCTCAAAGGCTTTGTTAAAACATGGAGCTCTGCTTCTTGAGCTGGGGAAAAAGGATCCAATGACTCTGAATACAGAGTATCCTTCTGGGTGATGAACTGCATACTCAAATCTACAAAAAATGTAATATCTGGGTCTTCAGGGAGTGTGTCCTGCACTGGGCTCACAGCAGCTGATTCCCACATCTTGTATTCTATCACGCTGTTTGTGTAAGAACTCCAGTTTCATGTTTCAAAAGGCAACTTTTTCCTGGCAATATTATAATAAATGATAACAATACCCTGCGGTCATGCAGAGATGCCCATAAATCCAAAATATTCTTCTGCTTTTACCACTGTACTTACAAGAAAAAGGGGCACATCATTTCACAATCCACACATTCTGCTTTGGATTTCAAAAATAAAAATAAATAAAACAAAAGGATCAACAATCTGTTTGATGGACCAGAAAGCATCAAAAACTATAAAACAACTGTCTGCAGGTGGCATCTATCCTAACAGGGTGTGTTTTCTTGATGTGATGGGTCTGTTATATTTAAATTGTATTTATTATTACTCTTACATCATGGACCGCACATCAAGTTATTATCAAAAACCTTAAAATTTCATTTTTGTAGAAGAACTTCTTATGTATCCCATCCATCTTGGCTTTGCTAAATATTATGGCAGCTTTATTCAAAATAACAACCTCATCTTAATCTTTTTTTTTCTCTCAATAAGGGCTTATTGTATAAATAAAATTACAAAATTGTTATCTTAATCTAAACTAATCTCATTCATTACAAATTTCCCCATTAACCTGAATTTCATTTCCAACCAAAGGTTGTCTAAACCAGTTTCAATATATCTATATTATTAATAAAATTGTTAAACTCATATTAGAAATTAATACTCATTATTACTTAATTTTACTTAATTTCCCTTTTTTAAATGCAGTGTTTCCACTATCAAAGGATATTCAATTTGTGTAATACATGGTTAAATGTAACCTTCATTTTACCATGTTTGGAAAACAGATTCAAAAAATAAATGTGATCACATTGTTTACCATTAGATTCGTTAACCCGGCACATGTTTTGTCTAAAAAACTGGAATTGGCATGGTGTCCTTCCAGCTTATCACTGACCTCTCAGAGACATTCTTTCAGGAGAGCACAAAGGAGGGGGTCACATCTGCGTACATGACACACACACAAGCAATAGAACTAAAGGTCCCAGCATTCGCACACACATACACCAATATCTCTCTAAAATCGTTTACTTTTTCCCATTTGTACACAACACATGCATATCATTCTCTCACTTTCTTTTAACTCTCATTAATATTTTCCTGCCTAAATTCTGCATTCCTTATTTTGTTCAGATATCTTTTATATCTAGCTTCTATGATCAGATGGGCAGCCAGAGTACTCATCCCATCTTCTCTCTCTGACAACATATAAAGTATTCTGTTTTAACTCTCATTTCTCTGTTTCTGACTTTTACTAGTTGTAGTGCCTGACCCCAAATTCATCCCACAACTTAACATGAAAATGTCCCTTTCTGTCTGTGTTAATGTCACCCTTCATCCATCCTGCTCACATAGATAGCTGTTTCTCTAGCTGTTTACTCTGCATGATTCTTAGTCCCTGTGGACCTTGGTAATCCAGTTACCCATTGTGGATCCATGTCCACTCTAACCATTAATCTAGGGGCTCAGTATAGGCGGAACCACACCTTTGGTTCATATATAGCGCTCCTCTTGCGCTGGGCATTTTTGAGGGTCTCTCACCCTTCATTCCCTTACTTAATTCAATGCCCATAATGACTGGCCAGTCTTCTCTCTTCCCTATGTGTGCCTATACCCTCTTGCCTCTAAACTACTTTATCTAGCAGATTTACTACATATACCTGTGAACAGCACTATTCTTCCCTTTCTTATCTATAACACTCCAATGGACAATAGACAGGGACAACATAACATATAACCACCAATCAATACAGTTCGATTAAGGGGAGTAAAATAGGTACCCTTTGTCCCGAAAATGCCTTACCAATCAAGGAAGTCTGATAACTCGAATGTAAGCAAAAGGCTTACCTCAGCCGGCTGATTATCAGAAATTCCCGGATCGTCTCAAGCTCCTCGTTTCGGATACTCAGGGTCACCTGGAAACCCCTCCTAAGGCAAAGCTCGCCATGCTGACTCGGTTAAATTGATGATAGGCAACTCCTATCCTCATATTGATTAGTGGTTCCAAATTAATAATAACTACTGCAGTAGGGAACAGACACAAAAGATATGCTCAGCATCTTTCCAAATAACTGTTCTGCTTTATTATGACGCAATTGAAGGTTTTTATGCACATGATTATGTAGGTATCACATTAATATTACAATTGTACGTTTATGGTAACAAGGGGCGTTACATAGGCAGGCTAATTCTAATCAAGACTCAAAAGAATGTAAACATGTACTGAAAACATTATTAGTGCTGTGTGCACAGTGAGGGCAGAGTGCGATACATACAAAATACAATACAATTATATACAGAACTTACAAATTTCCATTACACAGACAACAGATCAGAGATTCCCACACGACGAAGCAGCTCACCAGACTCACTTGAATCACATAGCACATCTCATACCAGAACTAGATGATCAGGCTGAGATAATCTTACTCCTAGGAAGGGATATCTTGCAAGTCCACAAAGTAAGAAAACTGATCAACGGTCCTAAAAAAGCCCCATATGCCCAAACACTGGATCTCGGGTGGGTCATTATAGGTAATGTTTGCCTGGGAGGTGCACACAAACCTGCATCTGTTAATAACCTGCTCACTAGTACCCTCGAGAATGGTCGTCCTTCTCTTTTCCAACCCTGTTAGAATCATGTCCTCATAAAGAAGCTACCACACAACAACCCTGTACCTTTTTCCCCACCTAAGTCCCCTCTGTGACAGCAATACTTATGACGAAGACCAAAGTGACTTAGGAAGCACAGTGTTCAGGAGAACAAAGGAAGACAACCAGGTAGCAATGTCCATTGAGGATAGGCTCTTCTTAGAAGTTATGAAAAGGAGTATGGAGAAAGACAGGACTAATAGCTGGGTTGCACCTCATCCCTTTAGACCACAAAGACGACGTTTGCCTAACAATAGAGAACTAGCATATAAACGTCTCACTTTCCTAAGACACACTCTTCAAAGTAAACCAAAGATGAAAGAATATTTCTTTTCCTTCATGGAGAAAATATTCCAGAATGGTCATGCTGAGAACCTCAAAGACTCAGAGGAATGCTGGTACTTACCTATATTTGGGGTCTATCACCCTAAGAAGCCAGGGCAGATTAGAGTGGTGTTCGATTCCAGCGCCAAACATGAAGGTGTCTCTCTAAATGATGTCTTTCTCTCTGGCCCTGACCTTAACAACAGACTATTAGGAGTACTTCTTCACTTTCGCAAGGATTCAGTCGCATTTATGGCACACATACAACAAATGTTCTATTGCTTTCTTGTTAAAGAAGAACACCGTAACTTTCTGAGGTTTCTCTGGTTCAGGGACAACAACCCCTCTGGAGACATCACAGAATACCGCATGAGGTTGCACATATTTGGCAACAGTCCTTCCCCTGCAGTTGCTATATATGGCCTCAGACACTCTGCTAGAGTCGGATTTTCCGATGGAAAATGTCCGATCGGAGCGTGTTGTCGGAAATTCCGACCGTGTGTGGGCTCCATCGGACATTTTCCATCGGATTTTCTGACACACAAAGTTGGAGAGCAGGAGATAAAATTTTCTGACAACAAAATCCGATCGCGTCAATTCCGACCGTGTGTGGCCTGTTCCGACGCACAAAGTGCCACGCATGCTCAGAAGAAATTCCGAGACGGGACAGCTCGTTCTGGTAAACAGCGTTCGCAATGGATACAGCACTTTCGTCACGCTGCAATGTTAAAAATGGTTTAATACAGCGCACTCTCTTCTTCCTTATAATGTGACAAGAATTAAGTAGTTTTGCTGCTCATATTCACACACACTTCTCACAAAGTTTTATTTGTGTTTTTTTAGTGGGATTCCCTGAATATATTGTTATTAGTTGTCACATCTGACAGTTTTATATATTTTTTTTTTTTTTGGATTTTCAGCCTTTTTTTTTTCTTTAATGTTTGGATTTTTTCCAAGGCTGATCTTTGTTCAATGTTATTTTTATTTTTACTCCAGAATATTTTTGTGTGTGTTTTGTGTGTCAAGTTACCCCAACACCATTGATATCTTTTATTATTTATTCTCAAGGAGATTGTTTGGTGTTGGTGTCCCTTGTTCATTTCACATTGTATATTTGAAATGTACCTGAATCCTCACAAAAAAACTGTCATTTTTGAAGTAAAACACATAGGAGAGTATAATTCAAAACAAAAATCCTTTATTAAGTGATCAGAACCAAACAAAGAGGAAGGCAACACTGGATCAACAGCGAAGCCTGGGACCCCCACGGCAGACATCAATTCTTCAACATCAAAATTGGTGGCCTGAGGAGTCCATATGTAAGGGAGGGCAGTCTGGTCCAGAATTCGCAGAGATCCGGATAGCAGCAGATGACATGTATGTCCCCAGGCTGTGGTACCACAAGAGGCTGCATTTTTTGGCCGACCAGACTGAACCCAGGGCAATCACTGTCCGGTCTTCCTTCCACGCTTCCTTCCGGGCTGTGGCTTTGCAGTTGGAGATGTGGCAGGAGGAGGAGTAGGACCTGGAGGAGGAGGAGGACTGGGAGGACCTGGAGGAGGACTGAGGGGATCTGGAGGAGGACTGGGGGGACCTGGAGGAGAGGGAGGAGGAGGAGGAGGACCTGCAGGAGGAGGAGGAGGACCATCACAAAGGTGTGTCTGAGGTGTCATTTGGCCCCTCATACCTTTCTCAAGAGCCTCCAATATGAGGGCCTCACACATGACTTGTTGGCCCTTCTCCATCCTCTGCATTTTATATGCAATGAAGGCAGCAATGTTCTCCTCCATGGTGTGGGGTGCTCCCAGGACCTCTGTAGCCCTCCAAAAGAATCCTATAGCAGCCTCCTCTAGGGCACTCCTCCTACTGCCACTTTCTGTTTTCAGGGGGGGTGGAGGGACCTGCAGATCAGCCAGCCGGCTCGGCCCGGCCACCTCCTGGTTGAGACTTCCCTGTGTATGAAAAAGGGACATAGTTTTAGTTTTTGCATCATCAATCACAATCCTAAATTAGTACTCCCAACTAACATCTAGTTAACATCATTGATTGTACAACCAGAAATATTTAGAGGAATGCTATACCTGGCTCAATCTGGGCTCCTCCACATATCACCTGGAAGGCCCAGGTTGGGCGTCAGAAGCCTTAGCCGGGGGGGGGGGGGAAGGAAGCGTGGAAGGAAGACTGGAGAGGGATGGCCTGGGTTCAGTCTGGCCTGCCAGAAAGTGCAGCCTGTCGTAGTACAACATCCTGGGGACATGCTGCTCCGGATCTCTGTGAATCCAGGACTTTCTTGCGCTCCCTCAGATATGTGCTCCTCAGGCAACCAATTAATATCTTTAAATAGGTGATGTCTGCCGTGGGGATCACCTGCTTCACAATTTCACACAATTGCTCCAGTGCTGCCTTCCTCTTTGCTTGGTTCTTGAAATGGGGGTGGTTAATCTCCCACAGACAGGGCAGCTCCCTTAGCATCTCTAGGAATACTGACATGAAGTCATTATCTTTGAGTAGCATATCCATGTTCACTACAAGACACAACACAAGACAAAGCCTAATGTCAGACAAAACTCTCCTAATTTTGTTACAATATAGGCCTCAATCTAGAAGCAGTATAGGCACAAGTTTGTCTCTTACCTTCGTTCTTACGATCGGCGCGTCCAATGCTCCTTCCTTCGCTCACAGATCGTACGTAATACGCACACATGTTACGCTTTATACACACTGCGCATGCGTGTAACTCCGCCCGCATCTGACGTTCTTTCTAGTCTATTCCCCGCCCCTTTTCGTTCGGAGCAGTGGGTGAAGAGCATGATGGCGGAGTTCGAGCAGGTGTGTGCTAATTATAGCAACGAGGAGGAGGAGGAGGAAAGCCCGGATCCAGGCAGGTCCCGATCCAGAAGGAGACGTTTTAAGGCCACAAATATGTCCTTTGGGGAGATGTTGGAGATGGTCGACATCATGAGGAAGTCCGACTATGACGGAAAGTATGGGCCTTACCCCCACCCCAACATCCGAAAGGCCAAAATCTTTGCTAAAGTGCTCAAAAGCCTTCACAGGAATTTTGGGGTACGAAGATCTAAAGATCAGCTCAGGAAGCAGTGGTTGGACCTGAAGTTGAGAGAGCCAGAGCAGTACCGAAAGATCCGGAGAGTGCTGCAAAAAAGTAAGTAGTTGTGCTGTGTGCCTATTCTTTCTGTCTTTATTACGTTCGTGCTGCTCCATATGCTTTTATTAATTGTAACGTTTAAAAGGGCAACTTTAATGTTCATGGGCCCATTATTCGTTCGTATCAAACATTTTTCTTTCGGCCTCTAGAACACCATTGTTTAGGCCATATGCATTTTCACACATTTTTGGGGGCCTACTTGGATGCCAAATATTTGTTTGTGTAGATGGGTTTGTTACTAGAATGAAATGCCAACTAGATTGTGTGTAAGGAGAGGACACTGAGCAGCTGTTTTCACATCTGGACACTGGAGCACTAGTGTGGGAGACAAGAACACCATTTTTATTAGGGGGCCACACAGGTGCTCCAGTGTATACTATAGGGGGGGCTACATCTGTGAAGCTTGTACCAAACAGGTAAAGTATTGCAGCTTGACAAAGGGCAATAAAAAATATACATCTTGGAACTCTGCTAAAATAGACAATTGTACCCCACTTCCAAGCAATGTTTCCTATTTCTAGTTCTGCCATCAAATATCTGTGTGCTAATTATAAGTTTTTGTTTTACATAGCGGAGAAAAGACTCGGAGGACAACCCTCATCGGAGGAGACCACAGACCCCTCACCTATGGAAGAAGGTGAAATACCCCCAAATGAAGCTGAGCAGGAGGAAGAAGAAGATGTGGTGGAGATTGGCACCACAACAGGTGAGTGTCTGCGACCACAGGCTCAGGTAAAAGAGATGGATGGTGGCAGATTTTTGAGACCTTTTTTTTTTATATTTATCTCTTTTTAGGTGATCGTGATGTGAGGGATCCCGAACGCTTTACTTCTGAAAGTGCCCAGATCCTGATCGGGGAGATCATGGGGTGTAATGCCGAACTGCAAAACATCCAGCAAAAAATCCATGATGTTATTAAAAAAAATAATAACCTCATTGATGTTTTGGGGCGAATTTAAAACCCCACAAAATCTCTTTTTGGATTGTGGTCCAATCTTTTAAATTTTTTTGCAATGTTTTGAAAAGCCAAATTTGGAGGATGCACACAGTGTGCCAACATGTGCTATCTGCCATCACGGGAGATCAATGGACGCGTTTTGGGGGTGCAACCCCTTCCTCAATTATAAAGTCGCGTTGAGGAAGGGCTTGCTCCCCCAAAACTGGTCCCTTGATCCCCCCTGATGGCAGATAGCACATGTTGACATTTGTAAATTGGTGTGCATCTTCCAAATTTGGCTTTTCCTGGGGTGATTTCCCCCCATCTAAACGCTATATCAAACCCAGTTCCTAAATACTGATGTCTGATATAGCCTTCAGGTTTTACCTAATGTGAACTTTGCAAGTTCAAGTTTTTTGGCTTTCTTGTTGGTTTTACACAGGCCTGTTTTATCTGAAATGGATATTTCGATTTTTGATAATGCTACTGCAAAAATTGTTATACAACAAACATGTTGGTTTGTTTTAAAAACCTTTGGTAAATGCACATGTGATTGTGCAGGTATAAAAAAGTGGCTTACTCAAGAATGTGTGGATTATTGTCTCAACACTACAACACTTTTGGGGTGATGTAATAGTTGTTTTATGCAAAAATGGGGGTTATTTCCTAAGGGCAAATCCACTTTGCACTACAAGTGCAGGTTCAATGCAGTTGCAAGTGCACTTGTAGTGAAATGTGTTTTTTTGCATTTAGGAAATACCAGCCAACAGTGCTTTGTATAAGGTTACCCAATCACGACATTTTCTGCACTCAAAACATTTCTGTCAGGGTCAGCTAAAACAAACACAAGCAGTAAATGTCCACAAAGAATTATTATTTTTTTTTTTTTTGAAAAAGGCTTCACATATTGTCTGGCATATTGATAGCCCCCCTACCCGCAAAGAACTCCAGGTATCGTAACCGGACATCACGGGCACTCAGGGAGGGCAAGCCAGGACGGCCACTTTCAGGTGCCGTCAGTGTTGTTGGATGTAGGATTCCGGCCTCAGGCCCAACTGAGCCAGCATAGTTGGCTGAATGTTTTCTTAAAAAATTATGGAGAACACAGCACGCAAGTATTATATGGTTCAGTTTATACTCCGCCATATGGATAGGTGTCAGAAATAGTCGGAACCGGCTGGCCAGGATTCCAAATGTGTTCTCCACCACTCTTCGGGCTCTGGCCAGCCGATAATTAAAAACCCTCTGTTCCGTGGTGAGGGTCCTCATCGGGAATGGCCGCATCAGGTGGTCCCCCAGCGCAAACGCTTCATCAGCAACGAACACAAATGGGAGACCTTCCACATTGTCCTCTGGAGCTGGCAAGTCCAAGCTGCCATTCTGGAGACGCCTGTAGAACTCCGTCTGGGCGATGACTCCACCATCGGACATCCGGCCATTCTTCCCCACGTCCACATACAAGAAGTCGTAATTAGCCGACACCACCGCCAACATCACTATACTATTAAACCCCTTGTAATTATAATAGTACGACCCCGAGTTGGGTGGTGGGACGATGTGGACATGTTTCCCATCAATTGCCCCTCCGCAGTTAGGAAAGTCCCACCGCTGGGCAAAGTGGGAGGCCACAGTCTGCCATTCCTGTGGCGTGGAAGGAAACTGTTGAGGAAAAAATAATAAACATTACTATTTTTTCACAGAAACATGGCAAGCAGATTAGACACAAACATTCTGGGGCAACCTCCAGATAGCATTTATTAAGGGGAATTTAACAAGGCCAAAGTATAAGGTACACCTATCATATTCCCCCTCCCCCCCTCTCATGGGCCATTTCTAACATTATAGGGTGGGAGCTCTTGGACAGGTAACCCTCTTCACTTCATTGAGAGATGAATGTCTAAATACAGGGTATTACTTGGAACAGCCCCTCCTTAGTTACGCTATTGGCAGCCCACTGGACAGGTAAGAAGTGTCATAATACAAAGATATAAATACACACTGTACACATTTGAGGACATTTGGACATTCTGCTATTACCTATCAAGATAATCATGAACAAAAAAGGGAGCGGTCCAGGTACTGTCTCTTAATATGACACAACTCCATCCCTATAAAACATATAGTACAAAAAAGAGAGGTTTGCCCGTGGGACTTTAAATGAGTTGGTCATAGAGGTCATAACAAATAGAGTTTAATAGATTTCCAAACACATGATGAAACATGAACATAAAAACATCATAAGACATCGTTTGACCACTGAAATGTTAAATATGATGGTATGTTACATAGTATACATATACAACTTTGTACTCGACGCGTTTAGCGAGCTCCGCTCGCTTCCTCAGGAGTTGGTGTATATGTGAAGTATCTAAAAGATAATAGGTATCAATAAATAATGGCATACAATGGTAGTTATGGTCAAAGAGGAAGTATGTGGCTTCATAGAAGCCTTCCATACTTACATATGGTCAAATGGTCCATAGGGCTGGAGCTCGCTAAACGCGTCGAGTACAAAGTTGTATATGTATACTATGTAACATACCATCATATTTAACATTTCAATGGTCAAACGATGTCTTATGATGTTTTTATGTTCATGTTTCATCATGTGTTTGGAAATCTATTAAACTCTATTTGTTATGACCTCTATGACCAACTCATTTAAAGTCCCACGGGCAAACCTCTCTTTTTTGTACTATCAAGATAATCATAGGATACAAAAACTTTAAACTGTACCATTTGAAAGTATACAGGTAGGCCCTTGCACTACATGCTTTGGGTAATTCATTCATAAATCTGACCACAAAAGAGGTGGGTATAGTGTGTATGGGTTTGGCAAAGTCAGCAGATAGATGATTGAGGATAGAGAATTGGGATCAGCTGACTTAGCAGTTGGGGGAGGGAGGGTTACTAAAAATTATTTGGGGACACCACAAAAAAAAGCCTCTGCCACTCTGCCTGAATTTAAATCAAAAATAACCTTACCAAACATTTTAGGGGGTGTTTGGGTAAAGCACTACTATGGAGCAGATAAAATACATTGTTAAGTGACTACATGAGGTGAATATAGCGCCAAGAGACACCATGCTGGGGAGGTTATTGAAGGGCAAATATGTATGAAGGACCTAAAATAATAATTACATAAAAATCCAGCATGCATGAGAACAAAGGGGACATTCACAGCATATTACAATCATGGTAATTAGGGAATGAGGAAAGAAATACAATATATTAGCAAACATTAAATACACTAAAATGGGATATAAAAGGATAAAAATCTTACCTTCATATACTCCTTCTGCAGGACCTGTATGATGGCAGAACAGGTCTCTGGGATAATGATCCCCAGAGCCTCGGGGGAGATGCCTGTCGAGAACTTCAAGTCCTGCAGACTTCTCCCTGTGGCCAAACACCGCAAGGTAGCAACCAACCTCTGCTCCGCAGTGATGGCTTGCCTCATGCAGTATCCTGCCTGCTCATATAGGGGGTCAGTGAAGCCAACAGACGGTGAAATACGGGGTCCGTCATCCTGAGAAAGTTCCTGAAATCATCAGGATTATTCTCACGGATCTCACGGAGCAAAGGCATATGAGAGAACTGGTCACGCTGAAGCAACCGATTCTTGGTCCATGAACTCCTCCCCACCCTGTTCATGGACTGGACTTGTGTCAAGGTCAGGACCCCAACACCAAGCCCCCGCACAGCACGAACTCTACGAGGAGTACGCATACGAAACATGGCTAGAAAATGGTCGGCTGCTCAGAACGAAGTAACAGAACGCACTGAAGAACAGCAAGGCCTGTGAAGAGCAAGCTGAAAAACAGCAACGAGCAGGCAAGATCACACAGAAAACTCCGATACGAACTGACTGCACGCACTGAAGAGCAGATACAAACCCGCAAGCACAAACTGAACAGCAGAAAACGATCTGAAAGCCATGAGTCTGAAAAAGCGCGAATCGTCTCTCACCAAACTTTTACTAACACGAGATTAGCAAAAGGAGCCCAAAGGGCGCCGCGCTTGGTTCTGAACCGGCCTTTTCTAGTCTCGTCGTACGTGGTGTTCGTGACCGCGTGGTTGGCGATCGGAAATTCCGACAACTTTGTGCGACCGTGTGTACGCAAAACAAGTTTGAGCCAACATCCGACTGAAAAAATCCTAGGATTTTGTTGTCGGAATGTCCGAACAAAGTCCGACCGTGTGTACACCCTATTAGAGTATGGATCAGATGTCAGACAGTTTGTGGACAAGGATTTCTATGTAGTTTATTGCTTGAAATCACTACCCACAAATGAAGCTGCAATCAGTTTCCTCAAAAGAACTCAAGCAATGCTTGCTTGTTCCAACATAAGACTCCACAAGATTGCTTCCAACAGTAGAGAAGTTTTAGAAGTCTTTCCTGTCCAAGATCGTTCTAACGAGTTAAAGGACTTAGATCTAGGCACAGACTCACTTCCCATGCAACGCAGTATTGGTTTGCTTTGGGACTTAAGATCTGACACGTTTACTTTCCAAGTAAACACAGAAGAAAAACCCTTTACTCGTAGAGGTGTCCTGTCTATCTACCATAAACAGCCTGTATGATCCCTTAGGCTTTGCAGCACCTGTCACCATCTAGCACTACTGAGAGAAGAACCTATGGCTAGAGGGGAAGGACTCACTAACAGCTCTATCCAACCTTAAAATTCCATGACCTTATGCTCCTCTGTCATCTGCTAATGTTAAGATGCAAAGACTTTGTGTGTTTTCAGATGCTTCTGTTAAAGCAATTGCTGCTGTAGCTTACCTGAAAACCATAGACACTAAAGGACAATGTCACATAGGGTTTGTAATGGGGAAAGCAAAACTTGCATAACTTCCCGAACACACCATACCCAGGCTGGAACTTTGTGCTGCAGTATTGGCTACAGAGCTAGCTGAACTAATTACAACAGAGACAAACTTAGAAATTCAAAAGGCTGAGTTTTACACAGACAGTAAATTAAGATACTTGAGTAAACAAGACTGCATGTGGATCTTCAACCCACCTCACACTTCTCACATGGGAGGTGTTTGGGAGAGGATGATAGGTATAGCCCGCAGAATTCTTGACTCTATCTTCCTACAAGTAGGAACTGCAAGGCTTACTCATGAATGTTTAGTGACATTTATGGCAGAGGTTACAGCCATCATTAACGCCAGACCTTTGACATCCATTTCAAGTGACTCTGAAGATCTAGTGGTCCTCACACCTGCCATGTTACTCACGCAAAAGACTAGTCTTGCTGGTGCTCCAACTGGAGAGTTTTGTGAGAAGGACCTTTACAAACGTCAATGGAGACAAGTACAAACCCTTGCCAATACCTTCTGGAACCGGTGGAAGGAACAATATATATCTACTTTACAAGTAAGGAGAAAGTGGCACACTGAAAAGCCTGCTCTTAAACCTGGTGATGTTGTGCTCATGAAAGATTGCCAGACACTAAGGAATATGTGGCCTTTAGGTTTGATCAACAAAGTACTGCCAAGCAAGGATAATTGTGTCCGTAAGGTCGAGGTCCAGATCTTTCAACAGAATGAGGTTAAGGTATTCTTGAGACCAGTGACCGAACTTATTCTGTTGCTTTCTACGGAGGACTCTATTAGTGACATCACTTGATGTCAGGTGGGGGGTGTTCTATCCACCAGATGTCTTGCTGATTATTTGTACCTGTGTTGTTAAATTTACATGCAAAATGTGTAATTTACTTAAGACAATCGTATGTGGTGTGCAGGCTCCATCTAGCGTTCCTTTTTGGTATTGCTGCAGTTCTGTTTCTTTGTTTATTTGTATGTGTAACTAAGGAAGTTGTCAGCAAGCAGGGAATTCTGGGTAGAATCTTCACAGGAAGTGAAACAGCCACCATTCTGTGAAAAGATATTCAGGAAACAACACATGTATTTCTCTATCTATCGCCATAACCCCTTAGAGAACTTAAAAAGTAAGTTTTTACTATCCCATCTTGTACTGTATATCATTGTTTATGCAATGAATGCTGTATTGTATGCAATATTATTCTTATTGAGGTCTATTTCTGTTATTTTGTAGTTTCACTTGGCTTGTTCTAATAAAACTGAGATCAAAGAAATATGGAATCTACAGTTATTGGGATAAGAAGGTTTAGCTATCTGCTCCTTGGGACAGAACATGCATTGTGGATGCCATTATGCTAGCTTAAAGTGGTTGTAAACTCTCCCCCACAACTTTGTCCCATGTAAATAAGCATAAAAAACCCCTAATGAACACTGCTTGTAGATATCTCCTTACCTGCTTAGTATTGTTGTAATCCTTTATGTTCTTTAGAATGACGTCACTGAGCATGCCCAGATCGCCCCTGATTTACGGCACACTCTGTGTACTTATCTATTATCAGGACTTCCTACGGCACACCGCTGCAATCCCAGGAGACTTCGTAATCACTCAGAGCTTCCTCCTACACCCCATGTGACCATGTGACATCACATGGAATGTAAACCAGGACATCCAACAGCATTACTGCAGCCTTATCAGCTGAAGCTGATAAGACTGACACAGGCAAACACTAGGCAAACACTAGATTATCGGCACAAGTAAATACTATGAAATAAAAAGTCAGCTATTAGCTGGGAAGCAGGGTTGCCATAGAAACATAGGATTGAGAAGGAGGCTTGGTTAACAGTACAGGAAGTGCTCAATGTAAGGGCGGAAATACACTCCACTGTGGACTCAGAAAACAATACTTAAGGTGGCGCTGCCTAACCCCTGGAAACAAGTTTTTTAAAGTTTCTTTAAACAGTAAGTAATATGCAACTTAGGCTGGATTACACTGGCTATAGTTTGATAAATACTTATTAAGTAAGCATTTGATGCTCATAAAGTAACAATCATTTTGCAGTAATCTGTTGCTACAGTGGAAGAAAGTGAAGTTAATGTGTCCGAGGTAGGGTTGCCACCTTTTCTTTAAGCCAAACCCGAACACCTTCACGGCACACGGCAATTTTTCTGTAGTACACGCTATAGGATTGTAAAATACCTTGGGTTACCCAAAGAGAGTAATAATGAGGTGTGCTACGGTGAACAGTGGCTGTGGCCAAATTGCATTAACAGTGGGGGGGGGGGGGGGCTTAAATGGGCATGGTTAAATAAAACAAAAGCATTAGTATACCCATAAAATATGATTCGATTAATAAAAGAAATGTCAGTTAAAATATGAAAATAGCCTTCCTTAAAAGTGGACACTGTCAGCCAGTAGGGCAATGTACGGTGTCAGAAGATCAGTGGATGGTGTCAGCAGAGCAGTGGATGGCGTCAGTAAAGCAGAGGATGGTGTCAGTAGAGCAGTAGACAGTGTCAGTAGGGCAGTGGATGGTGTCAGTAGGGCAGTGGATGGTGGTAGTAGGGCATTGGACGGTGTCAGTAGAGCAGTGGATGGTGTCAGTAGAGCAGTGGACATTGTCAGTAGGGCAGTGGATGGTGTCAGTAGGGAAGTGGACGGTGTCAGTAGAGCAGTGTAAGGTGTCAGTAGAGCAGTGGACGGTGTCAGTAGAGCAGTGGACGGTGTCAGTAGAGCAGTGGACAGTATCATTAGGGCAGTGGACGGTGTCAGTAGAGCAGTGGAAGGTGTCAGTAGAGCAGTGAATGGTGTCAGTAGAGCAGTGGAAGGTGTCAGTAGAGCAGTGTAAGGTGTCAGTAGAGCAGTGGACGGTGTCAGTATGGCAGTGGATGGTGTCAGTAGAGCAGTGGACGGTGTCAGTGTGGCAGTGGACGGTGTCAGTGTGGCAGTGGACGGTGTCAGTAGGGCAGTGGACGGTGTCAGTAGGGTAGTGGACGGTGCCAGTAGAGCAGTGGACGGTGTCAGTACATTTTCATTTGACTTAGCAATATTGTTTGAGTGCTCACAAACAGGACTGGCCTTTCTTTTTTGTGAGCCCCTGACAATCTAACTACAGTAACCCAGCTTCATTTGGACTTAACCCTGCACCCTCCAAATCAATCCCAATAACTGCATGCTTAGTGAGAAGAAGACTCATCTCAAGCTTGTGATATCTCAGTGTTGAAATTATTTTTATTTGTTTTATTTATTTATATATGTTCAGTATTAAACAAAAGTAAAAAAATAATATGAAATTTTATATTCAAATATTTTGGATTGTCCAGCAAACAGGTGGAATTTTAGACTTTTTTTTACAGTAGTATGTGCTTTTCAGCTTATCTTTACTTTCTGCTGTAAAAAGTCCTATGTTTAGAGAGCCCAGTAGGTCAGGTTGATACTTGTAACTCATCCCCTTCACTCTCTTTCCATCTATAGGACTCCAGCCAGACAAAGCAAGCCTAAAGACAGGCAGCTTTGGCTTGAAAATCCATAGTGCTCTGGAAATCCATTGTTATATATTTCATTTTTATTTGTAAAACAAAGATTATACCGTATATGTATTCACTGTATGCATTTTAACAAAACAAAAAATGAAAAAAAAATGGCAAACAACTAAAATAAATAAAAACTATTATAGTTTTCCTTTAAAATACCTAAAATATAGTCTTGCTTTATATGTAAAGTGTTTGCCATATGACATTTTATAGTTTACTACACTGGATATGTTATTGAGTTTGCATGCTGACATGAGGTGGTAGGGTGTTTTTATATCAGAAATAACTGGAGAGCAAGCATAAAAGCTTATACACTTTATTATTCAAATGGGAAATGTAAGTGCTCTTGCCACAGAAGGCTTTGTCTATAACAAATATACCCTAAACATTAAAAACATTATGGAAGCATGGGGCACACAAAGCCTGGCTGGCTCCACCTGTTTTCAATTGTTCTTTATAAAATATTCTTGTATACATGAAGAAGTATTTTTGCATAACTGAAGAAGAGTGTAGTAAAAGTATCACTTTTATGTGTAAGATCTGGTTTATAGGTACATGCTGTTGTCAGGGCTGAGCTCAGCCCTTCCTTCTCTGAGCTGGCCGCTCAGCTGTCGGCTAATTACCAGCTCCCATCTCTCGCCACAGTTATTCAGCTGTTGTTGATGTCCTGCTCGTCAGTCCTGCCTACTTAAGCCGTCCAGTCCAGAGGATCTCTGCCTTCACCTTGGTCAACATCACAAGAAACATCTCCTGCGTTCCTGTTTAACCACTTCAGCCCCGGAAGGATTTACCCCCTTCCTGACCAGAGCACTTTTTACAATTTGGCACTGTGTCACTTTAACTGCTAATTGCGCAGTCATGCAATGCTGTATCCAAACAAAATTTGCGTCCTTTTCTTCCCACAAATAGAGCTTTCTTTTGATGGTATTTGATCATCTCTGCCGTTTTTATTTTTTGCGCTATACACGGAAATAGACCGAAAGTTTTGAAAAAGAATGATATTTTCTACTTTTTGTTCTAAAAAAAATCCAATAAACTCAATTTTAGTCATACATTTAGGCCAAAATGTATTCGGCCACATGTCTTTGGTAAAAAAAATGTCAATAAGTATATATTTATTGGTTTGCGCAAAAGTTATAGCGCCTACAAACTAGGGTACATTTTCTGGAATTTACACAGCCTTTAATTTATGACTGCCTATGTCGTTTCTTGAGGTGCTAAAATGGCAGAGCAGTACAAAACCCCCACAAATGACCCCATTTTGGAAAGTAGACACCCCAAGGAAATTGCTGAGAGGCATGTTGAGCCCATTGAATATTCATTTTTTTTGTCCCAAGTGATTGAATAATGACAAAAAAAAAAATTACAAAAAGTTGTCACTAAATGATATATTGCTTACACAGGCCATGGGCATATGTGGAATTGCACCCCAAAATACATTTAGCTGCTTCTCCTGAGTATGGGGATACCACATGTGTGGGACTTTTTGGGAGCCTAGCCACGTACGGGGCCCCGAAAACCAATAACTGCCTTCAGGATTTCTAAGGGCGTACATTTTTGATTTTACTCCTCACTACCTATCACAGTTTTGAAGGCCATGGAATGCCCAGGTGGCACAACCCCCCCCCCCCCAAATGACCCCATTTTGGAAAGTAGACACCCCAAGCTATTTGCTGAGAGGCATGGTGAGTATTTTGCAGCCCTCATTTGTATTTGAAAATGAAGAAAGACAAGAAAAAAACATTTTTTTTTTTTTTAATTTTCAAAACTTTGTGACAAAAAGTGAGGTCTGCAAAATACTCACTATACCGCTCAGCAAATAGCTTGGGGTGTCTACTTTCCAAAATGGGGTAATTTGGGGGGGGGTTTGTGCCACCTGGGCATTCCATGGCCTCCGAAACTGTGATAGGCAGTGAAGAGTGAAATCAAAAATTTACGGCCTTAGAAAGCTTGAGGCGGTGCTTGGTTTTCGGGGTCCTGTGCGCGGCTAGGCTCCCAAAAAGTCCCACACATGTGGTATCCCCGTACTCAGGAGAAGCAACAGAATGTATTTTGGGGTGTAATTTCACATATTCCCATGGCATGTTTGAGCAATATATCATATAGTGACAACTTTGTGCAAAAAAAAAAAATGTGTCTCTTTCCCGCAACTTGTGTCACAATATAAAATATTCCATGGACTCGATATGACTCTCAGCAAATAGCTTGGGGTGTCTACTTTCCAAAATGGGGTAATTTGGGGGGGTTTTGAACTGTCCTGGCATTTTATGCACAACATTTAGAAGCTTATGTCACACATCACCCACTCTTCTAACCACTTGAAGACAAAGCCCTTTCTGACACTTTTTGATTACATGAAAAAATAATTTTTTTTTGCAAGAAAATTACTTTGAACACCCAAACATTATATATTTTTTTTAAGCAAATGCCCTACAGATTAAAATGGTGGGTGTTTCATTTTTTTTTTTCACACAGTATTTGCGCAGCGATTTTTCAAATGCAATTTTTGGGGAAAAAACACACTTTTTTAAATTTTAATGCACTAAAACACACTATATTGCCCAAATGTTTGATGAAATAAAAAAGATGATCTTAGGCCGAGTACATGGATACCAAACATGACATGCTTTAAAATTGCGCACAAACGTGCAGTGGCAACAAAATAAATACATTTTTAAAAGCCTTTAAAAGCCTTTACAGGTTACCACTTTAGATTTACAGAGGAGGTCTACTGCTAAAATGACTGCCCTCGATCTGACCTTCCCGGTGATACCTCACATGCATGATGCAATTGCTGTTTACATTTGACGCCAGACCGACGCTTGCGTTCGCCTTAGCGCGAGAGGCAGGGGGGACAGGGGTGCTTTTTTTTTTCTTTATTATTTTTTTGCTTTTTTATCTTATTTTTAAACTGTTCCTTTAATTTTTTTTTTAAATCATTTTTATTGTTATCTCAGGGAATGTAAATATCCCCTATGATAGCAATAGGAAGTGACAGGTACTCTTTTTTGAAAAAATTGGGGTCTATTAGACCCTAGATTTCTCCTCTGCCTGCAAAGCATCTGATCACACCAAGATCGGTGTGATAAAATGCTTCCCCAATTTTCCAATGGCGCTATTTACATCCGGCGAAATCTAAGTCATAAAATGCTCGTAGCTTCCAGTTTCTTAGGCCATAGAGATGTTTGGAGCCACTTTGGTCTCTGATCAGCTCTATGGTCAGCTGGCTGAATCACCGGCTGCATTCTCAGGTTCCCTGTTGAGACAGGAGAGCCAGAGAAAAACACGGAAGATGGTGTGGGGGGGGCATTCTCTCTCACTGCTTGTAAAAGCAGTCTAGAGGCTAATTAGCTGCTAGGATTGCTTTTACATGAAAGCCGACCGCTGGCTGAAAAGAATGATACCAAGATGATACCTAAACCTGCAGGCATCATTCTGGTATAACCACTCAAAGTCGTGAATGGCGTACCTGAAGACAAAAAAATGGTTAACAATAAAGCACAGTAAACAATAAAGTATAAAAAATTGCATACCCGAAAAGCAAACATGATAAAACATAATAACAATAAAACATTGCAGAATAGAATACAGTAAAAAAGAGCAGAACAATAGAGAGAAAATAGAGAGAGAGAGAACAATAAAACGACAACTATTTTTTTTATTTTATATTTTTGTTTGTGTTTTTTTTTTTTTTTACAATTTTTTTGTAACTGTAACTTTTATAACTGTAACCGGTTCCAGGTTCGGGTCTCTCAAAATGCGATGGCATCTTGGGAGACCCTGTGAAAGTGTGCCTAGTCTGTGCAATGCTGTACCCTACGCTAATACTCAACTAGTGTACGGTAGCGTTCAAAACATTCACCAATGCAAAGACCAGGATTGTCAGGACAGGAGGGACAATAATAGCGGGTGTCACGCCTATATCCGCGCTTGCTGCAGACACGACATCTTTTTTGGGGGGTTCGTTGGGTAGGGGTACTCGGGAGGACATAAAGACAATGCCTCTCATGCAGCTGACTGCATTTGGTTGGGGATGTGAATGGGGGAAGTACGGGCGCTGCAGAAGTGGTGGGTTCCCAATTAGGATTGGCGAATGCAGCAGGAAGGGCACTATGGGCACGACGGGCCTGTGTTTGTCTTTTTGGTGGCAGCGGGACACTACTTGTGCTTGCCACCTCACCAGCTTGAACTGCACTTAGGGGACTCGCCACGTCACCAAGTGTTACTGCAGTGCTGGTTTGACTACGACCGGGGTGTACTAGGGCGCTGGCGCTTGCTAGTTCAATAAAAAGTTACCAAAAAAACTGTTAGCGATCGCAGGGATCAGGCCTGACTCTGCGAATGCTGCAGTTATGCGTTTAGTGTTTTGTAAGTGTCAGTGATCGATCGATACTGCACTTGGGTGGGCTGGGCTGGGCCGGGCGGAGGGGCAAAACGCAGGTGCTAGCAGGTATCTGGGCTGATCCCGTTAACACTGCGTTTTTGGGAACCCTAAACTGCTGGGGACGCTAGTATAGATCTGATCGGATCAGATATTGATTCGTTCAGATACTATACCACTAAGGGAGGTGTACGGTGCGTGCGTGGGTGTTAGCGGTACTGGCGCTAACCTGGCGCTGCCTGGGGCTGGTGCGTGCCAGTTCACCAAATGCTACCAAAAAACCTGTTAGCGATTGCAGGGATCAGGCCTGACTCTGCGAACGCTGCAGTTATGTGTTTAGTGTTTTGTAAGTGACAGTGATCAATCGATACTGCACTTGGGTGGGCTGGGCTGGGCGGAGGGGCAAAATGCAGGTGCTAGCAGGTATCTGGGCTGATCCCGCTAACACTGCGTTTTTGGGAACCCTGAACTGCTGGGGACGCTAGTATAGATCTGCTCAGATCAGATATTGATGCGTTCAGATACTATACCACTAAGGGAGGCGTATGCTGCGTGCGTGGGTGTTAGCGCTATTGACGCTAATCTGACGCTGCCTGGGGCGACGCATATCACCACCGGGCGATCAGGGGGCTAAACCTTTATTCGGTAATAAACTGCGGGTGCCCTGACACTATCAAAAATAAACGAACTAACCAGCGTCACCCGTAACAGTTATACGGTGATCAGTGGTGAAAGGGTTAACTAGGGGGCAATCAAGGGGTTAAAACATTTATTAGATAGTATATGGGGGTCCCTGACGCTATAAAACGCTGACGGCGAACCTAAATATTTACGTCCCTAACTAGCGTCACCAGCGACACTAATACAGCGATCAGAAAAATGATCGCTTAGTGACACTGGTGACAGGGGGTGATCAAGGGGTTAAAACTTTATTAGGGGGGGTTAGGGTGGTAACCTAGACCTAAAGGGGGCTAACCCTAACTGACCTAACACTGTAACTGTCACAAACTGACACCATGCAGTAATCAGAAAAAAAAAAAAACCTGCTTGGTGTCAGTTTGTGACGGGGGGGTGATTGGGGGGGGGATCGGGGGGTAATCGGGGGGGATCGGGGGTGTAATGTGTGCCTGGCATGTTCTACTGTATGTGTGTGTGTTGTGCACTCACATTACAGTCTTCTCTCCTCGGTGCCGGAATGGAAAATACCGAGCCGAGGAGAGATGACATCATTTTCTCTGCCTCTGTGTACAATACAGAGGCAGGGAAATGAGGGGGGGGCCACAAATGGATGGCCTCCCCCTCACCACCGATCGCCGGGGGGAAATTTGCCGACCGCCGCAGGCACCGGGGGGGTCCCCCCACCCGCGGGCAGGCAAGGACGTACCTGTAAGCCCTTTTGCCTGCCCGTGCCGCTCTGAGGACGTATATGTTCGTGCGGCGGTCGGCAACTTGTTAAAGAATGGCTTTGCTGGCATCCCTTCTGGCTACAGATCCTGCTTGCTGTTCCACTACATTGATCCCTGACTTCTGGCTTGGCTGAGTATCCATTCCAGTTACTGAACTTTGGCTATGTTTTGACTATGTTTGTTCTTTTTACTTTTACTAATAAACAAGTGTGATTTAACTGTACTTCTGTTTCATGGTTTCTAACAGCTGTTTATTGGATTCAAGATTCTAGACTGTTTACAATTACAGGTAAATAGTAAAAATACATTGCCTAATTTTTAATAGTGAATTATAGTATTGTATTACATTGATCATTAACATTCTGCTTTTGCAACCTTTTTGCACTTATTCAAATTTTTGAAAATACACCAAATCTCATAGCACTCTAATGCCCCGGACACACGGTCGAACTTTGTTCGGACATTCCGACAACAAAATCCTAGGATTTTTTCCGTCGGATGTTGGCTCAAACTTGTCTTGCATACACACGGTCACACAAAGTTGTCGGAAAATCCGATCGTTCTAAACGCGGTGACGTAAAACACGTACGTCGGGACTATAAGCGGGGCAGTGGCCAATAGCTTTCATCTCTTTATTTATTCTGAGCATGCGTGGCACTTTGTCCGTCAGATTTGTGTACACACGATCGGAATTTCCGACAACGTATTTTGTTGTCGGAAAATTTTATCTCCTGCTGTCCAACTTTGTGTGTCGGAAAATCCGATGGAAAATGTCCAATGGAGCCCACACACGGTCGGAATTTCCGACAACACGCTCCGATCGGACATTTTCCATCGTAAAATCCGACCGTGTGTACGGGGCATTGAATTGTAAGCTCTAAGGAGCAGGGCCCTCTGATTCCTACTGTATTAAAGTGTATTGTATTTGTACTGTCTACTCTCAAGTTGTAAAGCGCTACGTAAATTGTTGGCGCTATATAAATCCTATATAATAATAGCACAATTCATTTTTTATTCCATTCAACGTGCACCTTTCATTTTTCTGTAGGGTTTTTCATAATAAACATGTACATCTATACAACTTCACAAATCAGTGACAGCCTCCTCTCCCAAAAAAAAGGGGTTATGTATTTACTGAGAATGGAGCATTCCTGGCACATTAACTATTTTATAGCTGTGAAGTCTTATTGCCCCTATAGTAGAAAGATTTTGTACAATACAGTGCTGAAGACCTGTGTTTCAACTAAATATCTTTGAAGCTGTATGACTCATCTCAACACTGGTGTCACATAATGTAGGAGAGCAAGCGATCACATCATAGGTCATGGAAATAGAGCACAGACATGAGAAGGCACTATGGAGCACTTGCCAGTCAGTAATTCACAGTTTATGGTTAGAACTAAGAGAGTACTACTGTATGTATAGCCAAACTCCCTTAACTTTACCACCCAGAGCCATTCCAAAGTTTTATTAATGGAAGATGTACTTCTCAGACAGGTTGGTGTAGGAAGGAGGGTGGGTTAATCATTTCCACCTCCCTGAAGCTGCATTTTCTCAATATTGGCTGGTCACCATGAAATTATGGTAGCCAGGTTGCAAACATCAAAAAGTTACTCAGGATGGGGGATTATAAAAAGCACTTTCAAAATCAGAAATAACACTTATAAGACTACTTTTGGGTGGTTTATAGCACTGTATACCCCGACTTTAACTTCAAAAAAACCTGCTAAACCCATTGTGATATTGCTGGACCCTGCCACTGTGGAAAAAGAAGTATATTTGTCCAGAATGTCTATGGAGAAAACTGATTTTGTAACTCCCAAATTGAATTCTGTAGCCCAGAGGCTTTGTAGAGTTTTGAGAGGAATGAAGCCTCTAACCCTGTTTTCACATCTTTATGGAGACCAGCAGCAATCAAGGAGCTTTCTGTGATTTAGGGCTCCTTTGCCTTGAAGAAAAGCTGCTGCAGGAGCAGAGTATGTATGTTAAAGACACGGGGGAGTGTCAACCCTGGCTTTAAGGAGAGATGGCCAGATCTGACCAGGCTATCGCCTGAGAAGCATTAGGAGACAGTGTGTCTTTAGGCAGCACCTGTGAAACCAAGGTAGGCATTTTATTGGTCACAAAGTAGGCTGAGACAAAGTGGCGAGTCTGTATAGAGATGTATGTTCTGATGCTGAAATTCCCTGCCAGGGTAATCCTGTGAATTAATTATTTAAATAAAGTGTCCTAAAAGATCTAAAAATGTACTTCCCAGGCTGGTCTGAACTTAATGGAAAAACAATACACTTGGGTAAAGCCTCTGCAATATTACACTGCTGGCCCTTACCATCATCTACTTATGAAAATGTCAGTTGCCTAGCTGTCCTGATGACCCCTTCTTACCCTCTTTAAAATTTGTAGCCACTCACCTTGAGCAAGTTTTTGGATTAGCGGCTCAGATGTTTTCAGCAGCATATGTATTATGACTCAAAGTACTGAAGCAAGCCAGAGACAGCGAGGAATCTAACATTTCTAAAGGTCAAGAATGGCGGTCTACATATTTATTATTAAAGGTTTTCTTTCAGTAAACCTGTCTATAGAGTCGTTCTGAAGGCACAGCTTTTTAATACATTGGAAACTGGTAAAATGCTAGCTTCCTGGCTGTGTCTGGCTTAAACACGTTTGAGTCACAGATCAGGAACAAACATATTGTAAATGATTTTCAGAATTCCTTCTATCCAAACGTGTTCCAGGTCAAAGACTAAGAAAGCATTGTAGCCAAAGCATTAGGAAACCAACATTATCAAAGAACATTATCAAAGGGAAAGGTACTGTAGGAAGTGGTAGCCAGCATAATAATTTTATGAAAAGTGTAAAACCTCTTCAGTAATCTTATATTCTGTCCTTTTTTTTAGCACAGAATGTATTTCTTAAAGTGTTTGTTAGCCCAAAAATATATATTGATCTTTTTTTTTTTTTTAAAGCATGTTATACAGCACAGTGCTTGTGCTGTCTAATTTGGCCCCCTGTAACACCTGGCTGATCCTGCCTGGCTATGCCCTCCCTCCTGTAAACTGACTACGACAATCAGGGCTGCTGAGCCCTGACACCTTGGTCAGAGTACATGCCTCCATCAGCCGCAGCCTGCTCTCCTGTGTCTGTGTCTCCCTCTGTCCTCCTCCCCCCTCCCCTCCTTGCCTGTCAGCTCCCCGATCCTCCCCTCCTGCACTAAAAATAGCGATTTTCTTTAATAGTTCCCTCTGATATAGAACAGTAAGATCCCCAGTGGATGTCCTTTATAAAAATATGCGGTATAATAGCTTACTTCAGAGCGCCATTTGGCGCTCACATGACTGCCTGCCCATCTCCTCCTCTCCCGGCTGACGTCAGCAGGGGTTTCCCAGCACCTCTCCCTGCAGCTATCACATCGGGAGAGGAGACCAGCGGGCAGTCAGCTAAGCGCCAAATGGGGCCCTGAAGTAAGCCATTATACCACATATTTTTATCAAGGACATCCACTGGGGACCTTACTGTTCTATATCAGAGGGAACTATAGCAGAAAATGTTTTACCTTCACAAACACTTTGAGCACTTGAGGTGTGGATGAGGGAACAAAATTTTGGATTCAACTTGTCACATTTGTTTAATCACTTTTGGAAGGAAATGGACTTATAAATGATCGGATTTGGATCACAATTTCATTATTATTTATTGAAGTTTATTTGAGCATCTGTTTCTGAATTATCTTGGGTGTTGTATTATTCACATATTATAGGTTTTAAATTGATCTATCAACAGCTGACACAACATATGGTTATTACATTAGTTAGGTAGCATAGAATAGGTTTGTGTGAGTGTGTATATATATTTCTATTAAAAATAATTTTAGGAGCAGTTGGACGTTTTTTTTCAGCTGCCCCTGAACTCTCCTCTTATATTATCTATGTACACAGGGTCGTTTATAGTCGTTTCTAGGCAGTTGAGTTTAGAAGCATTTTTTGGAACGCAAAAAAATGTGTGCAGGAAAGATGTTCAGAGACATTTGAAATGCTGAATGCCTGTAACAGCTTGTAAACACGTGCACAGGTGTTTACAGGCGTTTTTCATTTTTGGCTATTTGAAAAATGCGGCATGTAAACACGTCAAAACTGACGTTTCAAACATCGCTTACTATCCCTCAAGTTAAATTGTTCAGGAGAGGTTGTAAAAATGCCCTGTGTTCATGATGAAGTCTAATCGTTTAGTTGTCAAAACAGATAACATAAAAAATAGACATAAACAATGTGTATATCATGGGGCCTCAATAAAACATAAAAGTAAACATCAAGGATGCAAAAGCAATGATATGAGGTAAAAATCACCTCTGTAACCTACCTTCAGGGACCTCCTATCCATCCCTCTTCCTACGTGGTTTCTTTCCCCTCCTTGTTGTAAACCCCTTCCCCTCCTTATTTTTCATATTACCTTTTTAATTCTATAGTTTAACATACCATAATATAATGCTGATATTAGGCTCCAAATCAGCGGTAGATTAACCATAATGTTCCACTATTAAAAAGAGCACCAAATATACTAGAGACTCTACCAGAGGCGTAACTAGAACCTTTAGGGCCCCAGTGCAAGAAACCATGAAGGGCCCCCCTGACCTCGTCCCTCTGCCCCTGCCACTCATCCAGGGCACTTTACTCCCATTGCGAGCTGTGGGATCTCCCTCCGCCTAGCAGTTCACTTCCCGAGTCTATACAGTGGAGAGGGGAGGGGCTTCTGACCCGGGCAAGTATTGATTTCAGTGTACAAGCAGAGTGAATAACTTGTTCACTGAAGCCAATACCTGCCTAGGTCAGGGACCCCTATAGTTGCCAACATTTCAAATAAGTTTTTAGGGACACCTTTTTTTAAAGAGGAAGTAAACCCTCCTGCAAAAAAAAAAACTAAAAACACACCCTGCAAGATAAAAGCATAATGAGCTAGTATGCATAGCATACTAGCTCATTATGATCTACTTACCTGAGAACGAAGCCCCCGCAGCCGTCCTCGTCTCCCCCTCAGGCCGCCGATATCCCGCCAGGGCTTGCTTCCAGGTATCACGGCTCCGGCGCTGTGATTGGCCGGAACCGCGATGATGTCACTCGCGCCCATGAGTGTCATTGCTTCGGTTGGCTAAAGTGCGCATGTGCTGCATGACGTCGGCACATGCAAATACAGGGATATCTCCTAAACCGTGCAGGTTTAGGAGATATCCAGTGCAGCTACAGGCAAGCCTAATTATAGGCTTGCCTGTAGTTTAAAGTGGTTGTAAAGGGTTTACAACCACTTTAATGCATGTCCAGAAAGCCATTGGAGGCAGGGCATTTAATTTAATTAGGGACGGGGCATTCATTTAATATGGGTACAGTTCTACAAGAACTGTAAAATTAACATATTTATGTGTTGGTGAAGATTTCCTCTTCTCTAAGACCACTTTCACACGGCTGTTTGATCAGGTCCACTGGTCAGTTTTTCAGGCGGACCTGATTGGACACTCCATTCACCTCTATGGAGCGGCGGATGTCAGCAGTGACATGTCTGTTGACACCCACTTCTATCCGATCCAATCCTGTCCATGAAATCCAGACGGATGGTGACCCTATTTTCTATCTGTCTGGAGGATTGGATCAGATGGGAATGGATGAAAACAGACAAGCGGTCCATTTTCATCTGATCTCCCATAGAGGAGAGCGGGGCTCTGATAGGTCTGTCCTCGCACAGTGAGCAGAGATGGACCTGTCATCCGCCTGCTTAGTGGGGATCAGTTGATCGATCCCCCACTGAGCAAAGTGGAGTTTGCCGGGCTCTAAAGTTTATTGTTTAACTTTTGTGACATCTGGTTAATAGTGGGGAGAGATGCTGCTGTAGGGACCCAGGACATCCCATGAGAGATTTAGAGTACATTCTCTGAGTGCTCAGTGCATGTATGTATTATTATTGTCACTAGGACATTAGGATCCTATATGAAATATTATCGTAAAATGCATGAAGATGTGAAAACTTGCTAAAGTGACCATATATACCGTGACTGTACTTTTATATTACTTTCATGGTAATGCGAAAATGCAGATATTTAGTTGGATTTCCTATCGTAGCTGATTATAAACTATAATAATAAACCCAAATAAATATCCACGTTCACATTAACAATAAATAAAAAAATATCAGTTACACTGTCACAGTATATATGGTGACTTTAGCAATTTTTTACATTTTCATACATATTAGGAACATCTCCATTGGAAGCCTAATGTCCCAGTAACAATAATAATCAAATAAATCTGTAATCTTGTTCAATGACAGCAAAGTGGTACAATGGCTGGCAGGGGAGAAGATGCTGAGGTTCCATCTATTTTAGTTAAGGGTGGAGGTGTACATTTGTAATGTAATTTTTATAAGGTGATGCTGGTGAGATAAAAGCCAGAGGAGTTGTGCTGAAATAGACCTGTATAGCAAGGAGATCAGCTTATGCAAACAAATAATTCAATGACTAAATGAAACCTAGCAAAGTTTAATCTGGTGTGCCAATCTGATTTACTTCTATCAGAATATCTCCACTGTCTGCTCCAGTCTCTCACAGGGTCTGTCCATGCAGCTTGAGCCTCACACCTGCACCAGAAGGTGGACCGGGCGCCATCACATTTGAGGCTGGCCACACCCCCTCCTCGAGTCCAGCCCAATAAAAATGCAAGCCTCGGCAGGCTCCGCCTCTGGCATGTTCTGCAGGAGTAGCAGAGAGCGCACCCGAGAGCCACCTGATCTGCTGCTGGAGAGGAGTTTGTGATCTCCACAGATCGGGACAGTTGGCAAGTACGGAGGCCCCTTCCCTCTGCACTGTATAGAGAGGAAAGTGAACTGAACGCCAGAGGGAGATCCCACGGCTTGCAGGCACCACAGAGCTGCCGATCGCCGCCCCTCCACTGCGTAGTGAAGTGACAACTGGACGTGATGCTGGGTCCTGGGGCCTCCCACTGTGGCGGAACGGCAGGGCCCAGTCGCAAGTGTGACTGGTGCAACCCTGATTGTTCCGCCACTGGACTCTACATAGATTTATATATATATGGTAGATTCTTTAAACTATACAAAATAGGGGATTGGCGCTGTTCACTGTTAAAATAATAGTAAAAAACTCTCACCAAGGGAAGAACTGCGCTACAGATCTGAGTAAATAAATTAAAAAACGGTGAAAAAAGTGTACTTCAATACGTATAATCCCACAAAATGGTATATATAAATCCACGAATAAGACTAAAAGTACCAATAAGCATACAAACTGCTTGAAGTGAAAAAAATAAAAATAAAAAATAAAAATATATACAGAAAATAAAGATGAATAATAGATCAAATATACAAAGATCACACAAAATCCAAAAAATAATAATAATAATAATAATAAAAGATGTATATATATTAAAGAAGTGCCCTGAAAAACAAATCAGTGATAAACTATCCAAATGGTGTTATACCAATTATGTGTTTTGAAATCTAAATGGTGATCATATAAAAAGTGGAACAAAAAAGTTTTTTGTGCATTTAAAATTGTGATCACATACCAAGTTGAGCAAAAATAAAAAAATTAATAAAAATATTAGAAATACTAAAAAACACAGCATTGATAGTCCGTGCATACAAAATTTCAAAAAAGTGTCCGTGCATACAGAAATTACAGAAGTATCAAAAATGTGATGTATATATCAAAAAATGTCCTGTGTATATGAAAAATCCTTGTGCAGAAATCTGATATGTCTCCAAATGGTTCCGGATGTATCTGTTGAGATTGGTGTGAACCGTCCTATATGGAGCCCCCACTAGTGTCCCCATTCACCGGAACGCCTAACCCCTGCAGGGGTAATAGGCATGTAGACGTAAATCCGATGGTCCAAGCGGTCGAAGTCCCCTTCACCGACTTCTCTCCACTTGTGTCACCAGTGTGATCTTAATGGCATCCACCGGGATGAAATTCCATATACAGGGAGAAGAGAAGAGCCTCATAGCATAAATCCAAAGATTACTTTATTTGGCTTTTTTAAAGCTTACATTAAAAAATGAGAACAAAAAACTAGCAGCTCTCTGCCGGCTGGCTCCACGCCAGAAGCCGCTGACAGTGAAGTGGTAGCGGCGTGCGTTCCATGGCCCATCTACCAAAAACCGGAAGTAAACAGCATAAACAGAAGGTAAAGCGACGTATGCGTACCAAGTGGCCACGCCTTACGCGTTTCATCATCAAGATGTAATCTGAGGCGTCATCTGAGATGACATGGCACACTCACATTAAAAGAAATCAACAATAATGAACAACCCTATATAAATAAGCCAAATACTCATATACAACACTATATAAAAGATGAACAGTGCTATTAAGTATACATCAAAATAGCATATAAAAATAATAAAGGAAACAAAATACCAACAAATACAAAAAGCATAAAAAACATTTTGATTGTAAATTAATATATACAGTACTCACTTTAAGCAATGATTCCATGGGCATAAAAATATTATATATAAATAAGTGAATAAATAAATGATTCAATGAATATAAATCAGGTTTTTACCTTATATCAGTGGTAGATTCAATTCTATATAAATTCCTGAGAACAGTACCTAAAAAGTTAAATATACAGTAAACCTTTCCAAACCTCACTAGCGGCAACAACATTTTATTGTACCTAGATAAAAAAAATACACAATAAATTATATTCAATATTGCTTATTGCTTGTTTTTGTGTGGCCTAATCAGTATGTAGACCACATTGTGTACCTCAAGGTTCTCGTTGAAGCCATTTGGGGACATAGTCCCTTACTTATAGATCCCAAAGGTTTTTATTCTACATAGAAGGGAGAACATTTTGTTGGCTCAATATCCAACAAAATAGCCAAGACTTTCAAACATCCGATATCCTTACTGTGAAACCAAAGAAAATGTCAAGGCACATCGTGCTTGTCTGACCCTTCTTGATTGAGTCTGCGATGTTTGCTGACTCGTTTGTGCAATGTGTGTGTAGTAAGGCCTATATAAAGAAGGTTGCAAGGACAACGTAAAATGTACATAACAAACTCAGATGAACAGGTAGTAAATTGATTGCTCTGAAATATATTTCCTTCTCTACCGACCATGATGGATGGATTGACAGGTAAAGCATCTTATTTTCTTACACTGGAAGATGCCAGTCCTATGGTCAAAGTATGACAGAATGTCCGTAGACCTACATGTACTATGAATTTTTAACCTACTGAGAGCCATCATGTTCTTGAGGGTCCGCGCCCTGTTAAATATGGTAAAGTAGGACCTAGCTTTGGGTCAAGGTGAAGAATGTGCCAATGTTTATGAATAATCCTAGTAATGGCCTTATATTTATTGTTAAAACTCTAATAATCCTA
The DNA here is from genome assembly GCA_037952925.1 of Lithobates clamitans. Classification (NCBI taxonomy): domain Eukaryota; kingdom Metazoa; phylum Chordata; class Amphibia; order Anura; family Ranidae; genus Lithobates; species Lithobates clamitans. The sequence continues at coordinate 8,200,548 of JBBGZY010000323.1, read as the reverse complement.
ATTGAATTATTGTCCTGAATTAATTATAATATTTTCTTTTGGCAGGGAGGATACATATTTTTTTACCTTTTTCTTTAAATTTATTTGCGAGAGTCTTAATTTGCTTAATATAATCTTCCATTCTGGAACAATTTTTTGTCAATTAAATTGTCCGCCTGGAATATTATTCCACCATGATGGATGATGGCAGCTGGAGCAATCCAAGTAGGCATTTCCTACTATCAGTTTGCAGTAGTTTCTGGTGACCATAACCATATTGTTGTGGGACAATTCTAGATCTAGAAAGAACAATCTGTTTGGATCAATGACATAAGTAATTTGTAGCCCTAGGGTATTATTGTTGCAATGGGACACAAAGGAGGAGAAATGATCTAGAAATGTACCTCCAATAGTAGGCTATGTATCCGGAGAAGGGGTTGTTGTTCCAGTTGTATAACTCCTCCCAGTTTCCCATTGCAACATTGGCAAAACATGGAGTAAAATTGGCTCCCATGGCAGTGCAATTGGTTTGTAGGTAAATTTCATCAAAGAACACAAGATAATTATGCTCCAGGCAAATTTTGGTGCTACTGAAAACAAATTGTGTCTGTTGTGAATTAGTTAAAAATATACTGCAATGCTATTAAACCAACACAATGGGGAATGGAGGTATAAAGTGAAGTTACAACAAAAGGTGTCCAAAAATATCCATTCTTCCATCTATACTGTTTAAGAATATCTACAGTGTTGACGGAAAGTATTCAGACCCCCTTAAATTTATCACTCTTTGTTATATTGCAGCCATTTGCTAAAATCATTTAAGTTCATATTTTTTTCCTCATTAATGTACACACAGCACCCCATATTGACAGAAAAACACAGAATTGCAGATTTATTAAAAAAGAAAAACTGAAATATCACATAGTCCTCAGTAAGACCCTTTGCTCAGTATTTAGTAGAAGCACCCTTTTGATCTAATACAGCCATGAGTCTTTTTGGGAAAGATTTAAAGTGGATGTAAACCCGAAAAAAAGCCCAGTCTTGCCACACAGAGTTAAGTCAGAAATACACAGAAGAAAATGCATATTGACAAGGGGAGTGTAGAGGTGGGCGGGGAGTATACTGACATCACAACTCCACCCACCGAGCTCCAGACAACAGACCCACCCACAGAATCTGCAGTTTTTCAGCTCTCATAACAGACAGAGGAGAGACATTTGACAGGTAAAGATACATGCAGGAGGCATGTATATCCTTATAGATAACCCCTATGGCAGTAGTTTAGAAAGGATGACATTGGGTTTACATCCACTTTAACAAGTATTTCACACCTGGTTTTGGGGATCCTCTGCCATTCCTCCTTGCAGATCCTCTCTAGTTCTGTCAGGTTGGATGGTAAACGTTGGTGGACAGCCATTTTTAGGTCTCTCCAGAGATGCTCAATTGGGTTTAAGTCAGGGCTCTGGCTGGGCCATTCAAGAACAGTCACAGAGTTGTTGTGAAGCCACTCCTTCATTATTTTAGCTGTGTGCTTAGGGTCATTGTCTTGTTGGAAGGTAAGCCTTCGGCCCAGTCTGACGTCCTGAGCACTCTGGAGAAGGTTTTCGTCCAGGATATCCCTGTACTTGGCTGCATTCATCTTTCCCTCAATTGCAACCAGTCGTCCTGTCTCTGCAGCTGAAAAACACTCCCACAGCATGATGCTGCCACCAACATGCTTCACTGTTGCGACTGTATTGGACAGGTGATGAGCAGTGCCTGGTTTTCTCCACACATACCGCTTAGAATTAAGGCCAAAAAGTTCTACCTTGGTCTCATCAGACCAGAGAATCTTATTTCTCACCATCTTGGAGTCCTTCAGGTGTTTTTTAGAAAACTCCATGCGGGCTTTCATGTGTCTTGCACTGAGGAGAGGCTTCCGTTGGGCCACTCTGCCATAAAGCCCCGAATGGTGGAGGGCTGCAGTGATGGTTGATTTTCTACAACTTTCTCCCATCTCCCGACTGCATCTCTGGAGCTCAGCCACAGTGATCTTTGGGTTCTTCCTTACCTCTCTCACCAAGGCTCTTCTCCCCCGATAGCTCAGTTTGGCCGGATAGCCAGCTCTAGGAAGGGTTCTGGTCGTCCCAAACATTTTCCATTTAAGGATTATGGAGGCCACTGTGCTCTTAGGAACCTTAAGTGCAGCAGAATTTTTTTTGTAACCTTGGCCAGATCTGTGCCTTGCCACAATTCTGTCTCTGAGCTCTTCAGGCAGTTCCTTTGACCTCATGATTCTCATTTGCTCTGACATGCATTGTGAGCTGTAAGGTCTTATAGAGACAGGTGTGTGGCTTTCCTAATCAAGTCCAATCAGTATAATCAAACACAGCTGGACTCAAATGAAGGTGTAGAACAATCTGAAGGATGATCAGAAGAAATGGACAGCACCTGAGTTAAATATATGATAGCTTCCTATGGGGGCACTTGTCGGGAGGAGGAGCCAGTAACGGTGGAGAGGGGACCCACAAAGAGGAGGACCGGGGCTGCTTTGTGCAAAACCATTACACAGCGCGGGTAAGTATAACAAGTTTATTATTTTAATGAATGACAAAGCTTGTGCTGGGAAGCTGTCATATACGCGACAGCTTCCCGCACAGTACCCTATCGCATACCTCCCAACTTTTGAACTTCAGAATGAGGGACACTTGAGAGAGGAAGTGTCCCTACGCACCCTGTGGCAAAAATTGTTGTGGCCAAATTATTAAGTGACGGGCTTATGGAGTGTATAAATATAAATAGGTGGTGCTGCGCTAATCCTAAATGTATATACTAGAAAATAAATTATATAAATATAAGTAAGAGTGGTTCTGATCAAATTTGATATAAAAAGAATAAGTGAAAGGAATTGTATAAAATAGTGACAATCGGAGATGGTGAGACTAATAGCAGTGATAATAAATAAGAAACATGAAAGCATAATCATAAATAACCATAACCTAAAAAGTAATCATCACCAGAGATTCAATAGCTAGTACATAAAAAATATATATATAAGTGTAAAGGATGTTGATAAATGAGGAAAGTATATCCGCTTGGGTAGGTTAAAATAACACTAAACACAGTGATAAATACTATAAACAAAGAACCAACTCATAAAGTGACACTGTGCAGCAGAGTAGAAATAAATACAGCGTGAATGGCAACAAGCAATGCCTGAAGTGACAATGTGCAAACAAACGTTCAAACAAAAGTTCATCAAAAATGTCCCAAATAAGTTTCTTTGAATTCAGATAGTCCCACAATAAATTATTTCAATTAGATCAAACGTGGTAATCGCAACATCTTAACATGCAATGGTTGCGGTTGGATGTGCTCAAACTAAATCAAATCTTGTGCCTCTTCATGTAAACACACACACAAGTGAAAGGTGGCCCCTTACCTTAAGGTAATAGGGCAAAAGCATATGAAAAGAAAGCACTTTTGGAGGTATCCACCTATGGAATCCACCGCATCCCTCACCGTCCTGGGTCCAGGGTATGGTTCTCACAGGTATAGTGCAGGGGGGTATGTATAGGAAGATAAAGCAGGATGGACCCAATAGTGTGATATTGTTAACTGCTTTTCTGCAGTAATTTGCCATAAAATGTGATCTGATCCTCCTTTAGGTCACAACAATAGACAAATGCAATGTGCTTAGGCGAGGGGGTGTTAGATGTACTAGCAGATTTAAATATTCTAACAAACTGAAGCCAAACTCCAGCTCACACTTTTTAATCAGTAACAGCAAACAGTCTTTTCCTTTTGGGATAAAGGTTTTACATGAATAAATAAAAGCTGATCATTTTAATCACCCCTGCCAGTGTTAAAAGATCCCTTTCATCCATGTAAATGGATACATTCTGCTGGAGAGTTTGTGCTTTTGAAAAACAACAGACTTACTGGCAGGATCACCAGATGAAAATAAAGGAAAGGTAGTCTTAAAAAGAAAATGATGGTAGACATCACATCTAAGAATTGGTAAGCTGCAATATTATAAATGTTTTCTTTTGGGTTTGATATAATTTTAAAGTGTAACTAAACCCAATTCATTGGATGCGGTGGCTGCAGTACTTTTCTTTATTTCAATCTTTTACTCTTTTATTTAACACAGCTCCTTGGTGACTATGAACACTCCTCCGCTGTATCTATGAAGGAGCAACTTAACCACTCTTGGACAGCAGCATTAGCAGTCAATGGAGTTGCTAGTGTTAAATTCATTAGTAGATTAAGATGGACTTTACATAAGCGACCAACAAATTAAAGCTACATTTTTGCTGGACAGCTTGGTCTGTTAAACGAAGCTGAAAGACAACATACCTAGAGCTAATTTACATTAGTATTGCTTACTGTTCACACTGCTCTGATACAAACTGAAGCCACGGGCCTTAAGCTACTTTCACCCTTGCAAAACACTAATGCCCCGTACACACGGTCGGACTTTGTTCGGACATTCCGACAACAAAATCCTAGGATTTTTTCCGACGGATGTTGGCTCAAACTTGTTTTGCATACACACGGTCGCACAAAGTTGTCGGAATTTCCGATCGACAACCACGCGGTCACGTACACCACGTACGACGAGACTAGAAAAGGCCGGTTCAGAACCAAGCGCGGCACCCTTTGGGCTCCTTTTGCTAATCTCGTGTTAGTAAAAGTTTGGTGAGAGACGATTCGCGCTTTTTCAGACTCGTGGCTTTCAGATCGTTTTCTGACGTTCAGTTTGTGCTTGTGGGTTTGTATCTGCTCTTCAGTGCGTGCAGTCAGTTCGTATTGGAGTTTTCTGTGCGATCTTGTCCGCTCGTTGCTGTTTTTCAGGTCGCTCTTCACAGGCCTTGCTGTTCTTCAGTGCGTTCTGTTACTTCGTTCTGAGCAGCCAACCGTTTTCTAGCCATGTTGCGTATGCGTACTCCTCGTAGAGTTCGTGCTGTGCGGGGGCTTGGTGTTGGGGTCCTGACCTTGACACAAGTCCAGTCCATGAACAGGGTGGGGAGGAGTTCATGGACCAAGAATTGGTTGCTTCAGCGTGACCAGTTCTGTCACATGCCTTTGCTCCGTGAGATCTGTGAGAATAATCCTGATGATTTCAGGAACTTTCTCAGGATGACGGACCCCGTGTTTCACCGTCTGTTGGCTTCGCTGACCCCCTATATTAGCAGGCAGGATACCTGCATGAGGCAAGCCATCACTCCGGAGCAGAGGTTGGTCGCTACCTTGCGGTATTTGGCCACAGGGAGAAGCCTGCAGGACTTAAAGTTCTCGACAGGCATCTCCCCCCAGGCTCTGGGGATCATTATCCCAGAGACCTATTCTGCCATCATCCAGGTCCTGCAGAAGGAGTATATGAAGGTAAGATTTTTATCCTTTTATCTCACATTTTATTGTATTGAATGTTTGATAATATATTGTATTTCTTTCCTCATTCCCTAATTACCATGCTTGTAATATGCTGTGAATGTCCCCTTTGTCCACATGCATGCTGGATTTTTCTGTAATTATTATTTTAGGTCCTTCATACATATTTGCCCTTCAATAACCTCCCCAGCATGGTGTCTCCTGCCCTATATTCACCTCATGTAGTCACTTAACAATGTATTTTATCAGCTCCATAGTAGTGCTTTACCCCAAACACCCCCTAAAATGTTTGGAAATGTTATTTTTGCTTTAAATTCAGGCAGAGTGCCAGAGGCTTTTTTTTTATTGTTGTCCCCAAATTTTTTGTAACCCTCCCTCCCCCAACTGCTAAGTCAGCTGATCCCAATTCTCTATCCTCAATCATCTATCTGCTGACTTTGCCAAACCCATACACACTATACCCATCTCTTTACTGGTCAGATTTATGGATGAATTCCCCAAAGCATGTAGTGCAAGGGCCTGCCTGTATACTTTCCAATGGTACTGTTTAAAGTTTTTGTATCCTATTATTATCTTGATAGGTAATAGCAGAATGTTCAAATGTCCTCAAATGTGTACAGTGTGTATTTATATCTTTGTATTATGACACTTCTTACCTGTCCAGTGGGCTGCCAATAGTGTAACTAAGGAGGGGCTGTTCCAAGTAATACCCTGTATTTAGGCATTCATCTCTCAATGAAGTGAAGAGGGTTACCTGTCCAAGAGTTCCCCCCCCCCCCATAATGTTAGAAATGGCCCATGAGAGGGGGGAGGGGGAATATGATAGGTGTACCTTATACTTTGGCCTTGTTAAATTCCCCTTAGTAAATGCTATCTGGAGGTTGCCCCATAATGTTTGTGTCTAATCTGCTTGCCATGTTTCTGTGAAAAAATAGTAAGGTTTATTTTTTTTTCCTCAACAGTTTCCTTCAACACCACAGGAATGGCAGACTGTGGCCTCCCACTTTGCCCAGCGGTGGGACTTTCCTAATTGCGGAGGGGCAATTCATGGGAAACACGTCCACATCGTCCCACCACCCAACTCGGGGTCGTACTATTATAAATTACAAGGGGTTTAATAGTACAGTGATGTTGGCGGTGGTGTCGGCAAATTACAAGTTCTTGTATGTGGACGTGGGGAAGAATGGCCGGATGTCCGATGGTGGAGTGATCGCCCAGACGGAGTTCTACAGGCGTCTCCAGAATGGCAGCTTGGACTTGCCACCTCCAGAGGACAATGTTGAAGGTCTCCCATTTGTTTGTTGCTGATGAAGCATTTGCGCTGGGGGACCACCTGATGCGGCCATTCCCGATGAGGACCCTCACCCCGGAACAGAGGGTTTTTAATTATCGGCTGGCCAGAGCCCGAAGAGTGGTGGAGAACACATTTGGAATCCTGGCCAGCCGGTTCCGATTATTTCTGACACCCATCCATATGGCGGAGTATAAACTGAACCATATAATACTTGCCTGCTGTGTTCTCCATAATTTTTTAAGAAAACATTCAGCCAACTATGCTGGCTCAGTTGGGCCTGAGGCCGGAATCCCTAATCCATCAACACTGACGGCGCTTGAAAGTGGCCGTCCTGGCTTGCCCTCCCTGAATGCCCGTGATGTCCGGTTACGCTACCTGGAGTTCTTTGCGGGTAGGGGGGCTATCAATATGCCAATCTGTGACACCTTTTTCAAATAAAAAACAACCAAAAGAAATTCTTTGTGGACATTTACTGCTTGTGTTTGTTTTAGCTGACCCTGACAGAAATGTGTTGAGTGCAGAAAATGTCGTGATTGGGTAACCTTATAAAAAACAGTGTTGGCTGGTACTTCCTAAATGCAAAAACACATTTCACTCCAAGTGCACTTGCAACTGCACTGAACCTGCACTTGTAGTGCAAAGAGGATTTGCCCTTAGGAAATAACCCCCATTTTTGCATAAAACAGCAATTACATCACCCCAAAAGTGTTGTAGTGTTGAGACAATAATCCACACATTCTTGAGTAAGGCACTTTTTTATACCTGCACAATCACATGTGCATTTCCCAAAGGTTTTTAAAACAAACCAACATGTTTGTTGTATAACAATGTTTGCAGTAGCATTATGAAAAATCAAAATATCCTTTTCAGATAAAGCAGGCCTGTGTAAAACCAACAAGAAAGCCAAAAAACTTGAACTTACAAAGTTCACATTAGGTAAAACCTGAAGGCTATATCAGACATCAGTATTTAGGAACTGGGTTTGATATAGCGTTCAGATGGGGGGAAATCACCCCTGGAAAAGCCAAATTTGGAAGATGCACACCAATTTACGAATGTCAACATGTGCTATCTGCCATCAGGGGGGATCAAGGGACGTGTTTTGGGGGAGCAAGCCCTTCCTCATCGCTACTTTATAATTGAGGATGGGGTTGCACCCCCAAAACGCGTCCATTGATATCCCGTGATGGCAGATAGCACATGTTGGCACACTGTGTGCATCCTCCAAATTTGGCTTTTCTAAACATTTAAAAAATTTTGGTACGATAAAACAGGTGATTTTGTGGGGTTTAAATTCGCCCCAAAACATCAATGATGTTATTATTTTTTTTAATAACATCACTGATTTGTTGCTGGATGTTTTGCAATTGGAGATTACACCCCATGATCTCCCCGATCAGTATCTGGGCACTTTCAGATGTAAAGCGTTCTGGATCACGATCACCTAAAAAGAGATAAAGAACAAAAAAAAGGTCTCAAAAATCTGCCACCAGCCATCTCTTTTACCTGAGCCTGTGGTCGCAGACACTCACCTGTTGTGGTGCCAATCTCCACCACATCTTCTTCTTCCTCCTGCTCCGCTTGGGTTGGGGGTATTTCCCCTTCTTCCAGAGGGGGGGGGTCTCTGGTCTCCTGGGATGAGGGGTGTCCGAGTCTTTTCTCCCCTATGTAAAACAAAAATGGTATACTTAGCACACAGATATTTGATGGCAGAACGAGAAATAGGAAACATTGCTTGGAAGTGGGGTACAATTGTCTATTTTAGCAGAGTTCCAAGATGTATATTTTTTATTGCCCTTTGTCAAGCTGCAATACTTTACCTGTTTGGTACAAGCTTCACAGATGTAGCCCCCCCTATAGTATACACTGGAGCACCTGTGTGGCCCCCCCTAATAAAAATGGTGTTCTTGTGTGCCACACTAGTGCTCCAGTGTCCAGATGTGAAAACAGCTGCTCAGTGTCCTCTCCTTACACACAATCTAGTTTGCATTTCATTCTAGTAACAAACCCATCTACACAAACAAATATTTGGCATCCAAGTAGGCCCCCAAAAATGTGTGAAAATGCATATGGCCTAAACAATGGTGTTCTAGAGGCCGAAAGAAAAATGTTTGATACGAACGAATAATGTGCCCATGAACATTAAAGTTGACCTTTTGAAACGTTACAACTAATAAAAGCATATGGAGCAGAACGAACGTAATAAAGACAGAAAGAATAGGAACACAGCACAACTACTTACTTTTTTGCAGCACTCTCCGGATCTTTCGGTACTGCTCTGGCTCTCTCAACTTCAGGTCCGACCACCGCTTCCTGAGCTGATCTTTAGACCTTCGTACCCCGAAATTCCGCTCTAGACTCCTGACCACTTTCGCCATGATCTTGGCCTTTCGGATGTTCGGGTTGGGGTAAGGCCCATATTTTCCTTCATAGTCGGACTTCCTCATGATGTCGACCATCTCCAACATCTCCCCAAACGACATATTTGTGGCCTTAAAACGTCTCCTTCTGGATCGGGACGTGCCTGGATCCGGGCTTTCCTCCTCCTCCTCCTCGTTGCTACAATTAGCCCGCACCTGCTGTATGTCCGCCATCATGCTCTTCCCCCACTGCGCCGAACGAAAAGGGGCGGGGAATACACTAGAAAGAATGTCAGGGGTGGGCGGAGTTACACGCATGCGCAGTGTATATAAAGCGTAACACGCATGCCTATTACGTTTGACCTGTGAGCGGAGGAAGGAGCATTGGACGCGGCGATCGTAAGAACGAAGGTAAGAGACAAACTTGTGCCTATACTGCTTCTAGATTGAGGCCTATATTGTAACAAGATTAGGAGAGTTTTGTGTGACATTAGGCTTTGTCTTGTGTTGTGTCTTGCAGTGAACATGGATATGGTACTGAAAGATAAGGACTTCATTTCAGTCTTCATAGAGATGCTAAGGGAGCTGCCCTGTCTGTGGGAGATTAAACACCCCCATTACAAGAACCAAGCAAAGAGGAAGGCAGCACTGGAGCAATTGTGTGAAATTGTGAAGCAGGTGATCCCCACGGCAGACATCACTTTTTTAAAGATTATCATTGGTGGCCTGAGGAGCACATATCTGAGGGAGCGCAATAAAGTCCTTGATTCGCAGAGATCTGGAGCAGCAGGTGACATCTATGTCCCCAGGATGTTGTACTACGACAGGCTGCATTTTCTGGCAGGCCAGACTGAACCCAGGCCATCCCTCTCCAGTCTTCCTTCCACGCTTCCTTCCCCCCCGGCTGAGGCTTCTGACGCTCAACCTGGGCCTTCCAGGCCACATGTGGAGGAGCCCAGATTGAGCCAGGTATAGCATTCCTCTAAATATTTCTGCTTGTCCAATCAATGATGTGAACTATATGTTAGTTGGGAGTACAAATTAAGGATTGTGATTGATGATGCAAAACATTACAACTATGTCCCTTTTTCATACACAGGGAAGTCTCAGCCAGGAGGTGGCCGGACCGAGCCGGCTGGCTGATCTGCAGGTCCCTCCACCCCCCCTGGAAACAGAAAGTGGCAGTAGGAGGAGTGCCCTAGAGGAGGCGGATATCAGATTCTTTTTGAGGGCTACAGAGGTCCTGGGAGCACCACACACCAGGCAGGAGAACATTGCTGCATTCATTGCCTATAAAATGCAGAGGATGGAGGAGGGCCAAAAAGCCATGTGTGAGGCCCTCATATCTGAGGCTCTGGCGAAAGGTGTGAGGGGCCAAATTACACCTCACACACAGCTTTGGGATGGTCCTCCTCCTCCTCCTGCAGGTCCTACTCCTCCTCCAGGTCCTACTTCTCCTCCTGCCACATCTCCAACTGCACAGCCACAGCCCGGAAGGAAGTGTGAAAGGAAGACCAGACAGTGAGGACCCTGAATCCAGTCTGGTGGGTCAAAAAATGCAGCCTCTTGTGGTACCACAGCCTGTCATCTGCTGCTATCCAAGTCTCTGTGAATCCCGGACCAGGCTGCCCTCCCTTACATATGGACTCCTCAGGCCACCAATTTTGATGTTGAAGAATCGATGTCTGCCATGGGGGTCCCAGGCTTCGCTAATTTCTCATGTTGATCCAGTGTTGCCTTCTTCTTTGTTTGGTTCTGATCCCTTAATAAAGGATTTTTGTTTTGAATTCTACTCTCCTATGTGTTTTACTTCAAAAAGGACAGTTGGTTTGTGAGGACTCAGGTACATTTCAAATATACAATGTGAAATGAACAAGGGACACCAACACCAAACAATCTCCTTGAGATTAAATAATAAAAGATATCAATGGTGTTGGGGTAACCTGACACACAAAACACACCCAAAAATATTCTGGAGTAAAAATAAAAATAACATTGAACAAAGATCAGCCTTGGAAAAAATCCAAACATTAAATAAAAAAAAAAAGGCTTAAAATCCAAAATAAAAAAAAATAAAAAATATAAAACTGTCAGATGTGACAACTAATAACAATATATTGAGGGAATCCCACTAAAACAACACAAATAAAAGTTTGTGAGAAGTGTGTGTGAATACGAGCAGCAAAACGACTTAATTCTTGTCACATTCTAAAGAAGAAGAGAGTGCGCTGTATTAAACCACTTTGAACATTGCAGCGTGACGAAAGTGCTGTATCCATTGCGAACGCTAAGTTTACCAGAACGAGCTGTCCCGTGTCGGAATTTCTTCTGAGCATGCGTGGCACTTTGTGCGTCGGAACAGGCCACACACGGTCGGAATTGACGCGATCGGATTTTGTTGTCGGAAAATTTTATCTCCTGCTGTCCAACTTTGTGTGTCGGAAAATCCGATGGAAAATGTCCGATGGCGCCCACACACGGTCGGAATTTCCGACAACACGCTCCGATCGGACATTGTCCATCGGAAAATCTGACCGTGTGTACGGGGCATATCGCAAACCATCAGGCCTATAGCATTACCACACGTTTAGGGCGGTAAAAAACGCACGCCAGATGCCCTCCAAATGATTTTTTTTTTTTTATGTTCATTAAGGGGGAAGCGTTTGTTTTTTTTCCACCTTACTGATATTTGATAATTGCTTGTCAAAGGCACTGTACATGCTACAGGCACATTAGCATAGACTTGATAGAAGGAGTTGACAAGCTCCAACTTCTCCTAGAAAGTCCGACGGAAGCCTTTCATCGTATATTCCGATCGTGTGTATGCCTCATCTGACTTTTTTTTTTCGAAAATTCTGACGGACCTAGAAATAGAACCTGTTCTAAATATTTACGACGGAACCAATTCCTATCGTCTGTATGCTGTTCCCACGGACCAAAAACGATGCATGCTCTGAAGTACGAAACGGAAGCGCTCGGTGTGGTAAAACTAGCGTTTGTATTGGAGCTAGCACATTCCTCACACTACTAATTCTGTGATCTTTTAATGCAGCGCATTCTTTTCTTCTTTATAATGCTAGAAGAATTAAGTTGTTTTGCTGCTCATATTCACACAGAGTTCTCACAAACTTATTTCTTCATTATTTATCCTGATCTCATGACTAATATTCTATGTTTTAAAAGCCGAATTTCCATAATAATGTTTACAATTATTTTTTATAGTCATCTTTTATAATTTTTTATTTCATCAAGATTTATTTTAGGATTACTTTTTAGTGATCTAGTAATTTTCTAGTGATCTCCATATAATTAGATTTTTTTGAGTGTCAAGTTACCACAATAACATTATTATCTTGTATTTTTTATTAACCTAGGTTGGTGTCCCTTGTTAATTTGACATTATCTTTTTGAAATGTACCTGCCTACTCACAAACAAACTGTCCTTTTTGAAGAAAAACACATAGGAAGGTATTTTCTGAAAATAAAATATACATTTCTTCTGGGTAACAAAATAAAGAGGAAGTCAACGCTGGAGAAACTTTGGGAATTTGCGAAGCCTTTTGGCCCCCAGGGCACACATCAAGTCTGTGGAAAAGAAAATTGGAAGCTTGAGGAGTCCATATAATAGGGAGCACAATCTGCTCCAGGAATCCCAGAGATCAGGACCAGCAGCAGATGACATGTTTGTCCCCAGCCTGCATCTTCTGTCAGACCAGACTAAACCCAGGACATCACTTTCTTTTCTTCCCTGCAGCCTTCCCTTCACACTTCCCTGCAGCCTTCCTTGGAGGCTGTGGCTCTGGTGGTGGACTTGTGGCAGGAGGAGGGGAGGAGGAGGATGGACTTGCTCATATATGTGGCTGTTCTCAGTCAGCTGGCCCCTCAACCCCTTCTGAAGGGCATTAAAAATAATTCCCTCACAGAGGAGGCGTTGGCCCTTCTCCAATTCTAGCAACCTGGTGGCTAGATAGCAGCCATAGGCCTCTTCAGCGTTGGGGGGGGCTCTTGAGGAAATTGCTGGCTTCCCTAATGAGGCCCAGTGCTTCCTCCTCCGTCATCGTCCCCTTCCTGGGCCTTTTGGTGGTAAGGCAGAGGGGAGGCACCTGGGATTGGGTGAGGCTCCTACTGGGCCCAGCCACCTCCTGGCTGCCATTGGGCACGGCCTCCTCCTGGCTGACACTAGGCACAGCCCCCTCCTGGCTGACGCTTTCTAGACCCTCCTCCTGGCTGAGCTCATCCTGTGTATAAAAAGGGACATAGTTTTTGCTTCACCAATCACACACAATTTTCAGCTCATGACTTGCAAATTGAATGTTAATAAATAGAAAAGACTATCATTCTGACCCCAACATTTTTCAAGCTGGTCACAAACATTTTTGGCCACTACTGTTTAGTGATATGTATACATAATTTTTTTGATAAAATCATTGATTTGTAATCAATTATAACATCTAGTTAACATCAACAATATTAGGACAATAAATATGTCTAAAAATAATATACCTGACTCCAGCTGGGCGCATCCACTTCTTCCAGGATGGAAGGCCCAGATTGTTCCTCATCAGCCTCTGCTGGGGTTGAGGGAACGGTGGAGAGAAGGCTGCAGGGAAGGGTCAAAAGAGATTCCCTGGCTTCAGTTTGGTCGTCCAGAAACCGCAGTTTGTTGAAGTACCACAGCCTGGGAACATAAACATTCTCTGCTGATGCTCCTGATTGGAGTGATTTCTGGATTTTATTATGCTCCTCCTTATACATGTTCCTCAACATCCCAATTTTATTGTCCAAAAACTTCATGTTTGCATCAGGGACCCGAGTCTTCACAAATTCCAGAAGTTTCTCCAGCGATGACCTCCTAGCTTGTTTATTATAATATAAGCTGGGTTTCACCTCCCACAAATTCCTCACCTCCCTGTATTTGTCTATGAAACTGGCCATGAATTCTGGGTCCTTAAAGTGATTCATTTTTGCTGTAAGACAATTCACAAGACAAAAACACTAATGTCAGCCTAAACTCTCATTATCATATCCCAATATAGACCTCAATCTTGAAGCAGTATAGGCCACTGTGATGAGCCAAGTTCAAATTTTACCTTAGTTTAGGACGCTCGCCACTTCTGTTCGTCCTTCCTCCACACACAGATCATACGTACGACACATGCGTGTTAGCTTGATATAGACTGCGCATTCGTGAAACTCCGCCCGCATCGCATGCCCCTGACGTTCTTTCTCGAAGATTCCCCGCTCCTTCCCTCTTCGGCGCGCAGTAGGAGCAACATGGAGGATAAAGAGCAGGTGTGTGGTAATTCCACTAATGAGGAGGAGGAAAGCTCGGAGCCTGAAATGACCGATCCCGGAGGAGGAGATTTAAGGCCTCCAATATGGCTTTTGAGGAGATGGTCGACATATTGAAGAGGGCCGACTATGATGGAAAGAATGGGCCGTACCCAAACCCCAATCTGAGAAAGGCCGAAATCATGATGAAAGTGGTTAAGAGTCTGCGGCAGAAATTTGGCATACGACGATCAAAGGAGCAATTAAGAAAACGCTGGTCAGACCTAAAATTAAGGGAGCAAGATCAGTACAGAAGGGTAAAGAAAGTGCTTCAAAAAAGTAAGTACTTGTCGTGTGTTCCTATTATGATTATTAACTTGCATGCTGCTCCATGTGCTTTTCTTTACTGCTGTACAGTTTAAAATGGCGAATTTCATGTTCGTGGGCACAATAATCGGTCGTAGGAAACATCGTTCGCTCATTAAATACGATGTTTTGGGCAGATACAGGTTTAATACATTTGCTCTTGCCTATTTGTATAAAATTCATTTTTGTACATTGCTGTCTAGATGTGTTTGTGACTAGAATGAAATGCAAGCTTGATTCAGTGTAATGTAAGGAGAGCACACTCAGCAGCTGTTTACACATCTGGACTCAGGAACACTAGTGTGGGACACAAGAACAAACTTTTTAAGGTGTCCCACACAGGTATTCCAGTGGATACTTGGGGTGTCTCCATGTGTGAAAATTGTCACAAAAAGGTAAGTATTCAAGCTTTGGTAAGGTAAAAAATCATGTCTTTAGCTTAGAACTCTGCCCAAAACAGACAATTGTACCCCACTTCCCAGCAATGTTTCATATTCCTAATTCTGTACTGAAATATCTGTGTGTTAAGTATACCTTTTGTTTCATTCTCATAGGAGAGAAAAGACTCGGAGGACATCATTTAGAGGACACCAGGGACCCCCCAACTCACCAAGAAGGGGAAATCAGCCCAAGACCCCCCGAGGATCTGGAGGAAGGAGAGGTGGAGGAAGTAAGTGAGATTGACACCCAAACAGGTGAGTGTCTGACACCCCAGCTTCAGGACATATATGTATGCCTGCTTATTTCTAATACATGTTTTTTAACCAATTTTTAGGTGATGTGCTGGTTGTGGAACAGCAAGCTTAAAATTTCACTAGTGACAGCGCCCAAAGGCTCATCCAGGACATCATGATGTGGAATGGGGAAATCAACATTATTAGGATGAAACTGAACGTTATGGAACAACAAATGAAGAACATGATAGATTTGTTGGGGAGAATATAAATTTCTTTCACATCCCATCCATTTTCCCATTTGTTGGACTAAACAAATAGTTTTTTTGTACATTTTAAAAGCCAAATTTTGAAGATGCACACGGTGTGTCAACATATGCTATTTGCCATCAGGGGATCTCAATGTACGTGTTTTGTGGGTGTAACCCCTTCCTCGTAACTCTAGTAGGTGAGAGGAAGGGGCTGCACCCCCAAAACACGTCCATTGATCCCCCATATTGGGAGATAGCACATGTTGACATTAGGCATGGGATCAGGAGGGAAATACCCATTTGGACTCCCAATTTGTGTGCATCTTCAAAATTTGGCTTTTACAGGGGTGACATCACCCCATCTGATGAAGGCAATATCAAGACATTTTTGACACTATAATGTCTGATATTGCCTTCAGTTTTTAAACGTTGAACTTTGTAAGTTCCAGAGTTGTGTATGTTATGTTTTAAAACATGCCTGTTTCTAAAAAAAAAAAAAAAAATTGAGAAAAAAATATTTTTCTAAAAATGAGAAAAAATTTTGAGAATCAACAATGTGTGGCTTCTTCGTTCAATGCTCAATACCCGTTTTGTAAGTAACTTTGTGTTTACAGTGACAATGGGGCTTATTTCCTGAAGGAAAATCCACTTGGTACTACGAGAACCTAGGAGACAAAAAGAAACACAAGCAATAAAGAAATTTCAAGATTTTATCAGATAATATTTTTTTTATTCAAAATTTTTTAGACATTATCTGGCATAGCAATGACCCCCCTACCCATAAAATAATTTACATATTTCTCTCAAACTTCATGGTGCTTTGGGGGGCCAAGCCAGGACGGCCAATATCCAGACCCGTTAGGGGATTCTCTGTAATAAGTCTGGCCTCAGGCCCAACTGAGGCTATATAGTTATGTGAATTTTTTTCTTAAATATATGTGCAGTATGCAGCAGCATAGGATGATATGGTTGATTTTGTAGTCCGCCATATGGATTGCTGTCAGAAACAGGCGGAACCGGCTGATTAGTGAAGGCAAATATGCATGTAGGCAAAAAAGGAGCATTAAAAGCTTCCAGCATGCATGAGGATAAAGGGGACATTCACAGCATATTCCAATCATGGTAATTAGGGAATGATGAAATAAATACAAAACATTAGCAAACATTAAAT
Source organism: Lithobates clamitans (assembly GCA_037952925.1). Classification (NCBI taxonomy): domain Eukaryota; kingdom Metazoa; phylum Chordata; class Amphibia; order Anura; family Ranidae; genus Lithobates; species Lithobates clamitans. Next base: position 8,183,809 of record JBBGZY010000323.1, on the reverse strand, counting down.
ACATATAAATGTGATGTTAAAGGAGAAAACTTACCTTAATATAGTCCTTCTGCAGGACCTGAATGATGGCAGAACAGGTCTCTGGAATAATGATCCCAAGAGACTGGGGGGAGATGCCTGTTGAGAACTTGAGATCCTGCAGGCTTCTCCCAGTCGCCAAGTACCGCAAGGTGGCGACTAGCCTCTGCTCCGGAGTGATGGCTTGCCTCATGCAGGTATCCTGCCTGCTGATATAAGGGGTCAGCAAAGCCAACAGACGGTAAAAAACGGGGTCTGTCATCCTGAGATAACTCCTGAAATCATCAGGATTATTCTCCTGGATCTCACGAAGCAAAGGCATGTGCGAGAGTTGGTCACGCTGGAGTAACCAATTCTTGGTCCATGAACTCCTCCTCGCCCTGTTCATGGACTGGACTTGGGTCAAAGTATGAACCCCAACACCAAGCCCCCACATAGCACGAACTCTACGACGAGTACGTACCCACACCATGGTTTCAAAACGGTCGGCTGGTCAGAACGAACTTAACAGAACGCACTGAAGAACAGCAAGGCCTGTGAAGAGCGAGCTGAAAATCAGCAACAAGCAGACAAGAACGCACTGAAAAATAGATACGAACTGACTACACACACTGAAAACCAGGTACAAACTGAACAGCAGTAAAACGATCAGAAAAAGCTGGAGTCTGAAAAGCATGAATCGTCTCTCACCAAACTTCTACTAACACGAGATAAACATGAGATTAGCAGAAGGAGCCCAAAGGGTGGCGCACTGGGTATTGAACTTCCTTTTTCTAGTCCCACCGTACGTGCTGTACGTCACCGCGTTCTTGACGATCGGACTTTGGTGTGATCATGTGTACGCAAGACAGTTTCAGTGGAATTCCGTCGGAACTCTGTCGGAAAAACCTTCAGAGTGTATTCCGACGGGAAAACCGGTCATGTGTATGCGGCATTAGTCCTAATCCGGCAGTGAGGTCTCTCCACTTTACCAAAAATGTATATGCCTTCTCACTCCTGTGCACTCATTTGGACAGCACAGGAAAAAAAAATGTACACAAAAAGAAAACTGCTGGCATTGGTTGCAATCAGCAACACTGGAAACACAAGCCCTGGCTGTCATCTGCAAACTGGGACACACTGATGCTGGCTGTGCTCAGTATGTTCATTTCCCCCTTACACAACGGTTATGTGTGTGCCAGGATTGGGAGAGCTGGCTCTTCATTGCAACCAGTGTTTATACTTATACTGTGATCACAAAGTTCAAAGCCCTTTCATCAGTTCTGTACTTAACACCTGTGATCTCATTCACAAATGGGGCATGGTTTACATTTTGTGATTGGCAACAGTGATCACGTGGTACAGAGCCAATTTCAAATTTCTCTGTACCTTATTTCTCTGATCTGCCCTTCCCAGTGAGACCAGTTATTGTGCGCGTGCTGGCATAGAAAAAAAAACTGACGTTTACAGACATCAGAACAGAGCAGTGAGTGCATCACAGCAGTCGGTGAGTGCATCACAGCATCCAGCTATTGCATCACAGCAGTCGGTCCTGCAGTGATTAAGGAAAGACCAATATTTGTTAAAATGTTTGTATATCTCGGAATGTTGTTCTGAATATTGAATAATAATTATAACTGTGTCCTGATTACTGTCTACTTATTTCTTATTTTGAGAGCCCTTGTGTTCTGTGACTCTGATTATATTGTTCTGACGATTCTATCTTTACAACCTCTTCTCAGTCCTAATCTTAAATCTTTCGCTTCAGAAAAGTATTAGCGAGCCAAAGAAACATAGAAAAGTGACAGTAGAAAAAAAGTCCAAGTGATCAATTGAGTCTGCCCGCTTTTTTTTTTAATACCTTTTTTTGTTTGTCTGGGTATAGATCTGTGTTGGTCCCAAGCATTTGAAACCACTTACTGTTGACTGACTCACTACCTTTGCTGGAAGTTTATTCCAAGCATCAACTACCCTTTTAGTAAAATAATATTTTTTAAGATTAATTTTGAACTTTCCTCAAGTTAGTTCAAGGTAATGCCCCCGTCTTCTTGATTTTGGTTACATATTGAAAATACTACCCTTATTCACGCCCTTGCTATATTTAAAGTGGTTGTAAACCCAAGAAAAAAAAAAAACCTGCAAGACAAAGGCATAATGAGCTAGTATGCACAGCATACTAGCTCATTATGAATTACTTACCTAAGATCGAAGCCCCCGCAGCAGCCCTAGTACACCGCTGGCTGACATCGCTCCCGGAGTTAATTCCAGTTATCGCGGGCTCCGGCGCTGTGATTGGCCGGAGCCGCAATGATGTCACTCCCGCACATGCGCACGGGAGCTGCCGGTAACGTCACACTCACTGAAGCAACAGCACGTACGTGTCATTGCTTCAGTGCGCTTGTGCCGATTATGTCGGCACATGCAAATATAGGGGATATCTCCTAAACCGTTCAGGCTGTTATAGGCTTAGCTGTAGCAAAAAGTGTGTTGTAAGGGTTTACAACCACTTTAATGCCGCGTACACACGAGCGGACTTTACGGCAGACTTTGCCCGGCGGACTTTTCTACGGACTTCACGACGGACTTTCTGAACGAATGGACTTGCCTACACACAATCCACCAAAGTCCGTGGAATTCGTACATGATGACGTATGACCGGACTAAAACAAGGAAGTTCATAGCCAGTAGCCAATAGCTGCCCTAACGTGGCTTTTTGTCCGTCGAACTAGCATACAGATGAGCGGACTTTTCGACCAGACTCGATTTCGACGGATTGATTTAAAACATGTTTCAAATCTAAGTCCGTCCAACTTTTGAGAAAACAAAGTCCGCTGGAGCCCACACACGATCGAATTGTCTGACGAAATCCAGTGCGCTGGGCAAAGTCTGCCGTAAAGTCCGCTCGTGTGTATGCGGCATAAAGGTTTCAATCATGTCTTCTTTTTCCCTTGCTTCCTCCAGACTGTAAAAAATTGAGTGCCTAAAGTCACTCTTGATCTGTTTTATCCCTCAGACCCCAAAGAGGACAAGCAAGGTCACAGTACAACAGCATCTGATTGAAAAACATCAGTTTTTGGGTAACAGTGGTCCTAAAGGAAGAAGGACTTCACTGTTGAAGAATAAACATAAAAAAAGCCTATGCTAAAATGCATACTGACAAGCCACAAATGCTTTTAGAAGAATGTCCTTTGGACAGATTATAAAATGCTGGAGCTTTTTTCTCAAACCATATCAGCTCTTTGTTTACAGATGAAAAAAATTAAGCAAAGAACACAGTACCTACTGTGAAACATGGAGGAGGCTTAATTGTTTTTGGGGCTGGTCTGCTGCATCTGTCACATGGAGTCCTAAATCTGTGCAGAGCACAATGAAATCTTAAAGAGGAGGTCCACCTAAAAAAGAAATAATAAAAGCCAGCAGCTACAAATACTGCAGCTGCTGACTTTTAATAAATTGACACTTACCTGTCCCAGTGTCCAGCGATGTCGGCAGCCAAAGCCGATCAATCGCTCGGCTCTCGGCTGCTGCCACCGCCATCCTCGGTGAGGGAATCAGGAAGTGAAGCGCTGCGGCTTCACTTCCCGGTTCCCTACTGCGCATGTGCAAGTCGTTCTTCACAATCTGGATGGAATCTGGGTTCTGAAAAGCGGAAGTTTCATTTTTGTGTGGAACTCCACTTTAAGACTGTCAAGGAATACTGGAGGGAAAGATATTTTACAGTGTAAGAAAGCACTGTCTAAGAACAAAACAATGTACTATTCTGAATTGTCCATCTATGATCCTGATCCTCTATGGAAAGAGCTAAAACACAGTCTGTCAAATGCACACTTTGAACCTGAGAGAGCTGGAGGTGTTTGCTCAATTAGTGTTGTCCAAGCTACTTTTGCAGAATTTTCACTGAAAGCTACAGAAAATCACTTCTTTGCGGAGGTTGCCTCTAAAGGTTTTTCAATAAGATATTAGGTTACATCTGCCAGCTATAGTCCTTAACTGCTTGAATCCCAGGGCCATTTATTTATGCAAAAACGGACCATCAGTTCACATACGTTTTTTGTCCGATCCTTTTTTTTAATGGAAGAAAAATAGGGCCGTTCCGAAAAACATATGTTGACAGAAGGGGACGTAAATAGATGATCATCCATTTTGGATGCATCAACAGATGGATGACAAATGGTCCGCATGTGTGAAAGAGCCCTAAGGGTTCCATCATTTTTGTCCATGCCATTTCCAATTATTTTGATGTTTAAAATATTATGCTGAGTAAAAATGCAAAAGCAAAGTCTGATTTATATTAACCCTTTGGTGCCAGCGCCTCCCGTCCCTTTAAGTGGTTTTAGATGCCAGGAGGCGGGGTGGGGTTTATGGTCACGTCATCGCTGTTATTGGTTGTCACTCCAGTCACATGATTGGAAAACGCTCCCGATCAAAAACAGCTTTCCGTTAACCGCTCGTAACTGTGCCAGGAGCATGCAGGGTGCACACTCTTGGCACAGCTGATTTTGCACACAAATATATCGGCTGAGAGGCCACATATTTGCATGTTGTTGGCACCAAGAGGTTAAATATGGAATATACAAAGAAGGATGCCTATTACTATTTACTGTCAGTGTCAATTTTTTTCAGAGAAAATTGTTGATTATTTTATCATGGAAGGGTACCAACAATTTTTTCTATGGTTGTATGCACAATATATGAAAAATACTGCATGAACTTCTAGCTTAGTTTTGCTAACATGGTTTTCAAGCTGTTAAAAGGTCACACATGGGCAGCGTATGAGTATACACAGTAAATGAAAAACACTGCATGGACCTTCACTTTTGTTACAACAGCTTATCAAAGTTATCAAAACTAACAGACATTAGAGGAATTGATAAAGGGATTCCATTGGGGTGCAGCACCACAAGTGTTGGTGCTTGCACCCGATTCATGTACATATCAGAGACAGAAACATGGATTTGTCAGTGCTTGCACTGAATTCAGGAGTATTCATACTGGATATGTCTAATTAATGGACTCCTGCTCTCCCTTTCTGGCCACTGTGCCCATCACACTGCCAGACACATGGCTGAAGAGTTTTGTACTAGGGGTAGGCAGAGCCCGATGGGAAAATGAGAGATCAGTTACCCATCAGGTCCGCTTTACTTCTGATTGACAGCATACAGCAGCGGGCACAATCATAGCGCTATTCAGTCCAATAGCAGTTTTCGAATACGCCCACTGCTATGCATTGTCAAACAAATGTAAAGTGAACTTGATGGGGAACTAGTCTCTCTGCTCCCGCCCACCCAGTGACCAGTCATTTTCCAAAAATGGGCTTTGCAATATTTGGGTAAAGACATCACCACTATTCCTTTGTTTAGATTCAGCTTCAAGACGACAGATGAATGTGTGTGGAAGCTCTCACATACAGTACATGATGGCTTCACAGTACAGACATATCCCACTCTAAATACTGGTGTACCTCTGTACACCAGCCCAGAATTGGTCTTATTTACCTTGTTTCCTAAACCGAAAACTGGTGCTAATTCTTTAAGAATCTGTGGCTGCCATAGCAACAGGCTCTTAAAGTGGAAGTAGGAAGAAATGCCTGAATTTGTTGTCCGCGATGGCTATTGTGCAAACACTGGTGCAAATACTTACCTGAATTAGGTGCAGGTAGTCTCTAAGGAAATTACCACCAGGAACATGTCCTAATAATTTTATTGAATTCCCAGACTATGCTACAATCAATTTATTTTTCACAGAGTTGATATATGTAATATGATTTATTTTGCATGTGAATACTTGACATTAACTTTGATGCTAAGTTTATTGTGTCTCCCTAATATACATTTTTTAATGTTTTTTTTTTCAGTGAAGGTTGTAACAAAAATGTAAGCGTAGGATAGTTTTGCCTTAACGAGATGCGATGTGATTTGTAGAAGTAGAGTAAGGAACTTATTTCATCTCTCAAAAGCTAAAATATTAGCAGCAGAGAGATGAAAATAATTCCTTTTGATCGTACACGTGATGGGTTACGTGTACATGTAACTCTGTATTTTTAGCATGTGTGGAGCCCTAGAGAACCACACAAAATCATTATATGGCGCCTGATTGTGGCAGGCAGTGATTGGTACTGTCGTGATCAGACTGATGCGCTGGTATCGGAAATCCTATCCATAACCCAGCAATCGGCGCTGCTCTGGGCCAGTTCGACTCTGGTAATTTCAGAACACAAAACATCCTGTGGACTGAGACAGGAAGACCCCCAGGGTTGATTGGCCAAGGGCTAAAGTCCAGCCCACATCCATATTTCAATAAATTGGATAGCCTGAGATATGGACATGGTTCTTCCATGAAGCCAGTTTGAAACTAGGGAGTTCCCACATGTTCCAGTATGCTTCTACAAAAGGATAGACTTCAGTAAAGTTTATTTCTGTTTTTATCCCTTCTTATTTTCATAGCAAATTGCCAATTTGTGTTTTTCTGTATTTTTTTGGGTAAATCCTTTTTCTTTGTATATCTTTTATGCACTGCCCACTTTCGGGATATTAAATGATAAAATGAATAAGTGACTTCTGTGTATTAAGCTAGGATTCATATCTCTGGAGAGGTTGTTGTATTTTTTTACTCTGTCTAATTTACGTGCCATAGAGAGTGTAAAGCCTCACTGTACACAACAAGCAAAGTATATATGTACCATCGTCCAAATTAATTGAGAAAATTTTGGGAGTACACAGATTCATTTCAACCTGTGACGCTGATATACTTCTATGGCTTCAGAGCCCTGGGCTCCATACACTAACATATACTTGACATAGGTAGATGTCAGTCCTTTTACTTTTGGTATCACCACCTTGGCTTTCAGCCATTGATCTGTTCACCTGCTATATTTATCACCAGTTTCCTTCACACACTGTTTTGCATGATACCTCACTGGTCACCTCACGTTTGTATTTTACTTCACTGGTATTTGTTCCCTGTGGCATCTGGCTTTTTACTCCCCTCACTGGGAGCACCTTGTCCTTCTCTTCATGTCTCTTCCTTGTTTTCACTGTCAATCACTACCCTCATATTTCATGCTTTTTCCCATCCCTTTTTCCTGTCCCCCCCCCCCTTTTTTCTTTCTCCCTTCCCCTTTCCCATTCCTTCCCCGTTTCCCCTTCTTCTTCTTTCCCATGTCTCTGTCATCCCTTCCCTTACTGGTCCCTTCCCCTTTCCTTTCCTTCTGCTTGACCCGATCCTCCCACACGTTGGCATGTTTCATCTTTTTCTTTTCCACTGTCAATTCATTACTTCACTGTTTATGACTGACACCTGCTTTTACCATATGAATTTTTACCCCCATATCTACTCTACACAGATTTTGGCCAATGTTTTATATTCCCTTTCCCAAGCGCCTGGGGATACCCAGTCGGGTTACCTCGTTGCTGCACACCCCCTGAGGTCTGGGTAAGCAGTTCCATAACTTTATCTTACCTTCCCCATTATATAACTTTATGTAACTTTGTATATGGTATTTATTCTTTGTATTTTGATATATTTTTACAGATGTATTGCCCTGATGAAGCGGTAAAACCGCGAATAATGTCGAAATATGTCATCTGAACCTTTTAACTATATGTCTTGTTGTTCTTCTTTTGCCATTTTTCTAATGTGTGGGGACAATGGGAAGAGTGATTAACACTGGGGTTTAAGCTTGCATGATAGCTGGAGGAACCCTAGAAGTGTGTGCTAATTGCTAGACTGCTCTCCAACCCTTAAAGTGCACCAGATTGTATGTAAGATTCTTACCTGCTGGGGGGGGGGGGGTGGTCAGCTAGCTGGATTGGAGTCTCCCTCGAGTGGTGACCAAAGGTAGTGCTGGCTGTGAAAGTACCACAGCCAGTCTTACATGCTCAGTATAAGTTCCCTCCTTATTCCCTTAGTTCCTCATATACCCCAGTCACAGAACGCACGTCCCAGTTAGCTAGTCGCTGTGGCCGTGCGCAATCGAGACAGAGGTCAGGCCTCCAGAACTTTGCCGAGGGGTCAAAGGGGAAGCCTAATCAGGTTTCCAAATCCCCCAAGTCCTTCTGAAGATGTCTTCGCCCAGTCACCTCAAGCTGGGGCAAGACTCGCTCTTTTCGAGGAGGCACAGGCAGGAAAGGTGAAGGATGCATGGATTTTGGAGGTAATCCAAAGAAGCTATCACTTGGAGTTCCGCAAGAGACCACCTCAATCTGCCTTTTTGGAGACTCGAGAGCCCAGGTGTCCCAAGAAATGGCAGTGTTTGCGAACATATATAAAGGAATTGTTAAAGGTACACACTATTCTTCCAGGTGGAATGCAGAGAGGGTATATATTCCCCTCTATTCCTAGTGACAAACTCATCAGGAGCCTTCAGACCAGTTCTGGATCTGAAATTTTTAAAATTCATTCATTAAAGTTGCCCCTCAAAATGGAGTTACTGGAGACGATCATCTTGATGCTGAAAGCAGGAGACTGCGTGGTCTCATTCGACCTTGCAGATGCATATCTCCACATTCCAATCGTTTTGGCACATCACCGTTTGTTTTTTTTAGATACTCCATGGAAGGTACTCACTTTCAATTTTGCTGTCTTCCCTTTGGTCTCTGTTCTGCTACTCGGACCTTCTCATAGATGTTGCCAGCAACCATTCCATTTCTCAGACTCTAGGGAATCCAGATTTTCCCTTATCTTGACAATAGCTTGCTGCTCACCCCATCAAGCAGCATTCTGCCGATCAGGTTGTTCTAGTTTGCGACACCCATGCCCATTTCTGTTGGCTGATAAATCTCAAGAAAAGCCAAATGCAGCCGACTCAAATTCTGGAATATTTGGGAGTGCAGTTCAATACGAACTTAGGACAAGTATTCCTCCTCCAGAGGAAAGTACAAAAAGTGCAATCCTGTACAAAGATTGTGATGTCAAAATCATCTCTTTCAGCAAAAGAATGCATGCAGTACCTGGGCCTCCTTTCCACTACCATCACTGTGGTGCCATGGGCCAGATGGAGAAGGATGTTCCAGTTCAATTTCCTTCGCCAGTGGGATCACCATTCCTCGTCACAGAGGATATTGCTCCCTTTCACAGTAACTTGGCCCTTGACCTGGTGGACAGTCACTCGGAACTTGAATGCTGGAATCTCTCTGGCTCTACAAAATCCAATTGTAGTAACTACAGATGCAAATTTGCAAGACTGGGGAGCCCATTGCTTGGGTCATCAGGCTCAAGGCAGGTGGAGAAGCATGGAGCCGTATGGTTCGATTTTTCTGGAGCTGGAGGCAGTCTGTCGGGCTCTGATGGCTTTTCAAACTCTTTTGCAAGGGCAGCCAGTCAAAATTCTTTCCGACAACCAAACCATGGTAGCCTATGTGAATTGACAGTGTGGTACGAAGACCCTTGCCCTACTAAAGATTTTGTGTCGAATATTCCAATGGGCAGAGAGGAATATTTAGTCTCTAACAGCAACTCACCTTCCAGGTTCAGAGAATGTCTTAGCGGGTCACCTCAGATTTTTGGGCCACAAGGAGTGGAGACTCAATACCAGCTATCTGCACAGAATCTGGGGAACTCCAGCCATAGACCTGATGGCTCCAAGAGTGAACTCTCAGCTCCCGCTTTTCCTTCTCCCAGTCCTGGGAGCCACAAGCCCTAGCCCAGGATCTAGTATATGTGTTCCCTCTGCTTCCCCTAATACTTAAAGATCTCCTAAAGATCCAGAGAGAGAAGGTGTCAGCCACAGTGATTTTTCAATTTTGGCCCAGGAGGCCCTGGTTCACGCTAGCCTGGAAAATGAAGCTGGAGGAACCTGTGCAGCTGTTTGTCAAGACCTTCTGCACCAGAATGGGGTTTATCACCTGAACCCCCACTGCTTGAAGCTAGCAGTATGGAGATTAAAAGGAAGTCTCTGAGGGGTCTAGAACTGTCATAAAGTGTGGTAGGTACACTATTAAGCCTAGGCTCACACTGAGTGTGGGAATGAAATTGTGCGAATTCAGCTGAACGCAATTTCATTCCTACATGTCAGTCCTGATTTTGGGGAAGATTTCAGAGACATCTGTGTGGGTTTCTGCACAGATATCAATAGAAATTGCATCCCAAAATCTCCAAAAGTAGTACAGAAACTACTTTTGGGAATCGGTGCAGCGCTGCACCGATTCAGTCACTGCCATTGCTGCCGATTTGGCATGCGATTTGACATGTCAAATCGCATCAATGTGAACCATGGCTTAAAGCCAGAAAAGGTTCAACGAACTCTGCCTACCATTGAACTTGGAAAGCACTTTGCGGATGGCAGCGGAGAGGAAATGGAATCCGCTAACTCCATCAGCCTTCCTTCAAAACGGCCTGGAAAACGGCTTAGCATATAATTCCTTAAGGGTGCAGGTTTAAGCCATCTTGGCAATGTCTGATCATAGATGGGCCTTTAATCCTTTGGTCATCCAATTCTTAAAGGGGGCAGTGAAGATTCGTCCTCTGGTAAAATCGTACTTTGCCAAATGGGAATTGATCCTGGTACTAAAAGCTCTACTCTTACCACCATTTGAGCCTTTCTCATCTTGCACTCAGTTTCACTTGACTTTATGGACCATATTTTTAACAGCTATTGCCTCCACGAAGAGGGTCTCTGAACTTTGTGCCCTTTCAGTGAAGGAGCCTAGAACTATTCTGTCCTGCAGAAGCAAGCAGTAAGACCAGTGATAAGTTTTTTTGCAGAAAGTATCTACCTCCTTTCATTTCAATTGGTAAACAATTCTTCCAGCCTTCCCAGAAGATGGTATAGAAGATGATTGGAAGAAGTTGGACCTAACTAAGTCACTCTCAACGCATATGGAGTGAACTAGCGAGTTCCGTAAAGCAAGTAATTTATTCATTTTGCCTAACAGTTCAAGGAAGGGGTGTGCCATTCCACCCAGAATTATGTCAGCTTCCTCCACCGGCAGAGTTGAAGGCACATTCTTCTAAGGGCATATGGAAAGGTCTCGGTCAAGGTCGTATGCAGGGCAGAGAATTTGAGCTCAACTAATTTTATTTGCACTACAGCAGGGATGTTACCCTTCCACCTTCTCAGGTGTTTGGGTCTACGGTTATTGCGGCTACTGTGGCTCATTAAATTTTGTTTGGCAGCAATTATGTTGTTGTCGCATTGGTTTTTCTATTCCCTCTCCTTTTCTATAGAATTGCTTGTTTCATCTCATGGAGGGGTCGAAGCTGACCCATGGTAGGCTGACAAGAGGAGGATCCAAATTACAGTAAGTACCACACTCTGACATACCTGTTTTGCATGCGGATTGCATTTGTTATTGAGCCAACATCCACTTAAAGCTGTGCACAGGCAACCTACAGGAGGTGGATACAGATTTTTGACATGGGTGAAGGAACTGGTGCACAGATCAAAATACGCTGCCTAGCTCTGGGGTTGAAATGCTTGTGTTCATACCAAGCAAAGACAGGTTCCAAGGTATGATAGCTCTTTCAGTAAGTGACTTTTTCCGCTTTTAGCAAAGTAAGGATGACAGACTAAGAGACTCCTCTGTCCTTTAAGACCTGGGCTTGAACAGCCATGCTGTTAGGCCAGTGACAGAGCAGGATGGAACAGGGGGCTCTGAGTCGAAGTCAGATTTGTTTGGAAGAGGCCAAGGGTTGTCTCCTAGAAATTTGAGTCTGTGTACCAGGTTCTCCTGGACCAATTAGGTGCAATGAGAATCACCAGTTTTTTTATTTTCTCCATTTTGCAGAGTAGTCAAGGCAGAATTCATACTGGTGGAAAGACATTACATAGAACAGGTTCCAGGGACTTATAGTATCCAACCCTAGTAGAACCTGGGGCCCAGTTATGAACAGACAAAGTCTTTTTGTACCAGGAGGCCAGGATGTCCACAATGAAAGTCCCCCATTTTTGAAATAGGAGATGGAAGGTGTTTAAGTTGAAGGCCCCATTCCCTTGGTCAATGGGGTGACGTGAAGTAATCTGCTTTTCATTCACTCCTGGGATATGAATAGCAGGAAGGGCTAGACACAGTTGCTTCACCCATGGGATGATCAGATTTATTTCTAGTAAAGCAGTAGTAAAACAACACTTGTACCTACAGGTAAACGTATAGTAAAGCTTACCTGTAGGTACAATGAATATCTCCTAAACATGCACCATTTAAGAGATACTCACTGTCTCTGCAGCCAGTGACCTCACAAGAGCATGCGCTCTAAACAAACAGCAGTCATGCTGTTCCTTCAGAGCTCTATACCGCAGCGGTCACCCCATTCAAACGGCCAGAGCCCATGAACCCAGAAGGAAGATGAAGTGAAGATGGAAGCCTTGTCAGCGGTAAAGACTTGCCTAGAAACGAGGCCCTCCAGTGTTGCACTGGAGAGCCGAATTTCTAGGCAAGTCTTTCATAATGGAAAGCAATCAGCGCAAAAATTGACAAATGAATAAACTATGCAAGCTGAACACTACAGGATTCACCAACCCAAAGTATATAAAAATATTGAAAACAAGTGCAGCGCAATGAAAATGAACACATAAAGAAATGATAGGGTATCTATAAATGATTGTGGAAATAAAAGTCCTTAACTCAGATGAAATACAATCCCACTCTTGATCGAAAAAGGACAGATGCTTTCTTTACAGACCCTTGCAAAATTAAATCTGTAGGAAATTGCGCTTACCAGACGTGATGGACCTCTAGATTATAGGAGGTCATGCGAGCCTGATTAACAGAAGCTTCATCAAAGCGGCCTGGATCTCTTGGGTATTATCCTCATCCGCCAGTACACTCATGCAAGCTGGAGACCGTATACTTCATAAATCACAGCACTCTGTATTTCCTTTACAAGATCCTCAGTAAGGTGTATAAGAAAAATCATTGGTGGGGTGCCCAGAAAATAAAAGAAAAAAGTCCTCCAAGTGCAGACTGTATGCCAATTTATTAAAGACCTCCAGGGCACAGTAACAGTAAAAGCGCTAAAAGCGCAATGTAAAAATAAGGCAGTGAATTTCAAAAAGCCGTCCAGTGAGAAACTCAGCTGTTCACGTCCGAACAGCTGAGAAGGTTGCGGGTGACGTCACAGGTAGACTCCGCCCCGTAACGCCGCGTACGGGGGCGGAGTCTACCTGTGACGTCACCCGCAACCTTCTCAGCTGTTCGGACGCGAACAGCCGAGTTTCTCACTGGATGGCTTTTTGAAATTCACTGCCTTATTTTTACATTGCGCTTTTACTGTTACTGTGCCCTGGAGGTCTTTAATAAATTGGCATACAGTCTGCACTTAGGACTTTCTTTTATTTTCTGGGCACCCCACCAATGATTTTTCTTATACACCTTACTGAGGATCTTGTAAAGGAAATACAGAGTGCTGTGATTTATGAAGTATACGGTCTCCAGCTTGCATGAGTGTACTGGCGGATGAGGATAATACCCAAGAGATCCAGGCCGCTTTGATGAAGCTTCTGTTAATTAGGCTCGCATGACCTCCTATAATCTAGAGCAGTGTTTCTCAACTCCAGTCCTCAAGGCGCACCAACAGGTCATGTTTTCAGGCTTTCCACTATTTTGCACAGGTGATTTGATTAGTTTCACTGCCTTAGTAATTACCAAAGCCGTTTCATGTGAGGGAAATCCTGAAAACATGACCTGTTGGTTCGCCTTGAGGACTGGAGTTGAGAAACACTGATCTAGAGGCCCATCACATCTGGTAAGCGCAATTTCCTACAGATTTAATTTTGCAAGGGTCTGTGAAGAAAGCATCTGTCCTTTTTCAATCAAGAGTGGGATTGTATTTCATCTATGAGTTATTAAGGACTTTTATTTCCACAATCATTTATAGATACCCTATCATTTCTTTGTGTGTTCATTTTCATTGCGCTGCACTTGTTTTCAAGTCTTTCATAATGTGCTAGTATGGCTTGCATACTAGCACATTATGACTTTGCTTTGCAGGGAAAAGGCTTTTTTTTTTTTAGCAGTCTTTACTCCCACTTTAAGGCTGCCTTACTTCTGGTACACCATTGGAGGTGAATACAGGCCAAAATCATTGCACTGTCTGATTGTATCCTGATCCGGCGACACTGAGGAGAGGGGGTCCAATGATTCAGGGCTAGTTTTATCGTTCTCAGCGCAGAATGTTGATAGCTTTTCTTTTTTTTTTTGTGAGCGATTTTTTCCGCTAAAGTTCAGGGTTAACCTAACCATCATTAATTGCTTATTCTATTTCTTCATGAATGCAGAATGGCCTTTTAGATTTGCCAGGTCTTAGAGGACATGGCGAGACAGAGGAGAATCAAGTGCAACTGTGGCGATTCACACTAACATGGTGACCACTTTTTTTTTTTTTTTTTATTTTTTTTTTTTTTTTTTTTTTAGGGAAAAAAACTGAATTTAATGGTTGTGACCTGAACAGGTGGCGAGGGAAAATGGGGATACTCAAGAGAATTTCTCCTCACCTGGAAGCATTTTCCATGATTTCTTGTTTTTACAGCCAGGAAGTAAATCTGATCAACAGGAAATGGTTAAAACACCTGCCTAAAACTATAATATACATTTATATTCTACAACACGCATGAAGGATAAAAAGATCAAAAGCAAAAAAGTTTTCACAGCTGTCAAATTACAGCAATCAGCATTTAACTAATGCAGCACATTAATGCACTTGCATGTTGACAGGCCTATGCACAATAACAAATATTTAACTTGAATTTGTATTTGGTAAAAAAAAAAAAAAAAAAAAAAAAAAAAAACAGTGTGCTCTTGTGAAAAGGGGGGAGGGGGATTTACAGAATCTCACTAACGCCTCTTTTCAAAAATAAGGGGTACAAAGGTTCCTAGATGGGGTTGAGTAACTCATGGTAAGGGTTATGCAGAACTAAAGCTGGGAAACACTGCACTAGATTGGTTTATGGACAACAGTACCCTAGGTAAAGTTGACCTTTGAGTAAATCCCACACTTCCAAGTGCAGCCTGCCTGGTAAACACTTTTTTCCATGTCCCCCTAATCTTCACTTTGCAGTCCTTTCCACACAGCCAATGCAAAGAAAATGTCCATGCTGGATCCTCTTCCCAGTAAACCACATCATTCCTATTGACAAGCCTTAATCTGTTGGACAGCTGAAAGCTACCATGAGTAATTCATAGAAATAAATATGGCCATAGTGCACTAGGAAGGGGACATTTTTAATACAAAACTTGTGCAGTAGCGGGTAGGACAGTACAGTGAAATTCATGGGAGCGGGGAGGAACACATTTTTTTTCAGGCAGGCTGCAACCAGAGGTAGGTGGCTTACAAAGTCTCTGTTCCCACTGATGCAACGTGGCATTTGCAGCGATTCCTGTGCGTTTCCGGCACCGCATCACACTCCATTCAGGCAAACCACTGCGGGTGTCAATGTTAAGCTAACGACACCCCAAAAATAGGTCAAAAATGCAGTACGATTGGCTGGATACCCATAAGATCAGATTTAAGTATGGCAAAAAAAAAAAAAAAAAAAAGGCACATGCACCTTTTTTGTGCGGGTGCAACGTGATTTAAGCCATACATAATGAATGGGCTCAAATTGCACTGTAAAGAATCGCATGTGATTAGAACAGAAATGCGGCACGATCTGGGTTCGAAATAACATGCGTCTTTTGCCCACAGCACATCAGTGAGAGCCAGCACCAAAAGTCACAGAAACCAATCATTAACTTTACAGCCAAGTTGTCCTCCTGCTGGCTTTCAGACCCCTTTTCACACTGGAAGCATTTTTCAGGTGCTTTAGCTCTAAAAATAGCACCTTTAAAATGCCTCATCTGCAATCCCAGTGTGAAAGCCCATGTGAAATCAGCTTCTTTGAAGCACTTTAGGAGTGGTGTATACACCACTCCTAAAGCACCCCTGCCCATTAAACTCAATGGGCAGCGCCGAAGCATCTGCAAAGTGCTTCAGCAGGGGCACTTTTAACTCTTTGTTCGGCCGCTAGAGGGGGTTAAAAGCACCCTGCTAGCGGTCGAAAAGCGCCTCTGAAACATATCTCATTCACACAAACAGTTAACAAAAGCTGAAATCTACAGTTTTCAATTTAATGTCAGTGATGGCAAAGAACACATGACGTGTGCTTTTAATGCATAATAATCACAGTGGATAGCAGCTAAGAAGATTGGAAAAAAAAAAAAAATATAGGAGAATCTAGGATTTCACATTGCGATTATGATTTTTGATAAAAGATGGTGATTTCAGACATCAGATGTTTTAAAATTTTTACTAATTAAAAAAGAAAAGAATAATGCATTACACTAATTTTCCAAACTATATTTGTGTGGCAGCAAAATATTCGGGTAGCGATGAAAGTTTGTAAACTGTATTTAAATCTTTTTTGTTCCCAAAGTGCAAAATTGCAAGATTCCCACAAGTTCAGTAGTGCTTTTCCTGTAAATAATCCTTCATTTTGTTTGGCAAAGGGAGTTTCTGAATCAGGTCTATTCGGGTGTACTGACGTATGACGAAACGGCACAGGTACTGCAATGACCGCACCTGCATAAACCGCGATACTGGATTTGTCAATCTAACTGGATAAGTGGCGGATCCCGGTACTCGGGATCTGGAGTAGCAAAATGCTCCATTTTCAGAGTCTCTGATGGAATGTTCTATTAGATCCACTATAGAGGTATGTCCTTCCACATCTGGTTGTTCGTAAAAGCTAAATCTACCATTCGAATGTTCAATTCTAGTGTGAAGTGTTTTGCTATGAGAACGAAAACTTAGGCTTAAAAGGTAACGGTCATCAGAACTGTCTCGAACCAAAAAAGAGCCATCTTGAACATTGGCCAGTTTCTCCTCTGCCTCCCAACGTGTTATAGGCCCCCAGTACCAACCTTGTCTGGCAAGTTTTTTAAGCTCCTCAGTAAGACTAGTGACTATCATAGGACCACTATTTTGTACAGAGTCATAAACTCGACTCACACCCGGAGCCGTACTGGGATCAAAATTCAAATGGCACCTCATGTTTTCAGCCATGTGTGCATCTGTGCTATTAAGTCCTGCAAAGTTCCTTTGGACTTGACTATTTTGTACTGGAGGTAGTAATGGTGAAAGTGGAGGGACATCATTGTGACTTCCCCTGGAGTTCTGAAACAGTACTCCATTAGTACTATGCAACAGACCATTAATAGACTGGTCAACAAAGATGTCCGAAGCCACCACTACATCCGGGGCCACCTGACTTTCCTCTTCGTGAAAGCTATTACTTCCAACATGGGAAGGTACTGCAGAAACTTCCATCGGGGATGAATTGTCCAAACAGAAAGTGCGTGACCCTTCCAAAGGATACATTCCCTCATCTAAAGGCACAGTATACTGAATATAGTCCTGAGGCATAAGTCCTATAACTACAGGCACATGTTCATTAATATGTAGATGGAGATCTCCGTTATGGGATTCTGTATTTTTTAACACATTGCTTTGTTCCTGAAAGACATTATCTGCTTGCAACTCATGAAAGTCTTTTCGAACACCATTAAGTGCTGGGCTTGGAGTGGTGGAATGGACCAATGCCTTCACCTTGACTTCCATTTTTATGCAGGTCTCTTCAGAATTTGTTGGTCGCAAAGGCCATGGCGTTGGACTGTAATGGTGGGTTCTAAGTGAAGTTGATCTTAATGATCTCTGAGATCTTACATCTTTGAAAGTTATAGGTGCAGATGAAGAAGAAAATGTGTCGTCTTCTGCTGAATTCACAGATGTGCTTCCCTTTCCTTTTTGTTTCTGTTTTGCTGAAAGACGTCTTTTTAGTGTTCCCATCAAGCTCTCACTTTTTGGCCTATTTTTGCCACCTTTGTCTTCCTCATTTATTTCACATCCAGTCAAGTCTTTGCCATAGCAACTGCCAAACAGAGAGTCATCTTTCACAAAGTTATTGGTCAATGAAGGCTGCTGTACCATTACAAAATCATTATCCTCTTTGCTTTTATTCAAGTTAAAAGACTTGCGAAATGTTTTCAGACTGATTTTCTTCATTATGGCAAGCGATCAAGTCTTGTTGCCTTTGGACTCTTCCAATGCATTCGCCCTAGCACATTGCCATTAATAACTGCTTCTCCTCTTTGTGTAAATGGCGTCATTTAGCTTCTGTAAGCAGCACCTGTAAAAACACAAAGGATATGCAAGAGTCAGATTGGAATGGCTCAAAACATGGCACTGCTTTTCATGCCAACATACCAAGTTAACAATAAAAAAAACAGGCATAGAGAAAGTGCTTAAAAGGGAAAAAAAAAAAAAAAAGGTAGAAGTCAGAGGCAAGAAACTCAACATGGGTCATCCAGTCATATGCATTGTCCTGTTTTGTCAACAATCTAATTTCATAGGATGCTTTGATAAGTCACATTTAAAACATTTAATTGACCCTTCAGTTCACCTCAATGTCATTAAAAAATGCCACATTATTCTGACTCTGCAAATGCTCCAACATCATGATGTAGCACCCTTATGCCAAAATGTTACAATTTCTCACTGTAGAAACCTCCCGCCCTCCAGTCGCCTATCGCTTGCCTGACTTCTACTTCTAACCACCTATTCGTTTGTTAGTTAACTGGAGGCAGCCAAGAAGAGTGAGTGAAGCACTAAGTAAAAACATGAAGCATCCAAAATGGGACGCACCATGTCAGGTGGGGCATGGCTAATGGTGCCATCACACATAGGAGCATGTTTACCTGTATAAATGCCCACAAATTCTTTTTATTTATTTTTTTACATGTGCGTGGCTATATCTCTTTTTATTTCAATAAACACTTGCAGTGAGCACTATGGAGTACTTTGTTTCTTTAAAAGCTATACCATCACAAGTGGAAGGTAAATAACTAGTAGGAAGGTGTCAGCGGGGTGTCTATGTGGAGAAGTTCCATTTCACCTGGTGGTTGTACAGAAGCAGATTATGACCTCTTATTAGCATTGAAATCCATTATAATAATAGGTCAGAACTTAGGATGTTTGAGGGTTGTTCACAGAGGATTTGTATTTAGCACTTATGAATAAGTAAACCGTGCAAAACTACTTTTTGATTTGGAATACTTACACTGAGAACCGGGGAGCGCTGTTCATTGTCTACAGTTACGTTTAACTTTAGTTTCTATTTTGCACACAGATATATGCACATATATGAATGTTTAGACACTAGCTTGCTTATTAATAAGTTGGTAACATTATCGCATTTTACTTTTATTTGTGGGGGAAAGTTGTACTCATTATTCATTTACAAATAATTTGAAAGTGGGCAACATTGCAACTAAATAGCACCAACAGCCCCAAAACAAGTAAACAGCAGAAGCACCTCACTGCTGGACAAACAGCAGATTTAAAAGCTGCACAACAAGCGCAGTTTAGAAAAGAACAGAATTTTGGGTAGTGGCTCCAAGTGAACGAGGAGCACAGACTTTAGGTGCTGTATACTGTAGGTCCCAGAACCCGATCTCAACTGGGGCTCAAGTAGGAAAAGGAATAGGTTTGTTCCCAGAGGGTAGAAGCCCTATGGAAAAACAGGGGAGCTATGACCACAGGAAGGAATCTCAAGGGGGACCTTCTAGCATGGAATAAAGAGAAAAAAAGGGAACGTGACTCCAGCGCGCATAACATCACCACCAACTCGGCCAATCAGACAGACAGAAGCCAGCGAAATCGGAAAGACCGGGGGAAGATGGAATCGCCTTCGGCGGTGACAGCACGCTGCTGGAGGGCTTCGTTTACAGGCAAGTCTGTCATAATGTGCAATGCATACTAGCACATTATGACTTGAACTGTCCGGGCCCCAATTTATTTATTTTTTCCCCTGGATGTGGTTTACTTCCGCTTTAACCACTTGCCGACCACCCACGGTACATTTACGCCATTACTTTCATGTTAAATACTGTTGTCATGGCAGCACCTGCAATAACCCCAGTATTATTTTGTATCCATTGTATTTCTGCATCTGATAAAAGAGGTCCCAGCTGCGGATTTGCCACAAGATCACTTTTAGGCCTCATGTACACTGCTGCTGCTAAAAGGACGGTTGGAGAAGTTGGGCATTTTTTTCAACTGCTTCTGAACTCTTCTCTATGTTATATTATCAGTACATGTACACAGGATCATTTCTAGGCAGTTGAGTTTAGAGGCTAAATGCATTTTGTTTACAGGTGTTTTTCATTTTTGGGCATTAAAATAAAAAACAAAAAAAAAACAATTTATATATATATATATTTAAACGCTTCAAAACGCCACTAAACACGGCACGGCATGTAAACGTGGCAAAACGGATATTACTACTACATCACTATCACTATCTGTCAAGTTAAATAGTTCAGGAGAGGTTGCAAAAATGTCCCGTGTACATGAAGCCTTCGAGGCAAAGGGGGAGAGGTGCCCCCCCCCCCCCCCCCCCGCTTCCCGGTCATCTCCAAGCTTACCAGACCTGTCGGTAAGCTTGGAGATGACCGGGAAGCAGGGGGGCATCTCTCCCACTGCCTCTAAGGCTTCATGTACCGGTCTAAAAGGGGTAACCTGTGAAAAATTTTCAATTGTCGCCTATAGAGATTTTTAAGTACCATAGTTTGTTGCTATTCCACGAACGCGCGCAAATTTAAAGCATGACGTTAGGTATCGTTTTACTTGGCGTAACAATTTTCTAGGAAAAAAAACAAAAAAACAAACATACTAAATTTAATGCACAGTTCCACCGAAAAGTGGAAGCTCCGCTTATCTGCTTCCTCGCCACCTCCGGTGACACATTTGGCACCTTTCACGATCACTCGGAAGTTCACGCAGTAGGGGAGCGGCTGTGAAGCTGAAAGGCTACGCTGCCGGGTTCCCAAACTAAGGATGGTGGCGGCAACACCTGAGAGCCGATGGAAAGATCGGCTGGGGTGCCGACATCACTGGATTCCAGGACAGGCAAGTGACCTAAATATTAAAAGTCAGCACCTACAGTATGTGTAGCTGCTGACTTAACTTTTTGCTGGGGAGGGGGGGGGCTCCTCTTTAATGCAGGTAATTAAGGGAAGCGGAAGCTAGATCCTTTAGCCTGTATCACACAGGATTCAGCCATTAAAAAGGTAAGGAGGGTGGGTAGGGGCTCAGGAAAACACACGAGGGCGAAGCCAAGGAGGAAATAACATGGCTAAACAGGGTAGAAGGGACTCCAAGTTGTCCAACTAACTCCATAAGTAGAGGGGAATAGAAACCAGTAGCCTTAATGCATCAAACTACTCATGTGCAGTCCTAAAGCGGAGTTCCACTCGTTTTTCAGTTTATTAAAAGTAACTTTTAATTAAAAAAAAAGACACTCGCCTGTCCCACAGTGCAGTAATGCGGCTGCCTGAAGCCTTGCTTTTCTCCCCTGACTCTCCTCTGCGCCGGCATTACTAGTGTGGGCACCCGGCTGTGAAAGCTTGCGCCTACATGGGTCGCGCTGCGCTGTCCAAATTTGCAGGGGGGGGGGGGGAGAATAGTTGCCACCTAGGCGGCACGGGCAGAAGTGGGAGCTGGGTACCTGTAAAAAAAAAAATTACATGTCAAATGTGGCATGTCAGGGGGTCAGGAGTCCTTAAAGCGGAAGTGTCTGGAAAGACCTTAATACCTAGACAATAAAAAGGTCAAGAAAACACTTCCGAGTGCATGTAGCTTAGAAACTATGAGAGTATGGAAAGCAGCTGTCAACTATTGGATAACAGAATTTAGGTGTTTCGAGGCTTATAGCCACAAACTTGGCAGGATCCCCTGGTTACCCCAGGGCTCATGCAGGCTATAGACTAGTTAAAAAAACAAAAAAATTCTTGTCGATTTTCAGGCCATTCATTTTTTGCATTAGCGCGACAGCTGCGACACATGATTTTCATGCTGAAATCAAAAATGCCTGATCCAACATGCTGTTTTTATTTATTTTTTATTTTAGAAAAACAAAAATGATGGCATGATCATATGCAGCATTTTTTTCGATCAACAGAATGTTCGGTTTTTCACTCGTGTATGGCTGGCTCTAGGAAAAAGCACTAATAAGCTAGCACCCTGAAGGACATGGTAAAGATAAGGAGGGAGGGAAATCCTTGATATCAGATTTAGATGTACAGGAGTCTGACGCAGTTATTTGTAGAGGGTATTCCTCTGGGAAACCTATAAAATAGTTAGAAAAATATAGAAAAAGGGGCCAGGACGGACGAGAAGCACACAGCTGAGTTGGGAGGAAAAACATACCCTGCGGCACACATACTAGCGATTTTATACGGCGCTTTACTGTCTGGTGCACAGAAGCACCTTGAGAATGTGAGTACCCCCTTGTGGGAAGCATTTTTAATAAAACAGTGGTTGATGGTATTACGCTATGTAGTCTCTCTTCATTTATATATGGATGTCTATGGAGCCTTGTCAACCTGGAGTGAGTGGAGTGGAGATCGTTTTATATTTGATCTTGCAGAGCCCATTGAGTGGCTACCAAGCGTGATTTGACATAGCTAGCCACTGTGTCACACGCTCTGAGGTGAGCGCAATCACTTTGGGGGGTTTCCAGGATTCACCACGATTGATTGCAGCACTTGGATACATTTGCACTGGATGTGTGGGATTTCGCTGAACACAGATGCACTTTTATTTGGACATTTTATGGACACTTTATATTGAGAGTTCACTAAACGCAGAATATTTGGACTGCGTTTAAAAAGCACTGGGCACTTTCATGCTGTTTTTTATGTTTTAAGTGATCTGTTTTTCTTTGCATGCTACAACAGATGGGAGTCATTGCATGTTATTTGATACATCACTTGATTGTTTTTTGTGTGAGTGCACACACTCTTTGCACTCTTATTGTTTTACATAACATAGAGGTTTAGATATACAGTTTATATAGGATATCTGCAAGGTGTATCCGATACCTAGATATTAGTGATTTTTGACACTATTTTTATAATATAATCTCTATCCAGCGCAGCGCAATCGATTTTTTTCTATATTTTTGCACGGATATGAATACGTGAACTGCGTTTGCGGCTAGATACTCACAATTATTTAAACGTTTTTTATTGTTTTTGGAGTTTCACATTTGTATGCACTGAGCACTGGATCATTGTGGCTCGCAAGATTTTCCCCCTTTTCTATTAAAATAGTTTATACTAATGCAGTATGAAAAGCCTTCAAGGATAAGAGTTTCTATATAGGTGACAAATCTTTAAATCTTTTCCTGAGTGGGAAAGGATATGAACACCCACTGTACATAAATCAAGTGAGAATGGGGTTATGCAAATCTTGCACCCCCGAAGCCCCCCCCCCCCCCCCCGAGTAGAAATGCGTTGCATTTTTTGGAATCTGACTGGACAAAGTAGAGGTGGGGAAGTAACATCACGCTCTCCACCGCATCCAATCAGAGAATGTTTTTCAATTATTTAGAACATGCTAAATATTCTCTAAACACTGGCCAACCTCCTGTGCTTAGAGTGCAGGAGGCCAACCACTCAGCACCGGACACGAAATAAAGTGAAGATCACTAGAGTAGAGTTGTCCACTTCAGTGATTTCCAGTGGCATCGGCCAGGTGTGGTACGTATACAGTTACATTAGTCCAAGCTGGAGCAATGTAACTATGTATAAAATAGCCATACTTGAATACACAGGCATCAAAGTAGAGAAGTATAGTTTTCGTATAGTGTGGGCATGGTGTATAGGTAACCCTGAAGTGACAACATTAGATTAACATTTGTTTACCTTCATACAAAATATTTAACTTATTAGATATTTCAAAGCAAGATGCTTTACTTGTTACCTATTAGTATGAATACTTTTAAAAACACACAGTGTTGAAAATGAAAAATTTTTTTTTTTTGCGTTGACTTTAGTCAAGATTGCAATAACAATTCTTGACGATCGATAACGATTCTTGACGATTAATTGTGCAGCTCTACAGGGCACTATTGATAACAATGCGATTTCCCTTGTCATGAGATTCTGTGCAACTTAAGTCACATCAGAGGTCACACTAGTGACATGTGTCCTGGTGCATTTTTAATGCCACGTTCCAGTGCAGTTCCAGATTTTGCACTCTCCAGTTTTGAGTAAATCAACCCCAATGTGTCCCAAGTTGGGGGCACAATCAAAAGAATTATTCTAACAAGACCTAGCTTTTTATCAAAGGATTTAGCAGCAGAATACGGCCCCTTTCACTGTGAGTTTGTCAGGCCAGCTCCTCTGTCATAATAAGATATACTACACAGTGTATGTGTTTTTTCAAAACTGCAGCTCAATACCTTTTTTTCACAGCACCGATGTGCGGTCATGTGACCTCCCGGCTGACGTCAGAGGGGAATCTCAGCCCCTTCCGCTGTGGTCCTCAGATCAGGGAAGGAGAGCGGCGGGCAGTCACGTGACTGCACAGCGGTGATGTGAAATAAGGTATTTCGCTGCAGAATAAAAATTAAAAAACCCACAGACACTGTGTAGTATATTATAAGAGAAGCTGACAGTAATTGTGATCAACAACTTTACTGCCACTTTAATATGAAATTAATATTTTAATGATCTACGTTAAAAAAAAAAACAAAAAAAAAAACAACCTATTGTTTACACAATGGCTGGATGCGATTTGTTGCAGGGTGTCTGAGAGGCAAAATCATTTCTGTACAGATTACTGAATTTTACTGGAGAACTTATTTTAAATTACCTCTACAAGTTTCAAGTGCTAAGGTCCTCTGAAATAAATTGTTTTGTTTTGGTGTAGTATCTCCCCTCTGTACAGTTTGAATGCCAGCAGTGCAAGGCACGAGGTACTCCCACTATACTGAAACACTTTTACTGCCAATATGTATAAAGTAATAGTTAACCGACAGGAAATTTCAGGTTTTTAAAGCGGAGCTCAAGTCATTTTTTTCATCTTTCCATCTATTAAATGTTCTGCTCTTGTTGTTTTAACTTTGGATAGTAAAACATTTTTTTTTCTACCAGTAAATACCTTATACAGCCCACTTCCTGTTTCTTGTTTGGAAAAAAGCCTAGGCTTATGACATCATGCACAGCTCGCCCTCTCTTGTGAGTTTTCCAGAAAGGGAGAGGGGGCCTGAGTCATAAGAGGGCCAATGAGAGCTGCAGAGCTGGAGGTGTGCCTGTGTGTAAATCCAGGAAGTGAACAGGCAGCAACTTCCGCTGCCCACAGTTAAAATGGTTGCAGCCAGACTCAGTGGAGGGAGATTCCTGCAGCATATTTGGCAAGTACAGAATCACAGTATATATAAAAATATGCAAAGTGGTTGGAGGGAAGCTTCAAAGATGTTTTTATTACAACATATGCAAGCAGACTGCAGTTCCTCTTTAAGTAGTATAAACTCTAAAGCAAACATTTACTATATTGCAGCTTACCAATTATCAAATGCAGTGGCTTCATTCGTTTTTTTTTTTTAATAGGCTCTCTTTAAATTTTCACCTGGCGATTTAGCTAGTAAGGCTTATTTATATACAGAACAAGCGGTCTTGCTAATGAAGCAGTTAGAGGTTGAGCCAAACCATTAACAACTGACGCTTACCACTTACAACGATTAGCTTTTATGTAAAACCTTTATCCCAAAAGGATAAAAAAACACTGCTGTAACTGCTTAAAAAGTGTTATCTGGAGTTCAGCTTTAATTTGTTAGTATATCTAAATCTGATAGTACATCTAACACTCCTCTTCCCCCAGACTGACAATGCTGCTGTCCAAGGATGTCTATGTTGCTCCTACATCCACAATGGAGGCCTTCTAATACAGAAAGTGTGTTAGATCACCAGGTGAAAACAGAGGGAACAAAAGCCTAAAAAAATAAAAATAAAAAATAAAAACATAAATAAATAATGGAGCCATTACATTGAATGATTGATAAACTGCAATACATTGTATAACATGTTTGGTTTTGGGTTTAATACCATTTTAAAGTGTGTGCATTTCAGTGCAGTTGAGTTTTGAAAAATGGGTCGGGGACTTTTCCCCCCCACAGGTACAACAGTCCATTCAAATAAACAGGCTGCTGTGCCGTGCAGACACAGGACTTTCACAAGTATGAGTCCGTTTTGAACTGAAAATGAAACAATGCTATGGTCTTCTATAATCAAAGTGGGAATGCCCTGTGCCAAGAAATAACAGCCCCAGGCTGCAAGCAATGAAAATGAACGTAATGCCATCAGAGATTTACAGAACTGCATCATAACTGCCAGTGTCTTCTATGGTCAGCTGCTAAGCAAAGCAAAGATGTGCTGTAGCATTGTGCCAAAACCGAAGGTGAAGGAATGTAAAGCAGACAGCAAGTTTAAATGCCAATGCTAGGTTTGTGAATACAGTAGGTATGGATAAGTCTGAGTGTTAATAGCAGTGCGGTTTTGATGTAATATTATAAACAGAACTCACAGTAGTGATACGACTGACTGCATGAAGAAGAGCTTTGTGCAGCTCATGAAAAATTCCCCAAAGATCGATATCCAGCAATTACTGTTGATCAACTTTAGTGTAAATTAAAGAGCATATTTACCTGCTTCTAAACAGTTCCTGCAGCCTACAAACTTCTTCCATGTGGCACTTGAATGCCAACGTGTCTACAGGCATTAGAGTATGCTTGCCGATACAGAAGTTTACAGCTAGAAAGGGAAACAATTGTGTGACTGCAGGCCTCCCCAAAGCCTTTGTAAAATCATCCAGCAGATACATCATCAATGCACAACCATCTACTAATTCCTCTAGACACTTCTATTTGTCCACCTCTACCTCAGGATATATGAACATGAATCCCTGTATGAGGGAAGCATTGCTAAAACTTGTATAATGTCACATATCAAAAAGGTAGTATCCTATGGCATTACATGTCAAACGAGGGCAATTTAACCACTTCAGCCCCGAAAGGATTTACCCCCTTCCTGACCAGAGCACTTTTTGCAATACGCACTGCGTCGCTTTAACTGACAATTGTGCGGTCATGCGACGTTGCACCCAAACAAAATCAATGTCCTTTTTTTCCCCACAAATAGAGCAACAATTTTGAAAAAAAACAATATTTTTGAACTTTTTGCTATGATAAACATCCCCAAAAAACCCAAAATATCTTTCTCAGTTTAGGCCGATATGTATGCTACATTTTTTCCCCCAAAAAAAATAATCGCAATAAGGAGTATATTGATTGGTTTGCGCAAATTAAAGCGTCTACAAAATAGGGGGTAGATTTACGGCATTTTTATTATGGCATTTTTTTTATTATTGGTTTTTTTTTATATATTAGTAATGTCGGCGATCTGCGATTTTTATTGTGACTGCGACATTATAGCAGACACATTAGACACTTGACACCATTTTTGGGACCATTGGCATTTATACAGTGATCAGCGCTATAAAAATGCACCGATTACTGTGTAAATGACACTGGCAGGGAAAGGGTTAAACACTAGGGAGCAATCAAGGGGTTAAGTGTGTCCTAGTGAGTGAATTCAACTCGGGGGGGGGGGGCTACCAATGACTTGGCAGCGATCACTACTCCTGATGACAGGGAGCAGTGATCTGTCATGTCACTAGGCAGAACAGGGAAATGCCTTGTTTACGCAGGCAACCCCCTCGTTCTGCCACTCCGTGACACGATCGCTGGCCCCCGGCGACATAGAGTCCGCGGGGAACGTTCGCGGAGTACACAGCGGGCGCCTTACCACAATGCCGCAATTTAAAGGGGACGTACCTGTATGCCCATTTGCCCAGCCGTGCCATTGTGCTGACGTAGTCGTGCGCTGTTCGGCATGTGGTTAAATCTTTTTTTGTGGAGGTTGTTCTCCATGAAAAATGACATCCAAACACTTAGAAGATGAAGATGAATAGGCGGCTACACAGCTGATTTATCACAGATGATTTATTGCATAAGGGCTCAAGCATACAGCCGCAAGGGGGTTCACAAATATTGTATGTATGTGTGCGTTTTGACACAATTACGAGCGTATACTTGCATCCTGTAATTTTTTTTCTATGAAGCGCTACAAGCAGCAGCTGTGGCTTCTGGTCCACTTCAGGTCAAGTGCATGAGCCCTACAAGCTGAACACGAACTCCTTTCCAAGCCTCCCTGTTAGCAAATGAGACTCTCTAACATCTTAGGCTCCATTCACACCTGAGCGATCTGCAGCGACAGCTGCTGAAGCTCTTTTTTTTTTTCACGCTTTTTTTCGTTTTTTTAGTGGAGCGTTTTTGGAGCGGCACCATTCATTTGAATGGGCCTGCCTTCACACCAAAAATGTTTCAAAAGAAGCTCATGTAGCAAATCTTGGCACAGAGCCAGGAGCGTTTGTGGTTTAAAATTTTTGCCATGATTGTAGTGCCTTTGGTCACTCAACAATCATGGCAAAATGGCAGTGCATTTGGGGTGCCATTAAGAAATGGCACTGCAAACGCATTCCACACGCGATCCAGATCGCTCAGGTGTGAATGGAGTCTTAGACTCCTAATTGCACGCCAATTGCATTGCGATTTATCACTCACAGGGAAAAAAAAAAAAGGGAAAAAAGAAGTCTCGCCTTTTACGTTTAAGGCCCCTTTCACACGATCGGACCGTTCAGGTCCGCCATCAAAACTGACAGGCAGACCTGAACGGGCGCTCCATGTTAGTCTATGGAGCGTCGGATATCAGCGGAGACATGTCCGCTGACGTCCGATCTGCTGAAAAGCAGACGGATGGCTCTACGTCCAGGTCCGTCGCTGGCGTATCGGATCGGGGGAGATCTGACGAAAACGGACACGCTGTCCGTTTTCGTCCGATCCCTCCATAGGCGGCAGTGGCGCCTGACAAGCCCCTCCCCGCTCAGTAAGCAGAGGAGGGACCTGTCATCCGCCGGCACAGCGGAGATAAACGGACTGATCTCCCGCTGAGCCGGCGGACCGAGGCGGGCTCCGTAGAAACGGAGCCCGCCTCGTGTGAAAGGGGCCTTAGAAAAATAATGACTTTTTTTTTTTTTACATTATTCAGTCCATGGGACAAAAGTAACTGTCCCATCTTCCCAGGTGCCCTGTAACACTAGCTGTGACATGTCCACTTCATCTCCTCTTCCAACTTCTTACTTCAAGCAAGTGCAGAGGGCCGGAGACAGACTCTTCCTATTATAATCAGTAGTCTCCTTGCTAGCTGTGCATGAAAAGGGGTACTATGCATGACATTGCAGCTAGTGATACAGGGCACATATGAAGGTGGGACAAAGTATTACATGTAATTTGTCTCATGAGGAAGTAAATAATGCAAACAAATTGTAATAATTCTTCTTTAAAATCAGCTTATGTGAACTCCAGGGTCATCCAGCCACTTCAGACAATATAATGGTTACAGCAATTCAAAATATAATTTGCAAATGTATCTGTGGGGCTTGGAGTGGTCAGTTTAAAGCACAAACTATAGATTAAAAAAATAAATAAATTGCTCCTGAGTTTTAATCCTGGTTTGAACTATTTCAGAAACATAACTAGGCTTGGAGCCAAGGCATCAGGCAGTAAGTGTCGGTTCACACTGGGGCAACCTGTCAGGCAACTTAGACACCTGACAAGTCGCACTCCATGCAGTGCAATGGAACTGTTCCAATGGGAGAGACTCAAGCCTCTCAGACTTAGAAAAAGGTTTCTGTACTACTTGGGGGAAAACTTCGGAGCGACTTGCATTGACTTCTATTGAAAGAAGTCGTTTGCAAGCCGTGCTGAGATCACGTTGTGTGGGGCGGCTTCAGAGTCGAACGACTTTGAAGCGGCCCCAGTGTGAACCGGCACTAAGTGTCTTGTATCCAAGGCACACCATGTCCCAGCTCAATGAAGTTGAAAATGCTCAGTAGCAGGTCACAGCTAGCACTAATGATGGAGAATAAGATGCACTATATATTTAAAAAAAAAAAAAAAAGTTTGCCTTGGTGAACAGCCAGTAAAATAGCAGTCAATGACAGCGTTTCTCAAGCAATAAAACAAAAAAAAGCAAACCCCACGCACACACCCATACAACATTGCCTTCATTTATACTGAAGCCGACACATGACTGGAATTACACTTTAGCAATCACAGCCATAGCAGCTTCAGAAACAGACATTGAAAAAATAGATTACCGTATATACTCGAGTATAAGTCGTTCCGAGTATAAGTCGAGGTCCTAATTTACCACAAAAAAAAAAAAAATGGGAAAAACTTATTGACCCGAGTATAAGACGAGGGTGAGAAATGCACAGCTACTGTAAGTGGAAAAGAGGGTCAACAATGCCAATTTGCAGCATCACTGTGCCCATTTGCATGCCTCACTGTGCCCATTTGCAGCCATAGGTCCCCTGAACTTCAAACTCGGTAGTTAAGGGTTCCTAGATGCCCCCTAGCTGCAGCCAAAATTTGGGGTCTCTGAACCCAAAGGGTCCCGAAATGACATTGCTGCAGATGGACACAGTTGACCGAATGTGGGGCCCCGTATCTCGGGGTCACTTAGTGCTAAGAACCCCAAATTTGGTATGCAAACCCAGTGGAACTAGCACCATAACATTTCCAAAGCTGGGGTTTCTAGCACCAAGTGGCCCCTAGATACAGGGCCCCAAATATCAGTTCAGAAAATGTCAAGCACTTTTTTGCAGCAAAGAATGACATTTTCCAAACCGGTTTTGGGGCCCCGTATCTCAGGGCTACTTGGCGATAGGAACCCCTGCTTTGGATATGTTATGGTACCAGTTCCACTGGGTTTGCACACCAAATTTGGGGTTTCTAGCACTAAGTGGCCCTGAGATATGGGGCCCCAAAGTCGGTTCAGAAAATGTCAAGCTCTTTTCTGCAGCAGTGTATGACATTTTCCGAACCGATTTTGGGGCCCCGTATCTCGGGGCCACTTAGTGCTAGGAACCCCAAATTTGTGTGCAAACCCAGTGGAACTGGTACCACAACATATCCAAAGCTGAAGGTCCTAGCACTAAGTGGCCCCGAGATACGGGGCCCCAAAGTCGGTCCAGAAAATGTCAAGCTCTTTTCTGCAGCAGTGTATGACATTTTCTGAACCGATTTTGGGGCCCCGTATCTCGGGGCCACTTAGTGCTAGGACCTTCAGCTTTGGATATGTTGTGGTACCAGTTCCACTGGGTTTGCACACTAAATTTGGAGTTCCTAGCACTAAGATACGGGACCCCAAAGTCGTTTCGGAAAATGAAATTTTTTGCTGCAGAAAAGTGCTTGACTCGAGTATAAGTCGAGGGGGGCACTTTCAGCACAAAAAAATGTGCTGAAAAATTTGACTTATACTCGAGTATATACGGTACATTTCAAAATTCAAATAGTATGGTTACCAGAAATTATAAAGGTTTTCTATATCGGAGTTCATAAGTTGTAGCTTTTTGTCAATATCATCACATTTTTCAACTGATTTAAATAGTAGGATTTAACACATAGAACCATACAAAATGTCACAACTTGTGAAAAAAATCCTTTTAAAATATAGAAAAAAATAATTTTTAGTAAAATAATCACGCAATTTGATACGTTTCTACAGGTACATTCAGAAAACGGTATCCAAAGTATCGCAATCTTAACTGTAAGCATTTAAATTAGCAAGCCAATATATTTTTGTTCTCTTCAGTGTACTGTGATTACAAGAGGGGAAAATGGATGAATCACTGTGTTAACAACAGTTGCTAGGAAGAATTTTCACAACTCTAGCATGGTATGCAATTAACATAGGTTTATTCTTAGACGGCAAGAAAATTTATTGTCTGTGAACAAAGTATAAACTGAACCATGGAGGTAAAAATGCAGGAAAATATGCACCCTGCAGAACGAAAACTATTTTTATTTGCTTCATGAATCTAAAAAATAAAAATAAATAAATAAAAAACACAATATAATATTGTTAATCTAGGAATACCACATATATATTTTAAAACCCTGGTACCTTTAATAAGAAGTTATGCAAATAAAGTTATAAAATATATTTTCATAATGCTTTAGGCAAGAGCTCACAATTTCAAGTCCTGAGTTACTAGCCAGACCTTAAAAGTGGTTGTAAACTCTTGTGTGACTTTTACCTATAGGTAAGCTTTATTCTAGGCTTACCTATAGGTAGTGGAAATATCTCCTAAAATGTACGCCGCTTAGGAGATATTTCACTTGTAGTGCAACGATGTCGTCATCGGCGCATGCGCTTTTGAAGAAACGGAACTCCGTGCCCTTTCTTCCCCAGCGTGTGCCATGACCAGCGTGTGCCCCGCTTTTAATTTGCAGGGAGCAAAAGTGGAAGTAAAACCCACCAGGGTTTACTTCCACTTTTAAGAGTTACTCGCCACCAGTTGCCCCACCCAACCCCTACCCTGCCCCTAAACACTCCCTCGTAAATTCTCCTGAAATTACACTGTTAGATTTTTTTATGCAGAATTAAAGTGGCTGTAAAGCCACTATGTTATGCTTGTACAATAGCCTCTGTGTGATAACCTGTGCCCCCACTGTATATGCTTTATGAAAAATATGCAGATTTCTACCTTATTTCAGAGTGGCTCCCAGCGCTCACGTAACTGCTCGCCTCTCTCCTCTCCCAATCTGAACAGCTACAGTGGGAGGGGCCGAGAAGGAGGAGAGGGGTCAGTCAGGAGGAGAGGGGCGAGCAGTCACATGAGCGCCGGGAGGCACTCTAAAATAAGGTAGAAATCTGCATATCTTTTTATAAAAGGATATACAGTGGGGCACATGTTATCGAACAGAGGCTATTGCACGAATATAACATAGTTTTATAGCAACAGGAGGGGAAAGGGGCAAGGAGCATAGAGCGCTGGTACGAGCTGACAGGCAAGTAGTGGGGGGAGAGCTTCAGATGACAGAGGCATGTAAAATGACCACGTGTCGGGACTCAGCAGCCATGATAAACCATGGTCAGTTTACAGGGGAAGGGCAGAACCAGGCAAATTACACAACACAAGCACTGTGCTGTTATACATGCTTTAACCACTTCAATACCAGGCACTTAGACACCTTCCCGCCCAGGCCAATTTTCAGCTTTCAGCGCTGTCGCAGTTTGAATGACAATTGTGCGGTCATGCTACACTGTAACCAAAAATTTTTTTATCATTTTGTTCCCACAAATAGAGCTTTCTTTTGGTGGCATTTGATGACCTCTGCAGTTTTTTTTTTTTTTTTTTTTTTGTGCAAATAATAAAAAGACTGAAAATTTTGAAAAAAAACAAGTTTTTCTTTGTTTTCTTCTTCAATGACGGACACTGATATGGCTGCACTGATGAGGTGGCACTGACGGGCACTGATAGGTAGCACTTATGGGCACTGATATGCGGCACTGATGGGCATTTGTAGGTGGCACTAATGGGTACTTATGGGTGGCACTGACACCCCTAAGTGTGGCATTGCTGGGCATCAGGTGCTATATAATGGTGCCAATTAGTGCCCATTTGTGGGCACTGATTGGCACAAATTGGGCACATGTGGATGGCCATCGGGTACATACCTGGCCATCCACATGTTGCCCCCTTCCCTGGTGGTCCAGTGTGGTGATCTGAGGGGGGGGCTGTGCTGATAAACAATCAGACCCCCCCTGTCAGGAGAGCCGCCGATCGGCTCTCCTCGCGTCTGTCAGACGCGAGTGAGGAAAAGCCGATCAACGGCTCTTCCTACTGACATCGTGATTAGCCGTAATTGGACACGCCGGAGGCTCTTTACCAAGATCGGTGTGTCAGACTGACACACCGCTCCACCGATCGCCGCGATGCGGGCGCGCAGCGGCTTGTTATCCTGCTGGACGTCATATGACGCCCAGTCAGGATAACTGAACCACAGATGACGGCCGGGCGGGAAGTGATTAAAAAAAAGGAAGGAGTATCCAATTTTTATTTTTTTAGGGTTACAAAAATATAAACAACTTTATCAGTGCCCATCAGTACCGCCTCATCAGTGCCCACCAATGCACAGGGATGAGAGCTGGCCGGATCACACAGAGCAGGAATCTCCCGCTCTGGCACAGCTTGGATTTGAATTGCCGGGTGGTCGCAATCAAAGTCCTGCCTCCTGGACCAGCTCCTATGATAGACGTCATACTACTTCAATTTCCTGGCATTGTAATAGTGTGCCGTCTATCATAGGAGCCGATCCAGCAGCCGACGTTACAGCGAAAAATCCCTGCTCTGTGTGATCCGACTGGCTCTCCTATTCCTCTCCTGTCCCCAGATTCATGGCCCATAACTGGGAAGAGAAGGGCTCCCATTTTTTAAGTGTTGTTGCACACTGCATTAATGCAGCTCATTGACTCTAAACAAGCCTCAACACAAAAAACATAACTGCACTTCAGGGAATTCTCACCTGTACATAATGGTGTACTGGTCCAGGTACATTTGTTTATATTGTATATGTTTGTCCGAGTGCCATTCAGAATGGTACAACAAACCACAGGTATGAAGTCTAAACCACTTGAATCCTGGGTGTAAATTTTAAAATGGGGCCCTGAGGGACACTAGCTACTTATCAAAGTGCTATTTTAAATAGGTGCCCTGACACAGTGGCTCCTGTGGGCCCCTCTACCACTAGTGCTGGATTTGCTGGCTGTCTGACAGTCAGGGATCAGCACTTAGAGCCCTTTCACATGAGGGGGGTTTGCAGCCGTTATTGCGCTAAAAATACCGCCTGCAAACCGACCCAAAACAGCCTCTACTGTTTGTTCAGTGTGAAAGCCCGAGGGCTTTCACACTGAAGCAGTGCGCTGACAGGAGAAGAAAAAAAAAAACTCCTGCAAGCCGCATCTTTGGAGCGGTGTATTCACCGCTCCTAAACCGCTCCTGCTCATTGAAATCAATTGGGCAAGCGCAGCTATACCGCGGTAATACCGCGGCTATAGCCGCACTATGCGAGCGGTTTTAACCCTTTTTCGCCTGCCAGCGGGGGTTAAAACCGCACCGCTAGCGGCCGAAAACCGCCGCAAGAACAGCACTAAAAATAGCGCTGTTTTACCGCCGACGCCCCCACCGCCCCAGTGTGAAAGGGGCCTAAGCCCAGGAGTTTAAACAAATCAGTTCCTGAGCTTCCGTTGCTTCTACTCCATAGGTCCCATAACGATGTGTGTGATCCACCTAAACAAGTGAAATCTATCCATACATATACACAAACAATTAGGTCCATATATATTTGGACACAGGCACAATTTTAGATTTTTCAGGTATTTACCAAAACATTATTCAAGATATAGTAATAAAATGGATATGGGCTGAAAGTGCACACTCTCAGGTTTAATTTGAGGGTATGTACATCCAAATCGGGAGGAAGGGTTTAGAAATTACAGCTCTTAAGAATAGCTATCCCCTTTTTCAAGGGACCAAAAGTAATTGGACAATTGAATCAAAAGCCGTTTCATGGACAGGTGTGGGCTACTCCTTCGTTTTTTCTTCATCAATTAAGCAGGTAAAAGGTCTGGAGTTGATTCTAAGTGTGGTATTTGCATCTGGAATCTATTGCAGTGAACCTACATTATGTGTTCAAAAGGAGCTGTCCATGCAAGTGAAACAGGCCATTGCAAGGTTTCAAAAATGAATCCAGAGCAATAGCAGCAACATTAAGAGTGGCCAAGTCAGTTTCAGTTTGGTACATTTTGGAGAAAAGAAGAACGCACTTGTGAGCTCAGCAACAAAAAGGACTGGGCATCCACGGAAGACCATAGTGGTTGATGATCGCAGGATCCTCTATGGTAAAAGAAAAACCCATTCACCCATCATCCAGACAAGCGAAGGACACTCTCCAGGAGGCGAGTGTATCATTTTCAAAGTCTACAATTAAGAGAAGACTGCACAAGAGCAAATACAGAGGGTTCACCACAAGGCCTGAATAATAGGGGTTCATAAGCCTGAAGAATAGAAAAGCCAGATTAGACTAAAGGAAGAAGGACCAGTTCTGGAAAAGGATTGTTTGGACGGATGAAACAAAGATTAATTTGTACTAGAATGACATGAATAAAAAAAAAAAAGTGTGGAGAAGGCTTGGAATAGCTCACGATCCAAATGTCATTTGTAAAACATGGTGGAGGCAGTGTGATGGCATGGGCATGCATGGCTTCCAGTGGCACTGGGTCATTGGTGTTTATTGATGTTGTGACAGAAGACAAAAGCAGCTGGATGAATTCTGCAGCGTTTAGAGATATACTGTCAGCCCAAAAAGCTGATTGGACGGCGCTTCACAGTACAGATTGACAATGATCCAAAAACACACTGCAAAAGCAACCCAGGAGCTTTTGAAGGTAAAGTATAATATTCTGCACTGGCCGAGTCAATCACCTGATCTCAACCCGATTGCTCACGCAGTTCACTTGCTGAAGGCAAAACAAAATAGGCAGAAAGACCCACAAAGATTAACTGAAGACAGCTGCAGTTAGAGCATGGCAAAGCATCAGAAAGGAGGAAACCCAGTCTTTGGTCATGTCCATGGGTTCCAGACTTCAGGCAGTCATTGCCAGTAAAGTATTCTGAACAAAATATTTAAAAATGAACATTTCATTTATGATTATTTTTATTTGTCCAATTATATTTGAGCCCCTGAAAAGGGGGGGGGAGGAGAGAACTGTGCAAAAAAATGATTGTAGTTCCTAAAATTTGTACTCAAGATTTATGTTCAACCCCTTGAAGACATGGATGAGCGGGTTTGGGGTGGAAGAACTTGATTGATTGGCATGCATAGAGCCTCAACCCGATAGAACATTAGGATGAAATTGGAGCAGAGACTGAGAGCCAGGCCTCGTCCGACATCAGTGCCTGACCTCACAAATGCGCTTCTGGAAGAAAGGTCAAACATCCCCATAGACACACTCCTAAACCTTGTGGATAGACTTCACATAGACGACACTTTAAATTTTTTTACAAGTTACCAGTTTAGAGTTAGAGAGGAGGTCTTGGGCTACAATTGTTGTTCTAACGCATGCAGCGATACGCCACATGTGTGATTTGAATGCCGTTTACACATTTGAGTGCAACTTATGTTCGTGGTGCGCTTTGCATTGAATTTTTTTATGGTTTGTTTTACTCTTATCTTTACACTCTTTAATTATTTTTTTGATTACTTTTTTTTCCCCTATTACAAGGAAAACATCCCTTGTAATAGGAATAGTGCGAGACAGGTCCTCTTTATGGAGAGACGTGGGGTCTGGGGACCCCATGTCTCTCCTCCAGGCTGGAAAGACTGACATAAAAAAAAAAATATATATATATATCTTTCCAGCCGCATCCCGGCATGGTTTACTTCCGCCAGCCCGACGTCATAATGTCGTGCCCGTGCTTTCGAGGGTCATAGAGATGACTGGAGGACCATCTGGTCACCAGAAATCCCTATGCTCAAGTTCTGGCGGTGACCAATTTATTCTCCGGTTTGCCAATCACATGGACGAGCCAGTAGAAGCACCGAGGGGGGTGTACTGCTTACTTTGTGTGGAATCCCTGGTGTTCCTACCAGTCCCTCTGCTTTCCTGATAAAAACTGTGGTCAGTTCCCTAGTTATGCTAGGAACTCAGTTCCTCCAATGATCAGACTTGTCCTGACACCTCCCTTGCACAACCTTTCACTGGGAAGCTCAGTATACTGCTGCTTCTCCCCCCCCCCCCACTGCCAGCTCTTATACAACTGAGAATAACTGATGCTGTGTAAGTGCATATGAAGCGTTGAGAGATAATTGTGTTTCCATGCTGAATGCAGAGCTAAACTAGAAAGATTAAAAAGCCTCTCTCTCCCCCTCATTCTAAGTTGTTTTGTATTCTTGACCATCCAGGAGTACACTTGATCATGTTTGTTTCCCCTGGCTCTCATAGTTGTTGTTGTGGTGCCCCCCCGTCAGTTGATTAAGTCCAGGTGTGCCTGTGTTCCTGGTCAGGTTGCTTACCTGCAGGGTTTTTTTCTTAAAGTGGACCTTCAGTCTCATGGTGAGGAAGAAAGGGGAGATGCCAATGTAAACAAGCATCTCCCCCGTTCTGCCTAATGACACTCTCACTGATCACCGCTCCCTGTAATCGGGAGCGGTGATCAGTGTAGTGTCACACACAGCCCCTCCCCCCCCACAGTTAGAATCACTCCCTAGGACACACATAACCCCTACAGCGCCACCTAGTGGTTAACCCCTTCACTGCCAGTCACATTTAAACAGTAATCAATGCATTTTTAATTGCACTGATCGCTGTATAAATGTGAATTGTCCCAAAACCGAGCCAAAATTGTCCGACGTTTCAGCCATGTCGCAGTCACGAAAAAAAAAAAAAAAAAAAAAAAAAAAAATCGCTGATCGCCGCCATTACTAATAAAAAATACCATAAAACTATTCCCTATTTTGTAGACGCTATAACTTTTGCGCAAACCAAACAAACGCTTATTGAGATTTTTTTTTTTACCAAAAATATGTAGAAGAATACGTATCGGCCTAAAGTGAGGTAAAAAAAAAATGTTTTTATATATTTTGGGGTATATTTAATATAGTAAAAAATAATGCAGTTTTTCAAAATTGTCGCTTTTTTTTGTTTATAGCCCAAAAATAAAGCCGCAGAGGTGATCAAATACCACCAAAAGAAAGCTCTATTTGTGGGGAAAAAAAAAAAAGACGTAAATTTTTTTGGGAGCCAGGTCGCATGACCACGCAACTGTTAGTTAAAGTGACCAAAAAGTGCTCTGGTGTTTGGCCTGCCAAATGGTTCGGGGCTTAAGTGGTTAATGCCTGGAAGAGGGTCATTTCAGCGTTGCCAAAAAATTGCCCTTTGTTTTTGGGACTACAGTCTCCCTGTAACATTTTTCTTTTGCTCAGGCAGAATTGTGGGCGGGCTTATCGTTGCATCACTAAAGCCTCATGCCCACTGGACTTTGCCCAACTCTTCTAAACGCCTTTCTCCTGGCAAAAGCTGCATTTTTGAAAAAGCATTTAGGGGAATTTAAGTGCGTCAAGCACTTAGGCATCTAATTAGAATATTTTTAACTGCATTTACATGCAACAGCCATTATTTCTGCCAAAACACGGCTGCTGATCGCGCTGGCAATGGGTTTACTTTCTGCTGCTAAACGCTGATGTGTGCATGGCCACATAGGCAAATGGTAGCCTCCCTGGCGGTATGATGTCAGATTTTTGCGTCTCAAAGTGGTACAAATATTTTGCATAGAAATTTGGCGTTCTATATTGTAGGCCTGTAATTCTTAGCAATAACACACTTAAATCTGTCCAAACAAGAGTCTAGTAGATATCCTGGGTATGATGAAGTTTGAAACACAAAATCATAAATTATAATATAAATAATTGTAAAAAATAATAAATAATAATAAAATTAATTTCCCCTCGATTCACTAGCGCTCAATTCTGCAAGTGTTCTAATTTATTATCCTGGTTTTCCAGCTGGTCTAAAACCACTTTTGACGTAAAACGGACACTTTTTGGTTGCCATGGACAGTTTCCAGGCAGAAAGAACAGTGTATATCATATAAAACTGCATGTAGGGCATTTGACAGCACTGAGGACAAAAGGGATGTGAAATAATTTCATACAGTAATGTAATCTGTAAGATTACACTGTACTGTATTATGATTTTTCAATTTTTTTTTTTTTTTTTTATATACACACACACTTGCCGTCGAGGTCTGCCCCCATGCGACGCTGGTCCATCAGAGAATGATCTGCTCTCTCCCTGAGCCATAGTCAGTGGGTAAGAAGCTTGCTCCTAGTCCTCTCCAGAAGCCCCCATCTTGGTTAGGTCTGTCACAGATGTCAACATCACAACACAGCAAATTACATACAGTGCATCTGGAAAGTATTCACAGCGCTTCACTTTTTCCACATTTTTTTATGTTACAGCCTTATTCCAAAATTGATTAAATTAAATTATCTTCCTCAAAATTCTACAAACGATACCCCGGAATGACAAACATGTAGCTCCCACCACCTTTAGTGGGTGTTAATAGCCAAGTGTTTTATTGTTGTAAGAGAATTGCCAATGCTTTACCCTGTTAGTTCAGGCCTGGTCGGTTAATTTGGTTGGGATGGGAAGAGTGATAGAATAGAGGAGGGTGTGGCCACCTGCATTCTGAACTGAAAGATACTCCCTTATCTTCTATTGGAATGTTATGGAAGGAAGGTGGGCTGGGGAGGGGGTGCAGACAGTTTGTATGGAGAGCCCTGGACCAATCATTAACTTGTATTGGCAGGGGCAGGACTCGCATATAAACTGGGGGTCACATGCTTCTGGAGAAGATGGGAGGAGTTGGATCCAGAGAAGCAGCAGAAATGTAACCAGCAAAGAGCAGGCTTGAAGGCCTGGAGGTGCAAAAGCCTCCAGCGCTGGATAGCAGGAACAAAACCTGAAGGCCTGAGGGTTCAGAGACCTAAGGGCCGGATGGTTCAAGATCAAGCCCTAGGGTAACTCCAGGAGAAATGGACCGGGCAACTCAATCTGAGATGTACCTGACCATGTGGAGCGGGAAGTAGCTGCCAAAAGGACGGAGTAGACTGGGATTGGCTTTCTGTGGCAATCATGGACTGTCGATGGGAGAGAGCAAGGGAGTGCAACCCAGCAGTACTCATTCATCCAGAACTTTCCTGAACTGACGTGGGAGGACTGCAGGAGTCAAGATAGGCAGGTGAGGCCTGGGGCTCTAAGCATCCACATACCACAGTGTCTTTCAGAGGGGCACTGGTCAGTTCATTATGGGGAAGGACTTTGAATACACTATGGAACCAGAAACTAAGAGGCAGCTCATATTTCCTTAAGAAATCCTGTAACATACTGCCATCAAGCGAATAAAGTTCTTTGTACAAAGTTAGTAAACTGTCTGCTGATGTAATTTGTGCAGGGGTGGAAGAACGGAATCAGTTAACAGAAAAGGTATGAACACACCCAGCAGCTCCCAAGGGAGTAGTGCGCTACAAATGTAAAAGAAGTTTGTTTGAAATCTTTGCAAATTTATTAAATAAAATAAATAAATAAATAAAAAAATAAAAATCACATGTACATAAGTATTCATAGCCTTTGTTCAATACTTTGCTGAAGCACCTTTGTCACCAATTACAGCCTCACATTTTTGGGGTTTTTTTTTTTTTTTTTTTTTTTTAAGTATGATGCTTCAAGCTTGGCACGACTATTTTGGGCAGTTTCTTCTATTCTTTGCAGGACTTCTCAAGCTCCATCAGGTTGGATGGGGAACATCGGTGCACAGCCATTACTTTGCTGCATTCATCTTTCCCTCGATCCTGACTAGTCTCCTAGTTTATGCTGCTGAAAAAACACCCCCACAACATGATTCTGCCACCACCATGCTTCACTGTAGGCATGGTATTGGCCAGGTGATGAGCGGTGCCTGATTTCCTCCAGACATGACACTTGCCATTCAGGGCCAAAGAGTATAATATTTGCTTCATCCGACCAGAACTCCAGGCGGGCTGCTTTGTGCCTTTTACTGAGGAGTGGCTTCTGTCTGGCCACTCTACAATACAGGTCTGACTGGTGGAGTGCTGCAGAGATGGTTGCTCTTCTGGAAGGTTCTCCTCTCTCCACAGATAAATGTTGTAGCTCTGTCAGAGTGACCATCGGGCTCTCAGTCTCCTTCCTGGCGTAAAGCCTTTCTCCCCCAATCGCTCAATTTGGGTGGGCGGCCCGCTCCAGGAAGAGTCCTGGTGGTGCCAAACGTCTTCCATTTGCAGAAAAATGGAGGCCACAGGTGTGTCTTTCCAAATCATGTCTAATCAACTGATTTTACCACAGGCGGATACCAATCAAGCTGTAGAAACATCAAGGAATCATTTTGGAATAATGTCGTAACATAACGAAATATGGAAAAAAAAGTGAAGCGCTGAGAATACTTTCCGGATGCACTGTAGGTGTGGTGAGGGGACTGATCTCAGTGCAAATAATAAAAGGCAATGCTGTAAGCTTTAGGCTACTTTCACACTAGGGCAAGTGGGCCGCAGTGGTAAAGCGCTATTTTTAGCAACGCTTTACCGTCGTTTTAGCGGCGCTATTCGGCTGCTAGCGGGACGCCTTTAACCTGGCTAGCGGCCGAAAAAGGGTCAAAACCGCCCACATGGCACCACTGCAGCGGCGCTTTGGTAGCGCTCCCACAGTACATAGAACATGGAAATGCAAAAGCTTTAGGCTCCATTCACACCTAGGTGACTTCTTAAGGGCACCCCAACACGATTTTGCAAAGATAAAATCGCAATGCACTCGCGGCAAAATCGCAAACTCCTGCTCCTTTTTGAGCAGCATACCTTGTGTGTTTCCATTTATCATGTGGCAAAAAAAAAATAAATTGCATCACAATTGGGGTGCCATTAGAAAGTAATGGCCTTGCAAACGTGTCTGCAATTTGATTCCACTCGCGATTCAAATCGCCTAGGTGTGAATGGAGCCTAAGCAAATATAAACTGCTAAATACCTTTTCTCATCAGCATAGAATAAAGAATTCCCCTAGATGGACTTTACCGACACTTTGCTGAAAAATATATGTGTATATTTACATAATAATTGTATGTGACAGATTATAAGAAGTAAAAGGATTTTTTATTTAAACATAACATGGCATTTCATAAATTCCACAAAGCATATTACATAATTACACAATCAATAGTATAGTATTCTTCACAAAACAATAAGTTAAGCGAGGGCTCTTTTTCACTTTTTCTTTTTTTTAAGGCGTTGTGCACGCTGGATGCTGGGATGCACGGCTGGCAATCTTTAAACCTGAGCTAAATAGGGGATCCTTCCTGTTTTGCCTCAGTAGTCACTTTGGCCTGCACGCATCCGGGAGGGACGGGGATAGGTGAGATACTGTACCCCATTGAATTGGGACTACCACCAGTTGATACCATTCAGTAATAATCCTGATGTTCCCATGACAACTGCACCAGTAACAATGCCCAATGCCATTCCAGTTTTTTAAAGTAACCTAACCTAGCATATTACAAAACGAATTGCTCTCTTTTTGCTACATCCCTGAAGGACAAAAACACTGTTTATTCCGAAACGCGTCAGATGAAGAAGAGCCCTCGCTTAAAACGTATTGTTTTGTGAAGAATACTATACTATTGATTGTGTAATTATGTAATATGCTTTGTGGAATTTATGAAATACCATGTTTTTAAGCCATGTTATGTTTAAATAAAAAAATCCTTTTACTTCTTATACTCTGTCACATACAATTATTACGTAAATATACACATATATTTTTTAGCAAAGTGCCGGTAAAGTCCATCTAGGGGAATTCTTTATTCTATATAGTTCTATCTGGATGTGGCAAAGCCCCGGTTCACCTAGGGAAGCAAATCACCCCATATTGACTTTTCTCATCAGCAGTTAGAGCAGTCTTGTGACTTCTATAAGTGTCTGCATGACTCCTGACCCTCTGTCTAGACAGTGCATGTGACCAGCACAGGGCCAAAGGAAAGAAAAAAAAAAAAAAAAAAAAAAACACACAACAACAACAACAACAACACACTCTAGCAATACACACCAAAGTGAGCATGTGCAGCTTGTCCCCTAACCTCTGTTCTATCAGGAGATGGTTTGGGGACAGTGGAAGAAGGGGAGGATCAGTGAAGACAGGATAAAGCATCCTTTTTAAAGGGGGATAAAAAAAAATATATATATATATATATATATATATATATATATATATATATATATATATATATATATATATATATATATATATATATATATATATATATATATATATATATATATATATATCTCTATCTATCACACACACACACACACGCTCATAAGTTTACATACCCTGGCAGAATTTAT
Organism: Lithobates clamitans; assembly: GCA_037952925.1. Classification (NCBI taxonomy): domain Eukaryota; kingdom Metazoa; phylum Chordata; class Amphibia; order Anura; family Ranidae; genus Lithobates; species Lithobates clamitans. Next base: position 8,140,124 of record JBBGZY010000323.1, on the reverse strand, counting down.
AGTTTTTTTTCTTGGCCATTTTTCAAAGAATATGAATGATAAAAAACATTTTTCACTCATGGTTAGTGTTTGGCTGAAGCCATTTATTATCAATCAACTGTCTTTACTCTTTTTAAATCATTATGAAAACAGAAACTACCCAAATGACCCTGATCAAAAGTTTACACACCCCAGTTCTTAATACTGTGTAGTGCCCCCTTTAAATATCAATGACAGCTTGAAGTCTTTTGTGGTATTTGTGGATGAGGCATTTTATCTTCTCAGATGGTAAAGCTGCCTATTCCGCTTGGCAAAAAGCCTCCAGTTCCTGTAAATTCTTGGGCTGTCGTGTATGAACTGCATGTTTGAGATCTCCCCAGAGTGGCTGAAAAATCTTGAGGTCAGGAGACTGAGATGACCACTCCAGAACCTTCACTTTATTCTGCTGTAGCCAATGACAGGTCGACTTGGCCTTGTGTTTTGGATTATTGTCATGCTGGAATATCCAAGTACGTCCCATGCGCAGCTTCTTGGCTGATGAATGTAAATGTTTCTCCAGTATTTTTTGATAACACTGCATTCATCTTGCCATCAATTTTTTCCAAATCTCCTGTGTCTTTGTAGCTCACACATCCCCCAAAACATCAGTGATCCACCTTTGCATTTCACAGTAGGAATGGTGTACATTTCATCATAGGTCTTTTTGACTCTCCAAATGTAGTGTTTATGGTTGTGGACAAAAAGCTCAATTTTGGTCTCATCACTCCAAATTACTTTGTGCCAGAAGGTTTGAGGCTTGTCTGTGCTGTTTGGCGTATTGTAAGCGGGATACCTTGTGGTATTTGTGTAGTAATGGCTTTCTTCTGGTGACTCGACCATGCAGCCCATCATCTTCTTCTTCAAGTGCTTCCTTATTGTGTATCTTGAAACAGCCACACCACATGTTTTCAGAGAGTCCTGAATTTCACCTGAAGTTATTTGTGGGTTTTTCTTTTGCATGCCAAACTATTTTCCTGGCAATTGTGGCTGAAATCTTAGTGGATCTACCTGACCGTTGTTTGGTTTCAACAGAACCCCTCATTTTCCACTTCTTGATTACAGTTTTGAACACTGCTTATTGGCATTCTCAATTCCTTGAATATCTTTTTATATATCCCTTTCATGTTTTATACAGTTCAACTATCTTTTCCCGAAGATCCTTTGACAATTCTTTTGCTTTCCCCATGACTCAGAGTCCAGAAAAAAGTCAGTGCAGCACTGGATGAAAGAAGCAAGGGTCTGTCAGGAGTCCAGAAACACATGGACCATTTATACACATACATACACACACACACACACACACACACACACACACACACACCAATTGCAAGCAAACAGATCACATGTGAGAATGGTTAACTTTAATAGCCATTCAAACCCCTTTGTGTCAACTTGTGTGCATGTTATCAGGCCAAAATCACCAGGGCCACCATGATTTAAAAAGGGTAAACACAGTTGAATAAATGGATTCAGCCAAACACTAACCATGACTGAAAGAAAAGATTTTTTTTTAAAGTGTTATCAAAATTATTTTAATAAAATGCTCTTTGAGTAAAATTCTATCTAAAGTTTTCTATTTAAGATACAGTAATAATTTTGTTTTTCAGCATTAAATGGAGCATGAGACTGTATATTATGCAATATTAACATTTTTGGTAAACTCATTCAATGAATCCAAGATCTACAAGCTGAGATAACATGCACTGCATTGATGAATTCACACAATTTCACAGTAACCATGAGATAAAACAAAGTTCAGGAATATTCCTTTATCCCACTGTTTTGCAAATCTATTTACACTTCAAACTGTATGATTGTTTGAAGAGAAATGCATCTGTACCAGGCTCTAAGTGTGAGGCGGAAGGGCAAGCAGTAATAATGGAAGTAAAACCTTCTAAAAACAGCTTATAAACCTTGTGATGTTTCTGCACATAGTTTGCAAATATTAAAGATTACCAGCAAGAATAAGTACTCACATTTAAAGAGCACCTGTCATTTCAGATCCTTCATGGCAGCGCGTGTTGGCTGGCATCCACTTAGCTGCTGCCGCCTCGACCCTCACCTTGTTGTGTAACTACCGCAACACCAGCTGTCTAATTAAAGTGAATGGGACTGTCGTGAGTCAACAGCGGGTCAGAGGAGGAGCCACTGCGGTACAGAGATGACAGTTGCTCTTAATTTTATGATGTAAAGTAATTGTAAGACCCCATTTACACAGGGGCAACACGACTTGCAGGTCGCCTCACCGAGGCGACCTGCACACGACTGCCCGGGCGACTTGCAAAACGACTTCTGTATAGAAGTCTATGCAAGTCGCCCCAAGTCGCCCCCGAAGTCGTACAGGAACCTTTTTCTAAGTCGGAGCGACTTGCGTTGCTCCCCTTGGAACGGTTCCATAGCACAGAACGGGAGGCGACTTGTCAGGCGACTAGGTCGCCTGACAAGTGGTCCCTGTGTGAATGGGCTCTCAGGCTTCGTTTTGTTTTTTTTAAATAACAAACATGTTATACTTACTTCTACTGTGCAGTTCGTTTTGCACAGACCCGATCCTCGACTTCTGGGGTCCCCTGGCGGCGCTGGTAGCTCCTCCCTGCATTGTATAACCCCCTAGGAGAAGTGCTCTCCCGGGGGGGGTTACCTTGCGGCATGCTCCCGAGTCTAGCATTCGGCGTTAATAGACACCGAATGTAGACTCGGTCCCGAGTCATTGGATTTGAGTGATAGCAGCGGGAGTCAATGGCTGCGCTGCTATCAAATCTAGCCAATCAAGAGCCGAGAACCCCGGGCAGAGAGGAAGAGCGTGTCTCCGGCAGGGGAATACAGGACTCAGGTGAGTAAATCAGGGCGGGGGGGGGGGGGGGTTCGGTCAGTGACAGAAGTTTTTTCACTTTTAAAACATGTGTTTACAACCCCTTTAAAATTGACTTGATTTAAATAAAATCCAACCTGCTTTTTTCACAATGCAGATGATTAGCATCCCCTCACAGGGAGTATAACAGGTGCGCTTTACTGCATATACAGACTGATTTTAGTAACACTTTAACCACTTGTCTACCAGACCAATTCTGACACTTCTCTCACATATGTAAAAATGTGTTTTTTTTTTGCTAGAAAATTACTTAGAGCCCCCAAACACACATAATAAATATATAGGAGGCCCTAGAGAATAAAATAGTGGTCTGTATCACACAGTATTTGCGCAGCAATTTCTCAGGGAAAAAAAAAAAAAAAAAAAAAAAGACACAAAACAAACACACTTAAATTAATTAACAAATAAAATAATTTAAAAAAACAACACCACCCATTAGATGAACTTTTTTTGTAAAATATTAAAGATCACACTCGTGGAATGACACCAAATTACGGTACTTAAAAAATCTCCATAGGCGGCGCTTTAACAATGTCTTCAGATTATCAGATTTAGAGTTACAGAGGAGGTCTAGTGCTAAAATGATTGCTCTAGCATTCAGGGAGATACCTCACGTGGGTGGTTTGAACATCGCTTACACATATAGGTGTGACCTACATATGCGTTCACCATTACATGCGAGCGCTTTAAAAAAAAAAATTTGGTTTTATCATTTATTTCACTACATCTTTTTATTTTTACACTGTCCATTTAAAAACATTTTTGGATCACTTTTCTTCCTATCACAAGGAATGTAAACATCCCTTGTGATAGACATTAACAGTGATAGGTCCTCTTTATGGAGAGATTCGGGTTGGGCGACCCTACTTCTCCACTCTACAATGCAAGGCCCCTTTCACACAGGGCGGATCCCTCCAAACGGAGTCTGCCTGCTCAGTGAGGGATCTCTCCTCCAATCGCCGCTGAGCAGGCGGATGACAGGCCCTGCTATGCAGAGCGGACAAGGACACAGCCCACTCTCCTCTGTGGGGCGGTCGGATGGAAACAGACTGCATGTCCGTTGTCATCCATTCCGACCCGCTGGAAGGATGGTGAATGTACAGTAGAGCTGCACGATTAATCGTCAACAATCAAAACTGCAATCTTTTTCCCTTTCCAATCTTTAAAACAGCATGCCGCCATTCTTTCTAACAAGTGCAGAGTTCTCAAAACTGAAAAAAAAAAAAAAAAAAAAAAAATCCAGGCAGCCTGCCAAGTTTTATCACAACACATGGAATAAGTAGAAACAAAGTATCTTTTCGTTCTTTCATCAAAGGATCTGTGTAAAGGAATAAAGTTTAACGATTTAAAAGATCAAACCTTTTCTGACATTTGCTGCTTACAAGTAAAAATCTTTATTGTCTGTTAGAAAATTACTTGAACACTCAAACATGAATTTTTTTTTTTTTAAGCAGAGACCCTAGAGAATAAAATGGTGGTTGTTGCAATATTTTATGTCACACCGTATTTGCGCAGCGGTCTTTCAAATTTCTTTTTTTTTTTTTTTTTTTTAAATACACTTTTTATTTGTTTGTTTTAAAAACAGTAAAGTTAGCCCAATTTCTTTTGTATAATGTGAAAGATGTTACACCACAAGAATCATGATCTTTATTCTAAGCAAAAAAATTATGATTCTCATTTTAGCCAAAATCGTGCAGCTCTAACGTACTGCCATACATCTGTTTTCAGCAAATTTTGTCGGATCGGATGCCAGGTGGGTTTCGGCGGACATAAGCCTCCCCATAATGGACAATGGGTGGCTCGATCTGGTCCACCTGAAAAACGGACAGGTGGAGCCGATCGGCAACTGAAAAAAACAATACCAAGGTTATGGCATATTGCTGCAGCCATAACACCTGTATTCCACTTCCAACCAAGGACGCCATTTGACAATGGCCTTGGTTGGGAAGTTGTTAAAAGGCAAGACATTTTTTACCTTAAAGCTGAACTCCACCTTTTGATATACTTTACATAGTTTGTTTGGGCCAGCTTGGCCCGAATGAACTATGTCCCTTACTAACATGTGAGACCGCTGAATGTGTGGTATAAACTGTATGTAGCTGAGGCTACATACAGCACTGTGTTCCAGGTTGAAGCAGAGACTTCCAGTCCAATACCTGGAAAACACTAGAGTACCTGATCGGTGCTCAGCCATTCAGAGAAAGCAATATATTCTAGCAATAAATACAAAGCTTCCTCTGATTGGCTGAGTAAGAGGCAGGCTGATGTCACAACCTCTGACCTCCTTTGCCCCTCTCCTCAATACATAAGCTCTAATATAGCTACCCTGGAAGAGCAAAGGAGACTACTAAAAAATGTCACTTTAGTGACACCTTTGAGTCTCCAGGGTCGGCTGACATCACATCAAAGATGGCAGCACCAAGCAACAGTCCTAGGCCTTTTGGATGTCTACACAAAAATTAGGCTTTTATGGATAACAGCCTGCATCAAAGACATTAAATGCACATACATTTTTGTTGGAAAAAATGGTCTGGTGACAGGGTCTCTAACAAATATGTTGACAAAGAGCATAGTTATGGGAGGAAACAGCAGAGTGAGCAGAGGGATGTCCAGGTCATTCAATTGCTGCTCCTTCATTGTCCAATAAGCTGGCCAGGGGTGTAGACAGGACACCAGTGTCCAGTACTGGCACAGGACAGGCAGAAGACCACTGCAAACAGCAGGGAACCAAGAATCCAGAAATGATCACTTCTTAAAATTATTCGGGTAGCAGCTTTCAATCAGGACAACAGATTTCAGCAGTACAAGCTGTGAAGAGGTATTAAGGGTCTTCTTTGTATAGCTTTTTTTTTTTTTTAAGTGTCCGAGTAGCTTTAAAGCAGAATTCCAGGCATTACTGCAAATGCCAACCTACCCTTCTCCCTACCCCCACCGCCTACTCACAGCAGTACGATTTACAGCATCAGGAGCCCGTGGGTTCTGTGAGATGAGAGAAGAGATGAGAGAAGAGATGAGAGAAGAGATGAGAGAAGAGATGAGAGAAGAGATGAGAGAAGAGATGAGAGAAGAGATGAGAGAAGAGATGAGAGAAGAGATGAGAGAAGAGATGAGAGAAGAGATGAGAGAAGAGATGAGAGAAGAGATGAGAGAAGAGATGAGAGAAGAGATGAGAGAAGAGATGAGAGAAGAGATGAGAGAAGAGATGAGAGAAGAGATGAGAGAAGAGATGAGAGAAGAGATGAGAGAAGAGATGAGAGAAGAGATGAGAGAAGAGATGAGAGAAGAGATGCAGCCGAGCACAGCGCTGGATCAAGATAGGACTCTGAGACCTCGTTCACATTGCGGCGATTTGCCATGACAAATTGCAAGCCAAAATCGGCAACAGCATCATCCAAATCGGTGCGGCTTCGACTTTGCAGCACCGCACCAATTCCCAAAAGTAGTTCCTACACTACTTTTGGCAACTTCGGTGGCGATTTTCAATAGACATCTGTGCAGGAACCCACACAGAGGTCTCTCAAATCACCCCCAAAGTCAGACTGAAATGCTGGTTTGAAATTGTGCGAGTTCAGCTGAACTCGCACAATTTCAAACCCGCATTCAGTGTGAACCCAGAATAAGTTTTGAGGGAGGAAGGGAAGATCAAGCAAGTAAAAAAGCAAGTGGAAAAACATATTTTATCTTAAGATCTCTTTCACACCGAGGTGGTTTTCGGGTGTTTAGGCGCTAGAAATAGTGATTGTAAACCACCGCCTCACATTAATTTCAGTGTGACTTTTCACAGCAGGACGGTGCGCTTGCGGGACGTTAAGAAAAGTCCTGCAAGCAGTATCTTTGGCTCTTTTAGAGAGAGAATATATATATATATATATATATATATATATATATATATATATATATATATATATATATATATCTCTATCTATCTATCTATCTAGAGAATAAAATGGCGGTTGTTGTAATATTTTATGCCATACTGTATTTGCGCAGTGGCCTTTTAAACGCAATTTTATGGGGGGGATAAAAAAAAAAAAAAGACTTCAATGAAAAAAAAAAAAAAAAAAAGCAAAGATTGCTGTACTAACAAAAGCAACCTTAGGCCGGCCATACACAGTTCGAATCTCGTCCGATTCAGCAGGTATCGGCCGAGATTTGAACCTTTAATGAGCAGGCTAAATATACAAAGTTGATCAGTCGATCAACTTGGGTACAACCAGCCTGCCGGATTCTGCTGCGATCATCATTAGCAGCTGCTATAGCTCATAATCGCCGATTCCCCTGTCAGCACTTTGTGTTGATGGGAAAATCGTGCAAATTTCTTTCCTGCAACCCTTGGTTGCAGGAAAGAAATTTGCACTTAGTGTGGTGCTCTCCCCTGATGTGCCTTTGTGTTTTGATAGGGGGAATCCTTCCCCTTCGCCAGTGCTGATCAGATGTTGGTTTTTTCAGCATGCCTGTTCAACAGAAGCCAGTCATAAGGCTTCCGTAGAAGAGACAGCTGTACACAGGGTCTTAAAGTCAGTGGATTCTTGCCAAACCGACCATCTTGGGCCCCTGTGTACCCAGCTTTACTATATCTTGCTATATATATCTGGCGATATACCTGCTCCCACCCCCATTCTAACTATCCTGTATAAGGAAAGCTGCCTATACTTACCTATGCTGAAGCCACTCCAGTCACATGATTGGTTACCTGCGCCGGCTTCAATGTAGGAGGAGGGACAGCTGGCAACGGAGATAAATTCACTGACTTGCTTGACGAAGGGGCCCTGCGTGGCTCCAAAACGCTGCCGTATGTTTACTATGTGACCACGAAAATAAAGCTTCAGACCCCTTTTGAGGAATCCTTGGACATTTCTTCACTCTAGCTGACAATGCATGCCCCATAGTAAGCCTATGGGTGACATCACCACCCAGGCTCTGCAGCCGTTGTCAAGAAACTCTACTCTTCACTGAAGACGCTGCTGGAGAGATCATGTGACTGGACCAGAGAGCCCCCAACGTACAGTGCCTTGAAAGAGTATTTTCCACATTTTGTCACGTTACAACCATGTATTTTATTGGGATTTTATGTGATAGACCAACATAAAGTGGAACATAATTGTGAAGAGTAAGGAAAACGATAAATGGTTTTCAAAATGTTTTACAAATAAATATCTGAAAAGTGTGGCATTTGTATTCAGCCTAGAGGTCGACCGATATGGGTTTTTCTCTGGCCGATGCCGATATTTAGAAATCGCGGCGGCCGATATATGATACCAACTTTCTTGGGGTGATATGTTAAGCCGATTTTTTTTCCCCCCTTAATCTCATAAAATCTAACAGACCCCTTTCACAATGGGGCGTTTTTCATGCGCTTTTGGGCTAAAAATAGCACCTGTAATGTGCCTGCAAAACGGCTCCCCTGCAGTCTCAGTGTTAAAGCCCGAGTGCTTTCACACTTAGGCGATGCGCTGGCAGGATGTTAAAGCGCAGCTCCACCCTAAAGTGGAACTTCCGCTCATCAGATTCCTCTCCCCCTCCAATGCCACAATTGGCACCTTTCAGGGGAGAGGGGGGTGCAGATACCTGTATAATACAGGTTTTTGCACCCACTTCCGGGAATAGCTAGCTGCAGATGCCCACAACCCCCCCCCCGTTGTGTTCTGGGAAACACTCGCTTCACTTCCCAATTCCCTGACCGAGGATGGCGGCGGGGGGTAACCGAGAACAGAGCGATTGCTCGTCATCTGCTGACAACAACGCGGTCACCCTGGACAGGCAAGTGTCAATTTATTAAAAGTCAACAGCTGCAGTAATTGTAGCTGCTGGCTTTTAATAATTTTTTTTTTAAGGTGGAGCTCCTCTTTAAAAAAAAGTCCATCTTTGGAGTGGTGTATACAGCTCCTCCACCACTTCTGCCAATTGAAATGAATAGGCACCGCTGCCAAAGCGCCTGCAAAGCGCTTCAGCAGCGGTGCTACACGGGCGCATTTAACCCCTTCATTGGCCACTGGCTGGATTATAAGTGCCCCTCTAGCAGCCGAATAGCGCCGCTAAAACTAGCAGCGTTTTACTGTCAACGCCTGCCCGCTCCAGTGTGACAGCAGCCTTAAGTAATACGTGATAAAGAAAATGTCTTACATTTAAACATTTATTAAAAACAAAACAAACCTCCAATCAGTTCACTTGTATGTATAATTTAGATTAAAAAAAAAAAAAAAAACTATATTTTATTAAATACACAAAAACTGGTAATAAAAACTTTTGGACAAAAAAAAATGGGCTAACTTTACCATTAAGTTTTTTTTTCTTTTAATTCATTAAAGTATTTTTTCCAGAAAAATTGCGTTTGAAAGACCGCTGCGCAAATACCGTGTGACATAAAATATTACAACAACAGCCATTTTATTCTCTAGGGTCTCTGCTAAAAATATATATATCATGTTTGAGGGTTCTAAGTGATTTTCTAGCAGAAAATACAGGATTTTTACTTGTAAGCAACAAGTGTCAGAAAAGATTTAGTCTTTCAATGGTTACTATGAAAACTCCTACACAGAGTTCAGTCCATTGATAAGTATAAACATTGTATCTCTTTGCTTCTTTTCTCAGGACCTGGCAGGCTGCCCAGATAGGAGAGAGAAGTTGCTCCATGGGAAGACTTCAGGCAACTTGCATTGACTTCTATTACAGAAGTCATCTGCAAGTCGGGCTGAAGTTTTAAATCTGCCTTTTTTAGCACAATTGGCCGATGCCGTTTAAATAAAAAAATGCCAAAAATCGGCCAATATAATCGGTCGACCTCTAATTCAGACCCCTTTACTCTGATATCCCTAACTAAAATCTAGTGGAACCAATTGCCTTCAGAAGTCACCTAATTAGCAAATAGAGTCCACCTGTGTGTAATATATACAGCTATTCTATAAAAGGACAAAACAGAAAAAAGGCAGCGCCGCTCTAAGGGTAGTAGGTTAGTAAAACAAGGCTTTAATAATGTTAAAATGTGCACTCATCTGACACACTGGCTGAGGGAATCCCACACCTCGGAGCTACGGACGCCACCGGAAGCGGCCAGGGTCTGACCCCACCACAGCCCAGCTGGAACCAGATGAGACTCTACGATCCTCAGGAGAACTAACCCATGCCTGTTTTTATTACTAAAATGTGAGTGCACATTTTAACATTATTAAAGCCTTGTTTTACTAACCTAATACCCTTAGAGCGGTGCTGCCGTTTTTCTGTTTCGTCTTTTCCTATATCACAAGTCCCTTCTACTCTGAGAAGCTGGCTGCCGCTCGCCATATATTGTTCTTAGGTTGTTTTTAAACTGTTTGTTTCCCCCTGTATATACCTTATTGCCTCCTTCCCTGTCCCATACCTGTTCAACAGTAGCATCTGTCAGCACTCATTCCCCCTCTGTTTCTGCATTCTTTGAAGCCCTCAGAGGTTTGTTAGAGAACCTTAGTGAACAAACAGTATCATGAAGGTCAATGAACACACCAGACAGGTCAGGAATAAAAGTGTTGCCATTGTTGAAAGAAAGACATAAAAAGTCCCGTTTGCAGTTTGTGAGAAGCCATGTGGGGGACACAGCAAACATGTGGAATAAGGTGCTCTGGTCATATGAGACCAAAATTTAGCATTTTTCTTTTAGGCCAAAATGTTATGTGTGGCAGAAAACAAACACTGCACATAACCCTGAACACACCATCCCCACCGTGAAACATGGTGGTGGTGAGAGTATCATGTTGTGGGGATGCTTTTCTTCAGCAGGGACAGAGAAGCTGGTCAGAGTTGATGGGAAGATGGATGGAGCCAAACAGAGGGCAATCTTAACCACTTAACGACCGGTCACTGTATATGTAGGTCATTTTTTTAAAGATGGATATCTCGGTAACGGCAGCAGCTGCTGCCACAACCGAGGTATTCATCTTTAGGGCCGGCATTTCTGTACACGATAATGGTGGTCTCTGCGGTGGGTTCGCCGCGAGATCACCGTTATCGGCGGCGGGAGAGGTGCCACCCCCCCTCCCGCCGCTCTTCCGTGCCCTCCGCCGCTTACCGGAGCCGTCGGTAGCGGCGGAGGAGATCGGGACCTGTCACTGCTGAGGTATTGAGACGAGTGAGGCCAAGATGGCGCCCACCCGTCTCTATACCATAGGACGGCCGGAGCGACGTCATTACGTCGGCTCCGCCCCTTTCTCTTAAAAGGCACAATTTTTTTTTGTGTCACTTTTTTAAAACGACTTTTTTTTTTTTTTTTTTGCATTTTAGTCTAAATATGAGATCTGAGGACTTTTTGACCCCAGATCTCATATTTAAGAGGACCTGTCATGCTTTTTTCTATTACAAGGGATGCTTACATTCCTTGTAATAGGAATAAAAAAGTGATCCAATTTTTTTTTTTTTTAAAACAGTGAAAAAATAAAATAAAGTAAAATAAATAATAAAAAAAAAATTAAAGCGCCCTGTCCCGACGAGCTTGCGCGCAGAAGCGAACACATACGTGAGTAGCGCCCGCATATGAAAACAGTGGTCAAACCACACATGTGAGGTATCGCCGCGACCGGTAGAGCGAGAGCAATAATTCTAGCCCTAGACCTCCTCTGTAACACAAAACATGCAACCTGTAGAATTTTTTAAACGTCGCCTATGGAGATTTTTAAGGGTAAAAGTTTGACGCTATTCCACGAGCGGGCGCAATTTTGAAGCGTGACATGTTGGGTATCAATTTACTTGGCGTAACATTATCTTTCACAATATAAAAAAAAATTGGGCTAACTTTACTGTTGTCTTATTTTTTTTATTCAAAAAAGTGAATTTTTTCCAAAAAAAGTGTGCTTATAAGACCGCTGCGTAAATACAGTGCAAAAAAAAGTATTGCAATGACCGCCATTTTATTCTCTAGGGTGTTAGAAAAAAAAAAAATATAATGTTTGGGGGTTCCAAGTAATTTTCTAGCAAAAAAAACTCAAAAAATCCAAAACGAGGGCTGGTCCTTAAGTGGTTAAGGTCTACAAAAGATCTGAGACTGGGGCGGAGGTTCACCTTCCAGCAGGACAACAACCCTAAACATACAGCCAGAGCTACAAGGGAATGGTTTAGATCAAAGCATATTCATCTGTTAGAATATCCCAAAGTCCAGACCTAAATCCATTTGAGAATCTGTGGTAAGACTTGAAAGCTGCTGTTCACAGACGCTCTCCATCCAATCTGACAGAGCTTGAGCTATTTCACAAAGAAGAATGGGCAAACGTCTCTCTAGATGTGAAAAGCTGGTAGAGACATCCCCAAAAAGACTTGCAGCTGTAATTGCAGTGAAAGGTGGTTCTACAAAGTATTGACTCAGGGGAGCTGAATACAAATGCACACCACACTTCTCACTTTTTTTTTTTTTTTTTACAAATAAAAGTGAAAACCATTTATCGTTTTCCTTCCAATTCACAACTATGTGCCACTTCGTGTTGGTCTCTCACATAAAATCCCCCAAAAAAAAACCAATTACGTTTTTGATTGTAACATGACAAAATATCTGAAAAATTTCAAGGGGTATGAATGCTTTTTAAAAGGCACTGTATGTGAGCATAGATTTTTCTTTTCACAGGATAGTTAGTATAAGTTTAGAATGGGGGTGGGAGCAGGTTTAGGTATAGTTAGGATTTGAGTGGAATTCCACTTTAAAAGAGAAGTATGTTTTGTATTCTCTCTCCATTATTACACTTACTTAGGTCGATGCCACATCAGTCCAATGCTGCATCTGTCCCCCGCCGCATCTGCACTGAGAACCGATCGATCAAACACCACCGATGGCTCAGTTCTCACAGCTCCCCGAGCAGAGAGTTGCTGACTGTCAATTACAGCTCTCTGCATTGCCCCCCTCTGCGCTTACTAAAGCGCTGAGCTGTGGAGGGGTAGGGAACAGACATCTCAGACTCTCAGCGGCTCGCTGAGATGAGTATCAGTCATGGCACCCGGCAGATCCAGACTTTACTGTCGTGATAGCGCGGTGCCTGGACTAATTCCTGTGAATAAGGATGAGCTCAGGCATGTTCACAAACAGCACGTACAGAGCCTGCCAGGAAGTCGGCACTGCACTATTTACAAGCAGCGAGACATTTCCCGATATCTGCAGCCGCGCATCGGGACAATGTCTCACCACTTGTGATTAGCGCTCTGCAGTGCCGACTTCCTGGCGGGCTCTGCATGTGCTGTTTGTGAACATGCCTGAGCTCATCCTTACCTGTGACGTCAGCAAATTTCCGCCCGCTCTCCGCTGAAAACAGGTCACAGGAGTGCAAAACAAAATTCCACTCCTGTGACCCAAAAGGAGAAGCCCAGCCAAATGAGCCCAGGCTCAACTGCTCCTTTAAAGTGGTTCTAAAGCCTGGAGGTTGTGATTGCATTCTATGCATAAAAAGGTAAACAAAAAAAAACCTCCTGTACTGCAGGAGCCCACCAGCCCCCCTTATACTTACCTGAGTCCGATCCAGCGATGTACACGAGTGCAACGGCTCTTGTCACTGTCTCCCTGCTCATTGGGGAGATTGATAGCATTGGCTCCCACTGCTGTCCATCAAATCCTGTGACAAGGAGGCGGGGCTGAGTCACCTGGTCTGTGTCAATAGATGCAGACTGGGTGGCTCGGGAGCCAGCACACACCATTACCCCCAGGGAAAGTACACTCACTGAAGGGGAGGGGCCTGGAGCTCCGGCGGGGGATCCTAGAAGAGGCGGATCGGGCCTGCTCTGTGCAAAACCTTATAGTATAACGTGCAATATTTTGGTTTCAAAGCAAAAACAAAATGACTTTAAGCACTGTGCTGTGGTAGGAGCTCCATAACACCCAGGAAACATCAGCAACAAGTGTGATGTGTGGAACTCAGGCTCTGCGTACACACCAAGGCTGGTAATAAAGCAATAGAAGTCATAAGGCCTGTATATTAGAGAAGTGAGGAGCAGTCACTACACAGCTCTCTCCATCTCCACTATACAAGGATGGAGGTGGTGTGTATTGGAGGGGTAGGGGGGGGTTTGTTTACATGAAAACAAAGACACCATTCTCCACAATAGTCTTCCCAGAATAGGGCTACCCCATCCAATCCCCCCTCAGTACTCTCCCCCAGCCCCTCAGTACTCTCCCCCCAGCCCCGCAGGCCTTCTCCTCACCACAAAGCCTTCCAAGCGGGCCTCTCCCAGCACCCTCCCTGCGGCGTCTCCTCCCCTGGCCTAGCCGACAACCTCACACAAACTTCCCGAGGAGCTGCTGCCCGTCCCCTCACCTCATGACGGTCTCCGCGGCTGCTCGTGCCACTCCGTGCCCGGCCTTCTCCAGCCCCACACAAAGACCCAATCCTCTGCTCCGTGCGGCCCCACAGAGCCGGCCATGAGAGGAGGAGCAGGACTGGAGCCGCGACACTACAACTCCCAGCGACCCCCGCGGCAAGGCACGGAGACATTCAAACTGTGCAACTTTATTGCTAGCTGCACACAGCTCAGGAGGACACAGGGCTGTGTGTGGAGGCTCACTGCTCTGTACATAGAGGAGAGAGAATGAGAGCCTATCATTGTGAGAGCTCACTCTCGTACCTCAGGGTTTGTTAGCTCAAAGTATAACTGAAGGCAAAACTTTGTATTCGTTTTGGATAAAGAAAAGAGGAATTAGAACACCACTCAGGTTTTTATTGCTTTCTATGTAGGTAATACTGACATATAATCACACACATAGGTTGGACTTGATGGACTTGTGTCTTTTTTTCGACCTCACCTACTATATAACTAAGTAACTATGTTCTAGTTACTCTCCATTAGTTCTTCTCACCATTTAGAGCTAAAGTAGATCTATAGGCAAAACTTTTTTTCTTCATTTTGAATAGAGTAAAAAGGGAGGGTTATAACCTGTCAGATTTGTTTTTAGCCATCCGTGACCCATTGCAGAGATATTCCCTCACTTCCTGTCCTATAGCCAAAAGAGGAAGTGAGAGGAAAGCCCTGCAAATTAAAGAGTAAGTTCACCTGTACACACAATGAGATTATCGGTCGAATGATCGTCTGCTTTTTTTTTTTGGCATGCTAATCTCAGATCGAATCTGATGAGTTTACTAAAGTCATGAAAATTTGCGTGAATAAAAATTCGGAAGTGATGTCATGTGTTGTAATGCATTTGTATTGCACTTTCGAATGACAGCTGTACTGATTAAACGAAAATGGTACGATCTGGCATCGTACAAATTTTTTTTTTTTCGTGCACATGCGATCAAATAATATCGGATGAACTGTCCTGATTGGCTCTCAAAAAGCTTTGTACTAATGATCAGATTATTGTACGATCACTCCAAAATCGGTATTTTTCGTACAATTTTCTGATCGTGTGTACCGGGCATTACACAGGACCCCCACCCTGTCCCGCTGACCTGCAGTGCGGCGATCTCCCGTTCTGAGCCCTGCTATCGCTGCCTCACCGGTCAAGGGCTTAGAAACCCCCTTGGCTTAATCTCCAAAACGTCCCCCCCGTCAGGAGGTACGTTTCGGAGCATTCTAATTGGTCACATGGGTGGCGCCGACCAATCAGATCCCGCGTAACCCGTTCTGTCAGCGGGGAGGAAGTAGAGAGAATGCCGAGGGGGTTTCTAAGCACGGTGAGGCGGCGATAGCAGGGCTTAGAATAAGAGATCGCCACGCTGCAGGTCAGGGGGGTGGGTGAGGAGGGGGTCTTTGGGGACCACCAGAACTAGTGTCCCCATTGGAAGATTTCCTCTCTATTATTTTTCTAGGGACGACCCAAAATTTGGGAGTTTCTTTTACTTTCACTATTAATGATAATGGTAAACGGGGCAGATAGAGGGGGTGAATCTTCCCAAGGGGAGCACAGGCAACAATAAAAACTGACAGGTGTTCTAATCCCTCTCCACTATATCCAAAACTAAAAAAAAAAAAAGTTTTGCCTTTAGTTATACTTTAAATTAACCACTTGACCTCTGAAAGATTAACCCCCCGGTCATGACCAGGTCATTTTTTGCGATATGGCACTGTATGTATACAAAAGTGCAGCGCTGGAAGACTACCACAACAGTAGACAAATAAAATTTGTGATCACAAAAAAGATTAGTGTTAAATGTACCATGCACATGAATATGCCACTAATTATCAAAATAAAGGTTAGTGAGCAATGATCATAGATGAATAATAATAATACTGAATACAAATACCAATGTCTTAAAGACGTGCTTAATTATAATATAGTGTCCATAAAAAACATATGTGAATATTCTGCTGGGTAAATCCGTGACATCCACCATTGACAGAAACCTTCACCACAGAGAAAGTTGGAGGCTTACCAGACAGCCCTTGTAAGACAGCATATGATATCCTCCCCTTATGGATGTTGTCCTCCCTGTAGATGGTCCCTGCTTGTGAGCGCTGTGATAACTGTTTCCAGATCGAGCTTCAGCAAAGATGGGGGGGGGGGAGAGGGGAAATCCCCTCTCAGCGATGGTAAAAGTCCAAAAGAAAGGGGAGGAAAAAAAACTCCAATAGTGTAAAAAGTTTAACTTTTTATTAAGTTAAATCGCCAACAGGCATCCATAAGTAAAAAGTTCCTTGCAAGGAGTTTTTAAAAACAGCTCCAATGAATCAGAAAAGTCCGCGCATGCGCAGTCCGTGCGTGCGTGTCTACCCTACGGCCGTTTCGTCAGAAATGACATCATCAGGGGCACGCCCACACGTCCGCGCATGCGCAATAAATACCCAAACGGCGGAACGAAAAGGATCAGCCATTGGTCACTGGAGCTAACAAAACAGCTGAAGTGACAGCCAAAGAAGAACGCTAATTGATTCAAATGATACTTAGCCTGGTTTTAACACCTAGGCCGCTTAGAACTATTATAGTGCCATCTTGTGGATAACTGCAGCAGTACAATTAATTTGTGATGCAGAAGAGCTTTTAAGGAGTTTCTAAAATAGTGCAAATGGCTGAAGGACAGTTCGTAACACCCTTTTAAGAAAAAACATTTATATTGCACTGAACCTTCAATTAGCAAACTTGCTTCCCACAATATGCTAAATCATATAGTGTGACATAAAACATTTTAAAATAACTGATCAAATCGAGAGAAACAATAATGGTTATAACAGTAAAAAATAAAATAAAAATGGAAAATATATAATAAAATCATGGAAAATAATTAATGTGTACCATATTCAATTTTCTTCTGGTCCATTTTTATCTTTAGAAGTCAAAATTAAAGACGAATAGAACGTAATGATTTCCCTTTTTAACCTTGCAATAAATGTCATTTAGATCCAAAATTGCTTGAAATTATATAAAGCCAAAAGGGATAGGTTATACAGCTCTGTTCCCCTAGGGTGTGTGGGGGACATCAAAAATGGAAGAAAAAAGGATATTCTTCATCCATTGTTAATAAAGCAATTGATGTCCCACTCCACATTCAAACCGTCAGGGACATGGCAGCCCAGCTTATATATCCAATTGGTCTCGCTTCTAGATATACTACGCTTACCATTGCTACCTCTCCAGTGTGGTATATATTTTTCGAGGGCGACAAACATAGTACCGGTAGGATCCCTGTTGTGTTTGAGATCATAATGTTTTGACACATTATGTTTGTCAAAACCCTTTCGAATATTGGTAAGGTGTTCCCCCAGTCGGACTTGCAACTTTCTAGTGGTGCGCCCGACGTATTCTAGACCGCAGGGACACCTTAACATGTACACTACGTGCTTCGTAGTGCAGGTGATGAAGGATTTTATTGGGTATGTAATACCAGTACGTGTTGATGTAAACTCAGTTAATCGCCTACCTTTAAAAGAGTTGATACTACAAATTTGGCATTTCCTACAAGGGAAAAATCCCTTTAGATCCCCAAAAAAAGAAGGTCTTGTAGGTGGATCTGGAACGTTAGGTGCTATGAAGTGCCTGAGATTTGATGCACCTCTAAAGAGTACGCAAGGGTTGTCACCCAATAGCGGCCCCAGAATTCTGTCATTTTTGATGACAGGCCAATGTCTTTTGATTATACGTTTGATGGCCCAATGCTGGCTGGAATAAGTGGTTAGAAAAGCCAGGCCAAAATCCTCCCTTTTATCCACTTGTGATGGTTTGTCCACTAAGAGAGTCTGACGATCCCTATTACCCACTTCTGTTATTAATGAGTCCAGCGACTGACCATCATAGCCTTTATTTAGAAATCTTAATTTAAGGACCTGAGCTTCTCTTTTGTACTCCCCCAGATCAGAGCAATTTCTCCTGAGTCGCAAGAATTGACCTTTCGGAACTGCTGATAGCCAGGAACGGTGATGGCAAGAGTCAAGTGGAATATATCCGTTCCTGTCTGTCTTTTTAAAAAAGGTTGATGTGGTAATCCTTCCATTATCTATACGAATTTCTAAGTCAAGAAAATGGATTTGAGTAGCATTGACCTCATGAGATAATATAATACCTCTATCATTATCATTTAAAAAGGACAGAAAAGTCATGACAGATTCGGTGTCCCCGTCCCATATAAAAAGGACATCGTCAATGAACCTTTTCCAAAAAATGAGTTCATTGCGTCTGTTATGCAGTACCACATCTTCTTCCCACTTGGCCATGAAAAGGTTGGCCATACTGGGAGCAAACTTTGCTCCCATGGCCACACCTTTCCTCTGCAGATAGTATGCTCCATTATGCCAAAAATAATTGTGTTTCATCGAAAAATCCAGTAGTTCGACCACGTATTTCTTTTGCGTGATCGAAATACTGGAGTCACGATGTAAGAAAAATTGTGTTGCTATAACTGACAATTGCGCAGTAATGCAATGCTGTACCCAAAAAAAATTAAAAAAAATTGATGTCCTTTTATTCCTTTTATTCCCACAAATAGAGCTTTCATTTGATGGTATTTGATCACCTCTGCGGTTTTCATTTTTTGTGCTATAAACAAAAAGAGGCCGACAATTTTGAAAAAGAAAAAACACAGCAATATTTTCAAACTTTCTGCTATAAAATATATCCAATAAAACATTTAAAAAATCAAATTTCTTTATAAATTTAGGCCAATATGTATTCTGCTACATGTTTTTAACAAAAAAAAACCCAATAAGCGTATATTAATTGGTTTACACGAACGTTATATCATCTACAAACTATAGGATATATTTATAGATTTTTTTTTATACTAGTAATGGCGGCGATCAGTGACTTATAGCGGGACTGCGATATTGTGGTGGTCATTCGGACACTAACTGACACTTTTGACACTTTGTGGGAACCAGTAACACAAATACAGTGATCAGTGCTGAAAATATGCACTGTCACTGTACTAATGACACTGGCTGGGAAGGGGTTAAACATCTAGGGCAGTGTTTGTCAAGCGGGGTTCTACACAAGCAGATGAATGGTGGATCGCATCCCCGCATTGCTGACAGGCTGCAGAGCACAGACAACTGACATCACTGTCCTGCACCAATCACAGCCGCCCCATCCCTCCATCCTAGGTGCCTGCATGTGAATGTGTGACATCACTCAGGAGAGACGAGAGAGCAGAGCAGGTGGGAATTGGGCATTCCAGCAGCTTCCCTGAGCTACTCTGCATAAGGAAAATGCCAGTATTGTGCCCACCAGTTTCCTCTTGGCCCCCCTATTATGTTTCCTCCTGGCCCCCCTGAACTATACTGTTCCCACCTGGCCAACCTTAACTAGACTGTTCCCACCTGGCCCCCTATACTGTTTCCTCCAAGCCCCCCTATACTATGCTGTTCTCGCCTGGCCCCCTGTACTGCGCTGTTTTCTCCTGGCCCCCTGTACTGTGTTGTTTTCTCCTGGCCCCCTGTACTGTGTTGTTCTCTCCTGGCCCCATGTACTGTGCTGTTTCCTCCTGGCTCCCCTGAACTATACTGTTCCCACCTGGCCCCACTATACTGTTTCCTCCAAGCCCCCCTAAACTGTGCTGTTTTATCCAGGCCCCCTGTACTGTTCTGTTCTCTCCTGGCTCCCTGTACTGTGCTGTTCCCTGCTGGTCCCATGTACTGTGCTGTTCCCTCCTGGCCCCATGTACTGTTCTGTTCTCTACTGGCCCCCTGTATTGTGCTGTTCCCTGCCGGCCCCATGTACTGTGCTGTTTCCTCCTGCCCCCTGTACTGTGCTGTTCTCTCCTACCCCCTGTACTGTGCTGTTCTTTCCTGCCCCCTGTGTACTGTGCTTTTCTCTTCTGCTCCCCTGTACTGTTCTGTTCTCTCCTGCCCCCCCCCCCCGTACTGTGCTATTCTCTCCTGGCCCCCTGTATTCTGCCGTTCTCTCCTGGCCCCCTGTACTGGGCTGTTTCCTCCTGGCCCCCTGTACTGTTCTATTCTCTCCTGGCCACCTGTACTATGTTGTTCTCTCCTGTCTCCATGTACTGTGCTGTTTCCTCCTGCCCCCCTGTACTGTGCTGTTCTCTCCTGCCCCCCTGCAACGTGCTGTTCCCTCCTGCCCCCCCCCCCCCCTGTACTGTTCCCTTTTTTTCCCCCTGTGCTGTGCTGTTCCCTCCTGGCCCCTTATACTGTGCTGTTCTCTCCTGGCCCCCTGTACTGTGCTGTTCTCTCCTGCCCCCCTGTACTGGGCTGTTTCCACCTGGCCCCCTGTTCTGTTCTCTCCTGGCCCGCCTCTCCTGTGCTGTTCCCTCTGGGCCCCCTGTACTGTTCTGTTCTCTCCTGACCCCCTGTACTTTTCTGTTCTCTCTTGGCCCCCTGTACTGTGTTGTTCCCTCCTGGCCCCTGTATTGTGCTGTTCCCTCCTGGCCCCCATACTGAGCTGTTCCCTCCTGGCCCCCTGTACTGTTCTATTATCTCCTGGCCCCCTGTACTGTGCTGTTCCCTCCTGGCCCCCTGTACTGTGCTGTTCCCTCCTGGCCCCCTGTACTGTGCTGTTCTCTCCTGGCCCCTTGTACTGTGCTGTTCTCTCCTGGCCCCCTATACTGTGCTGTTCTCTCCTGGCCCCCTGTACTGTGCTGTTTTCTCCTGACCCCCTGTACTGTGTTGTTTTCTCCTGGCCCCCTGTACTGTGTTGTTCTCTCCTGGCCCCATGTACTGTGCTGTTTCCTCCTGGCTCCCCTGAACTATACTGTTCCCACCTGACCCCACTATACTGTTTCCTCCAAGCCCCCCTATACTGTGCTGTTTTATCCAGGCCCCCCTGTACTGTTCTGTTCTCTCCTGGCTCCCTGTACTGTGCTGTTCCCTGCTGGCCCCATGTACTGTGCTGTTCCCTCCTGGCCCCATGTACTGTTCTGTTCTCTCCTGGCCCCCTGTACTGTGCTGTTCCCTGCTGGCCCCATGTACTGTGCTTTTTCCTCCTGCCCCCTGTACTGTGCTGTTCTCTCCTACCCCCCTGTACTGTGCTGTTCTCTCCTGCCCCCTGTGTACTGTGCTTTTCTCTTCTGCCCCCCCTGTACTGTTCTGTTCTCTCCTGCCCCCCCCCCCCATACTGTGCTATTCTCTCCTGGCCCCCTGTACTATGTTGTTTTCTCCTGGCTCCATGTACTGGGCTGTTTCCTCCTGCCCCCCTGTACTGCGCTGTTCTCTCCTGCCCCCCTGCAACGTGCTGTTCCCTCCTGCCCCCCCCTGTACTGTTCCCTTTTTTCCCCCCTGTGCTGTGCTTTTCCTTCCTGGCCCCTTGTACTGTGCTGTTCTCTCCTGGCCCCCTATACTGTGCTGTTCTCTCCTGGCCCCCTGTACTATGTTGTTCTCTCCTGGCTCCATGTACTGTGCTGTTTCCTCTTGCCCCCCTGTACTGCGCTGTTCTCTCCTGCCCCCCTGCAACGTGCTGTTCCCTCCTGCCCCAACCCTGTACTGTTCCCTTTTTTCCCCCCTGTGCTGTGCTGTTCCCTCATGGCCCCTTGTTCTGTGCTGTTCTCTCCTGGCCCCCTATACTGTGCTGTTCTCTCCTGGCCCCCTGTACTGTGCTGTTCTCTCCTGCCCCCCTGTACTGGGCTGTTTCCACCTGGCCCCCTGTTCTGTTCTCTCCTGGCCCGCCTGTCCTGTGCTGTTCCCTCTGGGCCCCCTGTACTGTTCTGTTCTCTCCTGGCCCCCTGTACTTTTCTGTTCTCTCTTGGCCCCCTATACTGTGTTCTTCCCTCCTGGCCCCTGTATTGTGCTGTTCCCTCCTGGCCCCCGTACTGTGCTGTTCTCTCCTGGCCCCCTGTACTGTTCTATTATCTCCTGGCCCCCTGTACTGTGCTGTTCTCTCCTGGCCCCCTATACTGTGCTGTTCTCTCCTGGCCCCCTATACTGTGCTGTTCTCTCCTGGCCCCCTGTACTGTGCTGTTTTCTCCTGGCCCCCTGTACTCTGTTGTTTTCTCCTGGCCCCCTGTACTGTGCTGTTCTCTCCTGGCCCCATGTACTGTGCTGTTTCCTCCTGGCTCCCCTGAACTATACTGTTCCCACCTGGCCCCACTATACTGTTTCCTCCAAGCCCCCCTATACTGTGCTGTTTTATCCAGGCCCCCCTGTACTGTTCTGTTCTCTCCTGGCTCCCTGTACTGTGCTGTTCCCTGCTGGCCCCATGTACTGTGCTGTTCCCTCCTGGCCCCATGTACTGTTCTGTTCTCTCCTGGCCCCCTGTACTGCGCTGTTCTCTCCTACCCCCCTGTACTGTGCTGTTCTCTCCTGCCCCCTGTGTACTGTGCTTTTCTCTTCTGCCCCCCTGTACTGTTCTGTTCTTTCCTGCCCCCCCCGTACTGTGCTATTCTCTTCTGGCCCCCTGTATTCTGACGTTCTCTCCTGGCCCCCTGTACTGGGCTGTTTCCTCCTGGCCCCCTGTACTGTTCTATTCTCTCCTGGCCCCCTGTACTATGTTGTTCTCTCCTGGCTCCATGTACTGTGCTGTTTCCTCCTGCCCCCCTGTACTGTGCTGTTCTCTCCTGCCCCCCTGCAACGTGCTGTTCCCTCCTGCCCCCCCTGTACTGTTCCATTTTTTCCCCCCTGTGCTGTGCTGGTCCCTCCTGGCCCCTTGTACTGTGCTGTTCTCTCCTGGCCCCCTATACTGTGCTATTCTCTCCTGGCCCCCTGTACTGTGCTGTTCTCTCCTGCCCCCCTGTACTGGGCTGTTTCCACCTGGCCCCCTGTCCCTCTGTACTGTTCTCATCTGGCCCCCTATACTGTGCTGTTCCCTCCTGGACTCCATGAACTGTGCTTTTCTGGCCCCCCATACTGTGCTGTGCTCTTCTGGCTCCCCTATACTGTTCCCTCCTGGCCCCCCTGTACTGTTCTCTCCTGGCCCCCGTGTACTGTGCTGTGCTCTCTTGCCTCCCCTATACTGTCCTCTCCTGGATCCCCTGTGCTCTGCCCTGCTGACCCCCTGTACACAGCTTATCTCCAGTTTGACCCAGAATTAAGCATCTGTGCAAAAGAGCAAGCACAAGTTTAACATTAAGGAGGTGAGTTTTAATATTTATTCTATTGTTTAACCACTTCCCGCCCTATAACAGAATGACAGCCGGGAAATGGTTCTGTTATCCTGACTGGGCGTCATATGACGTCCAGCAGGATAACATGCCAGCGTGCGCCCGCGGTGGCGCGCAGCGTTCGCGATAGCGCAGCGATCGCGAGTGCGGCGTGTCAGTCTGACACGCTGCATCTCCGATCGTGATAAGAAGCCCCTGAGAGAGGCTTCTTACCATGTGATCAGCTGTGACCAATCACAGCTGATCATCGCGAGAACCAGGAAGTGCCGGCATTTCTCAGTTCGCGCTGACAGGGAGAGCCGACCGGTGTCTCTCCCTGTCAGAGGGGGACTGTGCTGATAATCAGCACACTGATTATCAGCACAGCACCCATCAAATGTACCTATAAGCTGCCAATCGGTGCTGAGTCAGTGCCCCATCATAACCCCCTGCTAGTGCCCAATAAAGTGCCAATCAGTGCCCACCGCAGTGCAAATCAGTGCCCACCATAGTGCAATCAGTGTCCATCACAGTGCCAATCATTGCCCAGCATTAACACCTGTCAGTACCTGCCCAATCAGTGCTGCCCATCAGTGCCATCTATTGTGTCAGTGTCCATCAATGCCACCTATCAGTGCTGCCTATTATTCCGCCGGTCAGTGCCCATCAATGCTGCCTGTCAGTGCCCATCAATGCTGCCTGTCAGTGTCCATCAGTGCCGCCTGTCAGTGCCCATCAGTGCCGCCTGTCAGTGCCAATCAGTGCTGCATATCAGTGCTGCCTATCAGTGCCATCAATTCTACATATCAGTGCCTCCTCATCAGTGCCACCTTATCAGTGCCAACTCATGAGTGCCCATCGGTGCTGCTTCATCAGTGCCGACTCATCAGTGTCCGTCAGTGAAGGAGAAAAACAAATTTTATACCAGAAACAAAGAAAAACTTTTTTTTTTTCAAAAATGTCGGTCTTTTTTAATTTGTTTAGCAGAAAATAAAAACCGCAGAGGTGATCAAATGCCACCAAAAGAAAGCTCTATTTGTGGGAAGAAAATGATAAAAATTTAGTTTGGGTACAGTGTTGTATGACCGTGCAATTGTCATTCAAAGTGCGTCAGCGCTGAAAGCTCAAAAATGTCCTGGGCAGGAAGGGGCGAAAGTGACTGGTATTGAAGTGGTTAATGCTATTTCTAAGAATAATTGTTATATCTACAGCTCGCTAATCATAAGGCATACTGGAATGCCAAGAACACCCAATTACCAAACGTGTTCTTGGAGTAGGGGAAGGGAGGAATATCCTCGAGAGCCCACTTACGGAAGGTCTCCGGGCATTCCAAGATACAACATCCCCACTTATAATAGGTTTTCCCCTTTAAGAGAAAGGGGGCAATATACAACCTATGATAACCCTCAGAATAGAGTGTCTTTCAGAGATGGAAGGGATTTTCACAGAGGTGGACCACCTGGAAGATGGAAAGCACGTGTTCCGTGCAGGAGGCCTGGTTGGAAAGACCAACCAAGGAACATCAGAGACCTCAAGAGACGAG
Organism: Lithobates clamitans; assembly: GCA_037952925.1. Taxonomy (NCBI): domain Eukaryota; kingdom Metazoa; phylum Chordata; class Amphibia; order Anura; family Ranidae; genus Lithobates; species Lithobates clamitans. The sequence continues at coordinate 8,115,301 of JBBGZY010000323.1, read as the reverse complement.
GAGGCCCACCCAGGAATTTGAACAGAGATGAGAGGCATATTGGGACTCAAGGGTATCCACATATACAGGATCATACAACACAAATAAGGAACGGATGGAACAGGAACCAGGACAGAGAATTAGATCAAACCCCAAGAGGTATAGAAAGAGGTTACAGGCAAGAGGAAAACGAGGAGGGAAGAAGAAAAAGAAGAAGAGAGTATTAGGAGAAGGGGTTTTTAATTTAAGTGATGTTGTTCTTTCTGATGAGGAGTTGAGGATTTTAGATTTAGGGTTAAAAATCAGCATTGCTGCTCGGATGCCAGGCAGGTCTGAAACCCACAGAGGGGAGGCTGTAGAGTCTCTTTCCTTTTCACCCATGGATGGTCCTTTACCCTGATGTTGTGAACAAGGGGGATATCCAAACTCCGTGACCGGGATTACATCATCTTTACTTCACGCTTGTACCCCTGCAGGGGTGAAGCGCTCTGGTGAGTGAAAACACAAGAGGGGAGCACAGTCACCACTGCCAGCACGTTTTTGGTTTTAAAAAAACTGTCACCAATTGGATGAAGCACTATGTCACTTTTTATGGACACTAATTTTGATTTTTTCATTTTTTGTATAATGGGCATATTGTGGTAATTTATTAGGTTCATAATTGGATACCACCAACAGCAGCTGTAGTAGTCACTTTATATTAACCTACCAGTTTTTTATACATGTCACTTTTCATTTAAATGTTTATTGAGCGTTTTATTAGTGCTGATTGATGGTCGTTACTAGCACTAGTGGATGATTTTTTTTATTTTTTTATTTAATGCTGATTCACGTTATTTTCACTTTTCATTTTAAAATTACTTTTTATTTAAAAATCATTTTTTAACACAAATCATTTTTCAGCACATGTCACTTTGTATGAATATTTATTTATTTATGACAGGAAGGATTTGTTCTTGCTGGGCATACATAGTTTTTTCACATTAATTAAAAAAAGTTTTGATATCTCATGTTAGACACACATAGCTTTTTTTGCACTTAGAACAGTGCCATTCCCTACTTTGTTTCTTTTAGCTTGCTAATCACATCACTGTTCCATGAGCTGTAGATATGAACATTATTTCAGGGGTTCCCACCGAGATCTCAGACTTTTGCCAGGAGTTCCTCAAAGGTAAAAAGGTTGAGAAACACTGATCTAGAGTGATTAAACTATGGGAACTCTCTTAAAACCTTTCCTTCTCTTAAAAAATAATTTAATTTCCCACAAAGCGACATATATCAATCCATGCAAATACGACGTTGTCTCTTAAAAAATCTCCTACGATCACCAGAACATCCAAGCCCCAGCGTGGACCTTCCCAACATCCCCTATCCTACCCCAAAAAGGAATCACAATGTTTTAGTATTCTCCAACAGAAATTAACCTTCACTAAATCTCTCCACTACATGCAATAGGAAGCTGATTTAGGACAGTCCATCACGACACACCAGTGGAATAAAGTGTGCAAAGATACACAGAAGGCTACCCACTGCTCTACACTATGCGAACTAACTACAAAAATATCACTGAGATGGTACCAGACCCCAAACATGTTTGTTATTTAAGAAAAAAAAAAAACAAGACTTTACAGTCACTTTAATGGCATCCCAGTCTTAATCTGTAGGGTTCCCCATTGCAGATTTCCTGTTCCGGTGACAACCCACAATTTTGGATCTTTTTTTAACCAGTTCTGGACCGCCCTATAGCAGATTTACTGATACGGGGTGGCCTTCCTGTGCAGGATTACCTATATACACTATATTACCAAAAGTATTGGGATGCCTGCCTTTAAACGCACATGAACTTTAATGGCATCCCAGTCTTGGTCCTTAGGGTTCAATATTGAGTTGGCCTACCTTCTGCAGCTATAACAGCTTCAACTCTTCTCAGAAAGCTGTCCACAAGGTTTAGAAGTGTGTCTATGGGAATGTTTGACCATTCTTCCAGAAGCACATTTGTGAGGTCATGCACTGATGTGGACCTGAACCTAATAGAACACCTTTGGGATGAATTAGAGCGGAGACTGCGAAACAGGCCTGGACAGACAAAATATAAGGATAGCGGTTGTCACTGGAAAAGAACATCACAGACAGTAATAACCTGACATAGGTTTTAACCTTTCCTAGCTTCACTGAAAAAATAGTTTTATTGCTGTCTGTGTCCCCACTGTAAAGACTTCCCATCACTTCCTGTCCTAACAGGAAATAACAGAAAATATTCCCAGTGGGCACACAGATTGCCCCAATAACCTCACAGGTGTATACATTCCCATCTCCGTCCAAAGGATAAAATATAAGTAGAGGCATAATGAAAACAGAAGTACATTTTTACTTCCAAATGAGAGCAGTGCACATTATTGTCATTGTTTTTCATAAACGCCTGCCTTTCAATCACTAAAAAAACAGTTTTATCCCAGAAAGGGTTGTGGTGTAAAACGAAGACATTTACAGCATCTTTCTACACATTAGCTTCCTCATTGTTTCTTCATACACCTGTATTACAAACACTTGTACACGTCGTTAACAGGAATAAAAAAATAACAGGTTTACCTTGGAAAGTATTACAGTGTGAAAAAGATATATTATTAAACTCCAGCTTCTGCCTTTTTATTCTCAGTAAGTTCACAAAAACAAGACAGATTTCAATAAGCCTAATAGCGCTGGAGGACATGTGTTGAATGTTCACACATACCGTGTTTGGCCAGCGGTCCTGGGACAGTGGGATGGCAGCTGAGTCGGCACAGCTCACATTAGAAGAGGTAGGTTGCACTGCCTACACACCATGGCAGCCTACTTCGTGCTGTTCTAGCAAAGCTAAGAACCAGAGGGCGGCTGCCGCTTTGTTCTGCATGCAGAGAGGGAGCCGGAATTAGGGGGCAGAGCTGAGGTGGACCGGGCTAGGAAAACTCCACATGTGAGCATCGGCAAAAGCGTCATTGGTTACTAGGACACTGGTCCTAGCTGCCAATGACTTCAAGCATATCACATGGGAAGAAGGGGGGGAGGGGCAGGCGCCCGGCGGGAGAGAAGACAGGGGGACACAGAGGGGCTGGATATATGTTGTGCCTGGGTTTCCAGGGGACAGAAACCCGTAACCCGTACTGTCTGGGTCAATCCCGTACGGGTGGCAACCCTACACTGCACTGGTGTGGTGGTGATCAGGAACACTGGTACTGGTGTGGCAGTGATCAGGAACACTGGGACTGGTGTTGCAGTGATCGCGGACACTGTAACTGATGTGGTAGGGACATTATAATAAAAGCAGTGCTGTGCTCAAACACAACAATACCTAAAATTAACGAAAACAATGTCAGAAAACGTAAATATATCATCTGAAGAATCCAAGTGAATAAATGGTTACTGTCCCTTTAGATGACATGGGACAATAATGTGCGAATTGTATACAAGGTGGTATCAAAATTTTTTGAAACTAGATTTGTTTACAAGAAAGTACTTTATTTATCTATGTTTACACAATATCACCTTCAAAATAGTCCCCTTGCACAGCAATACAGCACTCCCAGAGTTCCTGCCACTTCTGGAATGTGTCCTGGAAGACTTATTTTCGAAGAGTGTCAAGCCCCTTCTGCAATTCGCGCTGGATCTCCACAATGGTGTCAAAATGGCAACCTTTGAGCTGGATCTTCATATTCGAGAAGAGGGCAAAGTCCCACCAGTTGCACAGCTCCCGATGTACACAGGGCGATGTCTTTTGGCACACTGACTTATGAAGATCGGTGCTCCCTGTGACTGTGCGTGTAGCCTTATGCTGCCATCTGTTGCAAAACTAGTCCCAAAACCTTTTGATATCACCTCGTATGTGCAATCCAAAAGCTAAACAAATAAATAATTCAGTTCATCTATATATCACATGACCAGTCCATGAAAAAGATAAAATAAACGTAAATGTCAGGAAGCCCATGCCAGCGATCAAAATGGTGGTAACAGAACTTCAGTTCCGATTGAGAAATTGCCGAGGGTGTGCTTGCACGCGCCTTTGCGCGCATCTGTGGCGCGGTACAGTGCGCGAGTGCTCAGGGCGCCAAAATGGCTATTTAAACAAGGTCAGTACATGGACTCAGTGCTGTCTGCTCTACAGCATTCCCTGTGTGACTTGCATTATTTGCCTGACTTCTGTTCCTGTTGTGACCTGGCTTGTTCTGACGTTCCTGTTTCCTGCCTGAATCCAATCTCGGCTTGTCCTCCACTACGCACCTGCCTCCTCCTCCTGCCACTCTGCTGCCAGCCGTTGACGACCCAGCCTGTATCCTGACTCCACTCCTGCCTCCACCTCTGTTCCTGATGTGTATGACCCGGCCTGCCTGTACCTGCCTTCTCTTCAGTCTTGGAGGTGTCACTATCCCTCCTGCTGCTGCATCTGCACTTCTGCCTGTGGGCTGTGCCAGCTTGTTCCAGCTCCCTGATTACTGTCATTCTTGGACTTCTACTACACCTCTACAGTACGGCCAGGAGTTCCAGTCCAGCTCCAGATTCAGCGATCCTGCCAGGCACTCGTGCGACTCTGCATCTCGGCGCTCCCTGTTAGCTCCAAGTCAGAGCTGTAAGAGAAGCCGTCCTCTGCATATCAGGCTCTACCATCAGGTACGTGACAGTAAATTTAAAACCTATAAAAAATGAGGATGTGTCTCCTTTAAGCATATATATCTGAATGTTTCTTGTCCAAGTTTGCACTTCTCCACAGTGAAAACCACCACCAACACACCACACTCACCAGACGATGTGGCTGCTTAAATTATAGGCGGCATATAGACATTTTGATATTTTTCCAAAAAGGATGGATCACAGCATTTTGTTCTTAGAAGCGGGCCTCTTTAGGCATAGTAACTCTCTGGTGCTGGTATCGCAAGGCCACTTCCCAGGGCCAGCAGATATGTAGTGCAGCTGTGTAAAAAAGTGCTCACCACAGGAGGCAAAAATGTTCATATAGTGCAGGTTCAATATATACAATATGACTACTGTGGCAGTGACTAGGGATACTGTAACTGCTGTGGTGGTGATTAGGGACAATATGACTGATGTGGTAATAATCAGGGATTAGGGATAATGTAACTGGTGTGGTGGTGATTAGGGGACAATATGACTGGTGTGGCGGTGATCAGCAACACCGTAACTGGTGTGGCGGTGATCAGGGACACTAACTGGTGTGCTGGTAATTAGGGACAATATGAATGGTATGGTAGTAATCAGGGACACTGTAACTCAAGGGTGTCCACCTGCGGCCTGTGGGACTCATGTGGCCCAAGAGGGCAATGAATGCGGCCCAACATAAAATTGGAAGCTTACTTAAAAATGTTGATTCTTGGGGGGAAATTTTTTGTAAAAATGCATTTACATTTAGCGAACACATGAAGCCGAAGAAAAATTTGACAGTGTCTCTTTACTGGACTTTTATAAGTTTATCTTTTTTTTTTTATTTTTTTCTTCTCCAAAGAAAAAATATCCCACTCTTTATTCATGTCATCAATTTTCAGCAGCACCTATTTTTGTGAGCAACTGTTTCCAAGGATGAAGCATGCGAAGAGCAAAATTAGATCCAAAATATCCGATGAGCACCTTGAGAATTAATTTTTGAAATGCTACTACATCCATTGAACCAGATATTGATGTGTTCGTTTATCAAAAACAGTGTCAAATATCACACTAGTTTTATGTTGCCTTCTTTTACTTTTATAATAAAAAATATTACAAAGAAATTAAGTTTTATTACTCAGATTATCTATATTGGTGATCGTTAAGTTGTGATCTGCCTGACTTTTTCTCTTCATCAACTATCCTTGTTATTAGTTTATTTTATGTGTGGCCCAAAACAATTCCTTTTCTTCCAATGTGGCCCAGGAAGGTCAAAGGATACCCCTGCTGTAAACTGGTATTGTGGTAATCAGGGACATTATGACTGGAATGATGGTCGTCATAAACATTGTGAGTGGTGCGGTGGTGATTAGCAACACTGTGAGTGGGTGGCAGTTATTAGGAACAATATGAGTGGTATGGTGGTGATCAGGGACACTGTAACTGGTGTGGCAGGGACACTGTAACTGGTGTGGCGATGATCAGGGACACTGTAACTATTGTGGCAGGGACACTGTAACTGGTGTGGCGATGATCAGGGACACTGTTACATGCATAGTTACGTAGTTGGTAAGGTTGAATAAAGACAACTCCATCCAGTTCAACCTGTGTAGGTGTGTGTGTGTGTGTGTGTGTAGAAAAATCATTTCCCATATACCCCTATATTGTTTTCGCTAAGATGCACATCCAAGAGTTTTTTTAAAACTATCCATACTGCCTGCCAACACCACCAATTTTGGAAGAGAGTTCCATATCCTTACCGCCCTGACAGTGAAAAATTGGTGTGGCAGTGATCAGGGACACTGTAACTGGTGTGGTCGGTGACCATGATTAGGTACATTAACTTGTAACAGCGAGTTAAAAAATGTGTATATATATATATATATATATATATATATATATATATATATATATATTTTTTTTTTTTTTTTTTTTTTTTTTTCTTTGTACAATTGTTTTTACATACTATCACCCTAGCAGTACAGTGAAGTACAGTGATTTATTTTTTATTTTTTAGCAATAGCCATTGCAAATCACTCCTGTGTGAGTCTTATGCAGTTCTGTGTGGTGCGATTTCAGCCCATTCATCTTGAATTAGCTAAAATTGCACTGCACTGCACAAAAAGTGTTGCATGAATTACTTTTGGAAAACTCACTGCAACCTCATTGCACGGTACTTCTGTTTCCCGCTCCGCGTTCTGGTGTGAACCAGCCCTTAGCCTTTTAAAAACTGTAGTACTGTACCTGTGCTCTCACTGCCGGGTACTGTACTGTAAAAAAAAAACAAAAAAAACTGGCGCTCAGAGTAACCGGTGTAGTGTCACAAAATCAGACAAACCAGATAAATAACTGAAGGAAATAGGTGTAATGAACAATAAATATATGGAAAAAGTTCAAGCACAAAAGGAAGTCCATAAATTTTGGAAGTATCCAATAAGTAGAGATAATAAATGATTTGTTGGTAGAAAGGGTTAATTCAAAACGATATGGAGCTGTCAACAAAGGGCTGCTCTTCTCAGGAGTGAAGCCAGCTTGGAATCATTAAAGAAAAATAAAAGAAAGAGGAGCGCCTCTAAAGCCCCATACACACTATTAGATTTTCTGCAGATTTTTGTCTTCAGATTTACCAAAACCATATAATATGAGGTCAAACTTTAAGAGCTTCAATTTGTATGCAATCAGGCAGGCCCTTGCACTACACGGTTTTGGTAAATCTGAAGACAAAAATCTGCAGAAAATCTAATAGTGTGTATGGGGCTTAAGTTAAAATGTTTTATTCCATATGAAAAAAGAAATAGTAGCCACTTACATTTCAGTAAGCGATGCTCTACACAGATCGATATGTGTAAAAGTAATGTGGTTGTAGGCAAAAGCAAGTCCCCAGGAGTGTCTCTAATCCATGCTGCAATATGGCGGGGAGCCGGGACGGACACAGCCGATCCTGCAGAGAAGGGGAGTGAACAAACTCGTGGAACCTGCGTGTGACATCAGCTGGTGAGGGGAACACAATGCGTTTCAGAGCATGCGCGAAGTCCGTAAGGCGCATGCGCACTCCTTTCTCAAGTGCAATGATAGGGGATAGTTTGAACGACATTTAAATGCGCCATCTGCTGACTAAAATAGCACACAGTTGGCTGTGTAATAAAACCTGTGCTGCATGGCACTATGAGAGCTGGGAGATGCTAAATACCAAGAGTTTTTGACCTATGTCTGTTCACAGATTTAATCTTGATGTATAATGCTGTATGAATGATAAAAACTGGGACATAAGATAATTCAAATGAATAATTACATATTGGCAATAGCGCAACTAAAAAAGGAAAACATGCCCTCATGTAAACCCACATTAGCGCGCCAGCCAAAAAATTAATAATTAATTAATAAAAAATGATTATTAAAAAATTCATTATTATTAATAAAAGATGCAACAGGCACTAAGAGACAGTTGTACCAAGATGATATAAAATAAATCGATTAATGATGTTAAAATTGGAAATAGCTTATATAAAAAAATTGGATGTATATGTGTCTATATAAACGCACATACATATACACACAGCTACCAATAAGTAGAAATTGTAAAATGAAGATGAAAATTGTAATCATGGTAAATAATAAACTATATACCGTATAATAAAGGTTCTAAGAAATAATTAATGATGAACAATTAACCAGTAGGGATGAGCCGAACACCCCCCGGTTCGGTTCGCACCAGAACCCGCGAACGGACCGCAAGTTCGCACGAACGTTAGAACCCCATTGACGTCTATGGGACTCGAACGTTCGAAATCAAAAGTGCTCATTTTAAAGGCTAATTTGCATGGTATTGTCCTAAAAAGGGTTTGGGGACCCGGGTCCTACCCCAGGGGACATGTATCAATGCAAAAAAAACTTTTAAAAACGGCCGTTTTTTCGGGAGCAGTGATTTTAATGATGCTTAAAGTAAAAAAAAAAAAGTGAAATATTCCTTTAAATATCGTACCTGGGGGGTGTCTATAGTATGCCTGTAAAGTGACGCGTGTTTCCCATGTTTAGAACAGTCCCTGCACCAAATGTCATTTTTAAAGGAAAAAATCTCATTTAAAACTGCTTGCGGGTTTAATGTCATGTCGGGTCATGGCAATATGGATGAAAATCAGTGAGACAAACGGCATGGGTACCCCCCAGTCCATTACCAGGCCCTTTGGGTCTTGTATGGATATTAAGGGGAACCCCGCACCCAAATTAAAATAAGGAAAGGTCCCTATATACTCTGAACAGCAGTATTCAGGCGGTGCAAACAAGACAGGGACTGTAGGTTTGTTGTTAAGTAGAATCTGTTTGTAATTTTGAACATTTTTAATGTGTTTAGCTCCAGCCAAAAAATCTTTTCTAAGCTTTTTGGAAAACATAGGGAAGGGTTATCACCCCTGTGACATTTGTTTTGCGTCTTTCCTCCTCTTCAGAAGATTTCACCTCACTTTTTTGTCCCAATGAAAAATGTTTTTTGAAAATTTGGGTTTTTTTGTGGAACAAGGATTGGAAAGCATCAGTGGAAAGGAGAAATTGTTTTCCCATATTAACTCTTACAGGAGAGAATTTCCCTTCCTTAGGGGTAGATTTCATCTCACTTCCTGTTGTCTCCTTCCGTTTGCAAGTAGGAGTCGTTTGTAAGTTAGATGTTTGAAAGTAGGGTCCTGCCCTATATACTCAGCAGAAATTTGGGCCTTAGGTGTTGCTGTGGCCAAAACACTGTAAGCCCTCACAGGGCCCTGCTGTGAAATATTAGATCAAGAATTGTAATTACATGCCCCTGTTGAACAGGAGCTGAAAAATTAGGCCTTAGGCACTGGTGCTGGTGCCACAACACTGCAACCCCTCACAGACACTCTAGTTGGAACGCAGGAACGAGCCCTGCTGCAAAGTATTGCATCAAAAATTGTAATTACACGCCCCTGTTAGACAGGGGCAGAAAAATTGGGCCTTAGGCACTGGTGCTGGTGCCACAACACTGCAACCCCTCACAGACACTCTAGTTGGAACGCAGGAACGAGCCCTGCTGCAAAGTATTGCATCAAAAATTGTAATTACACGCCCCTGTTAGACAGGGGCAGAAAAATTGGGTCTTAGGCACTGGTGCTGGTGCCACAACACTGCAACCCCTCACAGACACTCTAGTTGAAACGCAGGAACAAGCCCTGCTGCAAAGTATTGCATCAAAAATTGTAATTACACGCCCCTGTTAGACAGGGGCTGAAAAATTGGGTCTTAGGCACTGGTGCTGGTGCCACAACACTGCAACCCCTCACAGACACTCTAGTTGGAACGCAGGAACAAGCCCTGCTGCAAAGTATTGCATCAAAAATTGTAATTACACGCCCCTGTTAGACAGGGGCTGAAAAATTGGGTCTTAGGCACTGGTGCTGGTGCCACAACACTGCAACCCCTCACAGACACTCTAGTTGGAATGCAGGAACGAGCCCTGCTGCAAAGTATTACATCAAAAATTGTAATTACACGCCCCTGTTAAACAGGGGCTGAAAAATTGTGCCTTAGGCACTGGTGGTGGCGCCCAGAACCAAAAATGTTCTTACAAGCTATCAGCGTGATGATTGAGGAGGAAGAGGATAATTACTCAGGGATAGTCACTCAGCATCAGCATAGGCAGTCTTTGAAGGGATCTGAGATTTCAAAAAAAATTATTCGGTTACATCTGCATCAGGTGCTTGGTAGCTGGTGGTGATCCAAGACTGATTCATTTTTATGAAGGTCAGCCGATCGACCGAGTCGGTGGACAGACGCACCCTGTGATCGGTTACCACGCCTCCAGCAGCACTGAATGTGCGTTCCGAAAGAACGCTGGATGCAGGACAGGCCAGTAGCTCAATTGCATACTGTGCAAGCTCTGGCCAGTGATCCATCCTCAAGACCCAGTAACCCAGAGGATTTTCGGTGGGAAAGGTGTCCAAGTCTGATCTTGCCCCTAGGTATTCCTGCACCATGTAAAACAGACGCTGGCGATGGTTGCTGGAACCGATCATACCTTGGGGCTGCGGACCAAAAAATTGTCTGAACGCATCGGTCAGACGGCCACCTTCTCCACCGCTCCTTCTTTGACTGACCGAAGCCTCAGCAACACGTTGTCCAGAAACAGGAGTTTGTAACCTCCCAGTCTCTGGGAACGCGTTGCACAGACCTTTCTGCAAGGCCTCCCGAAGATGTTTCATCCTCTGCTCCCTCTGCGATGGCAAGATAAGGTCCGCAACCTTACCCTTGTAACGTGGATCAAGGAGGGTTGCCAGCCAGTATTGGTCCTTCTCCTTGATACCACGAATACGAGGATCCTTACGCAGGCTTTGCAGGATCAGGGAGGCCATGCAGCGTAGGTTTGCTGAGGCATTCGGTCCGGAGTCCTCTGGGTCACTAAGGACAACAACGTCCGCAGCCACCTCCTCCCAGCCACGTACAAGTCCATGTGTTCCTTGGGACTGATCCCTTAAAGACTGCTGATGCTGAGTGCCAGGCTCCACCTCCATACTGACACAATCTTCCTCCTCCTCCTCCTCCTCCTCCTCGTCCTCTTCCTGTGTGATCGGCGGGCACGCAGGAACACTGTCTGGATAAAGGGGGCCTTGAGAGCTAAGGAAGTCCTCCTCTTCCTGCCTCTGTTCTGCCTCAAGTGCCCTGTCCATTATTCCACGCAGCGTGTGCTCCAACAGGTGGACAAGGGGGACAGTGTCACTGATGCATGCACTGTCAGTGCTCACCATCCTCGTGGCCTCCTCGAATGGTGACAGGACAGTGCATGCATCCCTGATCATGGCCCACTGGCGTGGGGAAAAAAAACCAAGGTCCCCTGACCCTGTCCTGGTGCCATAGTCGCACAGGTACTCATTGATGGCCCTCTGCTGCGTGTGCAGCCGCTGCAGCATGGCTAACGTCGAGTTCCACCTGGTGGGCATGTCACAGATTAGGCGGTTCTTGGGCAGGTTAAACTCCTTTTGGAGGTCCGTCAGCCGAGCACTGGCATTATATGACCGGCGGAAATGCACAGAGACTTTCCTGGCCTGCCTCAGGACATCCTGTAAGCCCGGGTACCTGCCCAAGAACCGCTGCACCACCAAGTTAAGGACGTGAGCCAAACAGGGCACATGGGTCAGTTGTCCCTGTCGGAGGGCAGAGAGGAGGTTGGTGCCATTGTCGCAAACCACCATTCCTGCCTTAAGTTGGCGTGGCGTCAACCACCTCTGAACCTGCCCCTGCAGAGCTGACAGAACCTCTGCCCCAGTGTGGCTCCTGTCCCCCAAGCACACCAGCTCAAGCACCGCATGGCATCTTTTGGCCTGCGTACTTGCGTAGCCCCTTGAACGCCTACGGAGCACCGCTGGTTCCGAGGAAGAGGCCATGGAGGAAGAAGAAGAGGAGGGGGTGGAGGAGAGAGGTGTGTCACAATCAGCATTTTGGAGGCGTGGTGGCGGAACAACCTCCAACACTACTGCACCTTGTCCTGCATCCTTCCCAGCTGCCAGCAGAGTCACCCAATGCGCCGTGAAACTTAAGTAACGTCCCTGTCCATGCCTGCTGGACCATGAGTCAGCGGTAATATGCACCTTACCGCTGACCGCCCTGTCCAGCGAGGCATGGACATTGCCTTCCACATGCCGGTAGAGAGCCGGAATCGCCTTCCGTGAGAAAAAGTGGCGTTTGGGTACCTGCCACTGAGGAACCGCACATTCCACAAACTCACGGAAGGGGGCAGAGTCTACCAACTGAAAAGGCAGCAGTTGAAGTGCTAGCAATTTTGCCAAGCTAGCATTCAACCGCTGGGCATGTGGATGGCTGGGAGCAAACTTCTTTCGGCGGTGCAGCAGCTGGGGCAGGGAAATTTGCCTGGTACAATCTGACGTCGGTGTACCAAAAGCAGATTGCCCACAAGTACTTGGCTGTGACACACCTAATTCTACACCTTCATTCCTCTCACTGCAGGTCTCAGAGAGGACTGAAGGTCTAGTGGGGTTGGAAATCTCAGCTGATGAGGAGCAAGGAGAGATCGTCTTTGTTCTTTGGTGTGGGTCTTTTAGATACGCTTGCCAACGAACTGCATGGCAGGTCAACATATGTCTGGTCAAGCATGTGGTACCCAAGCGGGAGATGTTTTGGCCACGCGAGATACGCTTGAGACATATGTTGCAAATAGCAGCGGTGCGATCTGATGCACTCGTCTCAAAAAAGGCCCACACCAAAGAACTTTTTGAATAACGCGCAGAGACTGCAGCGCCCTGCACATGTGGAGCTTTGGGGTGTGATGCAGTCAATGTGCTGCCCTTAGGCTGGCCCCTGGAGGGCATCCTGCCTAGTTGGTGATGTGCCACCTCCTCCTCCTCCTCCTCCTCCTCCTCTCTCCTATCAGGCACCCACGTTGAGTCAGTGACCTCATCATCCCCTCCCTCCTCATCACTGGAGCAAACCTGGCAGTATGCTGCAGCAGGGGGAGCATGACTGCCAGATTGCTGTCCTTCTTGGGCACCCCCTCTGTCCGTGCTCATGTTACTGCTTTCATTGAGCTCAGTATCATCATCAGAGCCTTCCAAACGCTGGGCATCCTCCTGGAGCATGTACCCAACACTGTGGTCAAACAGTTCGAGGGAATCCTCATGAGGACATGGTGGAGCTAGGGAAGGAGTCACTGATGACATTGAGCTGAGGGAAGAGGCCGCTGCTTTGCCAGACAAAGCACCCTGGGCATGGGTGAGAGAGGATGAGGAGGATGAGGACGGCTTGGTCATCCACTCGACCAAGTCTTCCGCATGTTGCGGCTCAACACGGCCAGCTGCCGAAAAAAAGGCCAAGCGTGTCCCATGGCCACGTGCTGATGAGGATGCACCGTCTCCACGACCAGCACTAGACACAGAGCCTGCTTGCCCTCTCTTATTGGCTTGTGACTGTCTGCCTCTCCTTCTTGGCCTTCCAGACATACTAATGGCCTGTAGCTGCACTAAGCTGGGATAGAACACCTGTAATTTTCTTAAGGTAGCTTTATATACTGTAACCAGACAAGCCTGCCTGTCAGTAGGAAGATAACAGGAACGGATCTAGCTGAACACTGTGAGCAGGACGCACTGTATTAAATGTAAATAGTCTAGCTGCCTGACCGTGGTACTAATAGGATCAAAAAGAACACCTGTAATTTTCTTAAGGTAGCTTTATATACTGTAACCAGACAAGCCTGCCTGTCAGTAGGAAGATAACAGGAACGGATCTAGCTGAACACTGTGAGCAGGACGTACTGCACTAAATGTATATAGCAGGAACGGATCTAGCTGAACACTGTGAGCAGGACGCACTGCACTGAATGTAAATAGCAGGAACGGATCTAGCTGAACACTGTGAGCAGGACGCACTGCACTAAATGTAAATACCAGGAACGGATCTAGCTGAACACTGTGAGCAGGACGCACTGCACTGAATGTAAATAGCAAGAACGGATCTAGCTGAACACTGTGAGCAGGACGCACTGTACTAAATGTAAATAGTCTAGCTGCCTGACCGTGGTACTAATAGGATCAAAAAGAACACCTGTAATTTTCTTAAGGTAGCTTTATATACTGTAACCAGACAAGCCTGCCTGTCAGTAGGAAGATAACAGGAACGGATCTAGCTGAACACTGTGAGCAGGACGTACTGCACTAAATGTATATAGCAGGAACGGATCTAGCTGAACACTGTGAGCAGGACGCACTGCACTGAATGTAAATAGCAGGAACGGATCTAGCTGAACACTGTGAGCAGGACGCACTGCACTAAATGTAAATACCAGGAACGGATCTAGCTGAACACTGTGAGCAGGACGCACTGCACTGAATGTAAATAGCAGGAACGGATCTAGCTGAACACTGTGAGCAGGACGCACTGCACTGAATGTAAATAGCAGGAACGGATCTAGCTGAACACTGTGAGCAGGACGCACTGCACTGAATGTAAATAGCAGGAACGGATGTAGCTGAACACTGTGAGCAGGACGCACTGCACTAAATGTAAATACCAGGAACGGATCTAGCTGAACACTGTGAGCAGGACGCACTGCACTAAATGTAAATACCAGGAACGGATCTAGCTGAACACTGTGAGCAGGACGCACTGCACTGAATGTAAATAGCAGGAACGGATCTAGCTGAACACTGTGAGCAGGACGCACTGCACTGAATGTAAATAGCAGGAACGGATGTAGCTGAACACTGTGAGCACAACGCACTGCACTAAATGTAAATACCAGGAACGGATCTAGCTGAACACTGTGAGCAGGACGCACTGCACTGAATGTAAATAGCAGGAACGGATCTAGCTGAACACTGTGAGCAGGACGCACTGCACTAAATGTAAATACCAGGAACGGATCTAGCTGAACACTGTGAGCAGGACGCACTGCACTGAATGTAAATAGCAGGAACGGATCTAGCTGAACACTGTGAGCAGGACGCACTGCACTGAATGTAAATAGCAGGAACGGATCTAGCTGAACACTGTGAGCAGGACGCACTGCACTAAATGTAAATACCAGGAACGGATCTAGCTGAACACTGTGAGCAGGACGCACTGCACTGAATGTAAATAGCAGGAACGGATCTAGCTGAACACTGTGAGCAGGACGCACTGCACTAAATGTAAATACCAGGAACGGATCTAGCTGAACACTGTGAGCAGGACACACTGCACTGAATGTAAATAGCAGGAACGGATCTAGCTGAACACTGTGAGCAGGACGCACTGCACTGAATGTAAATAGCAGGAACGGATCTAGCTGAACACTGTGAGCAGGACGCACTGCACTAAATGTAAATACCAGGAACGGATCTAGCTGAACACTGTGAGCAGGACGCACTGCACTGAATGTAAATAGCAGGAACGGATCTAGCTGAACACTGTGAGCAGGACGCACTGCACTAAATGTAAATACCAGGAACGGATCTAGCTGAACACTGTGAGCAGGACGCACTGCACTGAATGTAAATAGCAGGAACGGATCTAGCTGAACACTGTGAGCAGGACACACTGCACTAAATGTAAATAGTCTAGATAGAAGATAACAGGAACGGATCTAGCTAAACTGAATACAGTGTATATATATATATGCAACACCTGGGATGCATATATATACACAATACACTGTAAGTGCAGCTAACTGACTGACTGTTCTGCCTAATCTATCTAACTCAAATCAAATGACACTGTCTCTCTCTCTCTCTCTATCTCTCAGCACACCGGAACACACACTACACAGGGCCGCCGTGCAGGCGGCCTTATATAGTGTGGGGTGTGTACTAAATCCCCTGAGCCATAATTGGCCAAAGCCACCCTGGCTTTGGCCAATTACAGCTCTCTCTACTGACGGCGCTGTGATTGGCCAAGCATGCGGGTCATAGTGCATGCTTGGCCAATCATCAGCCAGCAATGCACTGCGATGCCGCAGTGAATTATGGGCCGTGACGCGCCACACGAATTTGGCGCGAACGGCCCATATCGTTCGCAATTCGGCGAACGACCGAACAGCCGATGTTCGAGTCGAACATGGGTTCGACTCGAACACGAAGCTCATCCCTATTAACCAGTATACTCATGAAGGGACAATCAGAATGGGTTTATAAGATGGTGTTGACCTCAAGTTCCTCGTTGAGTCCGTTGAGTGCAAGGGTGTCCAAAGTGTAGATCCAGAACGTTTTGCGTTAACATAGTCGCAAAAAACGTTCTGCTTCAGATAAGCCCCTGGGTATAGAATCATTCATTGAATAAAACATTTTAACTTAGAGGCGCTCCTCTTTCTTTGTTTTTCTTTGATGGGTACTGTACTGTAGGGGGAGGTGGAACAGTTCATGACTCAGAAAGTTGCCTCCACATTCCACTGCTCTGCCCTTACTGTCCTGATCGAGCTCCAGCTGTGCTGATGTACTCAGTTGAGAGAAGCTGCAATATTTGATAGCATTGGCCAGGTGACAGGTTCCCTATATGAAGACATCAGAGATCTATTATACCCCCAAATTTCTCCTGTGCCCTCTACTGCAGTTAATCAAGCACCAATCTTTCTTGAGTAGTTGTATCCTTGGCTACAGTGGCCAGAAAACAACAGCTTGTGAAGCCGGAAGTAATATAATACACGTTGCCTCCGGGATCACAGGGGGATCAGGATATTCTCTGATCAAACACCCAGCGTGCATGGGGCATTACTGTGCTTCAGTGCCATTCATACGAATCGTATCCCAGTGCACTAAGGCAACATTTACGCTGGCACTCAAACCTGTATTTATGTGTTTAGAGGACATTTCTAAATGTATACTGTAAATGCATGTAATGATTTTTCAATGGTGACAGTCACACTGTGTTTACCTGTGTTTATGTGCGGTCAGTTGAGCTGTATTTAGAGAAAACAGAATTCTGTGCATCTAGTATTTAGTTAGAAGTTCTAAACACATGTAAAAGTGTCTAAATAAAATCACAAACAAAAAAAATGCAGGAAAAAGTGATCAGGAGGCATAAACATTATACTTCCCAGAGAACGTCTCCTGCATTTAGAAAAGCTAAACGCAGAAGTTCTAGTGTAATTGAGGGTCACATGATTTTCAGCATGTTAGAGTGCATTCATTTCAAAACTCTGTCCGAACATAATGCAGGTTAATTCACTGCAAAGAAGTTATTGAGACCTAAGTTTGTTGTTAATAAGGTTCAGTGGACAATATGAAGCTAATGCCGCGTACACACGGTCGGACTTTTCGTCTACAAAAGTCCAACGGACGCTGACGGACTAAAGCTGGCTGGTAATCCGATCGTGTGTGGGCTTCTCCGGACTTTCAACTGACTTTTTTAGCCTCAAATCCGACGTACTTTAGATTTGAAACATGCTTCAAATCTTTCCGACGGACTCGAGTCCGGTCGAAAAATCCGCTCGTCTGTATGCTAGTCCGACGGACAAAAACCCACGCTAGGGCAGCTATTGGCTACTGGCTATGAACTTCCTTATTTTAGTCCGGTGTACGTCATCACGTAAGAATTCGACGGACTTTTGTGTGATCGTGTGTAGGCAAGTCTGTTCGTTAGAAAGTCCGCCGCAAGTCCGTCGAAAGTCCGCCAAAAGTCCGTCGAAAGTCTGTCGGACAGGCTGTCGGACTTTTGTAGCTGAAAAGTCCGACCGTGTGTACGCGGCATAAGATGAAAAGTGCAGGGATATACCTTCAAACTAGCAGAAAGTCGAAAAGTCAAAAAGCAACAATTTTGAAAAAAAAAAACAATATTTTTTTTCCTTTCTGCTATAAAACATATCCAATAAAATTTGTAAAAAAAAAAAAAATAATAAAATTTCTTCATAAATTTAGGCCAATATGTATTCTGCTACAAAAAAATCCCAATAAGCGTATATTGGTTGGTTTGCGTAAAAGTGTTAGCATTTACAAATTATGGGATATATACTGGAATTGCTCTTTTTTTTTTCTTTTTATACTAGTAATGACAATGATCAGTGACTTATAGCGGGACTGCAATATTGCAGCAGACAATCTGATACAAACTGACACTTTTGACACTTTGTGGGAACCAGTGACACTAATAAAGTAATCAGTGCTAAAAATATGCACTGTCACTGTACTAATGACACTGGCTGGGAAGGGGTTAAGCATCTAGGGTGATCAAAGGGTTAAATGCATGCCTAACCAGTGTTTGTGTTAATTATGTGTGCTGTTTTTACTTAGGAATGTGATGGATTTTTTTTCCTAGCAGAGCAGGGAAAGAAAATCCATCACTTCCCCCCTGTCAGGACAGAGCTCTGAATTGTTTACATTTGCAGAGCTTCATCCAGCCTCTCGCCTAGATGATCAGCGGGTGCCAGCAGACATCCTCCGACCAGTACTCGCTGATCGGCTTCTACTGTGACGAATCACAGCAGAAGTGGCGTGCTAGCTGCGCATGCCCCCTACCCAGTAGTGTAGAATCATGTGTGTATATACAGTATCTCACAAAAGTGAGTACACCTCTCACATTTTTGTAAATATTTTATTCTATCTTTTCATGTGACAACACTGAAGAAATGACACTTTGCTACAATGTAAAGTAATGAGTGTACAGCTTGTATAACACTGTAAATTTTCTGTCCCCTCAAAATAACTCAATACACAGCCATTAATGTCAAAATTGCTGGCAACAAAAGTGTGTACACCCCTAAGTGAAAATGTCCAAATTGGGCCCATTAAAGCCATTTTGCCTCCCCGTTGTCATGTGACTCATTAGTGTTACAAGGTCTCAGGTGTGAATGGGGAGCAGGTGTGTTAAATTTGGTGTTATCACTCTCACGATCTCATACTGGTCAATGGAAGTTCAACATGGCACCTCATGGCAAAGAACTCCCTGAGGATCCGAAAAAGGACAGGCTCCACTCAGAACAGGCCTCGCCATGGTCGACCAAAGGAGTTGAGTGCACGTGCTCAGCATCATATCCAGAGGTTGTCTTTGGGAAATAGATGTATGAGTGCTGCCAGCATTGCTGCAAAGGTTGAAAGGGGGGGTCAGCCGATCAGTGCTCAGACCATACACGGCACACTGCATCAAATTGGTCTGCATGGCTGTCATCCCAGAAGGAAGCCTCTTCTAAAGATGATGCACAAGAAAGCCTGCAAACAGTTTGCTTAAGACAAGCAGACTAAGGAGATAGATTACTGGATCCATGTCCTGTGGTCTGATGAGACCAAGATAAACTTATTTGGTTCAGATGGTGTCAAGCGTGTGTGCGGCAACCAAGTGAGGAGTACAAAGACAAGTGTGTCTTACCTACAGTCAAGCGTGGTGGTGGGAGTGTCATGGTCTGGGGCTGCATGAGTGATGCCGGCACTGGGGAGTTCCTTAAGGAAACCATGAATGCCAACATGTACTGTGACTTACTGAAGCAGAGCATGATCCCCTCTCTTCGGAGACTGGGCCGCATGGCAGTATTCCAACATGATAATGACCCCAAACACACCTCCAAGATGACCACTGCTTTGCTAAAGAAGCTGAGGGTAAAGGTGATTAGGGATGGGCTGAACACCCCCCCGGTTCGGTTCGTATCCAGAACATGCGAACAGACCGAAAGTTGGCGCGAACATTCGAACACCATTAAAGTCTATGTGACTCGAACGTGAGAAATCAAAAGTGCGAATTTTAAAGGCTAATATGCAAGTTATTGTCCTAAAAAGGATTTGGGGACCCGGGTCCTGCCCCAGGGGACATGTATCAATGGAAAAAAAAGTTTTAAAAACTGACGTTTTTCCGTGAGAAGTGATTTTAATGATGCTTAAAGTGAAAAAATAAAAGTGAAATATTCCTTTAAATATCATACCTGGGGGGTGTCAATAGTATGCCTGTAAAGTGGCACGTGTTTCCCGTACTTAGAACAGTCCCTGCACAAAATAACATTTGTAACAGAATAAAAATCATTTAAAACTGCTTGCGGCTGTAATGTAATGTCGGGTCCCGGCAATATGGATGAAAATCAGTGAGACAGACGGCATGCCCCCCCCCCCCCCCCTCAGCCCATTACCAGGCCCTTTGGGTCTTGTATGGCTATTAAGGGGAACCCCGCACCCAAATTAAAAAAACCTCACTTTCTGTCCCAATGACAATTTGGGGTTTTTAAGGGAAACAAGGATTGATGATAAATCAGTGGAGGAGACACATTTTTCCCATATTAACTCTTACAGGAGAGAATTTCCCTTCCTAGGGGTAGATTTCCTCTCACTTCCTGTTGTCTCCCTCCGTTTGTAAGTAGGAGTCGTTTGTAAGTTGGATTTTTGAAAATAGGGGACTGCTTGTATATACTATGCGGCCTGCCCTATACACTCTGCAGGAATATTGGGCCTTAGGTGTTGGTGGTACCAGAACACTGTAAGCCCTCACAGTTACTCTTGGTGGGCACTTGAACTGGCCCTGCTGTGAAATATATGAAGAATTGTAATTACATGCCCCTGGTAAACAGGGGTAGAAAAATTGGGCCTTAGGAGGTGGTGGTTGTGGTGGTGGCACAACACTGTAAAGTCTCACAGATACTTTTGTTGAGCACAAGAACAGGCCCTGCTGTGAAATATTAGATCAAAAATTGTAATTACACGCCCCTGTTAAACAGGGGCATAAAAATTGGGCCTTAGGCAGTGGTGGTGGTGCCACAACACTGCAACCCCTCACAGATACTCTTGTTGAGCGCAGGAACAAGCCCTGCTGTTAAATATTTGATCAAAAATTGTAATTACACGCCCCTGTTAAACAGGGGCAGAAAAATTGGGCCTTAGGCAGTGGTGGTGATGCCACAACACTGCAATCCCTCACAGAGACTCTTGATGAGCACAGGAATGAGCCCTGCTGCAAAATACTACAGCAAAAATTGTAATTACACGCTCCTGTTAAACATGGGCAGAAAAATTGGGCCTTAGCCAATGGTGGTGGTGCCCAGAACCAAAAATGTTCTTAGAAGCTATCAACATGAACATTGAGGAGGAATAGGATAGTCACTCAGCATAACAGGATAGTCACTCAGCATCAGCATAGGCAGTCTTGAAGGGATCTCAGATTCATAAAAAAATGAATTGGTTACATCAGCATCAGGTGCTTGGTAGCTGGTGATCCAAGACTGATTCATTTTTATGAAGGTGAGCCGATCAACCGAGGCGGTGGACAGGCTCTGGAAACGCATTGCACAAGCCTTTCTGCAAGGACGCCTGACGATGTTACATCCTCTGCTCCCTCCGCGACGGCTGGATAAGTTCCGCCACCTTACCCTTGTAACGTGGATCAAGAAGGGTTGCCAGCCAGTACTGATCCCTCTCCTTAAAACCGCGAATCGGAGGGTCCTTTCGCAGGCTTTGCAGGATCAGGGAGGTCATGTAGCGTAGGTTTGCTGAGGCATTCGGTCCGGAGTCCTCTGGGTCACTAAGGACGACCTGATCTGCAGCCACCTCCTGCCAGCCACGTACAAGTCCATCGGTTTCTGGGGACTGGAAACGATCCCTTGAAGACTGCTGCTGATGCTGAGTGCCAGGCTCCACCTCCATGCTGACACAATCCTTCTCCTCCTCCTCCTCTTCCTGTGTGATGGGTGGGCCTGCAGGAATATGGTCTGGATAAAGGGGGCCTTGAGAGGTAAGGTAGTCCTCCTCTTCCTCCCTCTGTTCTGCCTCAAATGCCCTGTCCATTATTCCACGCAGCATGTTCTCCAACAGGTAGACAAGAGGTACAGTATTGCTGATGCATACACTGTAACTGCTCACCATCTTCCTGGCCACCTCAAATGGTGACAGGACAGTGCATGCATCCTTGATCATGAGCCACTGGCGTGGCGAAAAAAAGTCAAGCCCCCTGATCCCGTCCTGGTGCCATAGTCGCACAGGTAGTCATTGATGGCCCTCTTCTGCATGTGCAGCCGCTGCAGCATTGCCAACGTTGAGTTCCACCTGGTGGGCAAGTCACAGATGAGGCGGTTCTTGGGCAGGTTGCATTCCTTTTGAAGGTCAGCCAGCCGAGCACTGGCATTATATGACCGGCGGAAATGCCCACAGACTTTCCTGGCCTGCCTCGGGAGATCCTGTAAGCCCGGTTATCTGCACAAGAACCGCTGCACCACCAAATTAAGGACGTGAGCCCAACAGGGAACATGGGTGAAGTGTCCCTGTCAGAGGACGGAGAGGAGGTTGGTGCCATTGTTGCAAACCACCAAGCTGGTGTGGCGTCAACCACCTATGAGCCTGCCCCTGCAGAGCTGACAGAATCTCTGCCCCAGTGTGGCTCCTGTCCTCTAAGCAGACCAACTCAAGCACCGCATGGCATCTTTTTGCCTGAGTGCTTGCGTAGCCCTAGAACGCCTATGGAGCACCGCTGGTTCGGAGGACAAATCTGCACAGGAAGAGGCCATAGACGAAGAAGAAGAGGAGGGGGTGGAGGAGAGAGGTGTGGCAGAATCACCACTACCAGCATTTTGGAGGCGTGGTGGCGGAACAAGCTCCAACAATACTGCACCCTGTCCTGCATCCTTCCAAGCTGCCAGCAGGGTTACCCAGTGTGCCGTGAAAGAAAGGTAACATCCCTGTCCATGCCTGCTGGACCATGAGCAGTGGCGGAATTATCAGGGTCGCTGCAGTCGCACATGCGACTGGGCCCTGTAATTCCACCAATTCGGGGGGGCCCGCCGCCCGCCAGTGTGAGAACCCCGCCGCCCGTCCGTTCGCTAGTGTGAGGGGCCCGCCCGTCCACTCTGGCTGCTGTTGTGAGGGCAGCATGTGTCAGTTTGTTCCGCCGCGGGGAGGGGGGCTTTTGCTCGCTGAGCGGAGAGAGAGAAGGCAGAGACAGCGCTGATACTATGGACCGCCCCGCCCCCGCCTATCCAGAGACAGAGAGAATGTAGGGAGGGGGGCGGACACTGCTGACATCAAGTAAGAGAAGGAGGGGGAGGAGCTGCAGGAGGTCGCGGCCGCTGTGTAAGGACTGGAGTAGAGACAGTGACACGTGAAGCGCAGGGAGCCGAGAGAGACACAGAGCAATGACAGCAAGTAAGTGTCTCTGATCCCGGCACCCAGCGCTGCCAATGAACCCAGTTCCCACCACCACCGCTGATTCCATCCCAGCACTGAAACTGATCCCACCCCCAGCACTGACACTCATACCCCGCCACCAGCACAGCCACTCATCCCCCCAGTACTGACTGACACTGATCCCACCCCCCCAGCACTGACACCCATATCCCCCACCAGCATGAGTGTCAGTGCTGGGGGGGATGGGATCAGTGTCAGTCATCCCCCCAGCACTGACACTGATCCCACCCCCCCACTCATTCCACCCCCCCACCAGCACAGCCACTCATCCCCCCAGCACTGACACTCATTCCACCCCCCCACCAGCACTGACACTCATTCCACCCCCCCTCTCCGCACTGACACTCATCCCCCCAGCACTGACACTCATCCCCCCAGCACTGACACTCATTCCACCCCCCCACCAGAACTGACACTCATTCCACCCCCCTCCCCACACGGACACTCATCCCCCCAGCACTGACACTCATTCCACCCCCCCACCAGCACTGACACTCATTCCACCCCCCCTCCCAGAACTGACACTCATACCCCCAGCACTGACACTCATACCCCCAGCACTGACTGACACTGATCCCACCCCCCCAGCACTGACACTCATACCCCCCCATCAGCACAGCCACTCATCCCCCCAGCACTGACTGACACTGATCCCACCCCCCCAGCACTGACACTCATACCCCCCACCAGCAGAGCCACTCATCCCCCCAGCACTGACTGACACTAATCCCACCCCCCACTGATCCCAACCCCCACTCATTCCACCCCCCCACCAGCACAGCAACTCATCCCCCCAGCACTGACTGACACTAATCCCACCCCTCACTGATCCCAACCCGCACTCATTCCACTCCCCCACCAGCACAGCCACTCATCCCCCCAGCACTGACTGACACTAATCCCACCCCCCACTGATCTCAACCCCCACTCATTCCACCCCCCCACCAGCACATCAACTCATCCCCCCAGCACTGACTGACACTGATACCACCCGCCCAGCACTGACACTCATACCCCCCACCAGCACAGCCACTCATCCCTCTAGCACTGACTGACACTGATCCCACCCACCCAGCACTGACACTCATACCCCCCCACCAGCACAGCCACTCACCCCCCCACCGCTGACACTGATTCCACCCCCCAGCACAGCCACTCATCCCTCCAGCACTGACACTCATTCCACCCCCCTCCCCGCACTGACACTCATCCCCCCAGCACTGACACTCATTCCACCCCCCTCCCCGCACTGACACTCATCCCCCGCCAGTACTGACACTCATTCCACCCCCCCCCACCAGCACAGTCACCCCATCCCCAGCACTGACACTCACCCCATCCCCCCAGCACTGACACCCCATCCCCCCAGCACTGACACTCACCCCATCCCCCCAGAACTGCCACTCATCCCACCCACCCACCACTGCCACTCATCCCACCCACCCACCACTGCCACTCATCCCATTCCCCCCAGCACTGACACTCATTCCACCCCCCCACCAGCACAGCCACTCATCTCCCTAGCACTGCCACTCATTCCACCCCCCACCAGCACTGACACTCATTCCACCCCCCCCTGCACTGACATTCATCCCCACAGCACTGACACTGATCCCACCCCCCCAGGACAGCCACTCATCCCCCCAACACTGACACTCACCCCCCCACCACTGACACTCATTCCACCCCCCCACCAGCACAGTCATCCCACCCCCCCAGCACTAACACTCACCCCATCCCCCCCAGCACTGCCACTCATCCCACCCACCACTGCCACTCATCCCACCCACCACTGCCACTCATCCCATTCCCCCAGCACTGGCACTTATCCCCCCCCAGTAATCCCACTCATCCCATCCCCCCAACACTGTCACTCATCCCATCCCACCAGCAGGGGTGTATGTACAGGAGTTGCTGGGGTCACAATTGCATGCTCCAGGGTTTCCGTGCAGCCCCCTGTACACCCTGGATAGAGGAACCGTTCCCCTTCATTTTCCTCCTGCAGTCTGCAGCTGAAAGGCTGCAGGAGGAAAATGAAGGGGAACGGTTCCTCTATATGCCGCCCCTCGCTATCCACCACCTGCTGCCCCAAGCTCCTGTGTACTCTTTGGCCCCCCTCATCCCCCACAGTGCTGTCGGGTTCCCCCCTCTCCTCTCCTTCCTGGCTGCTGCAAGGGGAATGCTTGAAAGACCCAGCCTTGGGGCAGCAAAGGGAGTAAATCCGGGCCTGCCTCCAGTACCACCCCCCCCAGTACCACCCCCTCTCCAGTACCACCACCACCCCCTCCAGTACCACAATCCCCCTCCAGTACCACCCCCCCTCCAGTACCACCACCACTCCCCCTCCAGTCAGTACCACTCCCCTCCAGTCAGTACCACTCCCCCTCCAATACCATCACCACCCCCCTCCAGTACCACCTCCCCTCCAGTACCACCCCCCCTCCAGTACCATCACCACTCCCCCTCCAGTCAGTACCACTCCCCCTCCAATACCACCACCACCCCCCTCCAGTACCACCCCCTCCAGTACTACCCCCTCCAGTACCACCCCCCCTCCAGTACCACCCCCCTCCAGTACCAGTGGAAAAAATATAGTATCAAAATCATGCTTTTCGGGGGGGGGCCTTCATGATTTCTTGCACCGGGGCCCTGAGGTTTCTAGTTACGCCACTGCCATGAGTCAGCGGTAATATGCAACTTACTGCTGACCGCCCTGTCCAACGAGGCCAAGACATTGCCTTCCACATGTCCGTAGAGAGCCGGAATGGCCTTCCGAGAAAAAATTGGGGTTTGGGAACCTGCCACTGAGGTACCGCACATTCCACAAATTCTCGAAAGGGGGCAGAGTCTACCAGCTGAAAAGGCAGCAGTTGGAGTGCTAGCAATTTAGCCAAACTAGCATTCAGCCTCTGAGCATGTGGATGGCTGGGACCAAATTTCTTTCGCTGGTTTAGCAACTGGGGTAGGGAAATTTTCCTGCTACAATCGGATGTTGGTGAACCGCTAGCAGATTGCCTGGAAGTGCTTGTGACACCTAATTCTACACCTTCATTCCTCTCAGTGTAGGTCTCTGAGAGGACTGAAGTTATAGTGGGGTTGGAGATCCCAGCTGATGAGGAGCAAGGAGAGGTCCGTCTTGTTCTTTGGTGTGGGTCTTTTAAGTACTGTTGCCAATGGACTGCATGGGAGCTCGACATATGTCTGGTCAAGCATGTGGTGCCCAAGCGGCTGCTGTTTTGGCCACGCTTGATACACTTCAGACATATGTTGCAAACAGCAACAGTGTGATCTGCTGCCCACGTCTCAAAAAAGGCCCACACCAAAGAACTTTTGGAAAAACGCGCGGAGTCAGCAGCACCCTGCACTCTGCGATGTGATGCAGTTGGTTGCCTGCCCTTAAGCTGGCCCCTGGAGGGCATCCTGCCTCGTTGGAGATGTGCCTCCTCCTCCTCCTCCTCTCTTCTATCTGGCACCCACGTAGAGTCAATGACCTCATCATCCCCTCTCTCCTCGCCCGCTGGACCAAACCTGGCAGTATGCTGCAGCTGGGGGAACATGACTGCCAGTTTTTTGTCCTTCTTGGGCACCCCTCTCTCTGGGCTCACATTACTGCCTTCATCCTCAACCTGGGTATCATCAGAGCCTTCGAAACTCTGCACATTCTCCTGCAGCATGTACCCTACACTGTGGTCGAATAGTTCGGGGGACTCCTCAGGGCATGATGGTGGGGCTAGGGAAGGAGTGAGTGATGACAGAAGAGGCCGCTTTGGCAGCTGCATTGGCAGAGAGAGTACCCTGAGCCTGGGTGACAGAGGATGAGGAGGATGAGGATGGCTTGGTCATCCACTCTACCAACTCTTCTGCATGTTGTGGCTCAAAATGGCCAGCTGCCAAAAAAAGGACAAGTGTGCCCCACGGCCACGTGCTGAGGAAGCACTGTGTCCACGACCAGCCCTGTTGGCTGTAGACACAGAGCCTGCTTGCCCTCTTTTAATGGCCTGTGAGCGTCTACCTCTCCTTGATGGCCTTCTAGACATACTGTACAATTAGATTAGCAAAACAACACCTGAAGTTTACTAAAAACAGTTCACCAGGAATGGCCTACAGTCAGATATAGGCTTGGCTAGACTGTATACATTGTATGTATATATATATATATATATATATATATACTAGACTGACTGTATATATATATATATATATATATATATATATATATATATATATATATATATATATATGAAATACACTGCAGCTAACTGAATCACCTGCCTGCTCAAACTAAATGAAATGACACTCTCTCTGCCTCTCTATGTCTCTCTCTGTCTCTCTTTTAACAACGCCACCAACACACTACACACGGCCGACGTGCAAGCGGCCTTTTATAGTGTGGGGCGTGGGCCTAACCCCCTGAGCCATAATTGGCCAAAGGCACACTGCTTTTGGCCAATTATGGCTCTCTTCGCTGAGCGCGCTGTGATTGGCCAAAGCATGCGGGTCATAGTGCATGCTTGGCCAATCATCAGCCAGCAATGCACTGCGGTGACGCAGTGCATTATGGGCCGTGACGCGCCGCTCGAATTTGTCACGAACGGCCCATAATGTTCGATCTTTGTTGAACAGTCTTTGTCTTTGTCTTTATCGAACAGCCGATGTTCGAGTCAAACTCATGTTCGACTCGAACAGACAGACCATCCCTAAAGGTGATGGACTGGCCAAGCATGTCTCCAGACCTAAACCCTTTTGAGTATTTGTGAGGAATCCTCAAATGGAAGATGGAGGAGCGCAAGGTCTCTAACATCCACATGCTCCGTGATGTCGTCATGGTGGAGCGGAAGAGGACTCCAGTGGCAACCTGTGAAGCTCTAGTGATCTCTATGCCCAAGAGGGTTAAGGCAGTGCTGGAAAATAATGGTGACAACACAAAATATTGACACTTTGGGCCCAATTTGGACATTTTCACTTAGGGGTGTACTCGCTTTTGTTGCCAACGGTTTAGACATTATGGCTGTGTGTTGAGTTATTTTGAGGGGACAGTAAATTCACACTGTTATACAAACTGCACACTCACCACTTTACATTGTAGCAAAGTGTAATTTCTTCAGTGTTGTCACGTGAAAAGATAGAATAAAATATTTACAAAAATGTGAGAGGTGTACTCACTTTTGTGAGATACTGTATATACACACATGATTCTACACTACCTGTTCTGAGTGGAGCCTGTCCTTTTTCGGATCCTCAGGGAGTTCTTTGCCATGAGGTGCCATGTTGAACTTCCATTGACCAGTATGAGATCGTGAGAGTGATAACACCAAATTTAACACACCTGCTCCCCATTCACACCTGAGACCTTGTAACACTAATGAGTCACATGACAACGGGGAGGCAAAATGGCTTTAATGGGCCCAATTTGGACATTTTCACTTAGGGGTGTACACACTTTTGTTGCCAGCAATTTTGACATTAATGGCTGTGTGTTGAGTTATTTTGAGGGGACAGAAAATTTACAGTGTTATACAAGCTGTACACTCATTACTTTACATTGTAGCAAAGTGTCATTTCTTCAGTGTTGTCACATGAAAAGATAGAATAAAATATTTACAAAAATGTGAGGGTGTACTCACTTTTGTGAGATACTGTGTATATATATGTGTGTGATTCTGCACAGCGTGGCTGCCTGTAATGCCCCATACACACGGTCGGTTTTTCCGATGGAAAATGTCCAATCGGAGCGTGTTGTCGGAAATTCCGACCGTGTGTGGGCTCCATCGGACATTTTCCATCGGATTTTCCGACACACAAAGTTGGAGAGCAGGAGATAAAATTTTCCGACAACAAAATCCGTTGTCGGAAATTCCGATCGTGTGTACACAAATCCGACGGATAAAGTGCCACGCATGCTCAGAATAAATAAAGAGATGAAAGCTATTGGCCACTGCCCCGTTTATAGTCCCGACGTACGTGTTTTACGTCACCGCGTTTAGAACGATCGGATTTTCCGACAACTTTGTGCGACCGTGTGTAGACAAAACAAGTTTGAGCCAACATCCGTCTGAAAAAATCCTAGGATTTTGTTGTTGGAATGTCCGAACAAAGTCCGACCGTGTGTACGGGGCATCAGAGTAAATCTGCTATGGGGTGGTCACAAGTGGTTAATCTCAATATTCTCCTGCATATTTGTTCTAGAAAAGATTGCAGGTTTCATATAAAAAGATAATTTCAAGGCCTTATTTATTTTATATATATCTGCCAACTGTCCTTGATTTCTAGGATCAGTTCCAAGTGTTGGTGGTTTGGCCCTTCCTGACAATCAAACTATCAATTTTTATGAACGTTGCAAACACAGCTTGCTATTTTTTTTTACCTTGGACATTTTTCAAAAGGAGATAAGATTTTTATATTTATATTTATCTACTGACAAATTACATTTTTAAACATATCACATGCCTCTCTGGGTGAGATCAGGCTTCACATTCCATAGCTACATCTCAGATGTTGGCTCGCTTGGCTTGTCCCCAGCAATCAATTGCAACAGCAACAGGAACGCGTCACACTGAGATGCAAAAGAATCTTCTTCTTCATTAAAATAACCATGAACAAGCGCCAGTATTTTCTCAAAGAAAAAAGCGCTGTGTCTAGCGCGAAATGCTTCAGTACTTGTTCCTGCTGGCGGTTTTATTAAAGAAAGAATGCTATTTTGCATCTCTGTGTGCAATGTTCCTGTTGCTGGTGCAATTGAACTTTTTTATATTTTTGTTTAAACACTTGCAGGAGTGTTGAAACTGACAGTACATGCAAATCAGTAGTTAATATTGTTGCAACATAGTTATGAATAAAGCCTGTAATTGCAGGCTTCACACAGGAGTTACTGCCAGCATTTCTAAAACACAGAGTGAGGGCTGGCTGCTAAATTCTGCACTCACACTGGGGTGGAGCAGGAGCGGACAGCATTGTGCTTTGCTACAAATTTAACCACTTCAGTACCGGCGTATTGTCAAATGACGGCCGCAGATGGGATCTCCCATCCTGGGTGGCCATCATATGACGTCCTGGGCTTCCCGGCCGTCTAGGGGGCGCGCCCGCCGCGTTGCTCGGGACCAGGTGCGTGTGCCCGGCAGCCGCGATGACCGCCGGGCACCCGCGATTGCCCGTTAACCGAGCAGGACCGTGGATCTGTGTGTGTAAACACACAGATCCACACAGATCCTGTGTGTGTAAACACACAGATCCACGTCCTGTCAGTTGAGAGGAGACCGATCTGTGTTCTCAGTACAGAGGAACACCAATAGGTCTCCTCCACTTGTGAGTCCCCATCCCCTACAGTTAGAATCACTCCCCTAGGAAACACATTTAACCCCTCGTGTCCCCCTAGTGGTTAACCCCTTCCCTGCCTGTCACATTTATACAGTAATCAATGCAATTTTATAGCATTGATCGCTGTATAAATGTGAATGGTCCCAAAAATGTGTCAAAAGTGTTCGATGTGTCCGCCATAATGTCGCAGTCACGAAAAAAAATCGCAGATTGCTGCCATTACTAGTAAAAAATAAATAAATAAATAAAACTTTTTTAAAAATGTCATAAATCTATCCCGTATTTTGTAGATGCTATAACTTTTGCGCAAACCAATCAATATATGCTTATTGCAATTTTTTTTACCAAACATATGTAGAAGAATACATATCGGCCTAAACTGAGGAAAAAAATTGTTTTTTTTTTTAAAAATGGGGATATTTATTATAGCAAAAAGTATAAAATATTGTTTTTTTTTCTCAAAATTGTTGCTCTTCTTTTGTTTATAGCGCAAAAAAAAAACAAAAAAAAAACCGCAGAGGTGATCAAATACCACCAAAAGAAAGCTCTATTTGTGGGGAAAAAAGGACGTCAATTTTGTTTGGGTACAGCGGCGCACGACCGCGCAATTGTCGTTTAAAGTGCGACAGCGCTGAAAACTAAAAATTGGTCTGGGAAGGAAGGGGGTGAAAATGCCCTGTGTTGAACTGGTTAAAAAATGACAGCAGTTATTAAAAAAAAAAAAAAAAAACTGTTGTGTTCAAAAGCGCATGAGGCAATTTTTTTTTCTGTCTTTAACCACTTTAGCTCTGGAAGATTTTACCCCGTTTATGACCAGGCTATTTTTTTGCTATTCAGCACTGCCAATTGTGCGGTCATGCAACACTGTGCCCAAATTGAATTTATATAATTTTTAAACACAAATAAAGCTTTCTTTTGGTGGTATTTGGTCAGAATTGTTTTTTTTTTTTATAATTATATTATATACCAAAAAATAACAAAAATATTGAAAAAAAACTATAGTTTTTACTTTCTGCTATAAAACATATCCAATAAAAAAATAATCAAATTTCTTCTTAAATTTTGGCCAAAATGTATTTTGTTACAAACTTTTGGTAAAAAAAAATCCAAATAAATGTGTATTGATTGGTTTGCGTGAAAGTTATAGCGTTTGCAAACGATGGGATTTTTATACTAGTAATGGCGGTGATCAGTGACTTATAGTGGGACTGTGATTGTGTGACAGCCAATCTGACACTAACTGGTGCAATCGAGGGGTTAACTGTGTGCTTAACAACGTGTAATGTGTGTACTGTGGACTGTTTTTACTGAGCGATGTGCCGATTTTTACTCCCTGCTTAGCAGGGAGATGTAGCGCTGGTAGATTTATGATCTACCAACTGATAGGTAAATTTAGTAAATTGCTCGTTAGGGGAGTTAGATTTGCCTCTGTTCCTGCTTGGCTGACGTTGCGTGTGGTTCCATACTGAGCCGATGGGTGTCGCTGTTACCATTGGCTAGTGTTGGAAAGGCAACGTGTTGAAGCGTATGGGTGCTCCTCTGTCCCAGAGACAACTCGGTGGAGGTGGTCCTCCGAGTTGCATTCTGGGAGAGGGTATTTATGGGACAGACGCCATGTTTTGGGGTTCGTTTTCAGCCACCTGCTGGCCCTCCTGGCCGACAGGTATGCGTTAGAGTGCTACCTCGTGGTCCTCCGTTACGGAGGCCCGCGCCGCTGCGGCGTGTGGGTGGGCCCAGAAGCATGTCTGGGGCCTACCACAGCAGCCGAGGAATGGTCCTGAGCTGTCTATCCAGAGTGAAGAAGCTGGACAACCGAGAAGATCCCAGGGGAGGACCTGTCATGGAAGGATCACGCAGTGTGCTGGTCTGGAGAGGGGCCTGGTGACTCGGTTGGAGGACGTATCCTAAAGTAGTTCTACAGCATAGTACTGCTGGGTTGGCTTAGAGGTCCAGGTACTGTGTCTGACATTCACCGCAAAGTTCAATACATCCTGTGGCAGAGGATTGTACGGATTTATTTTGAGCAAGTCTGTGGCAGAGACTTTTGTTCGTGCTGCGTACTGGCTGCTAGGCAAGTGAGAGAGGCCTATCCAGGCGAGCAAAGATTGTGTCCCACAAGGGGATTGCATCCGATTACAATATTCAACTTTAAAGGACGTTCTCAAGAATCCTAAAGAAAGGTATTTGAGCTTCCCTGTAGCTTCCCTCCTGCCTCTTTCCTGCTACTTCCTTCGTTACTTGGTTCAATAAAGCATTGAAAACGTATTCAAGTGTTGGTGCTTTTATCGTCCAGAGGTAAACTCAACGGAACCCAAGACCCGGTGCCGGTGAAGCAGGGGTATCGAGAGTGAAGGTAACAAGCCCGCTTAAACCAGCAGCTCCACCGAGAGTTATTGCTACAGAGAGAAAAAACGGCACATTACTGCTGACTGTAGAGAGCTCTGTGTCGTTTACCAACACAGAGCTCTCTTCTGTCTTTCCCTCAGCCGATCAGCGGGTTACAGCCATAAAAGATAAAGCCACTGATCAGCTTATGCTGTAGTGAATGACAGCACAGCCGGGACAGCAGACGCATGCCCCATATCCGGAAATACTGGATCATGTAAATGTACATGATCCAGCGCAGCTGGGCCGCTCTGCTGCAGTAAATCTATGGTAGGCGGTCTGAAAATGGTTAGATGCACCTTTGTAAGCCTATGTGTCCAAATGCACACATAGGCGCTTACGGCATATTAGAAAAGAAGCATTTACAGGCAGAAAAATAACATCAGCAGCGTGTTCAGAAGAGGAGCTGTTAAGCAGAAAAATACTTGATAAGCGGAAGTGAGTCTAAATGTGCCTAAACGCTATACGCATTTAGCGCTTGAACATTTTCCAGTAGCCAGAATAAATTTATATTCTGGCCAATGTAATCAATTAATGCTCAAACGCTTGACGCGCTTAAATGAGTATGCAATACGTAGCTTTAGGCATGCTTTTTAAGCAGCTGCCAGGAGTAAAAGGCATTCAGAGGAGAAAATTGAATGCCCTGTATGCATGAGGCCTAAAGTTGTATTCAGGCTCTGAACACAGAAATGTATTTATTGCACATCCATGGTCACAAGAGGCTTCAGTGTAGCTTTTAAGGTCTGTGTCAGCATGACATGAAGCCAAGCTCGTTGAATGCACAAGTGTGTACTAAGCAATCTGTACAGTACACTCTCTTGTACCCAGACCGCTGAAGTTAGCAGGTCAGAAAACCTCAACAAACATTTGTCTGTACAAACTTTTAACATTTAGCTGAGCCTGAGCACTCATATGAATTAAGAAACAAATTAGAAGCTTTGTTTTTAAGTACATATGTATTGGGCCATATAGTAATATTAGCTGGTAAAGCAGATAGTGTTTAACCATTGACCATCAGTATTAGCAGCCAGAAGCTTTATTACTGATAAGATTTACAATATGCAGGCTTGATTTGATTTGTAACATATAAAGAAGAATATATAAAAAAGAAAGGAGGGCACATTGACCTTTTGCATTACCAAAGATAACATTTATTAAAAAACTGTAACAGCAGTAGTCATAAGCACAAACACATGTGATAAAAAGGCTTGTCAGTACACCAGCAAATGGAACCGTGCTTCTAGACACCTGCAACTTGGACCATATGTTTATGGCATCGCAAACAGCTTACGCATAACATGGGAGAACCCTCTTCCTCAGAGCCAAAGTGGTGAACCAAGACCATTGACATTCCACATTTTAGCCAAAAGGTTGGCTGCATCACCCACCTATAGACTAAGCCCCCAAGATTGTTTTTATGCTGTTTTGATTTGATTTGTGCCCAGAATAGTCCCAAAACAAAGACAAGGTAATTTACCTTGTTACCTAGGTTGTCAGTTCACATCACTGTTTTGCTGTGGTATAGGCCGAATAAATGTTTTGCATGCAGTACTTTTGCCAGTGCAGCGGGTTGCATCCAAAACCACCACATCCCAGCACCACTGTCTGAACAGAACTTAAAGAAATGCCACTTGTGACATTTCAATAACTTAAAAAAAAAGTGAATAGTGCAGTGTTTCAGGATCAGCATTTCGGCACTGTGTCCTCCTAGTGCACATGAGAGACTGTATGATCAATGCAGCAGCTGGTGTGAAGCCCTTAAAGCGGAACTAAACCCTCCTATCATTTTCAGTCAAGGAAGCTGCCATCTTAGCCTCTGGTCTTCAGCTGCCATGATGCTGCACATCAGTTATAACACCAGCCATTTGATGGTTTGACAGTTTGTCAAACGTGACTCTAGGCTCCAAGACAGTAAAATCCTTTCTCCAGGGACATCCAGCCAGATAGATAATACAGCTTCCACTGGTGAAGATAATCTCTTTACAGATCCTTACTTCCCATCATATGCAGTTTACATGCAACAAAGAATGGTCTCCATGATGTAGTAATCCAATATAAAATGTATTAAACAAAGTAGTAACTTACAGTTTGTACATTTTACTTATCTCTGTATGAAATGTAGATATGTTTTCCTTGCCTTTAATACAACAGCTCTTAATTCACATAGTTATACTATTGTAACCATTTCATGGTACACTGGCTTCTGCTCAGTTCCTCCCTACACCATTTTTGCTTTTTAGAAAAATAAGTAAATGGATCAGACTTTTTTGTCTCTTTTTTGGCGCCTGTATATAAAACAAACTGTGCTGCTTTGAATAAAGTTAAATAATGTCCTTGCTATAGCTGTAGGCCACGTATGTACCTCTCAAAACCTGGCAGAAAAACTCTTTCTTTGTTGTTAGGACATTACTAATGTCCTGTACACACGGGCGGACTTTTCGACCGAACGTGTCCGCCAGAACGAATCCGTTGGACAATCCGACCGTGTGTGGGCTTCATCGGACTTCCAATGGACCTTTTCGGTCGAAAATCAGACGGACTTTAGATTTGAAACATGTTTCAAATCTTCCCGCCGGAAACTCCGCCGGACCCAGTTCCTATCGGGAAATCTGTTCGCCTGTTTGCTGGTCCAACGGACCAAATACGACGCAAGGGCAGCTACAGCACCTGCCCGCGAGAATGTTTCCATCGCCCTCGGCGACAGGGTACTGTGCATCTCACGCTCGCTGCAATAGGAAAAACACATTTTCCTATTGCAGTGAGCGTGAGAAAGAGGCGACAATGTCCTTTAGGTCATTTTAAGGGGAACCCCCATGCCAAAAAAACGGCGTGGGGGTCCCCCCCAAAATCCATACCAGACCCTTATCTGAGCATGCAGCCCGGCCGGTCAGGAAAAGGGGTGGGGATGAGTGAGCGCCCCCTCCTAAACCGTACCAGGCCGCATGCCCTCAACATGGGGGGGGGCGGGTGCTTTGGGGAAGGGGGGCGCCCTGCAGCCCCCCACCCCAAAGCACCTTGTTTCCATGTTGATGAGGACAAGGGCCTCTTCCCGACAACCCTGTCCATTGGTTGTCAGGGTCTGCGGGCGGTGGGGCTTATTGGAATGAGTATGGGGTACATCGTACCCCTACCCATTCTGGTGGGGAAAAAAGTGTCAATAAAAAAACACACTAGACAGGTTTTTAAAGTAATTTATTAGGCAGCTCCGGGGGTCTCTTCCGACTACTCTGCTCTCTCCGGCCTCTTCTCCCGCTCTCCGGCCCCTTCTCCCGGTGGAGGACCGGACCCCGGGAGAAGAGGCCGGAGAGCAAGAGAAGAGGCCAGAGAGAGGGGAGAAGTTGGAAGAGACACCGAAGTCAGAAGAAGACCCCCGGAGCTGCCTAATAAATTACTTTAAAAACCTGTCTAGTGTGTTTTTTTATTGACACTTTTTTTCCCCAGGTGAATGGGTAGGGGTACGATGTACCCCATATTCATTCACATAGGGTGGGGGGCCGGGATCTGGGGCCACCCTTATTAAAGGGGGTTCCCGGATTCCGATAAGCCCCAAGCCCACAGACCCCGACAACCAATGGCCTGGTACAGTTCAGGAGGGGGGGGCTCGCTCGTCCCCACCCCCTTTCCTGACCAGCCGGGCTGCGTGCTCGGATAATGGTCTGGTATGGATTTTGGGGGGACCCCACACCGTTTTTTCGGCCTAGGGGGTTCACCTTAAAATCCATACCAAACCTAAGGGCCTGGTATGCTCTGCGCTGGCTCCCGCGGCGCGAAGCTCGCAAGGTGTCAATCTCGCCGATGAAAGCGGCTAGATTGACTTCCTTTTCTAGTTCCATCATACCTCATCATATTCAAAATGAACGGACTTTAGTCCATGTGTGGGCAAGTCCGTTCATTCGGAAGTCCGCCGTAACTCCACTGAAAGTCCGTCGGGAAAACCGTCGGACCTAGTCTGCCGGAAAGTCCGGTCGTGTGTGGGCAAGTCCGTTCGTTCGGAAAGTCCAGCGGAAGTCCGCCGAATGTCCGTCGGGAAGACCGTTGGACCTATTCTGCTGGAAAGTCCGATCGTGTGTACGCGGCATAAGACTCTTCCAGTGGCTTCCGCATTGTCGGGATTTTGAATCAGAGAGACAGCCTGCTCTTGTGATAATGGGGGAGACCATCAACTGGCGGGAGCATCTTAGCAATGTCCTAGGTACAAGACAGGATGGGGGAGCATCATATTGGAGAGATTTTCAGCTAGATTTTTGGAGGCATGCAAATGAAATAAACCTATAGCAGAGACATTATTCAACTTTAGCTAAAGTGTTTCTTAAGTCTCATTCTATGCAATAAGGTAAAAAAACCCACCCCATTACCTGTTCCCCAACCCTCCCTCTCACCCCGATCCCAAAAAACGTACCAATCCAGTGCTGTACCGACTGCAGCTCAACTCTCCTCTCTTACTTGTCTCACAGGGACACAGTACCAAGAGCTGCTGCTGTCAGTCGAACTGCTGTGAGGAGGAAGTAGGGTGTATCTATAGACGCACACAGCCCAGCTTGGGAGCGCACCTGCATGGGTATCTCTTACCACATGTATTGCTGAGGGGACACCTGTAGGAATGAGGAGCGGAGAGTGCCAGTAGGGGACTCCAGAAGAGAAGGTAAGGTGTCGCTCTGTGCAATACCATTGCCTGTAACTATAATATAATTTTTATTTGAAATATAAAATATCCATTAGATTTACTTTAAAGCTGCTCAGTTTGTTTTTAACCATAGGCACCTCTTACCTGCATAGGCAGTTATTTTGTAAAGGTTAACTAACCTTTTAGTGTCTTACACTGGAAGCTATAAAAATTTCAATATTTTTTACAGTTATGATAACCAAAAGATGAAAACATATCTTTCTGTGTAACAAATCAAATGAAGGTTTTTTTTTCCCAGATTCCCAAATTTCTAGAAAAAGAACCTTAGGCTGCTGAACTCCCATGGGTGAAGGGCAATCAGCCGAGCAGCTGTCCTTTTCAGCACAGGAACTATGCAGAAAAAAAAAGCAAATAAAATCTGAAATCTATCCAACTAAAATGACATAAAGGAGAACACACACACTGTATAGTATTGAAAACAACATGCAATATGACTTGTTTCCTATTATCGAGTCAATGAAACAAAATACCATATTCTAGACTTGGGAGTAGATGGGACTAATAGAAATTTGAAATCCACAAATTTCCCGTACCACTGGCAGGACTCGGTAATAGCCTACTTAAGTATAACCTTGACCAAGTCGAACAAACAGTTGTTTCACACTAACTTCTCACCTTTCAAAAATCAGTTTGCGCAAGATCTCCAATCCCTATCCAAATTTGAGTTTCATGGACAGGTCGCCTAGCGGCATTCAAATTGCTGGTACTACCTAACCTCTTATATCTATTTAGATCCCTCCCGATCTGTATCCCCAAACACTACCTTTGCTTGTTACAATCTCCATATGGGAGAATACACCAATTACTAACCTGAACCCACCTATCCCTATTCTTAAGTTCCTTATCCCTGACATCCGATTCTCTATGTGGACTAAAAATGCATCCACAACAATCAATTCACTCTAAGAGAAGGGAACCCTTAAACCATTTACTCAACTAGTGGATGAATTAGGGCTTCAACCCAACTGCCACCAATATCTTCAGATAGCCAACTGTCTTTATCATAACCCCCAAGTCCGTGCTTCCATTCCCGCACGGGTATGGGTGTACCTAACACCAACCTCAAGTGTAGCCAAGGGAATATCGATTTTATACTCCACATTAGGAAAAAAGAGTATATTTACTAAATCCCCTCCATTAACCAAATGGGAACAGGACTTAACCTCCCTAGCAGTATTCCCAAGTGAGGCTCGGGGTGAATTTCCACTACCAAAAGCGGTAACCCCCGAGCCACACTCGAGATTGCATCTCAGGTTCCATGTAAAGCTTTCTTACCTTGTCCCCAGGCTTCTGCGATGTCCCCCCCCGCTGTATCCCCTGCCGGATCATCCACCTGATTCATCATTGTTCCGGGCTCCGTTCCCTGCGAGCATTGCGACACACGGGGCGGAGCCTGGCGGCAAATTCAAAAAGTGAAAGATACATAACACATACAATAAGATTGTATCAGTAAGATTATATTACTGTATCAAATCAATTCACCTCCCTTTTGTTCCTAGTGCTTTGTCCAGTGCCCTGCCTGCAGTTTTATATTATATATACTGTTCTTTCTGCCTGGAAACTTAAGAATGTCCATGGCAGCCAAAAAGCGCCCCTTTACGTCAAAAGCGGTTTTTGACCAGCTAGAAAACAGCAATAGTGAATTAGAATCACTTGCAGAATTGAGCAATAGTGATTCATGGGGAAATTCGTCATCAGACACTGAAAGTGACGACAGAGACAATTCTGCGACTGAGCAAATTTCAGTGTTTTTGACTTGATTACATTATTGAATACAATCTATTAATATTATAATATCATTTGTTGTAATTATTTATAGTTAATTCTATTTTTTGATTTTGTGTTTCAAACTGTATCATACCCGGAATGTCTCCTAGAGTCTTGACTCAAAAAATAACGCAAAGGTGGTACCTTACACCTTTAGTGCTAGCCATATACAAGGGCAACACCTCTCCAAAATGCTGGAGGGGGTGCAGCCTTATGTGAATGCTGAAACATGGGACTGCCCCTACATACACAAGTTTTGGACGTACGTTTTTTTCATTGTTGACTACCATCTTCACACTCCACTAGCTTCTGACTTAGCCTTACTTAATCTAAACATAGACCACACTCCCCCTATTAACCGTAAGGTCATCACTCATATCCTACTTGCAGCCAGACTCTCACTGACTAGATGCTGGAAATATAACATTCTTCCAACACTGATAGATTTATTGCAGCTACACAAACCCAACACACGTATGAGCTTATGGTTACTGCTAACAAAGCCCAATATCTCGGTGAACAACAGTCATGGATTTCATGATCCAATTGGTATGAAAGATACGTAAACAATTAATTACAATTTCTGAGGATGTCTCTGAGTGTTTCTCTTCTCTTTTCTTTTTTGTACCATACCCCTGTCACATCAGAGCACTATCTGTACTCTCAGGAATGAATATGTTAATGATACCTTTGAATACTGTACCTGCCTCTTCTATTCCCAGTTATATGTCACTTGAAGTCATATGATGTTTGATACTAGCAACGTATGTTACTATACTGGATTGTTCATTCTATGCTTAAAAATCAATAAAAATCTATTGAAAGAGAAAACTACATGCAATACATGTGCAAATGTCTGTTAAGGCAGGGGCTGGGAACAGCACCCCTTATTTGAAGGCCTAGATGAACTCAGAGCTTATTTGCATAAAAATAAAAAAAAATAATGTCTGACTCCAAATGTATGGCAACACTCATACTGCAGTGTTGGGCATTGTAGTGCCATTTGTCTTATGCCGCGTACACACAGTCAGAATTTCCAACAACAAATGTTTGATGTGAGATTGTTGTCGAAAATTCCGACCGTGTGTAGGCTCCATCGGACATTTGTTGTCGAAATTTTCGACAACAAAAATTTGAGAGCTGATTCTCAAATTTTTCGACAACAATATCTGCTGTCGGAAATTTTGATCGTGTGTACACATTTCCAATGCACAAAATTCCACGCAAGCTCAGAATCAAGCAGAAGAGCCGCACTGGCGATTAAACTTCACTTTTCTCGGCTCGTCGTACGTGTTGTACGTCACCGCATTCTTGACGTTCGGAATTTCCGACAACATTTGTGCGACTGTGTGTATGCAAGACAAGTTTGAGCCAACATCCGTCGGAAATAAATCCAGGATTTTGTTGTCAGAATATTTGATCGTGTGTACGCGGCATAACAGTAATACATATGTAGCCATCAAAAAAGGAGAAGGAACTGATGTAAAGAACAAGGGGAAATTTGGCTGCTGCACATTTAGATATAAGTAGTGATAGCAGAAAATAGCATGTAGAACTTTCTTAGAATATAGGTGATTAAAAGCAATGCACTAAAAGATTGTATCGCTTCAAACACACAAACAGCTTACGGTAAATTTAAAAGTATGAATTCCCCCCATTTATTCATTTTAATATATTTTTTGAAAATCTAATTACTAATCTTAGATGTGAGAAAATGTAACGGTATTGACTGAATGCAAAGAATATTCTGAAAAATGGAACAATATGGTAGAAAATTAATGCAAAGTTGAGTTACCTTGTATATATATATTGTCCTTCCACTGGCTTGTCAGCCTTCAGCATTGCTATTTAGCATGCCATCTGTGGCTTTTTAATAACTTGTTTGGAATGTGTTGACAACTGATACTACTTTGCCAGGAAGTGACCTTAGCCCTCTGTCCCTTGAGATATGTCATTACCTCTGTGGGCTACCAATCATATGATTTTGCAAAATGAGATATGTTCCATTTCAATACATTCACAATTTAGGTGCACCCTTACTCAGATAACTAATCATTTAAAAGTTGTGTGCATGCTTGTTCTAAACAGAGAAGACATTGTTTTCAAATAAAAGCAAAATATAAAAATAGTATTATCTAACTATATATATATATATATATATATATATATATATATATAGATAGCAGGATTACCAAGCGTTGTTTTAATGAAAGCTGTAGATGTCTAAATTTGCCCAAGTATGATTGTGAGGTAGGGACCTTAGATTGTAAGAGCAGGGACTGATGTGAATGTACAATGTGAATCTGCAATATATATGCAATGTATATATGCAATATGTGCAAAATATATGTAAAGTGTTACCTAAATTGATGGCGTATACAAGTACCTGAGAAAAATTATTAAAATAAATATAAAAATTTGAACATTACTGTTGTAATAACAGTAGAGCATAACTTAAGATTTTGGAACCCCCGGAAGTCTTGCCATAATGTGCAATTATGCACACTTACCTCCCAAATTGGCCTCCTCCAGCACACACTTTCTGACACTTTCTATCACCGCTGCCACTGATGCCTTTTTCCTGGTTTGGAGTCTTCAGCTGTCCTTATTGGCTGGGTAGGAATGACATAACTCCTGCACATGCACAAAGGACTAACTTCATTCTGGCACCCGCGTAATGCCACAATTGTACACTGAGCTGTAAATTTTAAATTGTATAATTAAAAAAGGGTGCGCTTGGCCAATATAGTGAAAGACTGCAGCACTGAAAAAATTCCTGGATTGGTGGGATGTGGTAAATGTGGCATTAAGTGTAAAGTGCTCTGTCAAAACGAAATGTATAAGTTCATCGACTTATATGCAAATAACCAAATG
Source organism: Lithobates clamitans (assembly GCA_037952925.1). NCBI lineage: Eukaryota > Metazoa > Chordata > Amphibia > Anura > Ranidae > Lithobates > Lithobates clamitans. Next base: position 8,073,100 of record JBBGZY010000323.1, on the reverse strand, counting down.
TGTATAAACAATTGATAAAAAATTACAAAAAACTTGAAACAAACCAGTGAAACAAAGTCTGAAAAACAAGAGTCCTGAAATGAAATAAAATTATGAGTGCAAAAAAACTCTAATAGGCAAGTTCAAAATGATGGTTATGTTAAGAACAACCTTAATGACAAAAAATGTGTGTATAAAAATTAGTCCATCTGTGAATCAACTGCTAGATCCAATGAAAATGTCCATCCAAAACAATACAAAAGTAAAGTTTCAGTGCAAACATATCCAAAAATGCTTCATCACCATGCTAAGGAATAAATAGATGGCAGATTACCAGATCAGAAGATTCTAAAAGGATCTATATGCACGTGTCTCCACAATGGGAAATCAGCTCTAAAGCCTCGTACACACAATCGGATTTTCCGACGGGAATTGTGTGATGACAGGCTGTTTGCGGAAAATACGACAACAATTGTCCGATAGAGCGTAGAAACGGTCAGATTTTCCGCCAACAGCCTGTCATCACACAATTCCCATCAGAAAATCCGAACATAACCATCATTTTGAAACAAGGTTTTTTGTACTCATAATTTTATTTCATTTCAGGACTCTTGTTTTTCAGACTTTGTTTCACTAGTTTGCTTCAAGTTTTTTGTCATTTTTTATCAATTGTTTATACACATTTGATATTTGCATATAAGTCTATGAACTTATACATTTAGTTTTGACGGCACACTTGTTGACAAATGTTGGATGGCAGGCTTTGAAATTTTCCGCGGACAAATGTCTGTTGTTGGATTTTTTTGTGTACACAAGTCCTTCGGACAAAAGTCTAAAGTACAAACACACATGCTCAGAAGCAAGGACGAGCTGGAAGAGGTCAGTCTTGTAAACTAGCGTTCGTAATGGAGAATTAACTTTTGTGACGAGGAAAATTATTAATGTCTTGAAAAGCAGCGCACATTCTCTTCTTCGTTTATGGGATAATAATGAAGCTGCTTTGCTGGTGATACTGATGGAGTTATGGCAAACAAATTTTCAAAGGCTTTTTTTTTCTAGTGATATCAAGAATAATATTATTATACTTGTTATTTTTCTTTGTGCAAGTTACCACAACACCATTATCCCGTAGTTTTTAAGATCAAAGACACAGCTATGTTGGTGTCCCTTGTTAATTTTACATTGTATTTTTTACAATGTAACTGCCTACTCCCAAACTGTCATTTGAAGTAAAACACATAGCCAAGTATTATTCTCCACAGTTTTTTTTATTGTGCATTAAAAAAAGAAAACAAATAAAATTAGACATGCTATCTGCCAATAGAACTTAACCAAAAAGGGCATTCTATGCATCCAAAAATATAGAAAATATACCTTATTAATATTAATATACATTATTCAACCAAAAAATAAAATAAATACCTCATGCATGTGTCCTGCTTCTTAATATAGGTGGTCAACGATGCCAAGAGTTGGTGAAAGCATGGGTACGTCATGTCATACGGAGATAATTCCGAAAATCATCTGGATTATTCTCCTGGAGCTCCCGCAGAAAAGGCATATGACATAATTGGTCACGATTAATAAAGCAACCAATATTTGGTCCAAAAAATCCTCCTCCTCCTGTTCCTGGACTGGACTTGGGTCAAAGCAATAACTCCAAGGCCAATAATAAATAACACGTTATCTCCTCCGATTCCGCAACATGGCTGGTTGACAAATGGTCGTTCAGAAATTAACTGAAAAGCGCAAACTGAAAAGCGCAAAATAAAAAGCATGAAATCAAAAGCACGAAATGAAAAGCACTAAATGAAAAGCACTAAATGAAAAGCATGACTCAACACTCACCAAACTTCTACTAACACAAAATTAGTAGAAGGAACACAAAGGGTGGCGTTAAAGAGCTGAACAACTACGTAGTACGTCACTATGTTTGTGTTTGTTGGCTACCAATAGTGTGTTGTTTATATGCAAGACAAGTTTGAGGCCAAAACCCTTCGGACAAAAGTCTGCGGTTTTGACTGCGGAAAATCCGATCGTGTGCATGAGGCTTTAGTTATCACTTGCTGGAACTCAGGCTGAACACCGACTCCCCCTGCTGCTAAAGAAATTCCAACAGGATCTTTGTGTGTGTGTCCCCACCAGGGTGATTCAGCTAGTTATGATCAGTTGTTGGGATTCACATCAGACCCCAGCTTGAAGTGCTCAAAAAGAAGTGTGTTAGAGAGGTAGAAAAAAGCTCATGGTGCATTAACTTTTTAAACAGATACAAGTTTAATAAATTGTTTTAAGTCTGATCCCTAAACCTGCTGGCTGGTTGCTTTTGCCTGCTTCTGAAAGAATATATCAGATACAGTATGGGAGGATCATTCACTGAAGTTATGAATATTTGTCAGTATCTGATCAGAGTTATCTTTCCCTTGGACTTCCTCCTTGAGAGGGTGCCAGTGTGTGTATGTGTTCCAGACAACTACTGACATTAGGTCTCAGCATGTGCTATGGGATGAGTACAGATAAGGTGGGGCCCAAGTTATTTCAAGCGGCCCCTCCAGGGTTTAGCACTTTAAGAACACACCACGGCAACAATTGTCCGATAGAGCGTAGAAACGGTCAGATTTTCCGCCAACAGCCTGTCATCACACAATTCCCATCAGAAAATCCGAACATAACCATCATTTTGAAACAAGGTTTTTTGTACTCATAATTTTATTTCATTTCACAGGTACTCTAGTTGGAGCGCAGGAATGAGCCCTGCTGCAAAGTATTGCATCAAAAATTGTAATTACACGCCCCTGTTAAACAGGGGCAGAAAAATTGGTTTCCAGAACCAAAAATGTTCTTACAAGCTATCAGCATGAACATTGAGGAGGAAGAGGATAGTCACTCTGCATAACAGGATAGTCACTTAGCATCAGCATAGGCAGTCTTGAAGGGATCTCACATTAAAAAAAAAATTTGGTTACACCAGCATCAGGTGCTTGGTAGCTGGTGATTCATTTTTATGAAGGTCACTTGATCGACCGATTCGGTGGACAGGCACACCTTGTGATCAGTTACAAAGCCTCCAGCAGCACTGAATGTACGTTCCGAAAGAACGCTGGATGCAGGACAGGCCAGTAGCTCAATTGCATACTGTGCAAGCTCTGGCCAATGACCCATCCTCAAGACCCAATAACCCAGAGGATTTTGGGTGGGAAAGGTGTCCAAGTCTGAACTTGCCCCTAGGTATTCCTGCACCATGTGATTCAGACGCTGGCGATGGTTGCTGGTCCTTGGGGCTGTGGACTAAAAAATTGTCTGAACACATCGGTCAGACAGCCACCTTCTCCACTGCTCCTTCTGTGACTGACCGAAGCCTCAGCAACACGTTGTCCAGAAGGACCAGGAAATTGTAACCTCCCAGGCTCTGGAAACGCGTTGCACAGACCTTTCTGCAAGGCCTCCCGAAGATGTTTCATCCTCTGCTCCCTCTGTGACAGCAAGATAAGGTCCGCAACCTTACCCTTGTAACGTAGAACAAGGAGGGTTGCCAACCAGTAATGATCCGTCGCCTTGATACCACGAATACAAGGATCCTTCCGCAGGCTTTGCAGGATCAGGGAGGCCATGCAGCGTAGGTTTGCTGAGGCATTCGGTCCAGAGTCCTCTGGGTCACTAAGGACAACCTGATCCGCAGCAACCTCCTCCCAGCCACGTGCAAGTCCATGGATTTCTTCAGACTGTAAATGATCCCTTGAAGACTGCTGCTGATGAGTGCTAGGCTCCACCTCCATGCTGACACAATCCTCCTCCTCCTCATCCTCTTCCTGTGTGATCGGCGGGCACGCAGGAACACTGTCTGGATAAAGAGGGCCTTGAGAGGTAAGGAAGTCCTCCTCTTCCTGCCTCTGTTCTGCCTCAAGTGCCCTGTTAATTATTCCACACAGCGTGTGCTCCAACAGGTGGACAAGAGGGACAGTGTCACTGATGCATGCACTGTCACTGCTCACCATCCTCGTGGCCTTCTCAAATGGTGACAGGACAGTGCATGCATCCCTGATCATAGCCCACTGACGTGGGGAAAAAAAAACAAGGTACCCTGACCCCGTCCTGGTGCCATAGTCACATAGGTACTCATTGATGGCCCTCTGCTGCATGTGCAACCGATGCAGCATGGCCAATGTTGAGTTCCACCTGGTGGGCATGTCACAGATTAGGCAGTTCTTGGGCAGGTTAAATTCCTTTTGGAGGTCAGCCAGTCGAGCACTGGCATTATATGACCTGTGGAAATGCACACAGACTTTCCTGGCCTGCTTCAGGACATCCTGTAAGCCCGGGTACCTGCCCAAGAACCGCTGCACCACCAAGTTAAGGACGTGAGCCAAACAGGGCACATGGGTCAGTTGCCCCTGTCGAAGGGCAGAGAGGAGGTTGGTGCCATTGTCACAAACCACCATATCTGGCTCAAGCTGGCGTGGCGTCAACCACCTCTGAGCCTGCCCCTGCAGAACTGACAGAATCTCTGCCCCAATGTGGCTCCTGTCCCCAAGCACACCAGCTCAAGCAGCGCATGGCATCTTTTTGCCTGCGTGCTTGCGTAGCCCCTTGAATGCCTACGGAGCACCGCTGGTTCAGAGGACAAATCAGCACAGGAAGAGGCCATGGAGGAAGAAGAAGAGGAGGAGGATGGAGGAGAGAGGTGTGGCAGAATCACTACTAGTAGAATTTTGGAGGCCTGCATCCTTCCCAGCTGCCAGAAGAGTCACCCAGTGCGTGGTAAAAGATAGGTAACGTCCCTGTCCATGCCTGCTGGACCATAAGTCAGCGGTAATATGCACCTTATTGCTGACCATCCTGTCCAGCAAGGCATGGACATTGCCTTCCACATGCCAGGTAGAGAGCCGGAATTGCCTTCCCTGAAAAAAAGTGGCGTTTGGGGACCTGCCACTAAGATACCGCACATTCCACAAACTCACGGAAGGGGGCAGAGTCTACCAACTGAAAAGGCAGCAGTTGAAGTGCTAGCAATTTAGCCAAGCTAGCATTCAACCGCTGGGCATGTGGATAGCTGGGAGCGAACTTCTTTTGCCAGTGGAGCAACTGGGGCAGGGAAATCTGCCTCCTAGAATCGGACGTTGGTGTACTGATAGCAGATTGCCCGCAAGTACTTGGCAGTGGCACACCTAATTCTACACCTTCATTCCTCTCAGTGCAGGTTTCTGAGAGGACTGAAGGTATAGTGGGGTTGGAGATCCCAGCTGATGAAGAGGAGCAAGGAGAGGTCTGCCTTGTTCTTTGGTGTGGTCTTTTAGGTAGTGTTGCCAACGGGCTACATGGGAGCTCGACATATGTCTGATTAAGCATGTGGTGCCCAAGCGCTTGCTGTCTAGTCCACGCTTGATATGCTTCAGTCATATGTTTCAAATAGCAACGGTACAATCTGCTGCACACGTCTCAAAAAAGGCCCACACCAAAGAACTTTTGGTATAACGCGCGGAGTCACCAGTGCCCTACACTTGCGGAGCTCTGTGGTGTGATGCAGTCGGTTGGCTGCCCTTAAGCTGGCCCCTGGAGGGCATCCTGCCTTGTTGGAGATGTGCCTCCTCCTCCTCTCTCCTATCAGGCACCCACGTAGAGTCAGTGAGCTCATCATCCCCTCCCTCCTCGTCACTGGAGCAAACCTGGCAGTATGATGCAGCTGGGGGAACATGACTGCCAGTTTGTTGTCTTTCTTGGGCAACCCCTCTCTCTGGGCTCACGTTACTGCCTTCCTCAAGCTGGGTACCATCATCGGAGCCTTCAAAACACTGCACATCCTCCTGCAGCATGTACCCGACACTGTGTTTGAACAGTTCAGGGGACTCCTCCGTTTGGGCTGGGGAAGGAGTAACTGATGATGACCTCGAGTCCAAGGAATAGGCCACTTTGGCACCTGCATTGGCAGCCAAGGTAGCCTGGGTGACAGAGGATGAGGAGGATGAGGGCGGCTTGGTCATCCACTCTACCAACTCTTCGGCATGTTGTGGCTCAACATGGCCAGCTGCTGAGAAAAAGGACAATCGTGCCCCATGGCCACGTGCTGATGAGGATGCACCGTGCCCCCGACCAGCACTGTTGCCTCTAGACACAGAGCCTGCTTGCCCTCTTTTATTGGCCTGTGACTGTCTGCCTCTCCTTGTTGGCCTTCCAGACATACTGTCTTTGATGTATTGGAATAGGTACACAAGAAATGGCCTGCAGTAAGATGTAGCTGCACAAAGCTGGGATATATATATATATATATATATATATATATATATATATATATATATATATATATATATATACTGATTATACTGCAGCTAGCTGAATCACCTGCCTGCCTGCCTGTAGTATTATTAGGAAGAAAACAACAGGAATTGTCTGCAGTGAGCTATAGTTGCACACTGTGCCCAGTATACAGTACACTAATGTACTGCAGCTAGCTGAATCAACTGCCTGCCTGTGGTATTATTAGGAAGAGAACACCAGTAATTGTCTGCAGTTAGCTTTAGTTGCACACTGTGCACAGGATACAGTACACTGACTGAGAATACTGCAGCTGCCTGCCTGTGGTATTATTAGGAAAGAACACCAGCAATTGTCTGCAGTTAGCTTTAGTTGCACACTGTGCACAGGATACAGTACACTGACTGAAAATACTCAGCTGCTTGCCTGTGGTATTATTAGGAAGAGAACACCAGCAATTGCCTGCAGTTAGCTTTAGTTGCACACTGTGCACAGGATACAGTACACTGACTGAAAATACTGCAGCTGCCTGCCTGTGGTATTATTAGGAAGAGAACACAGCAATTGTCTGCAGTTATCTTTAGTTGCACACTGTGCACAGGATACAGTACACTGACTGAAAATACTGCAGCTGCCTGCCTGTGGTATTATTAGGAAGAGAACACCAGAAATTGTCTACAGTTAGCTTTAGTTGCACACTGCGCACATGCTACAGTACACTGACTGAAAATACTGCAGCTGCCTGCCTGTGGTATTATTAGGAAGAGAACACCAGCAATTGTCTGCAGTTAGCTTTAGTTGCACACTGTGCACAGGATACAGTACACTGACTGAAAATACTGCAGCTGCCTGCCTGTAAGTATATTAGGAAGAGAATAACAGGAATGGATCTAGCTAAACTGAATACAGTGTGTATATACATATATATATATATATATATATATATATATATATATATATATATATATATATATATATATATATATACAACACCTGGGATGCATATATATACTAAATACACTGACTGCAGCTAACTGACTCGCCTGCCTGCTCTATCTAACTCAAATGAAATGACACTGTCTCTCTATCTCTCAGCACGCCGGAACACACTACACAAGGCCGACTTCCAGGCGGCCTTATATAGTGTGAGGCATGTACTAAATCCCCTGAGGCATAATTGGCAAAAGCCACCCTGCGTTTGCCCAATTATGGCTCACCGTTCTTACCGCGCTGTGATTGGCCAAAGCATGCGGGTCATAGTGCATGCTTGGCCAATCATCAGCCAGCAATGCACTGCCGCAGTGAATTAAACCGACGAACAGTCGAACGGCCGATGTTCGAGTCGAACTTACACTCAACTCAAACTCGAAGCTCATCCCTAGTGTTCACCAGCGGATGTCTCTCAACAGCCAGCAGATCCCAAAAATTAGTTTTCACCTGATGTGGGCTGCTGAGAGGGTATATAGTTCTTCCTCTAGTATTCCATAATGTATCAGTGTTGTGCCTGTACACCCCATGCACTCTGCTCCTTGTGTCCTGTTATTCTGTTCCTGTCCCTGTTCCTGCTCCTGCCTGCTTGTACCGGCTTCCATGTACCTTCTACCTATTTTGGTTCTTCCCTTTCTCCTCAGCCTGATACTACTCAACCCTATTTATCCCTCCATCTATACATAGTTTGTTTAGGTAAGTTTGCTTAGTTATATTTACTTTCACTGATAATTTTACTTTTATATAGGTTTATTGGGTTGGTATACCTTGGTGTATTATATACTAATGCCCCGTACACACGGTCGGATTTTCTGACGGAAAATGTGTGATAGGACCTTGTTGTCGGAAATTCCGACCGTGTGTAGGCTCCATCACACATTTTCCATCGTATTTTCCGACACACAAAGTTTGAGAGCAGGATATAAAATTTTCCGACAACAAAATCCGTTGTCGGAAATTGCGATCGTGTGTACACAAATCCGACGCACAAAGTGCCACGCATGCTCAGAATAAATAAAGAGATGAAAGCTATTGGCCACTGCTCCGTTTATAGTCCCGACGTACGTGTTTTACGTCACCGCGTTCAGAACGATTGGATTTTCCGATAACTTTGTGTGACCGTGTTTATGCAAGACAAGTTTGAGCCAACATCCGTCTGAAAAAATCGTAGGATTTTTGTGTTGGAATGTCCGAACAAAGTCCAACGTGTGTACGGGGCATAATATACCTCAGTCTGAATTCACAGCTCTTCCCAAATACGCTTTATGAACCGATTACCTAAATTTTACTATTGCAGAGAAAGAGTCCGATCACACCTGTCACTGCATTACTTTGCAGCAGCTGATGTGAATTGCGGTGCAGGCAATGCCAGTGAGCCAATCCAGGTACATCGCACTGTTCACTTGTTTTAACCACTTCAGCCCCGGAAGGATTTACCCCCTTCCTGACCATTTTTGGGATACGACACTGCGATATTTTAACTGACAATTGCGTGGTCGTGTGACGCTGTAACTAAATAAAATTGATGTCCTTTTTTTTCCCACAAATAGAGCTTTCTTTTGGTGGTATTTGGTCACCTCTGCATTTTTTATTTTTTGCGCTATAAACAAAAAAAAGAGCGCAATTTTGAAAAAAACTAAATATTTTTTACTTTTTGCTATAATAAATATCCCAAAATAAAAAAACAAACAGTTTAGGCCAATATATATTCTTCTACATATTTTTGGTAAAAAAATCGCAATAAGCGTATATTGATTGCTTTGCGCAAAAGTTATGGCATCTACAAAATAGGGGATAGATTTATGGCATTCAAGGCTAAAAATAGCCACTGATTACTGCATAAATGTCACTGTCAGGGAAGGGGTTAACACTAGGGGGCGATCAAGGGGTCAAATGTTTTCCCTCAGCGTGTTCTAACTGTGGGGGGGAGGGGACTGCCTGGGGGAGGAGACCAATCGGTGTTCCTATATACTAGGAACACACGATCTGTCTCCTGTCCCCTGCCAGAACGTGGATTTGTGTGTTTACACACAAAACACATTTGTGTGTTTACACACACAAATCCTCGTTTTGGCTCTGTCAAAATCGATCGCGGGTGCCCAGCAGGTGCGGGTGCATGTATCGGCTCCTCGGTACAGTGGTGCGCGCGCCTCCTATAACCCTTAAATTGGCCGCCATACAGCGACGGCAGTTTGCGCAGGGGAGCCATTCTGATGGCAGGCGGTCTTCAAGTGGTTGATTAACTTTATTGAAATGTCACACAGTGACAAAGGTACAGACCGACTTTGCGGCATTGAGGGGCCAATGGGGCCATGTATTGTAAAATCTTGGATGAGAACCTTCTTTCCTCAGCCAGAACATTGAAGATGGGTCACGGATGGGTCTTTCAGCATGACAATGACCCAAAACAGCCAAGGCAACAAAGGAGTGGCTCAATAGGAAGCACATTAAGGTCATGGAGTGGCCTAGCTAGTTTGCAGACCTTAATCCTATTGAAAATGTATGGAGGGAGCTAAAACTTCGAGTTGCCAAACAGCCAAGAAACCTTAACGTGGTTGTAAACCTAATTACACCACTTGTACCTAGAGGTAAGCCTATAATAAGGTATACCTGTAGGTACTGTAAATATCTCCTAAACCTGCATGGTTTAGGAGATATTTACCATATACGATTGGGCCAACGTCATGGGCGCATGCGCTGTGAAGAAACGCCCCTCCATGCCGATTCTATACTAGCAAGTGCCGTGACTCACGGCTCCCGTGCGCGATGTCACGCGACTCTGCCCAGTCACAGAGTTGGAGTCCGCAGCCCCGGAAGGGGCGAAGATGGATACGGCCACCAGCGGGAACAACACGGGCTTCATTTGCAGGTAAGTGCCACATAATGGGCTAGTATGCTATGCATACTAGCCTATTATGCTTTTTGCAGGGGAAAGCGAGGGGAGAAAGAGGAAGTAAAACCCGTATGTGTTTACTTCCTCTTTAAGGATTTAGGGAAGATCTGTAAAGAAGAGTGGACCAAAATCCCTCCTGAGATGTGTGCAAACCTGTTCACTAACTACAAGAAACGTCTTACTACTGTACTTGCCAACAAGGTTTTCTCCACCAAGTACTAAGTCAAGTTTTGCTTGGGGATCAAATACTTATTTTATTCACTAAACTGCAACTCAATTTATAACCTCTGTATCATGTGTTTTTTTTTGGATTTTTGGTTGATATTCTGTCTCTATAATTTAAAATACACCTATGATAAAAATTATAGACCCTTTATTTCTTTGTAAGTGGGCAAACTTATCAAATCTGCAGGGGATCAAATAATTATTTTCCCCACTGTACATATACACTCCTGAGAAGCTGCTTTTAACTACCAAGGAGCTGTTCTTATGCCAAAAACAATAGCAAAAATGATTATAGAATTAACAAATACTGTATATAACAACAGAACACAAATAACAAATAAACCAAAATAACTAAAAAGTAAAGTTTCTGCTTCAGCAAAATTGAGTCAGTGTCAAAATATGTTCACTGAAATACCTCCACTCATCCCAGCTGAAAATTATAGACCCTCTGTGTGTATAAAATACACACTGTGTTCCTTTAGCATTACATATAGAAGGAAATCCTGCACAAAAAAGTTGCTTTAATAATATTGTATCTCTATTGCTATGCAGGGCTAGATATTTTTTAATAGTCTCTTTAAGTATTACCGGTAACTCATCTAAACTTTTGTCTCTAATGTTGTACTGTTCCAAAGGTGATTAGGCCTAATATTAATAGCCACTGGTTCCATCGTTGAGTCTCAGTACAGTAATAACTGTAATGCAAATAGCTCCCTCTTTTTAGAAGCTCACATGTCATTTTGCCAGCTGTTAATGGGCAGGTATACCGTATGAGATGCCTCAGCTAAAAGTTTTATTCATTTCTAACTATAATCATAATATATATACATGGCTGCTACTATTTCTTATGTATTCCTAAATGGCATCCCATAATAACTTTCTTCTCAGGATTGCATTTTTGCTGTGCAAAGTAAAAGAGCATATTCTACCTGTCATCGATCGTCTATAGTAGAAATGTCATCAAGAAATGGTTACAAATAAAAAGGACCCTGAGAGATCAGTGCCTATTACTGCACATCATTGTCTATTGATCCTCATCATATTAAAGTGCCCTGAGAGATTGTTGTCCATTATTTCTCATTACTTTTCATCCAGGCACTAACTTCTAACAAAAGACAGCTTTTGCCTTTTTTCTCTCTTCTTTTTTTTTTTTTTTAATCCAAGCAAAGAACAATTATAACCGCTGTCGCTACTTAATGAGATTCTGGCATTTGTGTTTAGTTTGTGTATGTCAATAAAACGATTAGCCACTAGTATGTACATATAATAAACCCCTTTATCAGATCACCAAGGAGTTGGCTGCAGATTTCCCAAGCCATCTCTTCCTCCTGAGTATCAAGGGTGCCAAACAGTCTGGTACCTATCAGCAAAGTGCCCATTCCACTCAGAGCCTGAACTGCATTTTAGATGGTATTAGCATAACAAGGGGCCATGTGTTCACTTTCCTTGCTAATGGGAATGCCAGTCCACAAGCCATGTTAAAAAAAAAGCTGGCATCTTCAGGGGTTGGAGGCACACTCTATTTGTGAAGCTGTGTACTTTATATTTGACCAGCAGTACTATTGCAACATGATAGGAACACAACATGCAATACTAACTTTTTGCCAGTTTGGAACCATTAAGAAGTTTGTAAAACACAATTTATCTGTTTCAAAATAGTGATTGTTATAAAACCTTGTGTACGCATCTACTGCCCCCATTTTTTTTTTACAACACGGCACTGCGTTACTTTAACTGACAATTGTGTGGTCCTGCAATGCAGTACACAAATACAATTGATGTCCTTTTTTCCTCGCAAATAGAGCTTTCTTTTGGTCGTATTTGATATATATTTATATTTTTTACTTTTTGTTATAAAACACACCACTTTAGAACCACTTTAATAGGCAAGTGCTTCTATGTTAAAATGTGTACTATTACTGCCCATAGCTTTTGTGTTTTATATATACAGTATATCTAAGACTGGTGACAACCATATCTCTTCCCTATTGTTGTTATCTCACATGCACAATGTCAGATAGTTAGATCTTTGCTATTGTATGTGTGCAGTGGTCACCTTCCAGTATGTTAGTAGGTGAACCTGTTTATTGCAAAAGAGTTTATACGCAGCTCTTGTTATTTTAATTAACCCTGTCCCTTCTGGTCTTGGATTCTAAAGCTAGTTTTAGTTTAGGGCTGAATAACCAGCATAGGCTAGAGCCAGGTTAAGCATACAATTGCCACTTCTGGTAGTTAGAGGTCCGGACAAATTAGAAACTATTAGGGACTATGACGCAAATTAGATGGGCGACTCTGAGTTTCAGCGGCACATCACTTTCTGCTGGTGAGAAGCTGCGTTTCAGGTTGGCTAGACAACAGCTGGGTATCCTCTCTGTCACTGCTGATCTTGTCTTCAGGTCTATGGCACAAAGATGGATGCTGCATTGCGATCATGCTCAGGGGCTCCTTCAACTGAACTTTGCAGCAACATTCATCTTGAGGTATCTTTATTAATACATATATTCATTTTATATATATATATATATATATATATATATATATATACCCGGGTAAATGTTCACATCTCCATCAGGACTCCTGTTTGGCCCTTTGTTGATAATACCTGTTTGTACATTTTCTGTATGTACAATTATTAATCTTTATTTATATAAAGCTTTATTTATATAAAGCTTGTGTTATGTCCAAAAAAAAAAAGGACATTTCCAAGCTTAACTTACAGACTAGCCTGCGACCAGTAAGTTGAGCTTGAAAATGTATTCTTTTTTTTTTTTTTTTTTTTAATGCGTTGCCTTTTCATTGCTCCTTGCTTCAGTGACCAGTTACAGGTGGGGGCAGTACCCACTTGCTTGTTCTTGTGTTATGTCCATACTGGTGTGCATCTACTTATGATTAATATGCTGGTTGCAGTAGTTTCTCTGCTCCCAATTACTTTGATTGGATTATTGGTTAATTTCACAGGAAGGGAATCCCCCTGTTCACACAGGCCCTATCCTGGGTGGAGGCACTGTAAACTTTATTATCAAACCCACTCTTCCACTTAGCGAAGGTTCTGGTTCTCCTATTTACCTACAGATTTAGTGCAATCTCCTGTTTGGGGAGGGCCATTTGTCAAAACCACCCACCCCATCAAAAAAGGGGCTACACTTGTAAAATGTGCTCCTTCTAAATGTTGAATGTTAACATTCGCCACTTTAAATATTGTTGATTCCAAATGTTGGCATATCATTTTGGAACGGGTTAAACTTTTTCATGAATAATGACAGAGAAGCTTTATTTGTCACTTTGAAATACTGTGCAACATTTGCTGCACTCAATACTGCTTACTTGTCTCCACACATACAGTAGCTTAGTTTTTCAGATCCCTGTGAGGCACAAGTTGGCAGGTTTGTGGATGGTGTATGTGTTGACAAGGGTTGTGGAAATTTTATGAAGATGTATTTTAATATGTATTGTCACAGTGTCTCCCAGTGTTAGTTCTCCCGCAACCCGCTCTAAAGAGCTGACTGGGGCCGACTGACGCTAGTTGAGATCCGTTAGGTAGTGGAAAACTTCCTGTTGTTTAGAGAGAGGTGTTTGTGGAGTGGGGATATGCCCACCAATGAAGGGCCCTTGTGCAATGCACAGAACGATCGTCTTTGGGGGATGTGTTTGCTCTGCAATCACATTATTAGTTTAGCGGATGTGCGCTCGTGTCACCCCTGTATGGCTGATCAACATATTTGAGGTGCCATGCTGTACACCTGCAGATAAGCTCCCATCAGCAGGAATTGTAGTCATTGTTCATTGGTTGTTGTATAAATTCATTTATCCTGTGTTGACATTTACATCCTGTGTTGTTACATCCTTATTTGGTCATTTCCTGTGTTGACATTCACATCCTGTTACATCCTTATTTGGTCATTTCCTGTGAGGTCACATCCTGTGTAGGAGGCAATTGGCTGTTGGAGGCAAACCCTCCATTTTGTTACTTCCTGTTTGTGTGAAAATAAAAGAAGCAGTAAACTGCTCGGCGGCAGGCTCGCTGATGGAGCTGAGAACGTAAGCTATGGTGATATCTGTTTACTCGGGGATATACGGGAAATAGAGCTATAGGTAAGATGCATTATAAAATGGAGAGTGTTGTGTGTGATTGCATTTGTTTGCAAAATGGCTGCTGCCATGCGGCCATGAATGGGGAGGGGTAGGCATGGTTGTTACAATAGAAAATGTTTTGTGTTGAAAGGGCTACGCCCTGTGGGAAGGGAACTCTAATGTTCTGAGCAAACATGCAAGCAACATTGTCTTGGTCCTGTGTGTGGTGACCTTTCAGTTTGAGACAAGAGTGTATGTTTTAAGTTGTGCTATTTTGTGTTTCTTTAACATTTTTGAATGTTTTGTTTGGTTTGACAAGGGTCCTAGTAGTAACCCTAAAGTGTGTGTCTATGGTTAAGTGTGCATTCTCAAATGTGCAGTCAGTCTTTGAGGAGAAAGATTTAGGTTTTCTAGTGAAGAAATCCTGGTTTTGGCAGGATTACATACTTTTCAGTTGAACTGTTCCTAAAAGGTTGGTAAGTGTTCATGTGGTGCCTCAAATGTGTAGTTTTGTGGGGAGAAGGTTGTTTAGCTAGTGAAGAAATCTTGTTTTGGCGGGAAAATGGCTCCATTTTGTTGTGGCCTGGCTTTCATCTGCCATTTTCTACTCCTTTGTGTGTAGCTATGCGGTCTGAGCTACCTAATATCTAGGCACTATTTTCCTTTTAAGTGAAAATCTCTACTTTGCACTGAATTTACTAGCTTTAAGTTTTTTTTACTTGTAGCGGTGTGTGTTATTTTTATTTTTAAATATTTGGGAGTTCCTCAGAGGGCAATTCATTGTTTTGAGGTTTTGAGGCTTGCATTGTATAGCCTGCAGAGGAGGAGGGGGGCTTTGGTTGACCTTTTTGAGCCATCTTTTTACAGGTGTTTCAGTTTTGGCCGTTGTGTGGTATTTTGGTCTCAAAACTTGTGGTTTGATTTCCCAGGGGATATGTGATTTAAGGGGGATTCCCTCCCATTTGTAATATGGGGGTTTATTCCACCCTCTCCTGGACAAAAGTTTTTTTAAACTGTTGATGATGTTAGCCATAGATTTTTCAATGTCTTGATAGACATAACATTGAAGCTATTCAAGGCTTCCCCCCCCCCCCCCCTCCCTCTTCCCGTTCATTGGTATTTAAATAAACCAGTTAGATGGTTTTTAGAGCTGAGAAGACAGGATGATCTTTACAAGATGTTATGTACAACAGGAAGTTCTTTGGAGGTGTGCAACAGGAAGTTGGTGGGAGACGCTGGGGGTCTTTTGACCTGTGTTTGGAAGGACAAAATCATTTTGATTTTTAAATTAAATCAAGGTTTATACTATAATACAGTTTTTGGTAGAGAGCAAACAGGAGTCATCCATGTTATTGTTGTAATATCTAGGTACAGATAGAAGCCACATTGTTTTGTAGAGAAAGCAGGCATAAGTGTTCTGTGCAGTTTAGTCTGGCGACGCAGTATACGGTCGTACAACGCAATGCGCTTGTGTTTGCATACACTGTGAGGGGTAGAGACATAATTCGGGGGGTGATCTGTGGTTGTTGACGAATCATTTGGCATAGTTAATAGTTGGATGTTAAAAGAGAGGTACTCTGTAGTTCTGTGCCAAAAGTGTTGGGACAACAAGCCATAGAGTTGATGCCTTGGTTAGGGTTTCTAGTTGGGGGACTGGACCAGATATAGTGGTTGTAGTCTGTCGATCCACCGTAAAAGAAGGCACCGGGCGGTGCTCTCCTAAATGGGTGCAATGGTTTCCCTGGATGCAGGGGTAAGACGATAAGCCGATTCGAATCGCCATGAGCAATGGCAGTCCGTACAAGCGAAGGAATGTGAGGCCTCCCACAGTCAGACGGTTACACGGTACATGAAGTCTAGTTTTGGGGAAAAGACCATTAAACCCTTTAAAGATTGGCAGATATGGTCAGAGGGTACAGTAAGGTATATTCCTTTGGAAGGTACTTTTGATGTCTGGAGGTACGAGACCCCAGAATAAAAGTACCTTGGAAGTAGTTCAGCTGTGGCTTCAGAAATCTGAAATGATGAGTGAGTTGATGGATATGTAGTACACGTCTGTGTGATTAAAAATTTTCAGGCCTGTTTTTGAACTTTGTGTGGCTGGTTCATGCAAAGATTTCAAGCTGCTCTCGTGTTTCTCCCATTGTATTTTTTTTCTATCACTAAAAGAGTGAAGGCAGCATTCCATCTGGTTGTTTTGTTTTTTCATTTGTGTTTTGGGAACTATGAACTATGTCCCCCACATTTGTATCTAAATGATTGTCTCATGTTTGTATGTAGTAACAAGAATGTACACAAATGTTGTATTGTTTATCATTCTTTGCAGGTTAAATATGAAGGATAGAGTAATAACTTTTGTTTATAAGCATCTTTTCAGGTCCAAGTAGTTTTTGAAAGTGTATGTACATAGAAGGCAGGTGTATAAGAAGGTAAAAGTATCATAGGCTATTTCACTGTTTTTTCTGCACCATTCTACACCCTGCGTGTCTTCCCCCAGTTTGTAATGAGGAAGAAAAAAAAAAGGGGGGGGGGGATGATGGTGAGAATCCAAATTTTCAAACCAATAATACTAACCACTCTAATTCTAGCCAAGTTTGTGACAGGTGACTGGGTCATTGTAAAGAAGCTTGAGGGACGAGACAACTTGATCCACGCCAGCCACTGCAAGAAGCTGCTCAACTACACCAAAGGACGAGGAGTATCTTTGTTTATTTATATTTTTAAAGTGTATTTTCCAACTAGCTAAGAAAGTGAACAGGACACTTGGTTGGGTCTACTCTGAGTCCCCACCAAGCTCTAGTGCCCCAGTGATGACAGCGGTACACGGTACATGCTATATGTGATGTTCATATTGGTATGAGGAGTTTTGACAAACTAGTAAAATCCAGACACTTGTCAATAGAACTTAACAATACAGCTCTAGTGGGTAAAATTAATTATAATTTTAACAATAGCTCCGGTTCTTGCCAGCTTTGGTATCGGGATAACTAGATAGCCCACAAGTGTGTTTCAACTTTAGTTTGGCATTTAATGCGGATCTACAGCTTATAAGGTAATTCCACCTAATACAAGAGGTTCATGCGTCCTGGTGAAACTCGTCCCAGCATCTTATGTCGCAGCCGATCGTGAGGATCTGAGGGCACAAGAGAAAATAAGAATGGCAGGGACAGCTAGAAGGGAATTGCTTGTACACGGTGGGGGCTTGAGCTTATGAAGCGATTGAACAACTTCTCATCCATTGGGGATGGGATGTTTTCATGTAACTGTTGAAGCTACAAGGAAGTTCCCACAGTCCAGGGGGGTTTCTGGGAATTCATAAGTAAAGATTGTTATGCCTGGATCGGGGATACTAGTGACAAAGTTCAGGCCCATATGGATAAGGTTTAGATCCCTGCAAGGTAAAGCCAGAGCTATAGCTAGTGAAGGTTGAAGTCCTTTTAAGGGTCTGGGAATCTTTGGGGATTTAATTTTTTATTTTGCAGCAGATCATAGTTGAAGGAAGTAGGGGTATATTTACTCATGTTATTTTTAGTTCTATTCCTTCTATATGCCGTGATGAGGTGCTACTGTTGCCTGATTGGACAAGTGAACAGAGCCTGAGCAGATGACGATGCCCTGAAGCCCAACCCAAGTACAAGACACAGAGGATCCCAGATCGACTGGCCTTCATGTCCTACTCTAGGTCATCCCTCCTGAAGAACAGAGTCTACATGTCAAGCCGTGTTTTTCTTTTTATGGACACCTAAGGACTGATTCATTTCCAGGTGTAAGAAGAAGATCAAGATTCATCAAGGAACACATGGGAACATATGACAAGAGGAGGGACTATTGTGGAAATTTTATGAAAATATATTTTAATATGTATTGTCACAGTGTCTCCCAGTGTTAGTTCTCCCGCAACCCGCTCTAAAGAGCTGACTGGGGCAGACTGACGCTGGTTGAGATCCGTTAGTGGAAAACTTCATGTTGTTTGGAGAGGGGGTTGTTTGCAGAGTGGGGATATCGCCACCAGAGAAGGGCCCCTGTGCAATGCACAGAACGATCGTCTGGGGGGGATGTGTTCACTCTGCAAACACATTATCGGTTTAGTGGATGTGCGCTTGTGTCACCCCTGTATGCCTTATCAACATATTTGAGGTGCCATGACGTACAAGTGCAGATAAGCTCCCATCAGTAGGAATTGTAGTCATTGTTCATTGGTTGTATAAATTCATTTATCCTGTGCTGACATTTACATTCTGTGTTGTTACATCCTTATTTGGTCATTTCCTGTGAGGTCACATCCTGTGTAGGAGGCGATTGGCTGTTGGAGGCAAACCCTCCAGTTTGTTACTTCCTGTTTGTGTGTAAATAAAAGAAGCAGTAAACTGCTCGGCGGCAGGCATGCTGATGGAGCTGAGAACGTAAGCTATGGTGATGTCTGTTTACTTGGGGATATACGGGAAATAGAGCTATAGGTAAGATGTATTATATCATTAGACGAAATGTGTGCTCTCAACTACACATGGTAAGAGGCTCCAGGGTTAAAGTGATACTAAAGTCTTGTTTTTTTTGTGTAAAATTAACAAACATGTTATACTTACCTGCTCTGTGCAAAACCACTGCCCAGATCCTCATCTTCTTTGGACCCTCTTTGTCACTCCTGGCCCCTCCCTCCTGTTCAGTGCCCCCACAGCAAGCAGCTTGCCACCTGAGCCGAGCTGCAGCTCTGTGCATACATTCAGACACGGACCCCGGCCCCACCCCCTCTCTCTCCTCATTGGCTCACTGACGTTGACAGCAGGGGGATCCAATGGCTGGACACCCGAGTCTCTTGTGCAACATCGCTGAATCGGAGGGGGCGCAGGCAAGTATTAGCGGAGCTGAGGGCGGCTGCTGCACACAGAAGGCTTTTTATCTTAATGCATAGAATACATTAAGATAAAAAACCTTCTGCCTTTACAGCCACTATAATTACATTGAGAAGCATTGTAGAGGTTTGGGTAGGATAAAACCTCTATTCCTAGGTCCACATTTAAGGCCTCGTTCAGACCAGCGCTGATGCAGTGAAATGACCATTTGTTTTTATGAGTGCTGCATGTAGACAGCCCATTCAAGCCTAGGGAATGTATCAGCTACATGGTCAAATCTGCTGGTCCTAATGTGACAGGTGTGCAGGTATGGGTGTGTTGCCCTAAATGCAGAAAGTGTGCATGCGGGCCACTCACCCGCATCTGCATGCCTGTCACATTAAGACCAGCCGGTAAGTCTGTGCAGCTGCTCCATCCTAATAGACTTATATGGGCTGACTGCATGCAGAAACTGCCGGATAGGGATGCAGAAACAAACAGCCCATGCACTGTGTACAGGCATCAGTGCCCGTGCGAACAAGGCCTTAATGGTAACAAGGCTTCCTTATTAGTCTCAGCTGTGCACAAGCCTTCATGAGCCCTTGTTTGGAATTGTGGGCTGAACTTGCAAGATTTCAAACCCGCATTTCAGTGCGAATTCAAGGGTGACTTGAAAGACATCTGTGCTGGTTCACACATAGATGTCTATTAAAATTGCCCCCGAAGTCGCCAAAAGTAGTGCAGGAACTACTTTAGGGAATCGGACGGCTTTGCACCGTTTCGGATGGTGCCATTCCTGGCAATAGGCTGCGATCTAACATGCAATTTGACATATCAAATCGGCCCGATATGAACGGGGGCTATATTTGAAGTGAATGATGCCCAGGGCTCCCTCTCATGGTTTCTCCAAGGTGGGGGTCAAAATTTTTAAAATGGTGAAATGCATACAGTATAGGAAAAGATGATTCACCCAGTAGCCAAAAAATTACAGTTCTGTGGGCATTTTATTTTAGTTTTTTTTTTACATATTTAAATATTTTGTAGGAACAATCTCTTCACAATCCTATTTACAGTTGCCACAGACATAAGAGGATAGTGTACAGGTGTGCCTGCACAATTGATCCACCTTTATTTGTCCCTAAACATAAACAGTTACATTGTGGAGAAGGATAGGGAAGGTATGCTGGCCAACACCTCCAGTGCTGGTCGAAAATAGTAGAAAACAGCCCAGGTTTTCCAACATGTTAGTCTGTTTCTCTCCTGTTTCTCTCCTGTTTGCTGGTGACCTATAAACACGATCATGTGTTATCTAATGTCTGAGCATACCTTAAAACAGGGGTCTCAAACTGTCAGCCCTGCAGCTGTTGCAAAACTACAAGTCCCATGAGGCATTGCAAGTTACAAGCATGACCACAGGCACAGGCATGATGGGATTGCCGCCAGTTTGAGACCCCTGCCTTAAAGGATAAGTATAGAGTTTTTACTTATGTTTCATTGTGATTATATTCAGGGCTAATTTTTTTTTCTAGATTATTTCTAATCAGGTAAACAGAAAATATTTCTAGTCAATATGTAATATTTACATGCTTTCATCCTCTACGTTGAGCTTCATGCTCCTTTTTTTATATGTTTGCCATGCTGATTTGAACTCTTATATAAAAGCCTGTTGTTTTTAGTGCTCAATAACTGAAGACAGTGTGAAAGCAAACAGATTGTGCTGTGCTTTCTATTTAAAAATCCAACAAGCTCAGTGACACCAGTTTCACGGATGCACCCTGTATTAAACATTTACTTGTAAATAAATAAGAACGTAAATACTTTTTTACATATATAGTGTGGTTGATTTACTAAAACTTGTGCAAAATCTGGAGCAGGTCTGCATGGAAACCAATCAATCAGCTTCTATCTTCAGCTTGTTCATTTAATGTGTTACTAAATCCAGGACCCTGCATTCACCATATCTGGTCTCCTACAGTACATGGAGATGCAATAATTTTAGTAAATATAAACTGCTAAATACCTTTTATCATCAGCAGTATAAAGCAGTATTATGTCTTCTATGAGTGTCTGGTTAAAGCTTGTAGGAGGAGTTTTCATTCTACTCTGACTGTCCTATAAGGCAGAATGACCCCTGACCTTCTGTCTGATTGTGCTGATCACATGCACTCTCCCAAGAAAAGAAAAAAAATCTCTAGCAATTCACACCAAACTGAGCATGTGTGTGCCCCCAAGTCTCTGTTCTATCAGGAGATAGATTGGGGACTTTGGAAGAAGGGGATGATCAGAGAAGACAGGATCAAATAGCCTTTTTACACAATGCACAGGATTAACCCCTTAGGTCCCACAGTGTGTATAACAAGCATGCTTTACTGCATATACACACTGTTTTTACTGTTTGTGGATTCAGCGACACTTTAAGCTTTTACAAAAATCTGGTTGGTTTCCATGCAGAGCTGCACCAGGTTTTGAACTCCCCAGTTTTAGTAAATCAACCCCATTGTGTGTATGTGTGTACTGACCAGTTAGTGTATTCTTGCCTCATTGGAGTTATGGCCAGAGGAAGAGTGGGTGCATTCACAGCCCACCTCTCCATTTAGGGTTTTCACCTGCCTGAGAGATCCAGATTACAGATGAAAGGCAAGGCAACACTTCACCCAAAAGTAGGTAAGGAGTTGTGTTGCTGGAGCTAGCAGAGAAGTGTCACCTCAAAATGAATGGATGGGTGAGCACATTTGGAACACTTGTCAGAAGGCTGGTAATTGTTTTGATTTTGATATATACTCTGAGGGAACACGGTATGTTACTGTTCAAAAAACATTGGTAGGAAGTTTTGCCTTTAGTTATGCTTTAACTGCATGTTATGATGGTTGCAACATGTGTAGAATATTATACTACTTTTTGGAAAACTGTTCAAAAAACATTGGTAAGAAGTGAACCCAACTGACTTATTTGTGTGGACCTGCCTACAGTATGTGTTCTTATTCTCAAAGTGCATTTGACACCTTGACAAAACCTACATGGAAGTGGACGAAACCAGTCAGTATACACTCCCCCTCTGTATGCACATGGCACCCTGTTGGAAGGCAACATGGTTTAATATCATAGTTTCTTTCTGGTTGATACAACCAAGTTGGAATGCAACAAGTTGCACATCAAAGCTTTGTAGCATATCAGAATATTCAGAGATCAGGCCTCCATCAAGGCTGAACAAAGCTTGACTCCTGGTCGTCTGGTGTGATAACATGGAAATTATTGATTAGCCCTCTGCAAGCCAGATTAAAAAGGACCATAGCTGACAAGATGATTGATGAATGTCCTGCTACAAAAATCAAAGGATCAAAAGGCATTAAAGATACATGGACAATGCTGCCCCTAGAGACCAATACAGCAGGATGGACAGAAATATAATATATTGAGAAGGACTGCCCCGGAACTACTCATTTGTTAGAAACCTAAATGGGCAGGCAATGGGGTTGGGTCTGAATGGTGTATGATTGAAGTTTAAAAAGTGCACACTAGAGGGAAGTCCGCTTTTTGCTCTTGGCTCGTGCCTGAGCCTCATGGCTCTCTCTACCATTTTTGAGCCTCATGGCTTTCTCTCTATCATCTTGAAGCCCAACTGAGGAGACCGTGCCATAAGTATCTTTGATGTCCTTGTTTTATATGTTGTGTTGTTGTATACTTTGTAATATCTTTCTTTAGTATTTTCATGTTAGCATTTTCCTATTTTCTTGGGAAATAAATAAGACATTGTTTTATTAGGCAGTGTGCTTGTTTTCATAGCTAACCTTATATCATTGTGATATCAACAGTAACTATAAGAGTTTTAATAGACTAGCTAACTATAGGAATAGACAAATTAATACATACATGGAATAAATAGAGGAATTCCGTAACCACCTTTGGACAATAATATATAGTTTAGAATTTATTCCAATACCAGATTTTATTTCACACCCACATCCCAGCAGGGTTGCATGAAGATGACAAGAACCACCATGGTGTTCAGCCCTCCATATAGGGTTGCCACCTCATCCCTTTAAACCCAAACACATATGAATTACACAAGTTCTGGGGCTAATTTATTGGTTGATAAGGAACCAAGTGAATTTAATTACAACCTTAATCAGCCACAGAACCTGTGTAATTGACATGTGTTCGGTTTTAAAGTGATGAGGTGGCAACCCTACCTCTATACCCATCAGAGACAACAGCGTGACACACAGTGAACATGGAAAACTCTTTACCTCATTGATCACCAAGGAGAGCTACTGTATCATGAGTGTGATTTATATACAAGTAAAACTGTGACAGTGTATCTCAGCACTTTGACATTGCCTTGTCAGCAGAAGCCTTGGTATCAGCTGAATATTGCTATGTATTTCACCTTACTTACTTGCTGGCTTGTGTCCATCCATCCTGCCATTGCTGTCTGTGCCTGTTCACACGCTCATTACAGTTTGCTTTCACTGTGTAATGACAGCCGTGTCAACGTGCTGTCTATCTGAGACTTTCCAAGTACTGATTTGATACAAAGTGAACTACATTCATTGTTGAAAGCTTACCTGTAAAGAGAGATTTAGGACTTCTGTGCACAGCATTAGATAAATTTGTAAGCTGTGAGTCTTGTAGGCTGAATGTGCACTTACTTCAGCCTTCAAGCAACATTGTATCAACTTGGTTTCACTCCGTTTGGTTTGCCTTTAGGACGTTTGACACTGGTGCACTTTTGATCTGCTTTTGTGCAGCTTAAGTGCCCTTTCAAATGTGCTTTTGATTTGTTCCCATTGACTTACATTGGAAGGTGTCTTTTTGGTGCGCTTTTAAAAAACTGCTATTTTGCAGCATGCATACAGTTGGGGCCCCTTCACGCTACATGCAGTGCAGTGCTTTTTTTACATCAAAAAAGCATGGAAAGTAAGGTCTATGGGTTCCAATGACATAGTTCACACCAGTGCAGTGTGTTCCAGTTTGTTTCAGTTCCAGAAAAAAAGTACAAAAGGCTGCTTTTTTCCTGCACAGAACTGTACTAGAACGGTCAAAAGCATCAAAAACACACCACACCCCACCCAGAATAGATCTGAAGGCACTTACATAGGATTTATTGACAAATAGTTTTCTTCTGCTTTTGTTGCCCTTGAAAAGCATATAAAAGTGCACCAGTTTGAAAGGGATGTTACAAACAGATGTTAAGCTGCTGGTTCTAGTCATTGCTCATCCATAGCTGCTTATATGGTTTATACTGTATTTACTATATCTTTCAGGATCTTCCATGATGATATGCTTTGTTGGTGCACCATTCTATGACAGTGTTTAACCATGCGCTGTTGTGTCTCTCTGATTGTATATGGATCCATGTGTGACAATTAAAGGGGGTTGACAACTTTGTCATTATTTTAATTTTATTATTTATCATTCTACACAGTGGAATTTTTTTAGAACTGTGTGCTTCAATAAACTTTTTGTAATTTTGTATTTATCCCTTATTAACATTTCTTGTTATTTTAGTTATAGTCTTTTCAGCATTGGATAAACACATTTGCACACATCAAAGTAAAACTATAGGCAAAACTTTTTTTTTCATTTTGGATAGAGCAATGGAGGGTTATAACCCCTGTCAGATTTTGCCATGTCCCTTTCTATGTTCTGCAATACCTGGTTGATCCTGCCTGTTCCTGTCTACCTCTCTGTAAACTGACCACGTTTATCATAGCTGCTGATCTCTGATAGCGTGGTCAGTTTATGTGCCTCCATCATCCAGCTATCTCTTAAGCATCTCTACATCTCCCCCTCCCTCTCTTCCTGTCAGTTCCGTAGTCTGTGTGAGAGTCAGTCTCCTCCCTGCCCCTCCCCTATCCTCTCTTGCCTGTGTAATTATATTCCCTGCAGCTGCTCCAGTGCTTGTACAGTAAAAAAACATAATAATTATTTTGATTCTCTCTGTTTTAGGTCCTGTTCAGTACAGTGTGTGTGTGTTTTCCTAAAATTATAATGCTAAATACCTTCTTTCCAGAGCCCTGCTGTGCAGGCCCGTGGCCTCCTTTTGCTAGCTTGCATTCATCAGAGGAAAATCCCAGCCCCTCCCATTACTTACTTCTTCGGGAAGGGAAACAGAGGAAGGCCATGTGACAGGACAGTGGGGCTCTGCAAAGAAGGTATTTAGCATTATAATTTTAGGAAAACACACACACTGTACTGAACAGCGACCTCAAACAGAGAGAACCAAAGTAATTAATACATGTGACTTTACAACCGCTTTAAGGGAATTCCTTGGGAATCCCCAGGTCCCCAGAACTAGTGTCCCCATTGGAAGATTTCCCCTAAATTACTTTTCTGGGGACAACCCAAAATCTGGGATTTTATTTTACTTTCACTTTCAATGATAATGGTAAACAGGACAAATAGAGAAGGTAAATGTCCTTAATGGGGGCACAGACAGCAATAAAAACCAACAAGCATTCCAATCCCTCTCTGCTCTATCCAAAGCTAAAAGAAGTTTTGCCTTTAGTTATGCTTTAACTGCATGTTATGATGGTTGCAACATGTGTAGAATATTATACTACTTTTTGGAAATGTTCAAAAAACATTGGTAAGAAGTGAACCCAACTGACTTATTTGTGTAGACCTGCCTATGTGTTCTTATTCTGAAATTGTGCTTGAAAGCGGTTCTTGAGCTGTTAAGCTGATATACCTGTCTCTATCATTTGGCATGTCTCTCTTACTATACATTAAAAAATAGCCCTTAACATACTCTAATGTTTATAGCCAGACTTTTAACCTTACATTTTTATGATAGCCTTAGTATACTCCTTAGTCAGTGAGGGTGTGATGCTTCACACTGCACTCATAACATGCTTATGAATTTTTTCCTTTGAAATATAACAAAAATATTGGAGCAAGAGGTTTTGGTGGAAATAAGTAAAGAGGTACTTATTTTATACACAACTGTCAAACTACAGTCTAAATTTGCACCTGAAGGGAGGTAGCTGGTTGTCCAGACCACGCTGCAAATACATGAGTTACCAGTTGACCATATGACACTTGTTACCTTCCATCACACCTTTCTCCTAACCTGGGGAGTCAAGTACCTTCTCCTCACCATTTCCTAATTCTTCTTGATACACTATAACTACACACTGTTAAGCACATGGGTTTTCTCCCCCTCCCCCCATTAATTAACACAGACAACTTCTTCTTTAAAGCGGTAGTAAACCCACTGTTTTTTTTTTTTTCCCCCTACACCTGTAAGGGAAAAGGCATAATGAGCTAGTATGCACCGCATACTAGCTCATTATGAGATACTTACCTTAGAACGAGGCGCCGGCATCTTACCCTGTCCACGCCGAGGGAGCTGACATTTCCCCTCGGCGTGTCTTCCGGGTATCACGGCGCTGTGAGTGGCCGGAGCCGCGATGTCGTCACTCCTGCGCATGCGTGCGGGAGACTTCTGTCCGGCAAGCTCCAGAGTTTGCCGGGCTGTCAGCCGAGAATCCCCTGTGCGCATGCGCCGCTGCAGTCAGCGGCGCATTGCGAAGGGAATATCTCCTAAACCGTACAAGTTTAGGAGATATTTTTTTACTTAAAGGTAAGCCTTATTATAGGCTTACCTGTAGGTAAAAGTTTAAAAAAAGGTATACAACCGCTTTAAATGATTTTTCATTTTACTGATTCACTAACAGTTTACAGTTGAAGTAAGATATATCAGTGCATTATGCATCCTTACACATATGGTTGATAGACATTGCAATTGGCTATGCACAATTTAGTGGTACATAAATTGGTCTAAACGTCACTGATGGTGCAACCCATACCTTAAACATAAAAAAGTCCTTGCATCATATGAGTGGAGACCCTAAAAAACGGGTCCCATAGTAGGGTGCGCTGAAAAGGAAACAATTACATGCTGCTCTGGTCCACACACTGAAGCTCCCATTCTGCACTCAAGAGGGTCCCCTTGCATACTGTACACTCACCGGCCACTTTATTAGGTACATTTTGCTAGTATAAGGTTGGACCGCCTTTTGCCTTTAGAACTGCCTAATTCTTCATGGCATAGATTCAACAAGTTGTTGGAAACATTCCTCAGAGATTTTGGTCCATATTGACATGATAGCATCACACAGTTGCTGCAGATTTGTCAGCTACACATCCATGATGCGAATCTCCTGTTCCAATATATCCCAAAGATGCTCTATGAATGAGATCTGGTGAATGTGGAGGCCATTGGAGTACAGTGAACTCATTGTCATGTTCAAGAAATCAGTTTGAGATGATTTGAGCTTTGTGACATGGTACATTATCCTGCTGGAAGTAGTCATCAGAAGATGGGTACAATGTAGTCATAAAGGGATGGTCATTGTCAGCAACAATACTCAGGTAGGCTGTGGCATTTAAACAATGCTCAATTGTTACTAGGGGGGCCCAAAGTGTGCCAAGAAAATATCCCACCATTACACCACCAGCCTGAACCATTGCTACAAGGCAGGATGGATCCATGCTTTCATGTTGTTTACGCCAAATTCTGATCCTACCATCTGAATGTTGCAGCTGAAATCAAGACTCATCAGGCCAGGCAAGGCATTTTTCCAATCTTCTATTGTCCAATATTGGTGAGCCTGTGCGAATTGTAGCCTCAGTTTCCTGTTCTTAGCTGACAGGAGTGGCACCCGGTGTGCTGCTGTAGCCCATCTGCTTCAAGGTTCGATGTCTTGTGTATTCAGAGCTGGTATTCTGCATACCTTGATTGTAACGAGTGGTTATTTGAGTTACTGTTGCCTTTCCACCATCTCAAACCAGTCTGCCCATTCTCCTCTGATCTCTGACATCAACAAGGCATTTTTGTCCACACAACTGTGGCTGACTGGATATTTTCTCTTTTTGGGACCATTCTCTGTAAACCATAGAGATGGTTGTGTGTGAAAATCCCAGTAGATCAGCAGTTTTTGAATTACTCAGACCAGCCTGTCTGGCACCAACAACCATACCACATTCAAAGTCACTTAAATTCTCTTTCTTTTTTTTTTTTTTTTTTTTTTTTTTTACCACATCAGTATTCATTTTCGGGGGTGGAAGTTTCACCTTAACGGTTCAATCCTTTCCCGACACATTACTCACATCATGGTGGCTTTAATATCTTTTTTTTTTTTTTTTTTTTTTCCCCTTCTTCCTTCCCCTCACGGTATTACCATTCCCTTTTATAACTATCTTCTTGTTGATAGCATCAAACTGATCTATCTAATTTTTAATCATGAATCTAAACTTAACCCCCAGTTGAACCCCCCTAATCAAACCCCCTACCCTTCCCCTCCCTCCCCCTACCTCAACCTACTCCCTCACAGCAACTTAAATTTCTTTCTCCGTACTCCATCATGTTAATTGAATCCCCCTCCCACTATGGACACCACTTCTGCTGCCTATTCCTCAATCCTTCTTGCTGGGTTCCCCAGCGAGCTCTATTGAGTCCTCAAGACCTCTAGTACCCTTGGTGAGCTTTTAAATTTTTGCCACTTCTTCCATTTTTCCTCGTACTCTTCCAATTCCACTTCCTCAGTACATCCCAAATACTCTAAATTCTGGATTTCGTTTATTTTGTCGTACCATTCTTGTATTGTTGGGCATTGTTTCTCATGCCAATAGCTTACAAGCAGACTCTTAGCTGCGTTCAACATTTGAGGGACAAGTGTTCTCAAATAAGATTCCGTTGGCATTCTGAAGCCGTGGAACAGACATGCCCAAGGGTCATCCGGCACCACTATTTGGGTTATCTCACAGGTGATTTTCCTAATATCGTCCCAAAATTCCCTTATCCTTGTACAGTACCACCAAACGTGTGCCGTTGTACCCAATTCCATACATCCCCTCCAGCATAGTTGTGAAATTTCGTTCTGGTATTTAGAAACTCTATCTGGGGTAATATACCATCTTGACAAGCATTTGTAATTTAGCTCAGACATTTTGTAGTTTACCGAAGTACTATGGACTCGTTTCAGTAGGGTTGAAACCTCATCTTCTTTAAGTTTTGATTTTAGTTCTGATTCCCATTTTTTGATGTATGCTGGGATGTCTGTTCCCTTCAGGTCAACTAGTATCCTATAAGTTTTTGAGATCCCCTTCTTCCCATCTTGACCGACACAGAGCTTCTCAAACGGTTTGAGGTTATCCGTCATTCTGATTGGTTGGGGGAGCGTTTCGATAAAGTTTTTTAACTGACTGTATCGCCACCTGTTAAGGGTCAGAAGGTCACTCCTACTTTTCAGGTCCTGAAATGGACATATTTTACCTTGCTGCATAACATCCTTTAGCTGAGCTCCTCCTTGCAGTATCCATCTCCCACATACATTCTCCATTCCCGGTGCAAAAAACTCGGTGTCCCTCAGAGGGATCAAAGGGGAGTTATACTCCCATTTTTCCCTCCTGTGCAAATTATCCCATACTTTCAAAGTATGCCTAGTGATACTGTGTGTCTCGAAACTTAGTTTCCTATAGTGTGAAGGTATCCAAATAACTTTACTTAACTCTACTTTGCTAATTGTATTTTCCATTTTAACCCACCTCTTCTCATTGTTTCCTTTTGCCCAGTCTATAATTCTAGATAGGGTAATAGCTTCGTGATATAATCTAATGTCCGGTGCTCCCCACCCCCCTTTCTCTTTATCCCTTGCCAAAGTGTCATAGCTTATGCGTGCCTTTTTCCCCCTCCAAACAAATTTAATAATAAGAGAATGCAGTTTTTTGAGATATACTTGTGGAAGCGGAACTGGTAACATCTGCATTTTAAATAAAATCTTTGGTAAGATTGCCATTTTAACAATATTAATTCTTCCCCCCCATGACAACTGTCCTCTTGTGATTTTATTCAACTCCTTCTTGATCTCATTTAGGAGGGGAATAAAGTTGGCCTGAAACAGTGACTCTCTATTTCCTGTTATTTTTACCCCAAGGTAATTTATCTCCTTTTTCCCCCATAAAAAGGGGAATTCTTTGTGGACTATATGATCTTTTTTGTCAGTCTTGATTTCTAATATTTCAGATTTAATTGGATTAATCTTAAAGTTTGATATTTCCCCGTAATCTTTCAGAGTTTTTAACAGGTTAGGAAGAGTTATTCTAGGTCTAGTAATATACAACAAAATGTCATCTGCAAAAGCAGCCAGTTTGTGTTCTTCCTGACCGTCCGAAACCCCCGAGATATCCGGATTGAGCCTTATCCGTTCGAGCAAGGGCTCAAGCGTCAGTACAAACAAAAGAGGGGACAATGGGCAGCCCTGTCTTGTTCCGTTTGACATTTTAAATGATTCTGACAGCGCTCCATTGACCTTAACCTTTGCTGAGGGACGTGTGTACAGTGCCTTTATCCTTCTAATCATAATTGGTCCGAATCCTATTTCCTCCAGCGCACTGAACATGAAGCCCCAGTCTACCCTGTCGAAAGCTTTCTCAGCGTCTACTGACAGGAGTAGACCTGGGGCTCCGCTGTCTCTCATTTTTTGAATTACCATAAGTGTTCTAATCCCATTGTCGCGTCCCTCCCTACCCGGGATAAATCCCGCCTGGTCTGGGTGTATCATATTATTTAAAATATGCTTCACTCTCCCAGCCAATATTTTCGCAAACAGTTTCGTGTCTGCGTTGAGGAGCGCTATTGGCCTATAACTGGAACAGAGAGTACTGTCCTTACCCTCCTTCAAAATAATGGCAATAATTGCCTCTGACGCTTCTTTCCCCATCTCCCACTTCGTGCCTATCCCATTCATATACGTACAGAGTTTGGGAATTAGGAGATCTTGGAACCTTTTGTAGTATAATACTGAGAAACCATCAGGCCCGGGACTTTTCCCTACTGACGTCTCCCTCAAAGTTTTTTTAATTTCCTCTTCCGTAATGGGACCCTCCAGTAGATTGTATGTATCTTCTTCTATTTTCCTTAGACCGAGTTCCTGAAAGAAGACTTTAGTTCTTTCCCTTTTTTTTTCTGTCTCTCTTTTTGAGGTAATACTATTGATCGAATACAGTCCCTCATAATATTTTTGGAAAACTTTGGCAATTTCTCCTGTTTTATATTTTACCTCCCCTTCTAGGGTCCTGATTTTCTCAATATAGTTGTTGGACTTCCTTTTTTTTAGGATCTTTGCCAGGAACTTCCCCGGTTTATTACCTCCTATATATCTCTCTTTCTTTAATATATTGTACATTTCTCGCGTGTCTTGTTCTATTAGGGTTCTCATGGCCTCTCTTTTGTTATGGAGTCTAAGGAGCACCTCCTTCCCCCCCTCTTTTTTATGGATCTGCTCAAGTTCCTCTATTTCACTCATGATAGCAAGTTTATCTTCCCTTCTCTTTCTCTTCTTTTCCGCACCTGCCTTAATCAGGATCCCCCTAATATAGGCTTTGTGGGCCTCCCATATTATTGACTCTGGAACTTCAGCTGTTTCGTTAGTTTTAAAATAAAACTCAAGTTCCCTCGACACCAAGTCCCGAGTCTCTTTGTCATTTAGTAGTTCTTCGTTTAACTTCCAACTAAAGCTCTTGTTGTGGGTCTGTTTCATGTTTACCGTCAAGTCTACAGGCGCGTGATCAGAGAAAGTCACCACCCCTATCTCTGAACTAACGATCTCCTCCAACCGGGAATGCTCAATCAAAAAGAAGTCCAATCTAGAATAAGTCCCATGAACATGGGAAAAGAACGTATAATCTCTACTGTCGGCATGTAGCGTCCTCCACACATCCACCATTTGACACTGGTGCATTTTCTTTCTCACTCTACTGACCCAAACCGAACTTGCCCCCTGCACATGGGACGATTTATCCTTTTCTGGCTCTAAACATAGATTAAAGTCCCCAGCCATTATAGCTAGTCCTTCCTTAAACTCGGTAAATTCTGACAACCTCCTGATCATAAAGTTATGTGGGTTTTTGTTTGGGCCGTAAATATTTGCCAGTGAACATTCGACACCATTGAGTTTCCCTTTTAGGAACAAAAACCGACCCTCTGGATCCGTCCTTCTCTCATGAAGCTCGAATCTTACTCCATTGGCAAACCCAATGGCTACTCCTTTTGCACGTGGTGTGGATGAGTCACCATAAAACCAAACTGGGAAGTCCTTGGAGAATATTTTTTGGTTCTTCTCCAGGAGAAAATGAGTCTCCTGAAGAAAGACCACGTCCGCCCCCCTGAATCTCAGTTCCTGCAGAATATTGATACACTTCACCCTCGCGTTCAGACCTCGTACATTATATGAGATTATTTTAATATTGCTCATCTATCCTACAGGAGTTCTTTCCAATCTTCTATTGTCCAATATTGGTGAGCCTGTGCGAATTGTAGCCTCAGTTTCCTGTTCTTAGCTGACAGGAGTGGCACCCGGTGTGCTGCTGTAGCCCATCTGCTTCAAGGTTCGATGTCTTGTGTATTCAGAGCTGGTATTCTGCATACCTTGATTGTAACGAGTGGTTATTTGAGTTACTGTTGCCTTTCCACCATCTCAAACCAGTCTGCCCATTCTCCTCTGATCTCTGACATCAACAAGGCATTTTTGTCCACACAACTGTGGCTGACTGGATATTTTCTCTTTTTGGGACCATTCTCTGTAAACCATAGAGATGGTTGTGTGTGAAAATCCCAGTAGATCAGCAGTTTTTGAATTACTCAGACCAGCCTGTCTGGCACCAACAACCATACCACATTCAAAGTCACTTAAATCCTCTTTCATCCCCATTGTGATGCTCGCTTTAAACTTCAGCAAGTCGTCTTCGCCATGTCTAGATGCTTAAAGGCATTGAGCTGCTGCCATGTGATTGACTAATTAGCAATTTGTGTTACCAGGCAATTGAACAGGTGCACCTAATAAAGTGGCTGGTGAGTGCTTACGCCCTAAGAAACAGGAAGTCCCACACAGGCAAGGGAAGCCATGTCACAAAATACATTAACACCCTGCATACACCAGCGATATTTAAAGGAACATAACATAATGTTATCTAAAAACAGTTTAAAGAGGACACTTGCATACACAACTGCTAAAACCTGCCAGTCCGCATAAGATGAAAGCAATCAATAAGAGTCTCCTTACTGGGCCATATTATTTGTCATCAGCTATCTGGAAATGTAAAAAAAAACCAGATAATTTACTTTGCAGGCTTGGATGGAGTAGAGAAGTGTTACAACCTTGTTGTCTGAGTATCGGATGGGGAGATTACCCCTATTTCTTCTCCCAATAACGCTTGTTAGAGAAAGGAAGTGAGGGAAACTCTCACCCAGGGGCGGACTGATAACTCATGGGGCCCACGGGCAATAGGAGATTATGGGCAATCAGATAAGGTGACCAGACGTCCCCGTTTTCCGGGGACAGTCCCCGTTTTCCGACTGTGATCCCCGGACCCCGTTTGTCCCCGCTTTTGTCCCCTGTTTTGCCGGTCGGCATTTAGGCAGCGGCAGTTTCCCGATGTATGGGGGCGTTTCCCGATGGACGGGGGCGTTTCCCAGTGGACGGGGGCGTTGCCCCAAGAGATAGCACATGCAGAGCTATGTAGAGTGACTGTAGAGGAGGAGCTGGAGCGGCTCCAGCCTACCTATGCTGTGCTAGTGTAGTTAGAAGCTGCCACTCCTCCTTAGCTGAAAAATGCATCAGGTGACTCTTCCAGCATCCCGCCCCTCTCCTCCTACCTCTGCTCCCTCCTCCAATCGCGCTCCTGGCAGCATAGGGGAGAGGACAGAGTACAGCGTTCCTCCCCTTCCCTCTGGTCCTGCAAGGCACTATGGGAATTGTAGGCAAGAAGTAGTATAGAGTGAATGGCCACAAGCAGGTGACATGATAAAATTTTTCTCCTTCACTGGTGGGCACTGACAGGCAGCACTCATGTGGCACTATATATATATATATATATATATATATATATATATAGATCTCTATCTATCTATCTATCTATCTATCTATCTATCTATCTATCTATCTATCTATCTATCTATCTATCTATCTATCTATCTATATATAAAATATGCAATTGATTATATAAAAAAAAAAAAATCAAATATATGTGATAGTTTTCTTTAACTAGCGTTGCAGGAAATGTCATTCTTGAATGTGTGCACTGTAATATGTTTCCCCACTAATTCAGGGTACTTTGTTGCAGTAAGACCCCTTTCACACCGAGCCGCCTATAGCGTCGGCGGTAAAACGCCGCTATTTTTAGCGGAGTTTTACCGTCGGATTTGTGGTGCGTTTCGGCCGCTAGCGGGGCGCTTTTACCCCCGCTAGCGGCCGAGAAAGGGTTATAACCGCCCGCAATGCGCCGCAATAGCGGGG
The DNA here is from genome assembly GCA_037952925.1 of Lithobates clamitans. NCBI lineage: Eukaryota > Metazoa > Chordata > Amphibia > Anura > Ranidae > Lithobates > Lithobates clamitans. The sequence continues at coordinate 8,038,571 of JBBGZY010000323.1, read as the reverse complement.
TTTTGCCGGTGGTATCGCAGCGATGCCCATTGATTTCAATGGGGAGCAGCGGTGAAGGAGCGGTAAACACATCGCTCCTTCACCGCTCCAAAGAAGCTGCTGACAGGACTTTTCCTGATGTCCTGCCAGCACACCGCTCCGGTGCGAAAGCCCTCGGGCTTTCACACTGGAAACAATAGAGCAGCTGTTTGAGTGCGGATTGCAGGTGCTATTTTTAACGCTATAGCGCCTGCAAAACGCCCTCGGTGTGAAAGGGGTCTTAGTGGGCTTAGCACTATATGACCATATAGTGTGACCAAACCCCCGTATTTTTTTGAATATGTTCAGGTGTTTAACTAGCCTTGCAGGAAATGTCATTCTTGAATGTGTGCGCTGTATTCTGTTTTGTACTGTTTGTAGGTCTTATAGCAGCACCATCTTGAATTTAAACGCATTGTAGGGTGTGCCCCCCAAATATGTTTTTGTATATGCGATAGTCAATCGTGCAAAAACCATACAATTATAGTCCAATTAGAGCTGTGTATATCAAAACAGTCCAAAAAAAACTGTATTCGTGAATCCAATGAAACATACAGGAGCTCAGTCCACAAATGACATCTGCTGTAAGGCTGCTTTCACGCTGGGGCGGGGTCGGCGGTAAAGCGCCGCTATTTTTAGCGGCACTTTACCGTACATTTGTAGTCTTATAACAGTTAGCTATTAATATTTTTTTTTTTTATAATTGACAATTTTTATTGTTTTTCAACAGAAGAAAAATTAACAATTACAGCATTATAGTATTGGGTACATACAGGAATAAAAAGAAGTCATAGTGTCACATTTCAATTTGGCACATAGTCATCCAAACATTGGACGGTTAAGCCTGGTAATATAAACAGTTAGTAATGAAACGGAGTAGGTTAACTAGACAGTTAAACGTTTCATACTTTGTATCCATTAGTACCCTTTACATATGTATATAGTTTCACAAAAAGGAGAAAAAAAAAAAAATTTAAAACAGTAAAAAAGAGAGAAAAAAGAGAGTAGATAGAGGGGGGAGAGAAGAGGGGGGGGGGGGAGGTCGCCACCCATCACCAAACCCGGGGCACGTCTGTGGGGGACGGGTTATAGGTACATGAATGACCTATATCATTAAGTCACAGGGGTCTCGAACAGAACCCAGGGTTCCCAAATACGGTTATGTTTTTCAAGAGTATTATTTAATGAGGCCGTAAGATATTCCATTCTTTTAACATCTCTAATCCTGGAGTGCAGCTCAGTCAGTGAAGGAGTCTCTCTTTTTTTCCATTTTAGAGCCACCAGGCAGCGTGCTGCAGTAAGCACATGCGCTAAAAGTTTTTTGGAGGTTTTTGAGAAGGTGGTAGGCGGAAGGCCTAAGAGAAAGATCTTCGGATCTAGAAGCACTCCAGTATCAAAGATAGACTGGAGTAGGGATTGTACCATACTCCAGTAAGGGCTGATTAGAGGGCAGGTCCAATAGACATGAAATAGTGTTCCCCTATCCTTATAGCATCTCCAACAGCGAGAATCGGCTGTGGGATATATAGAGTGGAGCAGGTCAGGGGTCTGATACCAATGGAATAGTATTTTGTATTGATTTTCTTTATAAAGCGTGCATATGGAGCTTTTAGTAGCCTGGTTCCATATAAATTGCCAGGTCTTAAGGGGTAGATCTGAGCCCAAAGCCTGCTCCCACTTAGCCATATATGGGTGTCGTGGCCCATCTGGTGAGAAGTCAGTGACCAGTATTTGGTAGGAACGTGAAATCATGCCTTTAGGGGACGAGCCCTCTAAACATAGTTTTTCGAAGTCTGTCAGGGGAGAGAATCTTAAATTCGACCTCAGCGATTGTGCGTAATGGCGTATTTGTAGGTAACTGAAAAAAGCCTGTTTGGGAAGATCAAAAATTTTTTGTAGTTCTTGAAAGGATCGTAGCATTCTAGTTTTAGGGTCAATTAGTTGGCCATACCGAAATATAGCCTTGTCCATCCAGAAATGGGACATCTGTGAGGTTAAGCTGTCGGGGATATTGGGTGTGAATAGAAATGAGGTGACTGGGGACGTCATTGTGGTGAGTGGATATTTCAGTTTGGCCCGTCGCCATAGTGTACGTAGAAGAGCCATTGGTCCTAGCAATTGTACGCTGTTTGGGGGTATATCAGAGCTCCAAAGCATGGAATTTGGGTGTATAGGGGCTAGCCATAACTTTTCTATCTGTGTCCACCTATTGTAAGCGTGTAGGGTACACCAGGAGGCTATAGGTCTTAGTTGGGCTGCTAGATAGTACTTAGCTATATTGGGGAACGCCAGTCCTCCTTGGGTACGTGGGGCGTATAGAACTGATCTAGCAACACGGTGTCTTTTATAATTCCAAAAGAAGTTTATTAGGTCACCCTGAAGTTTTTTTAGGTGTGAACTCGGGATGGGGATAGGGAGCGTCTCGAACAAATATAGAAGTCTAGGTAGTATCGTCATCTTTAAGGTTGCCAGTCTACCAAAAAGGGACAATTTCAGGGATCTCCATTTATTTAAGGAGGTTCTAATAGAAGCGAATATTTGGGGGAAGTTGGCCTTGTATAGAGTGTCGTATGTGGGAGTGATATGCACCCCTAGATATTTTAAGGAAGAGGTCCGCCAGGAGTATGGAAAAGTTTGTGAAAGCGTTGAGAATGTCTGAGGTGTTAGATTAAGAGGGAGAACCTCTGTCTTGGAGCTATTAATTTTGTAACCCGAGAGGGTGCTATATCTCTCCAGCTCTGTTTGTAAATTCGGAAGAGATATGCGGGGTTGAGTGAGAGTGAGGAGGACATCATCTGCAAATAAGGAGATTTTGAAATCTCTAGTACGGACTGGTATACCGTGTACATTTGGGTTGTTTCTGATATGTGCTGCCAGTGGTTCAATGCATAGGGCATATAAAAGAGGGGAGAGTGGGCAGCCTTGGCGGGTCCCATTGGAAATTAAAAAAGTAGGGGAAGTTGCAAAGTTAGTGCGAACCTGGGCTGTTGGGGCCGAGTATAGGTGGGTGATAGCTCGAAGGAACGAGCCCTCAATACCAGCCCGGTTGAGAGTCGCGAACAGGAAGGGCCAGCCCAGCCTATCAAAGGCTTTTTCGGCGTCCAAACTGAGCAGTATTGCCTCTAATTTGTTCCTGTTCGCGACCTCAACCAGGTCAATGACCCTCCGGGTGTTATCCCCAGCCTGTCGACAAGGAATAAAGCCTACCTGGTCTCTATGGATCAGAGACGGCATAAAATTGTTTAATCTATTGGCCAGTATTTTCGTAAAGATTTTTAAGTCAGTATTTAGAAGTGCTATCGGCCTATAATTGGATGGGAGGGTGTGGTCTTTCCCTAGCTTTGGGATTAGTGTCAGGTAGGAGTTTTGCATATCTCTGGGGATGGGTGCGTTAGAAAGAAATGAATTAAAGAGGTTTGTCATATGGGGGAGTAAGTGTGTTAGAAACGTCTTAAAATAGAGGTACGGTAGTCCGTCAGGCCCAGGGGCCTTATTATTTGGTAGCAGTTTAATTGTTTCTGTTATCTCCTCCTCTGTGATGGAGGCGTTAAGAGTCTCCAGGGCAGAGGGGGTGAGCTTGGGAGTGTCTGCTTCTTCCAAGTAGGTGTAGATAGCCTGGGTTAGGTCAGGAGGAGGTGGGTTGTGCGGGACATTCGAGTCGTTATACAGTGCGGAATAAAAATCGTGAAAAAGTTGTGCTATTTTGTCAGGGTGGGAGTGGAGGACGCCATTTGCCTCCCTAAGTTGTGTAATGGAGGCGGTTGCTGCCTGATCGCGAAGCTGTTTCGCCAAGAGTGTGTGTGGTTTGTTGGCTTTGTCGTAGTAAGTCTGTCTAAGCCTGACTAGCGCCTTTTCTATCTTCCCTATTTCGATATCTCTCAGTCCAGCCCTTACACTAGTGAGTTCTCTAAGGGTTGTCAGTGATGGGGACTTGAGCAGGCGCATTTCTAGATGCTTGAGTTTGTCCAGAAGAGCGCTGCGTGTAGCATTAGCGTTTCTTTTTAAGGCCGTGGAAAGTGAGATACATTGGCCTCGTAAGACCGCCTTATGGGCTTCCCACAAAGATGGGGCGGAGATCTCGGAGGAGCAATTTTCCACAAAGTATTGCTTCAAAGTTTGTTCTAGTTCCAGTCTGGATGGGTCATGTTTAAGTAGGAAGTCGTTTAGGCGCCAGTGGCATTTGCGAAGGGAGCTCGGGGAGAGTGTCAGAGATAATGTAATCGGTGCATGGTCCGACCAGGAGATGGCCTGAATGTCTGATTTCGTACATGTTCGCAGCGTCGGGGCATTAACAAAGAAATAGTCTAGTCGTGAGTGGGACATATGGGGATGGGAATAAAAAGTGAATTGTTTAGCTGATGGATATGTGGTGCGCCAGGTGTCAAACAGGGCATATTTCCTAGTAAGTTGGCGAAACTGGGTGGCTGTTCTGTTGGTGTTTGCCTGAGATTTCCCCCGGCCCATTGAGTGTTTATCAAGACCCGGAGAATGGACAAGATTAAAGTCTCCTCCGATCACCAGGTATTGATGGGGGGCTTTAAACAGGCGGTCAAAAACCCTAGACAAAAAAGGGATTTGATTCGTGTTTGGGGCATAGATATTGCATAGAGTGATACTCACTCCTCTCCAAAGGCCTCGGAGGATGAGGTAGTGTCCCCGAGGGTCAGAGTATTGGGATTGCAACTGGAAGGGGGAGCCTTGCTTAAGAAGGATTGCCACCCCTGCCCGTTTATGTGGGCCAGAGGTCTGATATATATGAGGGTATTGCCGTCGTGCGAATGTCATGGTGCCTGTTTTATCAAGGTGGGTCTCTTGAATGAAAATAATGTCCGCTTTAGACCGTTTGAACTCTCGTAGCGCTAGGCTTCTCTTAACGTTTGAGTTAAGGCCCTTCACATTTAGTGAAAATATATCAATCATGGTGGGTGTTTAGTGGAAAGGTACAGTAGCTTACCTAGCAGGTGCAGCAGAGCCTTGAAGTATAGGAAGTCCCTATAGTGGGTCTCCATGGTGGTTGCGGTATGAAAGCCTATGGCCCCCTGAACATGAACCTGGTCCCGGAGACGGGTGACGGCCAGGGGGTTGGGAAGGGAGTGAGAGATAGGAGTAGCAGTGGGAGAGAAACATAAGGAAAGGTACAAAAAAGAGAAGAAGAACACAAAGGTTAGTGCAACATTAAGGTTATTCAACCGTTCACAATATAACCCACCTACACAAAGTGATGGGATGGGAGACTCCGAAGGGCCCCCTCCGACGTCGGGGCCAAAAATAACAGCGTCAGAGAAAATAAAAAAGGGAGCCATTCGGAGAGTCCCGGGGGGGAGGAAAGGATGGACCCAAAGGGGAGAGGAGAACCTTCCTCCGGGCCTGCCTGCATCTAAGAAAAATTTTATGAAAACTTAACAGAAAAAACAGGGAACCTGCATGCATAAAAATGGCAACCGACATGTCTATACTTATGTCACTAATCAGAAAGAAAGAATAAACCCATGAGGCTTTTGATTCGTGGAAGTTGAAGCAAAAGTAAGATAACTTCTATGGGTTCAAAAATGATGGTGTAGAGGTATACGTATATGAAATTTCCTCTATGTAATAGTATTCTCCTATAATTTAACCTCCAACAAGGGGGGAGGTAAAACGAAGAGGGGGTGCCATGTCCCTCCCCTGAAACAGACAAACAGTGAGAAAGAGAGGAGAGAGTGAGAGTGGGGAGTAGGTGCAGATGGAGGTAGGAGAAGGGAGAGGGAGAGAGGGAGGGGGGGGGGGAGAGGAAAAAAGAGGGGGGGAGGAGGGGGAGAGGGTAGAGAAGAAGAGGGTGTGGGAGAGAGAGGGGGAACATGGGGGGGGGGAGAAGGCACAACCCAACTAGTTACATAAGTCTTATCTAAACTTTATAATCACATTCAAACATGCTTTGCTAAGTCAAGAGAGAATCCGTTTGCTGAGTAAGTCCATACTATATATGAGTAGGGTGAACAGGATATGTCTCCGGGTTCTCAGGTAAAAAATAACAGAAAAAGACAAACCATACGAAACTGAAGTAATACATCTGGGCAAGATGAGAGTTCAGATGAGCAGCAGATCAGCGCTGACGAGGTGGAGGAGACGGACCCGCGGATCGTGGTCTTGTGCGTTTCCGACCTGTAACCTGGATCCAAGGGTCTGGGCTAGGTGGGGGAGGTGGCAACGGTTCCCATCCAGGGGTAGGTGGAACCGGTATGTCCAGTTCTCTGCAGAAAAATTGAAGATCCTCCGGGTAACGGAGGGTGGTGGACTTTCCGTCTTTTTTTGCCGTGAGGCTGAAGGGGAAACCCCAATGATAGCGGAAGTCGTGCTCTCTGAGCAGGGTGAGGAGTGGTTGCAAAGATCTTCTCTGTTGGAGGGTGATCCATGAGAGGTCTGGAAAAAGTTGCAGGGAAGCCCCGTCAAAATCAATAGCATGCATATTTCGCGCCTTTCTCATAATGTCCTCCTTGAGGGTATAGTTGTGGACTCTGCAGATCACGTCTCGTGGACGAGAACCTGGCCCACGAGGACGCAGAGCTCGGTGTGCACGGTCCAGTTTAACCCGTTGGTGTTCTGGGCGACCTAGAATGCTATTGAAAATGGCTTGTAGAGTCACATTTAGGTCTTCCTCTTGTGTCGCCTCTGGTAGACCCCTGACCCTAATATTGTTACGTCTGCCTCTGTTGTCGAGGTCCTCAAGGTGGCGTTGGAAGTCCCTGAGGGTGGCAGCTTGTAAAGCTAAGCGGTCATGTATTTGTGAGATTTCAATTTTCGTGTCATTTGTTTCTTCTTCTAAGGATGCGACTTTAGTGGACAGCTGATGAAGATCAGTGCGAAGCATATTAATCTCTGTTCTACACGTGTCACGCACTTCTTGAATTAGCATTCGGAAGTCCTGTTTTGTGGGCATGCAGCGGACGTAGTCTCGCCAAGATGTGCATGTTTCAGGGTCAGGGTCAGGGTCTGGTGCAGCGTGGGCATGAGAGCCCTGCACTACCGCAAAGTAGGAAGCTGGCGTGGGGGGTCCCCTCTGAGGTGGTGGTGATGGGGTAGTAATGCTGGAGTGTTTGGCTAGTAATGGGCCTTGTGAAGTCCCCATGTGTGGATGAGCCCCCTGCGATCCTGGTGGCTTCAGGGCCTGGAATGGTGCCGGAGCCTGGACTGTGTCCCTCTGGAGAGGGGAGAGAGAAGGGGCTCTGTCCCTGTGTGGCTGGGAGCGTTGTGGCAGGGAGCGGGGGTCCCATTCTGGAGCATATGAGTCCCAAGGGGGGGATGATTGGCCGGATGACATAGAGGGCGCAGGCCCTATGAGGCATGGGGGAAAAGTCTGCGATAGACTGCCCAGCATGTGGCCTCTAGAGGAGGGGGCGATCGAAAGTTCAGCAGGGGGGGTCGGAGGGTGGGTAGAGGGTAAGTCACCCTCGGATCCGTACCTGTCGCTTCTGCGGTCTGCCGAAGCTCGGAGGGAGGAGGATGGTGAGGTTGCTATATGTGGCGCCGGCGCCATCTTGGCCTCGTGGTGTCCGGCCGTAGCTCCTTGCCCGAAGTACTCAGTAATGAGTGGCGGGGGGACCGAGGAAGAACGGGTGGTGTGTCCTCTGGGGTCCGTTTCCTTGTTCTTGCGCGGTTTGCCCATGTTTAGTGGCGGTAAGGTGCAGGTCCCAGCTCTATGCAGGCAGGCCGGAGCGGGAGCCTCAGTGAAACACGTCCGCTCGGGAAGCCATCCAAGCCACGCCCAGCTATTAATATTTTATTATTTATGTTCGAAGATATCCTACATGTTGTTACCATGTATTCTTTTACTGTTCTGAATTGTTAATTTATTGTTCATTGTTATTGTTGAACCAAAATTCTTTGGCAAGAATAAAATACAAAATATGCATTGAAAAGTTTTATCTCCATCTTATCTTCTTAACATTTGGTAGTCGTATCCCAAAAAATTCTAAGAATTTTTTATTTTTTTTTTATCTCATGGATGAAATGTGATAAATAACGTATATATCGTATAATCCTTCCATAAACATATACCACATACACTGCATATATAATTTGAGGAATATATGCTTATAAAATCGTTTACCATTTGCCAAAAAAAAAATGTCCCCGGATTTCATTTTGAAAATCTGGTCACCTTACAATCAGAGGCCACACAGTATACACACACACAGTATACAATCACACAGTATACACATACATGTACACACAGTTTACACAGGCAGATGTAAAAAAAAACACAGATTTATACATACTGTCCCTGGTTTTACTGAGGCTGGCAACCCTAATGGGGCCCCCTAGTGGCCCAGGGCCCTCAGGCAGTGCACGAGTGGCTCAATGGTCAGTCCGCCCCTGCTCTCAAAAATGTACAAAGATATATGCCTGGCAGAGGTTCTAAAAATTGTCTATATTACTGTCTCTGTTAAGATGGAGAATTCCCCTCGCCTCCTGTCCCACAATACAACAATGGGATATAAAGTTAAAGTAAAGCTAAACCTTCTTTGTTTTTTTCTAATAAACATGTCATATTTACTGGTTCTGTGGAATTGTTTTACACAGAGCAGCCCTGATCCTTTTTTCCTGGGGTTCCCTGCCAAAGCTTCTGGCACCTCCTCTCTGTGAGTGCCCTTATATTAGGCTGCTTCTCATGGGGGCATTTGTGCAGACTTGACCCTGAGCTGTGCTGCCTGCATCCTTAGCCACAGACAGCATGGCTCGATCCCGCCCCCACTCACTCGTCAAAAGATTTGATTGACAGCAGCAAGAGCCAATGGTTTCTGCTGCTGCCTCTCTGTCCTGTGAGGAGTTAGAGGGCACTGAGAGACACTGCTCTTGGGCACAGCACTGGTTAGCTCAGGTAAGTATTTAGGGGGACTGAGGGGAGATCCTGATCATAGAAGGTTTTTTACGTTAAAGTGTTATTAAACCTACAACAGTAAAATCAGTAAGTATATGCAGTTAAGCATGCTTGTTATACTCACTGTGGAACATAAGGGGTTAATCCTTTGCATTGTGTAAAAAAGACAGTTTGATCCTGTCTTCTCTAATCCTCCCCTTCTTCCAAAGTCCCCAAACCATCTCCTGATATAACAGAGGTTATGGGACAAGTTACACATGCTCAGTTTGATGTGTATTGCTAGAGTTTTTTTTTTTTCTTGGAAGAGTGCATGTGATCATCACAGGGCCAATCAGCACTGTCTAGACAGGGGGTCAGGGGTCATGCAGCCTCATAGGACAATAATGAAAACTCTTTCTACAAGTTTTTACCAGACACTGATACAAAGTCACAAGACTAACTGCTGATGAGAAAAGGTATTTAGAAGTTTATATTTACTAAGAGAATTGCATTTCCATGTTCTGCGTCCTGTGGGAGACCAGATATAGTGAATACAGGGTTCTGGCTTTAGTAACACTTTAATGCAGAGAATGCATTAAGGTAAAAAACCTTAAACCTTTAGTACCATTTTTTATCTCCCAACCAAGAAGACATACAGCCACATTAATGTGATTGTAAAGTCTTGTTTCTTTTTTCTATAAAAAAAACAAACATATTATACTTACCTGCCCTGTGCAGTTGGTTTTGTGCAGAGCAGCCCATATCCTCCACTTCTCAGGTCCCCTACCAGCGCTCCTGGGCCTACCTCCTGTTAAGTGCCCCCACAGCAAGTGGCTTGCTATGGGGGCACCTGAGCTGAGTCACAGCTCCCTGTGTCCATTCAGACATGGAGCCATGGCCTGGCCCCGCCCACTCTTCCTCCTGATTGGCTGATTGAATTTGATTGACAGCAGTGGGAGCCAATGACGCCGATGCTGTGTCTCAGCCAATCAGGAGGGAGAGTCCCTCGTGGACATTGCTGGACAGAGATGGGGCTCAGGTAAGTATTAGAGGGGGCCGAGGGGGGCTTCTGCACACAGAAGGCTTTTTATCTTAATGCATAGAATGCACCTTCTGTCTTTACAACTCCTTTAACTTGACAGATGTTCTAATCCTTCCCTAATTTATTCAAAAATTTATTCTCGCTTCTACTATGCTTCATTCAGTTAGTCAGCAAGCACATAATTAAGTTGATAGCCAAAATATTACTGCCAGACTAACACTTAACTATGTGAAAATCAATGCAGTTGGAAACAATTCCTTTACAAAAACATGGCAGTTTGTAGTTCCTACGCCTTTGATAGTTCTTTTTATAATTTTGCCAGTGTAGAATAACTGCCTTCTATGTCAGCTTGTAAAAAAACACTGCGTTACATGCTGCTATAGCAAAAAAAGTGTTGTGATATACTGCTGTCTGCTATCTGACCAAGCACTCCCTCCCTGTAGTATCTGGTATTTGTGCTGTGATGAGAATGGGATCCTGCTGTCATTAAGAAAAAAAGTAGGAGGATTGGAGAACTGTGCACAGGAGGGAATACAGTGAAATAGCATCTTCCAGCAAAATTGCTTTCTTAAAATATACATCTGCATCTATATACAGAAAAACAACTGAGTTTGTGAGTGTGTGTTGCCTGTGCCTGGTTCTGGTTCTGGTGCGCTGTGTAGTGTTTTTCGAATGGCATAAACATATTTTTGAAATGTGGACGTTTGGGAATAAAGTTACGGGGAATGTCCATTTGCGCAAAAGCTTTCAAATAAATATAAAAATGTTTAAAGTGAACTTTGATTGGATACATGGGATGGCCTAGATAAAATATACTCTTCAGTAATTACTATATTCCCTTTTTTTTTCTTTTTTTGCTATGCAATGTGATGGGATCTTGATATTCTACTAATATATTTCAGTCTCAATGTGCTCAAATTGTGCTTTGCCCACGTACAACAAAGCAACAGGATCACAGTAAAGCCAGCAGTATCTAATATATGGATCTTACACAGAAGTATCCATACTCTTAAGGGGTATGGGAACCAAATAATGGGGGTATACGACTCGTTCTCTTAAAAAATATATACCGTATATACTCGAGAATAAGTCGTTCCGAGTATAAGTCGAGGCCCTAATTTACCACAAAAAAAATGGGAAGAACTTATTGACCCGAGTATAAGACGAGGGTGAGAAATGCACAGCTACTGTAAGTGGAAAAGAGGGTCAACAATGCCCATTTGCAGCATCACTGTGCCCATTTGCATGCCTCACTGTGCCCATTTGCAGCCATAGGTCCCCCGAACTTCAAACTTGGTAGTTAAGGGTTCCTAGATGCCCCCTAGCTGCAGCCAAAATTTGGGGTCTCTGAACCCAAAGGGTCCCGAAATGACATTGCTGCAGATAGACACAGCTGACTGAATTTGGGGCCCCGTATCTCGGGGCCACTTAGTGCTAAGAACCCCAAATTTGGTGTGCAAACCCGGTGGAACTAGCACCATAAAATTTCCAAAGTTGGAGTTTCTAGTACCAAGTGGCCCCGAGATACAGGGCCCCAAAAATCAGTTCAGAAAATGTCAAGCACTTTTCTGCAGCAGAGAATGACATTTTCCGAACCAGATTTGGGGCCCCATATCTCAGGGCCACTTGGTGCTAGGAGCTACAGCTTTGGATATGTTATGGTAGCAGTTCCACTGGGTTTGCATACCAAATTTGGGGTTCCCAGCACCAAGTGGCCCTGAGATATGGGGCCCCAAAGTCGGTTCAGAAAATGTCAAGCACTTTTCTGCAGCAGTGAATTACATTTTCCGAACCGATTTTGGGGCCCCGTATCTCGGGGCCACTTAGTGCTAGGAACTTCAGCTTTGGATATGTTGTGGTACGAGTTCCACTGGGTTTGCATACCATATTTGGGGTTTCTAGCACCAAGTGGCCCTGAGATATGGGGCCCCAAAGTCGGTTCGGAAAATGAATTTTTTTGCTGCAGAAAAGTGCTTGACTCGAGTATAAGTCGAGGGGGGCACTTTCAGCACAAAAAAATGTGCTGAAAAATTCGACTTACACTCGAGTATATACGGTATATATATACTTATTGTTTCAACTATTGATCTCTAAGAAGACCCAAAAAAACAAAGCTAATAAAAAAAAAGTTGGGCTTAGCTTGGAGATGGAGGAAATAAATGTTTTGGATTTCTTCACTTATCTCTGTAAAGGATTATCCTCATTATTCAACCTGAAATCAAAGTGGAAAATGGACTTGATGTGTTAGATGATGTTGCAAGTAACATTTTTAGTAACTGTACTTCTACTATAATAATATAATAAAATTGAGATTATTTTCTATAGCTATTCTGGTCCTAGAGTGTAAAGGAAAAACAATGCTTTTGACATCTTTTGAGGTCATACTGGTGCCCAGTAGAGCATGGCGACATATTAGGCAATACATTGGGAGTTTCAAATCATAAAATGGTTCATAACCCCTAATATAATATTGTCTTTGCTCCCCTGTTTCTCCATCCCTCCCCATTGGAAATACTGGGTCAGTCACCGAACACCAACACTGTCACATGAAAGGGAAGGGAGTTATGTGATCTCCATACCAAAAAGTATCAAGTATTTCTTTTTTTGCCCCATTCAGGGAACAGATCGGTAAGGTAGTGAAGGAAAGGTGTATGACAGCATTAGTCCCAAAATCCACTACTTCCATCCGGTCACGGCTGGTGATTTTTTTTTGGGGGGGGGGGTGGCAAACAACCACCCCCCCTTCTACCCTGGAACTTGCCCCATCGGTTGCAGACGGGCGGGCTCCTACAGCGGATCCAATTCCTCAAAAAAATCCCTATTAGGACAAACTCTTAGAGGAAATATGCACCCTGGTCCCTATCATGTATTCCTATTGACAATCCCTTAAAAAAATATATATATAGTGGTTGATTTACTAAAAATGAAGAGTGCAAAATCTGGTGCAGCTGTGCATGGTAGCCAATCACCTTCTAACTTCAGCTTGTTCAATTAAGCTTTAAGGGGGTTGTAAACCCTCATGTTTTTTCACCTTAATGCATCCTATTCGCGTCTATGGACGCAAATGCTGGACTCAGAAGCACGCCCACAAGGTAACCCCCAGGAGAGCGTTTATCCTAGGGGGTTATATGATGCAGGGAGGAACTACCAGCGCCACCGGGGGACCCCCAAAGTCCATGATCAGGGCCACTCTGTGCAAAACAAACTGCACAGTGGAGGTAAGCATGACATGTTTGTTATTCAAAAAAAAAAAACTAAGCCTTACAATCACTTTAAGTATAAAACAAACTGAAAGTTTCTCTGCATAGCTGCACCAGATTTTGTACTCTTCAGTTTTAGTAAATCAATTCCTATATATTTTGTTTTAAGGGATTGTCAATAAGAATACATGATAGGGACCAGGGTGCATATTTGCTCAAAGAATTTGTCCTGGTGGGGACTTTTTGGAGGAAAGGATGGGCATGGTCACATATTATAGATCACTGGATAGTGGAGGAAGGGAAGTATTTGAGCTGGTGGACTGAATCCAAGGGGATGGGAAGCATTGGTTAAAACACAATTGTACCAAAAGTATACACTATTACATTGTCCAGCATTGATGAGGCAACAGTAATTCTTTAAAGGACAACAGTATCTTTATTACATTTGTCCTTTAACTATTTCTCCTCACCTCCTCTTCTAAAGCTGATAAACTTTGCACAGTTTTAGTAAATCAATCCCATAGTGACTACCAGGTCCAAATAAAAATGTTTTTGAGTCTCCAGGCCTCTATTAGATTATTACAAATGAAAAAAAAAAACTATATAACAGACTCTACGAACCACAATCCAAAATAGCCTGCCATCTGCTCCAATCAGGATCCAAATAAATAAAGAAGGATAACTCTCCTGTATGTACAATTGCATTTATTTGGATCCTCATTGGAGCAGATGGCAGGCTTAAAGACACACAGGGATTTTGAGCAACAGTTTGATCTCACATTGTGAACATTGATGATATATTTCCAAAAGATATATGCTCCATATAAAGACAGCAGATCTGCTCTTGCACATCCTATATAGGGACATCTGCGTATTATATACATAATCATCTGTGCACTTCAATGGCCTAGCTTTCTGCAACCCACTGGCACTTTATAAACTTTTGCTGGTAAATCATATACTGGCTTTCCGGGATTGTGGAGAAACTGGGTTTTATGGCTGCACAGTATAGCTTACCCATAGGAATGTTTTAGCTGGATGGTAGGGCCGCTCTGCGAAATCCCCTGGGTCAAGGAGGAAGGTAAATTGGTGGGCTTCTGTTAGAGGGGTAGGAATTAATTAACTACTTGTTCACTGCCTCATGTAGGAGTATGGCGGCAGAGCGGCTCTCCTGCGCTGGATCTCAAATCTAGTATGTGATCCAGCACTTCAGGGTAGGGGATGCGCACGCCCCGCCAACTGTGCTGTGATTAGTCACAGCAGAAGCCTATCAGCGGGTGCTGGCCAATGACTGACCACCGGCACCCACTGATTGGTGAAGTGGATGACAGGACAGAGCTCTGGGAATGTAAATGATAAAGAGCTCTGTCCTGTCAGCGAGGATGTGCCGGTTTTTGTTTCCCTGCAAAGCAGGGAATAAAAACCAACACATGTCTTAATAAAAACAGCACACAGTGAATGCACCAAGCACTATGTCTCCCCACTAGCCACTCCTCCCCATGTGCATATGTGTTGGTCCATGTGTTTATACAGACTGGGTTTCACCTTTTAAAGCTCTAATGAAGAGGTTATCCTCGAAACGCGTCAGCCAATCTTTTGGTACTTGCCCCTGTTTGGGCATGTCCCACTTATAACACTAAAAGTGTATAGTTTGTAACCCTTTTTTCACAATACGTAGTATGTTTATATTTCTTACATGTATGTATTTTATTACTTATGAATAAACTGTATGATTTGATGCTAGTGTTTGATCACGCACCTTCCATCCATCCCTCCCACACTGTTAGGCACACATTTAACCCCTTGATCACCCTAAATGTTAACCGTTTCCCAGCCAGTGTCATTAGTACAGTGACAGTGTATATTTTGAGCACTGATCATTGTATTATTGTCACTGATTCCCATAAAGTGTCAAAAGTGTCACATTCCCCACCATACTATCGCAGTCCCACTATAGGTCACTGATTGCCATCATTACTAGTATAAAACATGAAAAATAAATACAAATTCCAGTATATATCTCATAGTTTGTAGACGCCATAACTTTTGTGCAAACTAATCAATATATCTTGTTGGGATTTTTTTTAAGTAAAAATATGTAGCAGAATACATATTGGTCTAAATTTATGAAGACATTCGATTTTTTTTTATTAGGTATGTCTTATAGCAGAAAGTAAAAAATATTGGGTTATTTCAAAAAAATTTTTTTTGTTTATAGCACAGAATATAAAAAACCCAGTGGTGATCAAATATTAACAAAAGGAAGTTCTTTTTGTGGGAAAAAAATGGTATAAATTTAATTTGTTTACAGCGTTGCATGAACGCATAATCGCAAAGCAGTGCCAAAAAGCAAAAAATGGCCTGGTCATGAAGGGGGTAAATCTTCTGGAGGGCAAGTGGTAAAAGTGCAGTCATACAAAAGTGCAGTTGTCCTTTAAGCACTCCTCCCCACTGCTGGTTGTATATTATATATTTATGGAAATCGTTTTGTAACCTGATCATTGTCCTGATTATTACACTTAAAGTGTTTGTTACCCCAGCATTTCACACTAATATGTGCTTTCTGTACCATGTACTTGTATGAAAACCTATCCTCTTTGTATTACATCCTTTGTGTGAAATCTCTGGTGTTCTTGCCAGTCACTCTGCTTTTCTATTAAAACCTCAGTTCTCTAGCTGTGCTGGGAACTCAGCCTGCTCTCCTCCAATGATCAGACTTGTCCTGACAAGCCCCCCCCCCCCGGCACAGCCATTTACCGGGAAGCTCAGTGTACTGTTGCTTCTCCTCCCCACCAGTTCTTATGCAGCTGAGAACAGAGGGAACAGAGGGTATGTGATTACTTTTAAAAAGGTAAAAAAAAAGGTGTTTATAATGCTTTTTTTATAAATCTGTACACAAATGTTTTGTCTTTCATTGATTTACAAGGTGATCGTTTACATTCTCTTTAAAGAATATAAAAAGCTAAAGCAATTTTATTTGTTTCAAATAGAGTACGGAAGGGGTAAAAACCCTTTCAGGTTTTTGCAAGTTGTCTGTGTCCCATTGGTACTGTTTACCCTGACTTTCTGTTTTAGAGACACAACAGGAAGTAGGAAGAAATCCCCACTAAAGCCTCGTACACACGATCGGATTTTCAGACGGGAATTGTATGTTGACAGACTGTTGGCCTAAAATCCGACCGTTTTTACACTCCATTGGACAATTGCTGTGGGATTTTCTGTGGACAAATGTTGGATGACAGGCTTATAAATTTTCTGCGGACAACGGTCTGTTGTGAAATTTTCGGATCGTGTGTACACAAGTCCGTCAGACAAAAGTCCAAAGTACAAACCGGCATGCTTGGAATCAAAGCTCAACAAACACAACTTAGCAGGAGGTGCCCAAAGGGTGGCTAAAGAACTGAAAAGCCACGTAGTATGTCACTACGTTCATGTCTGTTGGCCGACAATTGTGTGCCGTTTGTATGCAAGACAAGTTCATGGCCAACGCCCTTCGTACAAAAGGCTGATGTTTTGTCTGCGGTGTGTACGCTTTAGACAGTGTTCACCGAAACAGATTTTGGAAGTTTTCAATTCACCTCCTGGGGACAACTCTAAAATTTTGGATTTCCCATTACTTTTTCTCACAGGAACAATGATCATCAGGAAACAGAGAAAGGGCCAAGCTACCCAACAGGGACACAAAGGCAATAAAACCCAGCAGATATTCTAACCTCCCCTTACTGTATTCAAAACTAAAATAAAAAGTTTTAGTTTAGATACACTTTATAGCCCATTACCAAGGACATTTGCAAATGACCACATCCCTCCTATGAATCATTTACTGAATGTAAGAGGCCAGAGAAAGAAAACAAAATTTGAAAAAAAAAAACAGATAACATTTTATCACTTGATGACTGATGGTTGGTGTTTTTCTGCTGACCATGGCACTGGCCCATGAATGACATGTTAATAAAACATGTAAACAAAATGCGTGTAACAAAATCTGCTGAATTGTACCTGAAATAATCCTGATAGCTCCTGTACTTTTATAAATAGACTGTAGCAAGACACTTTTTGGTCAAAATTTATTTTAATGATGACCCCTGAAGGAGCTACTGGAAATATATAGTTCACCTGTTCAGAGGCTGCCCAGCCCGTGTTCAGTCCCAGTAACACACCAACAAATTTAGGCTCCATTCTAGAGGTCTTTTTGAGGTTTAATTTCAGGTCTTGAACACAATGCAGGAAGGAGGGTTTAGGGAGCACAATACTCAAGGCATTCACAAATCTTGGAGGACAGCTTCCTGAAAAACCTTGTTTCAGCAGTATTGGGCATTGCACGTGGGAGCATCAAAAAATATTGCTGATAGAGGAGGGGGCAGCCAGTAATTCTGAGACCCTATGAGAGTAGTCACAATCCTTGCAGCAACCTCTGGTGTCTCACCTTCAAGAAGTACTTCCACACTTGGAGCTACAGGCGAAATGCCCCCACCTCTCCACCCAAGCTTCCGCAGGCAAGTTTCCTCCAGCAAACTTCCTTCAGGCTCCCCCAGCAAATAGCACCTGTTGAGGCCTAGTAGCTTCACTGACCAGATCCTTCCATACATTTACCTTCTCCCTAGTCACACCTTCTGGGTGTAAGAAAGGGCAGGCCAATAGACAAGATGGCTCCTCTGGACGGACTTATGTGCACAGGCTAATACATGTTCCCTTTTGTGCTTGCATGAATTGGACACTGTGCAATTATGATAGATGCTGGCCCCAAACAAGCTATTTAAACTGGGCCGTGCTCGGAATCAGTGCTGCTTTGTCTTAAGCCTCCTGTGTATTCTGTGACCTTGTGATTCTGTATCCTGATTCCAGTTGCTGACCTGGCTTATCTTGACCACTCTCTGAACTCCACCTGCACTAACCTTGGCAGGTCCTCTTACCTCCACTTTTGTCTGCCTCACTAGCTCCTGCTTCAGCGATTGGTTCCAGACCCGATTTGTTTCCTGAGCATGCTCCTGCCTGTGACCTGTACCCGATCCATCCTGTCTGTGTATGACCCAGCCTGCCTGACTCTGCTACTCTGCCAGCTACTCTACCACTCTGCTGACCTACAGTCTTCTACCAGCAGCCGTCTCAGCTGCCTGCTGTCACCAGCACCAGCCTGCCTCAGTCTGCTGCGTACCAGCTTGCCTGCTACTGGAGCCTTCTGATGACTTCATCTGCCCAGTGTGGACACCTGCCCTGCTGCTAGCAAGGCTTAAAGCACTTGTGCCACTCTGTACTCCTGCGCCTCCTGTTTACACTACCAGGGGCCCCGAGTCAGGGGTATAAAGCCTGGCACACACACTATGAGTTTTTTTGTTCAACCCAAAAAAACTGTCATCTCAGGTCAGAGCCTCTGTACTAACTATGCAAAGTTAGTATAGTGATCTCCCCTGCTGAGATGTTGTGTTCTGACAGGGGGCAGCACCCACCAGAACACTCTAATCAGCGCTCTCCGACATTTGCTGAGAGCGCTGATTGGGAGTCGATTGGCTGCTGGTTTTCTGCCATGCTCTTCCGACAGAAGCCAGCCATAGACGGACAGGGTGGCATATACACAGGCCAAATGTTGGCCAAATGTTGGCCGTTTTTTTAACCAGCCAATGTCTCCCGACATTTGGCCCATGTGTATTGGGCTTATAAGAGGCCTTCCTCATCATATCAGGCTCTGCTACCAGGTACGTGATACAGAATATGCAGTTTTTCGGGTCTAATAACAGACAGAGAAGAGACATTTGACAGGTAAAGATACATGCAGGAGGCGTAGTTTAGAAAGGATGACATTGGGTTTACATCCACTTTAAGTAAATTACACATTTGCATCTAAATTTAACAACGCAGGTACAAATAACCAGTATAAAACATCTGGTGGACAGAACATTAGTGTCAGAATCATTGTTTCGTCAGTAAGATGAGAACTCTTGCTTTCTGATGCAGCAGAACACACCCATTGCAAGATAACTTTCTGCTTCTAATCTGGAATTTCTCTTTAGAAGAGAACCTGACAAAATTAAAAAAAAAAAAAAAAAAAAATTCAACTTGCGAAAGGAGAGAGCAGAAGTAACTGGTCTATATTAGAGCAAACTTCTACACAGAGGCAAAGTGCAGTAATTGTTTCATGCTGGATTATTGCACAAATCTAGAAAAAAAGCACAAAACACACCAGGAGTTAAGTAAGAACAGTTAAGTAAAAACAGACATGGATTTGGTATTTGGATAACATATGTTTAGCATAGATTTCATCCTAAAAATATGCAGGCATATATGTATTTAGAGATAGAATGTAGTGTTATAAACAATACAAGAAAGTATAGGACTATACACCTTTTAATACTCCATATTGTCCAATATGCTTCTGATATAAGGTTAATATCTTGGTCCATTGTGGACCTATTTGTAACTGTTATCGATATTTTGTACAACATTGCATCTGATCTTCTGATTATGTAATTTTCTTTCTCTTTAACCACTTGTCCCCCCCATATAGCAAAATGACAGCGGCAAAGTGGTTCCAATATCCTGACTGGGCATCATATGACGTCCTCAGGATATTAAGCCGCTGCGCACCCCCAGGGGCGTGCATCACGGAGATCGTTGTTGCGGTGTGTCAGTCTGACACACCGCAACTACGATCTCGGTAAAGAGTCTCTGACGCGTCTGAGTCAGAGGCTCCTCTGACAGGGGGGTCTGTGCTGATCGATTATCAGCACAGCCCCCCCCCCCCGAGGATGCCCACACTGGACCACCAGGGATGCCACTAGGACAACCAGGGATGTCACCACAAGGTATGCCACACTAGACCACCAGGGATGCCAATCAGTGCCCTCAATGGATGCCAATTAGTGCCCACAATGGATGCCAATCAGTGCCCACAATGGGCATCACTGATTGGCAGGCATTATTGTTTGGCACTGATTGGCATCCATCAGTACCATACATAACAGTACATCAGTGCCCATCCATGCCCATCCATGCCGCCTATCTGTGCCCATCCGTGCCGCCTATCAGTGCCCATCCGTGCCGCCTATCCGTGCCCATCTGTGCTGCCTATACGTGCCCATCCGTGCCACCTATCCGTACCCATCCATGCCGCATATCAGTGCCACCTATCAGTGCCGCATCTTAGTGCCCATCTTCAGTGCCCATCAATGCCACCTCATCAGTGCCACCTCATTGGTGCCACCTCATCAGTGCCCATCAGTGCTGCCTTATCACTGCCCGTCAGTGCAGCCCCATCAGGGCCCATCAGTGAAGGAGAAAACTTACTTATTTACAAAGTTTTGTAACTGAAACTGAAACTTTTTTTTTTTTTTTTCGGTCTTTTTTTATTTGTTTATCAGAAAATAAAAATCCCAGAGGTGATCAAATACCACCAAAAGAAAGCTCTACTTGTGGGAACAAAATGATGAAAATTTTGTTTGGGTACAGTGTAGCATGACCGTGTAATTGTCATTCAAAGTGCGACAGCGCTGAAAGCTGAAATTGTCCTGGGCAGGAAGGTGTATAAGTGCCCTGTATTGAACTGGTTATAAAAAAATTTTATTGCAAAAAAATAAAATAAAATAAAGTATAGGACTAGGCAAAATGTTATACGGTATAGATGAAAATGATATTTAGATTTTTCTGCATTGTATGAATCCTTACTCAAAAGTGGAATTACACTTCAAATAGCCGCTAAACAATTGAAGGTCACCAATAAATATACCTGTTCACTGGATTAATGGCACCAGCAGGATATTCTTAGCTAATCCTCCTGTGTATAGTGACAGTGGCTAGCACATCAGATGGGAACAGATGCTCATAGAGGGAGATTTACATTATGTTATTAAGCCTAATCTATATCAGGCAGCCATAGTCTGTTTAAAGTAAAATATAAGATTTCAAAGGTAATTGCTGCTTTTTATGGAAAATACCACAAAATGTTGTGCATCACCATCTTGTCACGTAAACAATAAAAAAATCATACAATAAGCATTTACAGAGAGCTGCCATTTTGAACATCTGTTCACATCTGCTTTAGACACAACAAAAACAAGCCAGGTCTGCGCCTTGATAAATCTTCTAGACTTTTTTTTCAGCATTCACCCTGGTGAGCTGATACAAGCAGCAGCCTGAAAAATTATGCAGGTTTTTCACACCCTTTAGTAATTTGACCCCTAGGAGTTAGAATGAATTAGTAGCATTGCTAAATGCACATTTCTCATTAATACCATCTGTCACCTCCTAGAAAATTCACTTTCCCAAATGGAATTAAAGAGCCAATAAAAAGCAAGGCAGCATAGATTTTATTGCTTTATAACTGAACATTACACTTTTGGCTTGCTGCGACAATGGGTTTATTCTATATGTAGCTTGCATGTTTCCCTTACAGAAATGTTTTCATATACTTTCCTGCCAGTGCCTATTGGAATATTATATTACATTTTCATAAGCTCTCTCTGTTGTGTACTGCTCACTTGATTGTAAAGCATAAACAGCTAGAAGGGAAATGAAAAATGATCATCTCCTGCTGTTTTCCTGCAGCAAAGCTTTATAAGACAGTGGTTTAAGAAAGCCTTCACCTTGAACGGGTGTCATTCAGTAAACAAAGATAAGGACATTTGATCTACAAACTTTAAAAGGACATTACAAATTCTTGGCCAGTAAAGACTGTAATTAAAAAAAGAAATCATTACCAGCATTAAATATGGGGAGATTTTATCTTGAGAGGTATCAGCTTAAAAATGAGCTCCAGCCCCCCCCCCCCCCAAAAAAAAAACCAAAAGTCAGCAGCTACAAATACTGTAGCTGCTGACTTTTAACCACTTGACCTGCCATTTTTTGCGATACGGCACTGCGTTACTCTAACTGATAATTGCGTGGTCGTGCGAAGCTGTACACAAATAAAATTGATGTCCCTTTTTCCCCACAAATAGAGCTTTATTTTGGATGTATTTGATCACCTCTGCAGTGTTTATTTTTTGCACTATAAACAAAAAAAGACTGACAATTTTGAAAAAAATATATTTTTTATTTCTGCTTTAAAACATATCCAATAAAAAAAAAAAATCACATTTCTTCATCAATTTAGGCCAACATGCACTCTGTTATATATTTTTGGTAAAACAAATTCCAATAAGCATATATATTTATTGGTTTGCGCAAAAGTTATAGCTCCTGCAAACTATGGGATATTGGTATTTCTTTTGTTATATATATTTTACTAGTAATTGCAACAATCAGGGACTTATAGCGGGACTGCGATATTGCGGCAGATAAATCGGACAGTAACTGACACTTTTTTGGGGGTTCAGTGACACTAACGAAGTGATCAGTGCTAAAAACTATGCACTGTCACTATACTAATGACAATGGCTGGGAGAGAATTAACATCAGGGGCAATCAAAGGGTTTACTGTGTGTCTAGCCTGTGCTTTCTCACTGTGGGGAGGTGCATGTACTATGAGCAGGCATTGATCCATGTTCCTGCTTTGATGGAACACAGAATCAATACCTTACCTACTAACAGAATGGCAATCTGCCTTGTTTACATAGGCAGATCGCCATTCTGCCTGTGTACTGTACAATGCCAGCGGACATCCAGTTCATGGTACCCGCGGCTGGGCTCCCACTGTGTGATCATAGTGGGAGTGGGTCGCCGATGGTGTAGATACCCACCCCAGACCTAGTAGTGTCAAATCATGTACTAGATATGTGACCTGGCACAGAACAGCCGCCCTGCCACAGTATATTAGAAGGACACTTACCTGTCCAGGAATCCAATGATGTCGGCACCAGAACTGATTCTTCAATTGGCTTCAGGTACAGGTGCCAGGCATCTTAGGTAAGGGAAACTGGCAGTGAAGCCTTCTGGCTTCCCAGCAAGTTTCCTACTGCACATGCGCAAGGTGTGCTGCACTTCCTAAATGGCCCGGTAGCCTTCTGGGACTGGACCTGTGTGTGTCCCAGAAGGCTGTGAGGGAAGGAGGAGGGGCCGGACATTGTTGTAGATCATCGCGGTGATCGAAGCAGGAAGTGGGAGCGGACACCTGTCAAAACCAGGTACCCACTCCCTCTCAAAAAGTGCCAAACCTGGCAGTGGAGGGGGGGGGGGTGCAAACAAGAGGAGCTTCCCCTCTTGGGTGGAGCTTTGCTTTAAGGGGATCTTGCTTTAAAAAGATCCTGTCACTTTGTAGTCAAGTGACAAACAACAGCATGTCAGTATAAAGCCCACCTCTGACCACTTTATATTCACCACTCCAGTGCTCCCCTTCCCCCACAGTTATTTTCTCCATCACAGCCACCAAAAGATTTGGAGGTTGATTTACTATAGGTAAATAGGCTGCAAGGGAATTTGTCCCAAAGCTTCGTAAAGGAGGTAAAGCTTTAATGCTTTTTTATTTTCCTTGCACATGACTGAGTATTCTTTCACTCTTTACAGTATTTACTAAGCTCTGGGGAAAATTCCCTTGCAAAGTGCAACTTCTCTTGCAAAGTAAATGGCCTTTTTCAACCACTCACTTGTTTACTCCATCTATGGGAGGTGGGGCTGGAGTCTCATTGGGTCCTAGTTCCGGGGTTGCGATGCGCCCAGTTTGTGGCCCCTCACCCACCCCATACCCTGGTGGGGGCGGGCCGTAACCTTGATGCATCGGCGTCATGATCTCACGTCCCGCATGCGGCGTCCGACGCTGCATTACCGGCACTAGTGACTCATTCCATCGGGGTCACAGCGGCAGGGGGATGGGAGCCCACCTCGATTGCCTATATCGTGGGTGGAACCCTCCCTCCTCCCTGTGCGCCTCATTGATGCCCCTTCATGACATTGGCGAGGACACACCCCCCGCCTGGGGTACATAGCGGCGGCCTCTGGCTGGTTCGCTCCATACACTGACATAGCTTGTGTGGGGATGACCGGCTTGAGCAGGTAAATCCCTTTTATCTTTCCCTTTGCCATCCATGCTTCCTTATTCCCATTATCACCAATATGACACGCATACATCCCCCTCACCGCCAACTCTGATTTTCATACCACTCACTATTTTCCACTGTTTTCCCGTCCACACACCATTCTTTCCCTTTTGCTAGTCATGGATGGCATTTCCTTACTTAATTTCACTTCCACTCACACATTCTCCTTTTCCTTTACAGCATCCCATATGTGTCATAGCCTGGTTCTCCCGTTCTCGCTTGGCGGTGCTTAGCGGGGTGTCCTGGCATAGGTGGCAGCCTCTGTCCCTTGGTTTTTTGGGGGCTGATCCTTCCCTCAACACCAGGGGAGACTTTGTTGACCCAGACCACCAGACAGGTTTTTTTTTAATCTATGAGTACTATCTATAGCTTATGTTTTTTTCTGTACCTATCTGTCAATCATTAGACTAATGGCTGCTTCATTACTTTATTTTTAGTTATTACGCATCTGAACTCCTGATGATTGGCTATAAGCCAATAAACGCGTTGAGTTAACAACTTATGGATGCCTATATTTTAATAACCATCTGTACTGTGATTGCATTTTCTGTACTTACTATGTCTATTGATTGATTTTATACTAATTCTTTTATGTCCAATAATGAATTAAAATGATATTTTTCATGAATACCAGATGTAAATCCTTTGTGATTTCGCCTATTGTTCTTTATTATCATTGACACCATGGATTATAGATTTGTACTGGTTACAGGCCAACCCTATTTGAGCCTGACCAATTAATTGTTATTTACTCGCTGACATGTCTCACGCAAAGTCCCGCTTTTGTCCTCTTTCTCTGTTTTTTATACCAATTGGGATGGAGACATGTCAGCATTTCAAATAGTGGTATGGACAGGTCACAACCCCTCCTTGTTGTATATCCAAAGTAAACGGCCTATTTTCTTAGTAAATCAACCGCTTGATGTCAGGCAGTACCATGCCAGAACCATAGCTCCCAACTGTCCCTGATTTCAAGGGACTGTCCCTGATTTGGAGCAATGTCCCTCTGTCCCTCTTTCCTCCTTATTTGTCCCTCATTTTGGTCTGATCTATAAAGTTGTATATGAAATGGACTTTCTATCTATCAAAAAGTGTTTCCTAGTGCTAAACCTTTCATCCCATTTCTAAATTGCTGCATCTGTAAATTTCAAAAGCTGATATAAAGGACTAGTAGTGGTTGAAAAAAAAAAAAAAAAGCACTTGTGAGTTTAACTAATCTTTTTTTTGTATAATTCTTTTTTAAAGGGGGTGTGGCAGGGGGTGTGTCCTATGCCTACATACTTTTGCTAATAGGTGTCCCCAGTTCCCATCTCAAAAAGTTGGGAGGTATGCAGAACCCAGAAGGAGCAGTGACATTGTCCTCTCCATTATGTGAAAATGTTTAGGCCTACTAGGCCCACGCACAGCATAATGGGAAGAATTCAAATGCTCCTCTGTGCCCAGCAGCACTGGGTAGCTTTGCAGTAGCACCCATCGAGGAAGGAATTATGTGGTATCGCTGAATAGCTGAGTGTTAAATGGTCACAGGTTGAAATATACTAGGGCAATGTCATTTTTCCTTGGATGGACAAGGTGACTGTGTCTTTTTAAAACCCAAGTCCATTAAAAAACTTTTTGGTTTTGAAAAGTATGCAGGAATGCTAGAATATGATTTTAATGTTTGTCTGAAAAAAAAAACACCTCAATTACTGCTGCACTGCTGAATATCACAAGCAGTTACAAAGTCAAAACTCTCATAACATAAAATAATTTTAACAGGGACAATTTTTCCTTTCATGTCACAACAACCTGGGTCTTCAAACAATTACAATATGCAGGGCCTTATGATGCAGACCATTTTCGTTGGCTTGATTGCTGTTGTATCCTTTTGATAATTTATAAGGGGTCTCCCCAATATCAAATTAAAGGCATTGAGCTACTTCATTTTTGAGGCTCCAATTACAGTTTTTATACATCCCTGTTCTGCCTCTTTTGCGCAAAAAAATAGCTAGCTATTGTTCCTTTCTTTTCTAGCTATACATTTTTATCTGGGTCGTTGATTCAAAACACACACTTTAATGCTCGGTGTTTAAGACATCTTGAAGCTGAGTGATACACTTCCCCTTTGGTCCATGCAACCTATTTGTCCTCTGGGTTGTGTCCTCTTTCTTTTTTCTTTTTAGCTTTTTCTTCTGTACGATAAAGCTTTACTTAATTGTACATCCAGACGTACTGGTTGCTTTATCTGATCTTTGGCATGTCTGTTACAGTTGGGATATTGTAAGTGCATTGCATTGTTACACTTATATCAATATAACAATGTGGAAGATTTATATTGCATATGTACTTTTATATGTTTATTTGTATTTTTATTTTAGGTAACATTTGTATGTTAGTTCCCTTCGCTCCTGAGGAAGCGGCATACCCAAAACATGTCAAGCCGTATATGAAGGAATGGTGGATTCCTCTACTGTTTAAGTTTTGTATTTTCAATCTGATGCTACATTATTATTAGGGATGAGCCGAACACCTCCCATTTGGTTCGCACCAGAACATGCGAACAGGCAAAAAATTCAGAAGAACACACAAACACAGTTAAAGTCTATGGGACACAAACATGAAAAATCAAAAGTGCTCATTTTAAAGGCTTATATGCAAGTTATTGTCATAAAAAGTGTTTGGGGACCAGGGTCCTGCCCTATGGGACATGTATTAATGCAATTTTTTTTTTTTTTTTAAACGGCCGTTTTTTCGGGAGCAGTGTTTTTTATAATGATTAAAGTGAAAAAATAAAAATGAAATACTCCTTTAAATATCGTGCCTGGGGGGTGTCTATGATATGCCTATAAAGTGGAGCATTTTTCCAGTGTTTAGAACAGTACCACAGCAAAATTACATTTCTAAAGAAAAAATTGTCATTTAAAACTGATCGCGGCTGTAATGAATTTTCAGGTCTCGGCAATATAGATAAAACTCATTAAAAAAAAGTACGTGGGTCCCCCCCCCCCAGTCCATTACCAGGCACTTTGGGTTTGGTATGAATATTAAGGGGAACCCCGAACCAAAATGAAAAAAAAAATTGCGTGGGGGTCCCCCTAAAATGCATACCAGGACCTTCAGGTCTGATATGGAAATTAAGGGGAACCCTATGCCAAAATGTAAAAAAAAAATGGCATAGGGGTCCCCCTATATCCATACCAGACCCTTATCCGAGCATGCAACCTGGCAGGCAGCAGGAAAAGATAGGGGGACGAGAGAGCGCCCCCCCTCCTTATCCGTACCAGGCCACATGCCCTCAACATGGGGAGGGTGATTTGGGGTAGCCCCCCAAAGCACCTTGTCCCCATGTTGATGGGGACAAGGGCGTCATCCCCACAAGCCTTGCCCGGTGGTTGTGAGGGTATGCGGGCAGGGGGCTTATCGGAATCTGGAAGCCCCCTTTAACAAGGAGACCCCCAGATCCCGGCCTCCCGCCCTATGTGAATTAGTAAAGGGGTACATTGTACCCCTACCATGTCACAAAAAAGTTTAAAAAATGAGGCCCTTGTGGGGACAAGGTGCTTTGGGGGGCTAACCCAAAGCACCCTCCCCATGTTGAGGGCATGTGGCCTGGCATGGTTCAGGAGGGGGGCCCTCTTTTGTCCCCCCTCTTTTCCTGCGGCCTGCCAGGTTGCGTGCTCAGATAAGGGTCTGGTATGGATTTTGGGGGGACTCCTATGTAATTTTTTTAAAAAAATTTGGCGCAGGGTTCCCCTTAAAATCCATACCAGACCTGAAGGGCCTGGTATGGATTTTAGGGGGACCCCCCGCAATTTTTTTTTCAATCTTGGCTCATGGTTTTCCTTAATATTCATACCAGACCCAAAGGGCCTGATAATGGACTGGGGGAGGGGAGAACCCATGCTCTTTTTTCAATGAGTTTTAGCCATATTGCAGAGACCCTATAATTCAGTTTTAAATGACAATTTTTCCTTTAGAAATGTCATTTTGCTGTGGTACTGTTCTAAACACCGGAAAAATGTGCCACTTTACAGGCATACCATAGACACCCCCCAGGCACGATATTTAACCGATTGCTGACCAGCGCACTCCGATGTACGTCGGGAGAGTGGCGCTGGTAGGCAAAAGGGCGTACAGGTACGTCCCCTTTAAGAAGCGGTGTCGCGGATGCGTGCCTGCCGCGGTCTCCGTGACCATGACCGAGGGTCCCGCAGACTCGGTGTCTGCCGGGTGCCTGCGATAGTGTCACGAAGAGGAAGAACGGGGAGATGCTTTTGTAAACAAAGCATTTCCCCATTTTGCCTAGTGACAGGACAGAGATCTCAGCTCTCTGTCATCGAGAGTAGTGATCACTGTCCTGTGTGTTAAAGCCCAGCCCCCTAACAGATAGCATCACTCCCTAGGACACACTTAAACCCTTCACTGCCCCCTAGTGGTTAACCCCTTCATTGCCAGTGTCATTTACACAGTAATCAATGCATTTTTATAGCATCGATCGCTGTATAAATGACAATGGTCCCAAAATAGTGTAAAAAATGTCCAATGTGTCCGCCATAACGTTGCAGTCCCGATAAAAATCGCAGATCACCTCCGTTACTAATAAAAAAAGAATCAAAAATAAAAATGCCATAAAACTATCCCCTATTTTGTAGACGCTATAAATTTTGCGCAAACCAATCAATATACGCTTATTGCGATTTTTTTTTTACCAAAAATATGTAGAAGAATACATATTGGCCTAAACTAAGGAAAAAATAGTTTTTTTAATATATTTTTGGGGGATATTTATAGCAAAAAGTAAAAAATATTGAGTTTTTTTCAAAATTGTCGCTCTTTTTTTGTTTATAGCACAAAAAAAAAAAACTGCAGAGGCGATCAAATACCACCAAAAGAAAGCTCTATTTGTGGGAAAAAAAGGACATTAATTTTGTTTGGGTACAACGTCGCATGACCGCGCAATTGTCAGTTAAAGCAATGCAGTGCCGTATCGCAAAAAGTGCTCTGGTCAGCCTCCGGGGCTGAAGTGGTTAAAGGAATATTTCACTTTTATTGTTTCACTTTAAGCATTAAAAAATCACTGCTCCCGAAAAAACGGACGTTTTTAAAAAAAATTTGCATTGATACATGTCCCCTGGGGCAGGACCCGGGTCCCCAAACACTTTTTATGACAATAACTTGCATATAAGCCTTTAAAATCAGCACTTTTGATTT
Organism: Lithobates clamitans; assembly: GCA_037952925.1. NCBI lineage: Eukaryota > Metazoa > Chordata > Amphibia > Anura > Ranidae > Lithobates > Lithobates clamitans. The sequence goes on along the minus strand of JBBGZY010000323.1, from coordinate 8,009,321 downwards.
TTCATGTTAGTGTGTCCCATAGACTTTAACAGTGTTCCAACGGCTTTCGAATTTGCCGTGAACACCGCATATTGTTCGCTGTTCGGCGAAAACTTACATTTGACTCGAACATTGGGCTCATCCCTAATTATTATATATATTTCCACTAATTGTGGACCATCACATCTATCTTTAAATGGTTCTGAATGCTACTATGTGTTTTTGGAAAAGTTCCCCCAGAGGGGTTTTTTAGCAGCGAAGTAAATAAATAGTAGATGTAATAGGAAAAATATGTTCTTTTTTTAAAAATTTATAGCATACAGTGCTTCCACCAAAGTTAAAATATGAGCTCTAAAGAGGGCATGCCCTAAAGTGCAGAGAATGCAAACACAAATTTGTATATAATATTATATGACAACATGTCTACTGTAAGACAAAGTCTGATGTGTTTCGACCAATTTTGTTGGGGTCTTCTTCAGAGGATAGGTTTGCTGCAAATAGACTACATTTAGCACATCAGGTTGAAAGATGCATGAAAGGCTACATGTACACAAAGTGGCCATTTCACATACTTACCAATAAATGCGGTGGGGACCCCCCAACCAAGATTTCCTTAAGAGCTATCAGTTGATCCTGTGTTATTCAAGGTCAGATAAAACCTCAGGAGGAGACGACAATTCACTAAGTACCGCTTACAAGGAGTCACATGTTTATATACCCCCCAGGGCACACCAGGCCAGGTGGGGTCGACACCTGCGGCAGAGTTCCAGAGCATAAATTCATAGAATGTATAGATTTAAAGAATTTTAAACTTGATGCGTTGCATGGTCTGAAAGAAATAAACCCCCCAGGGGAGAGTTGTAAATATTAGATGTGTATTACTAAGATAATTAGTGCAAAAATTATGATATTATAAGAGGACATGAGGAACACGAGAGCATGATGTGAGTGAATAAGTGAAGGGAATGAAGAGTGAAAATTAAAGAGTGAAATGGATGAAAGAGGGAGTGAATGAAAGTGAGAATATAATGAAAAAGGCAAGGAGAAAGAAAAAGGAAAAAAGTGCGTGTGGATGCACGGCAATATAATGACATGTGTGAGGAAGTGTGGGGGAAAAGTGCAATGGTGTGAGAAATGAGCGATGAGCAGAATGGGTAGGAAAAGTGAAAACCAACATATCAAAATGCAATAGTTTTAGCATGAAGTGTGAAAAAGTAAAGAGGAAAAAGAAAGGAAAGGGTGGAAGGAAAGGGGCAGGTGCATGGAAATGCAAAATTAGGTTACATGAGAACATATGAAAAAGGGGAAAGGAGTGAGGAAAAATAAATGAAGTGTGCGTGGATGGTGTGATGCGTGGGGAATAGGAAAAATATATATGAGACAACAAAAAAGGGAAGGGAAAGAGAACAAAAAACCAAAAAAAATAAAATGATACTGAAGTTATAGCAAAACTGGAGAGAAAGGGAAAGTAAAAAAACAGAGAAGTGTGTGCATACTAAAGTTGTAACAAAATGATAGTGAAGTGATGACAAAAGCAGGGGTGGGGAAGAGAAAAGTGGAGAGCAGAAAATGTATACATACTACAGGTGTATATATTAGACAATTCAGACCACTGAATTAGTACCTTGCTTAGTTCAATGATGATGTTAGCATCACTGAAATGGCTGTATTGTCAAAAGACTGTCATGCAGAAAGTAGGTGGCCCAAATGCCTGATAATGAAAATCGCTGGTTAGGATGTGAGATTTAGACATAGCCTAGCGAAACATGGCAAAAGGCCAACAAGAATAAATGGATAAATATTACTTACTCCTGTGGGGGAAAATGGAGACGTCTGACCGTCATGGAGGAATGTGGAGCGATCATCTCAAGATCAGCCCACCTCCACAAGTTAATAAAGTATCCCTAATTGGATGTGCTCATGGAAAACACGCCACAGGTGTGATGACCACTGGCCACGTACCTGACCAGCCGAGGGTGGTGGGGGCAGCCATGGAGGCATGCCTCATGTAGCTCCCTTGGCGTTCCAGATGGCAAAAGTCCCCACCGCTGTCATCACCACCGCTGTAATCACGTGACACCGTGCGCACTCGCGAAATGCCACACGAATGCGCACAGTGTGAGACGTCCAGAAGTGGTCAGGCGGCCACCTAGCGAAACCTAGCTGAATGCTACTATGTTTTTAAACCTAAATGTCTTTTAATATATATTTTATATCATGTATCAATGTTTTTATTTTATTTTACCTGTTGGAGTTGTACCCGAAAAGTCCATGAACTGTGGTTTAGGTATATATACTTTTTATGATAAAAAAATAAAATTATATTATGTCATCAAATTGTCACAACATGTACTCCACTGTAAAGAAATCCAGTATGACATTGTATGATCAAGCCAGGCAAAAAAGGAACTAAATATCATATATCTTATGACATAGAACAGAGATGTAAATCATGACCCCAATTATCCAGAAGGGTAAGCCCCTGGTTTCGCTTACCCTTTCTTGGGCTGAGTCGTCCATCGAGATACAGGCTCTAATCCACTCTGGGACTGCAGGCCTGTTCATTGGTGCTGCCTTTGTATCAAAGCCCTCGATTCCGCTGCAGCTGCGTGACACTCCACTTGCCATTGAGGCTCTTGACGGGAGACCTCTACAGCCTGCCCTTGTGACTCATGAGACTGTTCCGTTGTCCATGGCCGTAGGGGCTCTTCATCATGAGATAATCCAATTCCAAGTTATTTCCTCACCTAAGTTTCCACTGGTTATTGGTTATCCTTGGTTAAAGAGGCACAGCCCCTCTTTTGATTGGCTCCGTGCTGAGGTTCTCTCCTGGTCGCCACAATGCAGTAAGACATGCTTCCAGAAGGTAGCCAAGGTCCTGTACACCTCTTCACTCTCCTCCCTGCCGGAGGAGTACGCGTTTTTAGCGATGGCTTTGACAAAGGTCAAGCTGGTAGTTTGCCTCCACACCAGTCGTATGATTGCGCAATTATCCTTCAACCTGGTGCCATACACCCTCATGGCCGGATTTACCCATTGTCGGTCTTGGAGGATAAGGCCATGGAGGTGTATGTTGCAGACGCACTTTCTCGAGGTTTCATCCGCAAATCCTTGTCTCCTGCTGGTGCTGGTTTCTTCTTTGTGAAGAAGAAGAGTGGTGAACTGAGACCTTGTATTGACTATAGGGTTCTCAATCGTTTCATCATTAAGAATGCCTATCTGAGTCCGTTGATTATGGGGTTATTTGACCGCCTCAAGGGGGCAACGGTTTTCACAAAGCTTGATTTGAGAGGGGCATACAATCTCGCCAGGATTAAGGAGGGCAACGAGTGGCAAACTGCATATAATACTAGAACAGGCCATTATGAGTACCTCATAATGCTTTTTGGCCTTTGTAACACCCTGGAAGTTTTCCAGGAACCTATTAACGATGTCCTCCGATATTTGTTGCAGTTATGTGTGGTGGTTTATCGCGACAATATCCTCATATTTTACAAGTCCCTGGAGAGCCACCACACAGATGTCTGTTGTGTTCTTCAGAAACTAATAGAGAACAATCTCTATTGTATATTGGAGAAGTGCACATTCCATCGTGAACAGGTTAAATTCCTGGGCTATGTCATTTCCATTGCTGGTTTTTTGATGGACCCAGAGAAACTTTCAGCAGTCCTACAGTGGCCCTGACCCATGGGTTTACGTCCCCTGCAGCGTTTTCTTGGCTTTGCCAACTATTATCGGAAGTTTATTCGTAACTTCTGGTCTCTGGTCAAGCCCCTGACTGATATGACCAGAAAGGATGGTAACCCACAGAGTTGGTCTGCGGAGTCCATTAAGGCCTTTGAGAGTCTCAAGGCTGCCTTTGTTTCTGCTCCTGTGCTGGCACATCCTGATCCTACATTACCTTTTATCCTTGAGGTTGATGCTTCTGAGACTGGAGTTGGCGTCCTTCTGTCTCAACGTCCTACCTCTAAAGAGCGCTATTGTCACGTACCTGGTAGGTTGTGAGCCTGAAGTGCAGGAAAAGACCTCCCTTACAGCTCCCACTCCTGTTCCCCTGGAATGGAGACAGAGGGCCAGGAGTGAAGAGTGGTATGGGTGCCTGGCAGGATCAACAGTTGCTGAAAGTCCAGTAGTGGTGGCACCCTCTGGAGTCAGTAGCCTGAGGAGTAGACTGAGGACAGAGACTGGAATGCAGGACTGGAACCAGGTACAACAGCAGGTAATAGCAGACTGGAAGCTGGAATGGAACAACAGCAGAAGATAGCCTGGAACACTGGACTGGAACCAGGAACAACAGCAGGTAATAGACTGGAACGCTGGACTGGAACACAGCAGAAGATATCCTGGAACGCTGGACTGGAACACAGCGGAAGGTAGCCTGGAACGCTGGACTGGAACCAGGAACAACAGCAGGTAATAGACTGGAACGCTGGACTGGAACACAGCAGAAGATAGCCTGGAACGCTGGACTGGAACACAGCGGAAGGTAGCCTGGAACGCTGGACTGGAACCAGGAACAACAGCAAGTAATAGCAGACTGGAAGCTGGACTGGAACCAGGAACAACAGCAGGTAATAGCAGACTGGAAGCTGATGAACACAGCGGAGGGTCAACAAGCCGGTGGTCAGTAACGTTCGGACAGCAGAGGTACCAGGGGTAATGCAGAGGAATGGTCAGGCAAGCCAAGAGAGTCTGGTGCAGGCAGATAGCAGGATCGTCAAACAGGAAGCCGGGTCAGATAACAGGAAACACAGATCAGATCGGGTAACACTCACAGAACGCTGTAGAGCAGACAGCGGGGATGGAGTGTGACAGGCAGGTTTAAATAGCCCGCCTGACACCAGCGGGAGTGCGCGCGCGCGTGCCCGTGCGTGACCGCACCCGTGAACGCGCGCGCATGCGCAATGGGACCCGTGGCCGGGTTCCCGTGCGCCTGGGACGCCGGTTACTGGCAGGATCTTCGTGACAGCTATGCATCCTTGTGGCTACTTTTCCAAGAAATTGTCACCTGAGGAGTGCGATTACGAGATTGGTGACAGAGAGCTGTAAGCGATCATGTTAGCCCTGAAAGAATGGAGACATCTCCTCCAAGGTACCACTGTGCCCGTTCTCATTCTTACTGACCATTAAAATCTCACATTCTTGTCTGAGGCTAAACGCCTCTCTCCCAGAGGGGCATGATGGGCTCTTTTCTTGTCTAGTTTCAATTACATTGTCTCATTTTTTCCTGGTACTAAGAATGTAAGGGCTGACAATTTGTCACAGCAATTTTCCTCCACTTCTAAGATGGAGTCGGTTCCGGTTCCTGTGATTACTCCTGATCGTATTCTGGCTACGGTTCGCACCAGTCTCACTTATCTTTTGGGTGACAAAATTTTTGCTGCTCAGGTCCATGCTCCTCCTAAGAAACCTTATGACCGATGCTTTGTCCCAGAGAGTCTCCGTACTGCCGTGCTCCAGACTTACCATTCTCCCAAGGCTGCTGGCCACCCTGGGAAGAATCAACTCTTTTGGGCCATTTCCCAACAATTCCAGTGGCCCGGTCTACGTGCTGATCTAACCCCCTTCGTAGCTGCCTGTTCCGTGTGTGCTCAGAGTAAGACTCCATGACACCTTCCAGTGGGCCTCCTACAACCCATACCCAATGGAGAGAAGCCCTGGATGCCCCTGTCCATGGATTCCATTGTGGAGTTACCCAACACCCAGGGCAACACAGTTATCCTTATGGTGGTTGACCAGTTATTGAAAATGTCCTATTATATTCAACTTAAGAAGTTGCCCACTTCTAAGGAACTGGCTTCCATTTTTGCTCAAGAGATCTTTCGCTTACATGGGCTACCCAAGGTGATTGTCTCGGGCAGGGGTAGTTAGTTTGTGTCCCAGGCCTTTTGTGCACAGTTGGGAATTCAGCTTGCTTTCTCCTCTGCATATCACCCGCAGTCTAATGGGGCAGCAGAACGAGCCAATCAGGAGCAATTCCTATGTTGCTATATTTCTGACCATCATAACAACTGGCCAGACCTCTTACCATGGGTGGAGTTTGCTCACAATAGTGCCTTGAATTCTGCTTCTTGATTGTCCCCATTTATGGTGAACTATGGTTTCCAACCTTCCATGTTGCCTGACTAGTTTGTTCTGCAGAGTATTCCTGCGTTAGAGGAGCATCTTCGCAGTCTTCGTTCCACTTGGGTACAAGTCCAGGAGGCTTTGCTTATGCTAAGTACAGACTACATGCTGACTGCAGACGCTTGCCTGTGCCTTCCTACCAGGTTGGGGACAGGGTCTGGTTGTCATCTCACAACCTCCAACTTCGTGTTTCCTCTCTGAAGTTCACACCTCGGTTTATTGGGCCTTTCCATATACTTTGCAGGATTAACCCTGTGGTTTACGCATTAGACCTTCCTTCTAATATGTGTATCTCGAATGTATTTCATGTCTCCTTATTAAAACCTTTGGTCTGCAACCGCTTTACAACTTTGGTGCCTCGTCCTCACCCTGAACAGATTGAGAACCATGAGGAGTATGAAGTACAGTCCGTTGTTGACTCCCGTAGGTTCTGTTGGCGCATACAGTACCTGGTGCATTGGAAAGGGTACGGTCCAGAGGAATGGGTCTCATCCTCAGATGTACATGCCCCTGTCCTCCTCCGTGATTTCCATAGAAGTTTTCCCCTGAAGTCTGGTGGTCCTCTGAGGGGGAGGGGTCATTGAGGAGGGGGTGCTGTCAGGGCTGGGCTCAGCCCTTCCTTCTCAAAGCTGGCCGCTCAGCTGTCGGCTAATTGCCAGCTCCTTTCTCTCCACAGTGACTTACCTGTTGATGATATCCTGCTCGTCATGTCCTGCCTACTTAAGCCGTCCAGCCCAGATGATCTCTGCCTTCACCTTGGTCACATCTTTAGAGACGCTCTCCTGTGTTCCTGTTAAAGACTTGCTTGGCTGACATTTCTTCTGGTTCCAGATCCTGCTTGCTGTTCTACTACACTCATCTCTGGCTCCCTGACCTTTTGGCTTGTTTGATTTTCTGTTCCAGTTTCTGAACTCTGGCTATGTTTTGACTACGTTTACTCTGTTTACCTTTTCATTATTATTAATAAACAAGTGTGATTTAACTATAACTCTGTCTCAGTCTGATTCATGGTCTCTGACACTGGTCCCTGCAGCGGGTGGTATGACTGATCACCTGCTTCCTGCAGTGGGTAGTGTGGCTGAGCAGCTGGTCGCTGCAGTGGGTGGCATGGGTAAGCAGCCGGTCTCTGCAGTGGGTGGTGTGGCTGAGCACCTGGTCAGTTTTAATTATGAAGACATTGCTCAGTACGGTACATTTGTTGTGTTCATAGACTAAAAAAGAATGCAGGGAGGGCACTGATTGCTGAGGGACTGGAAGGGACTTGGAGTGAGGTAATCTGGAGTTCTGTCAAAACCTTCAACGTGTTTAAAGCTCCAACCCTATCATAGGTGGGTGTATTGCGCATGCACCGAGTACACTGTAGGTTTCCAGTGCGTGGGGCAACACGTAATGACCTTGTGTGGGCGTGCCTCCGCACACTGGGACTGGTCGTCTGATGCAAAGCATCCTGGGGGCTTCCTCCACCCGGGCCAGGCCCCCATCCCTTGCTTTTTGATGATCACCATGCGTGCTGCTCGGGCCCGGTCCCAACAAGATGACCGCTGCAACCGCGGATTAGTCTGACCCCCTGTGTGTAACAGCAGAGGATGCCGGATGCATCCCTTCCACGACGGACGCGGTATGTAACACGGCGGCCACGACGGGGGGGGTAGTATTCGCTCCAAGTTATTTCCTCACCTAAGTTTTTCGCTGGTTATTGGTTATCCTTGGTTAAAGAGGCACAACCCCTCTTTTGATTGGCTCCATGCTGAGGTTCTCTCCTGGTCACCACAATGCAGTAAGAGATGCTTCCAGAAGGTAGCCAAGGTCCTGTGCACCTCTTCACTGTCCTCCCTGCCAGGGGAGTACCACGATTTTAGCGATCTCTTTGACAAAAGTCAAGCCGGTAGTTTGCCTCCATACCGGTCGTATGATTGCACAATTGACCTTCAACCTGGTGCCATACCCCCTCATGGCCCGGTTTACCCTTTGTTGGTCTTGGAGGATAAGGCCATGGAAGAGTATATTGCACTTTCTCGAGGTTTCATCCGTAAATTCTCGTCTCCTGCTGGAGCTGGTTTCTTCTTTTTGAAGAAGAAGAGTGGTGAACTGAGACCTTGTATTGATTATAGGGGTCTCAATAGTTTCATGATTAAGAATGCCTATCAGATTCCATTGATGACGAAGTTATTTGACCGCCTCAAGTGAGCAACGGTTTTCGCAAAGCTTGTTTTGAGAGGGGCATACAATCTCGTGAGGATTAAGGAGGGCGACAAGGGCAAAACTGCGTTTAATACCAGAACAGGCCATTATGAGTACCTCGTAATGCCTTTTGGCCTTTGCAACGCCCCGGCAGTTTTCCAGGAACCTTTTAACGATGTCCTCCGAGATTTGTTGCAGTTATGTGTGGTGGTTTATCTCGACAATATCCTCATATTTTCCAAGTCCCTGGGGAGCCACCACACATATGTCTGTCATGTGCTTCAGAAATTAAGAGAGAACAATCTCTATTGTAAATTGATCGCTGCAGTCGCAGATTAGTCTGACTCCCTGTGAGTAACAGCAGATGACACCAGATGTATCCCTTCTATGGCTAACATGCCGGCTGCGACGGGGGGGAAGGTAGTATTAGCTCCATAAGACGCAGGGACATTTCCCCCATTTTTTGAGGGGACGAGTGCGTCTTATGGTGCAAAAAATACGGTACCTTAAAATGAAGCCCTCCAACTGGCACAGCTGCAGGGGCTTTAATCTTCACCAGGTCTTCCTTGCGGGTTTGGAGACCCCAGGCTTCTGATCAGCTTAACCGCGATAATGTCACTTGCGCACAAGAGTCTCGGCCGCGGCACACATACCCATGGTATTTCTTCAGAGCGCATGACGTCACTTCCTGTTGCTTGCAAGAATATCTCCTAAACGGTGTAAGTTTAGGAGATATTCATTTTACCTACAGGTAAGCTTTATTATAGGGTTTACTACCACTTTAAAAAGAAAACTAACACAAGTCTATGTACAGGTAAGCTTTATTATAGGGTTTACTACCACTTTAAAAAGAAAATTAACACAAGTCTATGCATGTGTGGCTCATGCCATGACCTAATTGAGATCAAATAGGAGACATCAACGCTGACATCAGCGCTATAAGGTCATTATGAAGCCATTTTGACCATACTTTGTCAAATTTCTTGGGGCATATTCATTGCTTTTCATTAGTGATAGGTGAATGTGCTCGGGTTTGATTTGCGAGGGTTATGGCAAACCTGAATTTAGAGGCGAATACCACTGAAGACTGTTGGGAAGGGGGACGGGGAAGGTGAATTTTGTTGTTGGTTTACATACAGCAACAACATAATTTATTCATTTCAGATTTAAAAAATGCTTTTTCATCAAACTGCAATAGACCCGCTTTGATTGGCAGATAGAAATTGGGGAGTAGTTCACTGTGGCTGTCCCTGTTTTTGCTTATTCAAACCTATCATGCCATTAGCCAATTACTAATCTCTCATTAGGAATTAAAAGACTACAGATGATATAGAAGTGTAAAATTGGCCAGCAGCAGGACATTTTTAATAAGAGCATTGGCTAAAATGTACTAGAGATCGACTGGTGTTTTGCTACAAGAATTAACAGACTGCAGATGACACAGCATTGTAACATTGGCCTAGAAACAAAGCACAGGCTGCAGCTTTACTACAAGAATTAAGATACTACAGAGGATAGAGTAGTGTAAAACTGTTCAACAGCAACCCGTTCTTGCGCTTAGTTTTCTTTTTCTTTCAAACGGTGCATCAGCATGCTGTGAACAAATGGAATTCCAAGAACAAATGATCACTAACAATACTCCACTTTGAGCACCCCAAACATAAATTAAAATAAAAAAAACCCACAAAATAAATTATAACTCCAAAATATCACCCTGAAACAAAAGCCCAATTTAATCCAAAATATAGGCCCTAGCAACATCATTAAAAAAACAATATATACCAAAACAAAGTCAAAGGCCTTACAGTGCATTATGGTTAAATTCACTTAAGCCATGAATCTCAAGCCTGCATGATTCCCCTGGAACTCTTGGTAGTGGCAAACCTGAACTATTGAACTACAAAAAAGCTAACTTAACGTTCATTGTGGCCATACTTCATAAGTCTTGTATTGAAGAGGAAGCCTGGGGTAATATATATACAGTATGTTACAAACTATAAAAATAGTTTTCTTCAAAACTCATTTTCTGTATGATAAAATCATATCAACCAAATCATTTGCATTATTGACCTATACAACAATATAATTGTGTGCTCCCGGAAATCAAGTCTAAGCTTGGTCTATTTAAGATAGATTTACCAAGGTCATTGTCTCTTCACGATGCTAACCCTAGGAGGTGAGGTCCGTATAGATTTGTTGGTAAAATATTTTATTCTTAAAGACTTTGGCAGCTATTAAAAATGTTGGTAAAGCACTTGCCTTGGTGGGCTTTTGTTGGACTCTAAACTTAAAATTCATAAAAAAACTAGGTTGACGTTGAACAATTGTCCAAGTTCCTAGGTAGCTAGTGAAATTTTGCAAAATGACAACCTTAGCACTGTAAATGATGCTCCCTTTGAACAGGGATTGCTTCTGTAAAAGTACCTCTTCTTGGCAATTGTAACATAAAATCAGATGGATCTCACATACTAATCTGCATGGTTACAAAACGACGGGAAAACTGCTCTAGTGCCTATTTCCAGTATGACCAAACTTGTATGTATCCAGGTGCTGAGCTACTGCGATATCCCACTGTAGCGCTACCCCTGCAGGAGCCGCTGGTGAATAAAGGATCCCCCATCCACAGACAGGCACATAGTATTTTCCACAGCACTCTGTAGTCAGAAAACAGTCCTTGCAGCTTTGTTTTTGTATTTTTATTAGGTGCATTGAACTTGGATGGGGATAGGGCTATTATGGGATGCCCACTTGAATTCAGCAGAACTTTCCAGGGACAACTTCTTCTGTACAGACTATTTACACTCCTTGGCTTCCACCAGCACAGTCAGATTAGTAGCAAATGCTCTTTTGGTAGTGTAGCAAAGTCTTAGTGCCCAGCTGTCCTTCTGTGGCTACTGATCCCAGCACCACCTCTTTATGCACCGCCAGCCGACCTGACTGCAGTTGTCCCTTTGTGCAGCCCTCTTGGCTAAACTTCCACAGTCCTCCCAGACTGACTCTGCATCCATCTCAGACTGCTCTCACCCAGTCCTCTTAGGCTGCCCCTCAGTCCTCCCCGACTTGAACACTTACCAGCCCACCTGGCTGTCTTCTTCTTGGAGATCTCCCGGATGTGCGCTCTGGTTCCTGCTGTCATCACACCTGCTCCTGTGCCACTGGGCAGGATACCTTGTGGATTATAGAAGATTCCTCCTGCACCTGAGCTCCCAGACCCGAGGTTAATCCCCCCAAGACTAGGGGGTTACCCTCAAGGGTCCACGACAGCCTGCTAGCACCCCATCTCCAATCTTTCACAAACTCCCCTACTAACCGGGGCTGACCCAGAGTACCCAAGTGGGGGTTTGCCCCCTGCCAACCCATCTGTTGGGGATTGGTCAGGGCCCCCATGAATACTCCTAACCTCCACTTCTATTCTTCTAGAATCTATTTAATAAATACCTTAGTCAGTTCTGTGTATACAGTACAAAGGAGCATGGAGGAGCTCATGGCCATAATGGGGATGGTATTGACACAGCCCCAAATGATCCACAATCACTCAAAAGTGATATGGTCCAGAAATATTTAGACAGAATAAAGGTGAATAAAGCGTAAGAAAGAAAATGAGAGCGGCCTAGTGCATTATCCTTGAGAAAAATGTATTGAAAACAAGATTAAAATCTACTCACATCTGCTCACAAAGGTAGAAAGAAATTATCGCACTGTATACAGTCACAAGGCGATTAATCCGCTGGTAGCAGTTTCCATGTCCTAGGAAGAAAAGGTGAATAAAACACTTGGACCACATGGCATACACCCACAGATCCCAAAAGAATTGAGCTCTGTCATTTCAAAGCCATTGTTTCTAATTTTTAAGGACACTTTAATGACTGGAATAGTACCACTCGATTGGCATAAGGCCAGTTTGGTGCCTATATTTAAAAAGGGATCAAAGTCTTTACCAAGTAACTATAGACCTGTGTAGTGCTACCCCTGCAAGAGCCACTGGTGAATATGCATCTCCCACCCTGCACAGCCAGGCACATGAATTTTCCATTCACTCTAGAGTCAAGAAGCAGTCCTTGCAGCTTTGTTTTGTTTTTTTATTTAGGGCAATTAAACTTGGATGGGGAAGGGTTTTTATGCCTATTTGATCAGTAGAAACTCTTCAGGGACACAAACTATATACATCCAGTATATACATACTCCTCTTCTTCTACCTTCAGCACAAGTGTGCTTGTAGAACTACAACTCCCAGGACCAGCTAGCACTGATTGTTGATCCAACACACTTCTCAGTTAGTTTCAAGCGAATGCCCTTTGCAGGCAGGGACAGTAGGCCCCTTTTGGTGTAGTAGCAAAAATAGAGGTCTTTGGTGCTAGCTGTCCTAATTCCTGTGGCTACTGCTTCCAGTACCACCTCTTCAGGCACTGCCAGCCCACCTGGCTGTAGCTGCCTCTTTCACTAGCCCTCCTGGCTACTTCCCCACAGTCCTCCCAGACTGACTGTGCATCTATCCTAGACTGCTTGCACCTAGTCCATTCAGGCATGCCTCTTAGTCCTCTGACTGCAACACTCATCAGCCCTCTTGGCTATATTCCTCCCTGGAGATTTGCTGGGCAGTGCCTCCTGCTGTCCTCTCTTTGCTCCCCCTGCCTCCTGGTCAGGATCCCTGCACCTGAGCCCAGGCCTGAGTTCACCCCCAGCCTGGGGAGCTACTCTCAAAGGCCTCCAACAGCCTAACACTCCATCTTCATCTTCCACCTGAACTCCACACTGCCCCAGCTGGACTGACTGAGTATATTAGGGGGGCTGCCCCATGCCAACCTTTCTGTTGGGGATTGGTCAGGGCCCCTCAGAACACTCCAGCTAGCTCCTCCTGGACCCCTCCCAATTGCTTCTGGAATTTTCTACATTTCCAGCTAGCAGGGGGAGTCACCAGAGAAGCTGCTGATGAGTTATCCAGCCTACCTGAGTCACTCAAACCCTGACCCCGAAAAATACACAGGGTGCTACACCTGTTAGTTTACCTTTTATAGTTGGGAAGATACTGAACAGTTTAATAATAGACCACATAGATGAGTTCTTGCTGGAAAAAAAGTATTTTAGAGTGGATGTAAATCCAAATCATGAAATTTGAGCTGGGCACATATATCTGCAGTGTTTTCTTATCTCTCTTCAAAACCCTAAGTCCCGTGCCTTTTTTATGCTCCGTTCTTCTGTTATCAGCATGATAACTTCTGAAAAGTTCTATGTCAACGGTGATAAAACCAGCCTGAACATTGTGTCAGGGTGGGTGCTATAAACAGATTAGAAGAGAGCTGGTCTATTCACAGCACAGCTCTGCAAGTCTCTGCCTATGTTGAGGGGGGGGAGTGTGCCTTTCCTCCAATCAGCTGTCTCACAGTGTATGACAAGAATTCACACCCACAGGTGAATCAGGAAGAGAAAGTTCTAACAGGACGTGCACTTTCTAAACAGTATATAGCCTTATAGGGCGTACACACGGTCGGACTTTGTTCGGACATTCCGACAACAAAATGCTAGGATTTTTTCCGACGGATGTTGGCTCAAACTTTTTTTGTCTACACACGATCGCACAAAGTTGTCGGAATTTCCTATCGCCAACCACGCGGTCACGTACACCACGTACGACGAGACTAGAAAAGGCCGGTTCAGAACAAAGCGCGGCACCCATTGGGCTCCTTTTGCTAATCGCGTGTTAGTAAAAGTTTGGTGAGAGACGATTCGCGCTTTTTCAGACTCGTGGCTTTCAGATCATTTTCTGCCGTTCAGTTTGTGCTTGTGGGTTTGTATCTGCTCTTCAGTGCGTGCAAGCAAGTTCCGCGTGACTTTAGGCCTTGCTGTTCTTCAGTGCGTTCTGTTACTTCGTTCTGAGCAGCCGACCATTTTCTAGCCATGTTTCGTATGCGTACTCCTCGTAGAGTTCGTGCTGTGTGGGGGCTTGGTGTTGGGGTCCTGACCTTGACACAAGTCCAGTCCATGAACAGGGTGGGGAGGAGTTCATGGACCAAGAATTGGTTGCTTCAGCATGACCAGTTCTCTCATATGCCTTTGCTCCGTGAGATCCGTGAGAATAATCCTGATGATTTCAGGAACTTTCTCAGGATGACGGACCCCGTGTTTCACCATTTGTTGGCTTCGCTGACCCCCTATATCAGCAGGCAGGATACCTGCATGAGGCAAGCCATCACTCCGGAGCAGAGGTTGGTCGCTACCCTGCGGTATTTTGCCACAGGGAAAAGTCTGCAGGACTTGAAGTTCTCGACAGGCATCTCCCCCCAGGCTCTGGGGATCATTATCCCAGAGACCTGTTCTGCCATCATACAGGTCCTACAGAAGGAGTATATGAAGGTAAGATTTTTATCCTTTTATATCACATTTTATTGTATAGAATGTTTGCTAATATATTGTATTTCTTTCCTCATTCCCTAATTACCATGCTTGTAATATGCTGTGAATGTCCCCTTTGTCCTCATGCATGCTGGATTTTTATGTAATTATTATTTTATGTCCTTCGTACATATTTGCCCTTCACTAACCTCCCCAGCATGGTGTCTCCTGTCCTATATTCACCTCATGTAGTCACTTTTGTATTTTATCAGCTCCATAGTAGTGCTTTACCCCAAACACCCCCTAAAATGTTTGGAAATGTTATTTTTGATTTAAATTCAGGCAGAGTGCCAGAGGTTTTTTTTTGTGGTGTCCCCAAATAATTTTTAGTAACTCTCCCTCCCCCAACTGCTAAGTCAGCTGATCCCAATTCTCTATCCTCAATCATCTATCTGCTGACTTTGCCAAACCCATACACACTATACCCATCTCTTTACTGGTCAGATGTATGGATGAATTCCCCAAAGCATGTAGTGCAAGGGCCTGCCTGTATACTTTCCAATGGTACTGTTTAAAGTTTTTGTATCCTATTATTATCTTGACAGGTAATTGCAGAATGTCCAAATGTCCTCAAATGTGTACAGTGTGTATTTATATCTTTGTATTATGACACTTCTTACCTGTCCAGTGGTCTGCCAATAGTGTAATTAAGGAGGGGCTGGCCAAAGTAATACCTATTATTTAGGCATTCATCTCTCAATGAAGTGAAGAGGGTTACCTGTCCAAGATTTACACACACCCCCTATAATGTTAGAAATGGCCCATGAGAGGGGGGGAGGGGGAATATGATAGGTGTACCTTATACTTTGGCCTTGTTAAATTCCCCTTAATAAATGCTATCTGGAGGTTGACCCATAATGTTTGTGTCTAATCTGCTTGCCATGTTTTAGAGTAAAAATAGTAATGTTTATTGTTTTTTCCTCAACAGTTTCCTTCCACGCCACAGGAATGGCAGACTGTGGCCTCCCACTTTGCCGAGCGGTGGGACTTTCCTAACTGCGGAGGGGAAATTGATGGGAAACATGTCCACATCGTCCCACCACCCAACTCGGGGTCGTACTATTATAATTACAAGGGGTTTAATAGTATAGTGATGTTGGCGGTGGTGTCGGCTAATTACGACTTCTTGTATGTGGACGTGGGGAAGAATGGCCGGATGTCCGATGGTGGAGTCATCGCCCAGACGGAGTTCTACAGGCATCTCCAGAATGGCAGCTTGGACTTGCCAGCTCCAGAGGACAATGTGGAAGGACTCCCATTTGTGTTCGTTGCTGATGAAGCGTTTGCGCTGGGGGACCACCTGATGCGGCCATTCCCAATGAGGACCCTCACCCCGGAACAGAGGGTTTTTAATTACCGGCTGGCCAAAGCCCGAAGAGTGGTGGAGAACACATTCGGAATCCTGGCCAGCCGGTTCCGATTATTTCTGATACCCATCCATATGGCGGAGTATAAACTGAACCATATTATACTGGCGTGCTGTGTTCTCCATAACTTTTTAAGGAAACATTCGGCCAACTATGCTGGCTCAGTTGGGCCTGAGGCCGGAATCCTACATCAAACCACACTGACGGCGCTTGAAAGTGGCCGTCCTGGCTTGCCCTCCCTGAGTGCCCGTGATGTCCGGTTACGCTACCTGGAGTTCTTTGCGGGTAGGGGGGCTATCAATATGCCAGACAATATGTGAAGCCTTTTTATAATAAAAAAAAAGAAATTCTTGGTGGACATTTACTGCTTGTGTTTGTTTTAGCTGACCCTGACAGAAATGTGTTGAGTCCAGAAAATGTTGTGATTGTGTAACCTTATACAAAGCACTGTTGGCTGTTATTTCCTAAATGCAAAAACACATTTCACTACAAGTGCACTTGCAACTGCACTGAAACTGCACTTTTTCGTCAAAGAGGATTTGCCCTTAGGAAATAACACCCATTTTTGCTGAAAACAGCAATTACATCACCCCAAAAGTGTTGTATTGTAGTGTTGAGACAATAATCCACACATTCTTGAGTAAGCAACTTTTTTATACCTGCACAATCACATGTGCATTTAGAAAAGGTTTTTAAAACAAACCAATATGTTTGTTGTATAACAATTTTTGCAGTAGCATTATCAAAAATCGAAATGTCCATTTCAGATAAAACAGGCCTGGTTAAAACCAACAAGAAAGACAAAAAACTTGAACTTACAAAGTTCACATTAGGTAAAACCTGAAGGCTATATCAGACATCAGTATTTAGGAACTGGGTTTGATATAGCGTTCAGATGGGGGGAAATCACCCCTGGAAAAGCCAAATTTGGAAGATGCACACAAATTTATGAATGTCAACATGTGCTATCTGCCATCAGGGGGGATCAAGGGACGCGTTTGGAGGGAGCAAGCCCTTCCTCAACGCTACTTTATAATTGAGGAAGGGGTTGCACCCCCAAAATGCATCCATTGATCTCCCGTGATGGCAGATAGCACATGTTGACACACTGTGTGCATCCTCCAAATTTGGCTTTTCAAAACATTGCAAAAAGTTTTAAAAGATTGGACCACAATACAAAAAGTGATTTTGTGGGGTTTTAAATTCGCCCCAAAACATCAATGATGATATTATTTTTTTTTAATAACATCATTGATTTTTTGCTGTATGTTTTGCAGTTCTACATTACACCCCATGATCTCCCTGATCAGGATCTGGGCACTTTCTGATGTGAAACGTTCTGGAGCACGATCACCTAAAAAGAGAGAAACAAAACAAAAACAGGTATCAAAAATCTGCCACCATTCATATCTTTTACCTGAGCCTGTGGTCGCAGACACTCACCTGTTGTGGTGCCAATCTCCACCACATCTTCTTCTTCCTCCTGCTCTTCTTCGTTTGGGGGTATTTCACCTTCTTCCATAGGTGGGGGGTCTGTGGTCTCCTCGGATGAGGGGTGTCCTCCGAGTCTTTTCTCCCCTATGTCAAACAAAAATGGTATAATTAGCACACAGATATTTGATGGCAAAACTAGAAATAGGAAACATTGCTTGGAAGTGGGGTACAATTGTCTATTTTAGCCGAGTTCCAAGATGTATTTTTTTTATTGCCCTTTGTCAAGCTGCAATACTTTACCTGTTTAGTACAAGCTTCACAGATGTAGCCCCCCCTATATTATACACTGGAGCACCTGTGTGGCCCCCTAATAAAAATGTTGTTCTGGTGTCCCACACTAGTGCTCCAGTGTCCAGATGTGAAAACAGCTGCTCAGTGTCCTCTCCTTACACAGAATCTAGTTTGCATTTCATTCTAGTAACAAACCCATCTACACAAACAACTATTTGGCATCCAAGTAGGCCAAAAAAAAAATGTGGGAAAATGCATATGGCCTAAACAATGAGGTTTTAGAGGCCGAAAGAAAAATGTTTGATACGAACGAATAATGGGCCCATGAACATTAAAGTTGCCCTTTTAAACGTTACAATTAATAAAAGCATATGGAGCAGCACAAACGCAATAAAGACAGAAAGAATAGGAACACAGCACAACTACTTACTTTTTTGCAGCACTCTCCGGATCTTTCGGTACTGCTCTGGCTCTCTCAATTTCAGGTCCGACCACCGCTTCCTGAGCTGATCTTTTGATCTTCGTACCCCGAAATTCCGGTGCAGACTCCTGACAACTTTCACCATTATCTTGGCCTTTCGGATATTGGGGTTGGGGTAAGGCCCATACTTTCCGTCATAGTCGGACTTCTTCATGATGTCGACCATCTCCAACATCTCCCCAAAGGACATATTTGTGGCCTTAAAACGTCTCCTTCTGGATCGGGACGTGTCCGGATCCGGGCTTTCCTCCTCCTCGTTGCTATAATTAGCACGCACCTGCTGTGACTCCGCCATGTGCTCTTCCCCCACTGCGCCAAATGAAAAGGGGCGGGGAATAGAATAGAAAGAACGTCAGGGGCGGGCGGAGTTACACGCATGCGCAGTGTGTATAAAGCGTAACACGCGTGCGTATTACGTACGATCTGTGAGCTTAGGAAGGAGCATTGGACGCGCCGATCGTAAAAACGAAGGTAGGAGACAAACTTGTGCCTATACTGCTTCTACATTGAAGCCTATATTGTAACAAGATTAGGAGAGTTTTGTCTGACATTAGGCTTTGTCTTGTGTTGTGTCTTGCAGTGAACATGGATATCTTACTGAAAGACAATGACTTCATGTCAGTATTCATAGATATTTTAAGGGAGCTGCCCTGTCTGTGGGAGATTAAACACCCCCATTTCAAGAACCAAGCAAAGAGGAAGGCAGCACTGGTGCAATTGTGTGAAATTGTGAAGCAGGTGATCACCTTATTAAAGATCTTCATTGGTGGCCTGAGGAGCACATATCTAAGGGAGCGCAAGAAAGTCCTGGATTCACAGAGATCCGGAGCAGCAGATGACATCTATGTCCCCAGGATGTTGTACTACGACAGGCTGCATTTTCTGGCAGGCCAGACTGAACCCAGGCCATCCCTCTCCAGTCTTCCATCCACGCTTCCTTCCCCCCCGGCTGAGGCTTCTGACGCCCAACCTGGGCCTTCCAGGCCACACATGGAGGAGCCCAGTTTGAGCCAGGTATAGCATTCCTCTAAATATTTCTGCTTGTCCAATCAATGATGTTAACTAGATGTTAGTTGGGAGTACTAATTTAGGATTGTGATTGATGATGCAAAACATTACAACCATGTCCCTTTTTTATACACAGGGAAGTCTCAGCCAGGAGGTGGCCGGGCCAAGCCGGCTGGCTGATCTGCAGGTCCCTCCACCCCCCCTGAAAAGAGAAAGTGGCAGTAGGAGGAGTGCCCTAGAGGAGGCTACCGGAGGACTCTTTTGGAGGGCTACAGAGGTCCTGGGAGCACGACAGACCGTGGAGGAGGACATTGCTGCCGTCATTGCATTTAAAATGCAGAGGATGGAGGAGGGCCAACAAGTCTTGTGTGAGGCGCTCATATTGGAGGCTCTTAACAAAGGTATGAGGGGCCAAATGACAGCTCAGACACACCTTTGCGATGGTCCTCCTCCTCCTCCTGCAGGTCCTCCTCCTCATCCTCCCTCTCCTCCAGGTCCTCACAGTCCTCCTCCAGGTCCTACTCCTCCTCCTGCCACATCTCCAACTGCACAGCCACAGCCTGGAAGGAAGCGTGAAAGGAAGATCAGAAAGTGAGGACCCTGGATCCAGTCTGGTCGGCCAAAAAATGCAGCCTCTTGTGGTACCACAGCCTGGGGACACACATGTCATCTGCTGCTTTCCAGATCTCTGCCAATTCTGGACCAGACTGCCCTCTCTTACATAAGGACTCCTCAGGCCACCAATTTTGATGTTCAAGAATTGATGTCTGCCGTGGGGGTCCCAGGCTTCGCCAATTTCTCCTGTTGATCCAGTGTTGCCTTCCTCTTTGTTTGGTTCTGAACCCTTAATAAAGGATTTTTGTTTTGAATTATACTCTCCTATGTGTTTTACTTCAAAAATGATAGTTTGTTTGTGAGGATTCAGGTACATTTCAAATATACAATGTGAAATGAACAAGGGACACCAACAACAAACAATCTCCTGGAGATTAAATAATAAAAGATATCAATGGTGTTGGGGTAACTTCACACACAAAACACACACAAAAATATTCTGGAGTAAAAATAAAAATAACATTGAACAAAGATCAGCCCTGGAAAAAATCCAAACATTAAATTTAAAAAAAAGGCTTAAAATCCCAAAAAAATTAAATAAAAAAAAAACAATTCTGTCAGATGTGACAACTAATAACAATATATTCAGGGAATCCCAATAAAAAAACAAAAATAAAACTTTGTGAGAAGTGTGTGTGAATATGAGCAGCAAAACTACTTCATTGTGCGCTGTATTAAACCATTTTTAACATTGCAGCGTGACGAAAGTGTTGTATCCATTGCGAACGTTAAGTTTACCAGAACGAGCTGTTCCGTCTTGGAATTTCTTCTGAGCATACGTGGCACTTTGTGCGTCGGAACAGGCCACACACGGTCAGAATTGACGCGATCGGATTTTGTTGTCGGAAAATTTTATCTCCTGCTCTCCAACTTTGTGTGTCGGAAAATCCGAAGGAAAATGTCCGATGGAGCCCACACACGGTCGGAATTTCCGACAACACGCTCCGATCGGACATTTTCCATCGGAAAATCCGACCGTGTGTACGGGGCATTAGACTGCAACTATACATGAAAAACGTATGTGAGAGAATTTGTTTCATCCCTGTGTATCATCTGAGGCTGTTCACTTCACTGGGTATATGTGAGGGTTTACATCCACTTTAAGCAAGAGACAGCATGGATTACTGAAAACAGAAGTTGTCAGACAAATCTGATCTCTTTTTATGAGGAAGTAAGTAAAACTTTGGACAGAGGTGTGGCTGTGGACGTGGTATACTTGGATTTTGCAAAAGCGTTTGACATAGTTCCCCACACACGGTTAATGTGTAAGGTTAAGTCTACATGTCTGGAAAAATCAATTTGTAAATTGGTAAAAAACTGGCTAAAAGATCGTATTCAGAGAGTAGTGGTTAATGATTCTTACTCTGAATGGTCTAAGGTTATCAGTGGTGTACCCCAAGGTTCAGTGTTGGGACCCTTACTTTTTAATATATTTATAAATGACATAGGGTCTGTAATTAAAAGTACCTTTTCAATGTTTGCAGATGAAACTGAGCTATGCAGTGGAATAACATTCTTACAAGATGTCTCCAACTTACAAGCCAAACTCAATGCACTGTCTAATTGGGCAACTATGTGGCAAATGAGGTTTAATGTTGATAAATGTTAAGAACATGGGGGCTAAGAATATGCATACATTATACATACTAGGGAGAGTACAACTGGGGGAATCAATGGTGGAGAAGGATCTGGGTGTTTTGGTAGATTATAAGCTTAAAAAGAGTATGCAATGCCAAGCTGCAGTCTGCATGGGGACCCCCATGCCATTTTTTTAATTTTGGTTCGGGGTTCCCCTGTGGGGAAATCCCATGCCGTTTTTATCAATGAACTTTTATGTGTATTGTGGGACCGACAATTCATTATAGCCGCGAGTAGTTTTAAATGACTTTTTTTCCTTTGAAATGTCATTTTGCTGTCAGACTGTTCTAAACACGGGAAACATGTGCCCCTTTACAGGCATACTATAGACTCCCCCTAGGTACGAAATTTAAAGGAATATTACACTTTTATTGTTTCACTTTAAGCATTATTAAAATCACTGCTCCCAAAAAAAGTCAGTTTTTAAAACTTCTTTTTGCATTGATACATGTCCCCTGGGGCAGGACCCAGGTCCCAAAACACTTTTTATGACAATACCATGCATATAAGCCTTTAAAATTAGCACTTTTGATTTCTCCCATAGACTTTTAAAGGGTGTTCCGCAGCTTTCGAATTTGGCGCAAACACCCCAAATTGTTCGATGTTCGGAGAACTGGCGAACAGCCAATGTTCGAGTCGAACTCATGTTCGACTCGAACTCGAAGCTCATCCCTACTGCACAGATTCCACATCCCAAAAAGTCTTAATCAGTGACATCGGCATCAGGGGCTTCATAGTTGATAATCCAGGAATGATTCATTTTTATAAAAGTCAAACAGTCCACGGAGTCTGTGGACAGATGCGTTCTATGATCAGTAACAAAACCTCCTGCAGCATTGAATGCCCATTCTGAAAGCACGCTGGATGCAGGGCAGCCCAACAACTCAGTAGCATACTGGGCAAGTTCTGGCCAGTGGTCTATTCTCATGACCCAGTAAATCAGTGGATCGTCAGCTGGAAAGCTCTCCATCTCTGTTTTGGCCCCAATGGAAATCGTTCACCATGTGTTGCAGATGCTGCTGATGGGATGTGGAAGCTGACAGCCCTGGGCGGCGAGGACTAAAAAAATTCCGAAATGCCTCACTTAGGTGGGCGCCTTCCCCAACGCTCCTTTCTTGACCAACAGAAGACTCAAAACTACGTTTTCCATGACACTGTAACCTACTGGAGTCAGGAAAAATGTTCAATAAAATCCTCCTTAACGTGTCCTCAAGAGATTTTATCTTCTGCACTCTCTGTGGGGATGGGATGAGTTCTGAGACCTTCCCCCTTATAACGGTGGTCAAAGAGGGTTGCCAACCAGTAACCATCCTTCTCCTTTATGCCACGTATTCTTGCGTACTTTCGCAGGCTTTGAAGCATGAGGTTTCTCATGCACCTCAAATTTGCCAAGGCGTGTGAAGTGGAATCCTAGGGGTCACTCAGTACGAAAGCATCTGGAACTTCCTCCTCCCAGTCACGTACTACTCCCAAGGGTCCTGGGGTTAGAAAGCCATCACTTACAGATTGACGCATGTCTTCCTCTTCTTCGAAGCCTATGAAAGTGCCAGAATCCTCCTCCTCATCCTCCTCCCCTCTCTCCTCCTGTGTGTTCTGTGACATAGGAATGATGGTCTCTGGATAAAGTGGGCCTTGAGAGGAAAGGAAGTCCTCCTCTTCCTCCTGCTGCTCTGCCTCCAGTGCCCTGTCCACAATGGCACGCAGAGTCTGCTCCAGCAGGAACACAACAGGGATTGTGTCATTGATGCATGCACTGTCATGACTCACCATCCTTGTGGCCTCCTCATATGGTGACAATACAGTGCATGCATCCTTAATGATCAGCCATTGTCGTGGGGAAAAAAAGCCAAGGCGGCCTGAGCCTGTGGTCATACCGTACTGGCACAGGTACTCGTTGACGGCCCTCTGCTGCATGTATAGCCACTGCAGCATTCCCAAAGTTGAGTTCCACCTGATGGGCATGTCACAAATCAGGCAGTTTACGGGCAGGTGGAATTCCCGCTGAATTTTAGCCAACCGAACACTGCCTGAAATGGCCACAGACTCTTCTGGCCTGCTTTAGTACATCTTGCAACCCTGGGTACGTGCTTAGAAAACACTGCACCACCAAATTGAGGACATGTGCCAGGCATGGCACATGTGTCAGCTTTCCCTGTCTAAGGGTGGACAGGAGGTTTGAGCCATTATCGGATGCCACCATTCCTGGCTCCAGCTGGCGTGTGAACCACCTCTGGGCCTGTCCCTGCAGAGCTGCAAGAATCTCTGATCCGGTGTGGTTCCTGTCCCCTAAACACACCAGCTGAAGCACTGCATGGCACCTTTTAGCCAGACTCTGGGAATAGCCCTTTGAACGCTTAGGGGGTACCTGATGTTCATAGGACAATTCTGCAGAGGAGGGCATGGAGGTGGCGGAGGAGGAGGATAGGTAGAGCTCACAGGTCTGGCATCATCTCCACCAGCTGTATGGAGACATGGGGGCACAACAAGCTGCAGCACCGGGCCCTGTCCTGCATCCTTTCGAGTTGGAAGCACCGTTACCCAGTGTGGTGTGAATGAAATATATTGTCCCTGCCCATGCTTGCTGGACCATGTGTCAGCAGTAAGGTAGATTTTATGGCTGACTGCCTTGCCCAACGATGCCAGAACATTCCCTTCCATGTGATGGTAGAGAGATGGAACGACCACCAGGCTGAAAGGCAGAAGTTGGAGAGTTAACAGTTTTGACAAGCTTGCATTCAGACGCTGGGCATGTGGGTGGCAGGTGAATATGTAATATGTGTGTGTAACAAGCCCCTTGCTTGCTCAATTCCACTCTCCCGACACTCCTCTGCAGCTATAGAATCAGATTGTAGATCGCAACATCTGATGGTTCAGTCATCCGATGCTCCGGGACTAGAACTACAGCTATGTGCCGTTCTAATCCAGTTGTGTAGCTCAGAACAAACACCAGGCAGGCTGTATGTAAGTTCAACCAGGAATCTCTTTTATTGAAAAATACAGGCTCTTTTATACAATAAAAAAAACCTAATTAACATGGGCTAATTAACTAATCCCTTTAGACAGCCTAGATGACTCAGACATGACCTTTAGGCCAGGCTGGCCGTCTTGTAGCTCAGAAAATCCAATCAACATGATCACAATAGCAGAGTTAATTAACACAAACAACAATGGGGATCTAATGACTCTTAGATCCCATACTAGAGACTTATTTACAATACACATTCTAGCAGGCAACAGACAGACAGGTGTCTGGAATTGACACCAGCACCTCCCAACAGTATTTGTCCCAGCATTATGAATCAGCCACTATTTCTAATATGGCAAATCCAGGGACCCCAGAGTCTGTGTGTCCTGGGGGACCAGGACCCGAATCCACAGTGATACCACCTCAAGGGTCCCCAGGCACACAGCTCACAAAGAGCACCGTTCCCCCAAATGCCAGGGCCCACGATCGATCGGCAAGAGGCTAGCATTCAGTCCCCTCCAAAAGTCTCTCTCCCGGCTAGGTCTGTCACATTTCTCTCCTTTCAGCAGGAGACTAACACGGGAGGAGACCCCAGACGGGTTGACTCCGAAGTTAGTCAGTAGTTCCAGTCCTCTAATGCCTGTACCCACACAGTACCCCAAACAAATTGTTCCAAACAAATCATTACTCACCCAGCCAACCTCTGCCTCTCTCAGAGAACATATCTGCCGCTGGGGAGAGGCCTGGACTGGCCCTTCTCCCTGGAGTCCTTTCTGCCGCTGGAGAGAAGACAGGGTGTCTGGGCTCACTCCGTCATGCTGTTGGGGATCTGGGCCGACTGCCCAGCATCCCTGGGGTATACAGGTGGAGACTGAAGTCCCATCCACCTTCACAGGAAATCCATCCTCTGTTAGTTGAGGGCAGAGTCCAGCAGTATTCAGCCCAGTTGCCAGCCCTTCTGCTGGAAACCCCACACCATCTGCTCCGGCTAACTGTTGGGGCAGGAGGCTGGCTTTCTCCACTCCCAAACTGTGTAGCTGCCATTGGGGGCTGCTTCCTTTTCCATTCCCTCATCTGGATATTGGGACGATATGTCTGTGGTACTGTCTCCCAGGTGCACGGATCTTTGCTGGGGAGGAAAGACCACTTCCTTCACCCTGGTGAACTGTTGGGGAGGGACGACGAACACCTCCTCTCCTTTCTCCCCCTGTATCCTAATCTGCTGCTGGGAAGTGACCACCTCCTTCTCACCGCTGCAGGTGTAGGACAGAGATCTTGGACCCTCTGTCCGGTTGCCAGCACTTCAGCTGGGGAAGTTCCTTGTAACTTCACAGATATTTCTGTTGGTGCTGGGCAGAGCACAGTGAAGTTTGGCCCTAATAACAGCTCTTCTTCTGCTGGAGGCTCACCAGGTTGTTCTTCCTCAGCAGAAAAGTCTATCAAATCCCCTGTCTCTGCAACTGGTGTCTGGGGATAAAGGTTCACCATCTCCTCTCTGTGGAACCCAGAAGATGCTATCACTGCTGGGCAGAGGTTAGCAGAGCTCTGCCCTGTTGTCAGCACAGGTTTGGGGACAGCAATCTTCAGATTTTCCACTACCAATTCTCTGGCATGCTGCTGGACAGGCACATCCCTCCATCCAAGATCATCCCATGCAGAAACAGGATCATCAAGGTCAGTCAGCACTTGCTGCATCCGCCATAAGACCTCCGCCTCCAAAGCTGCGGGGGCAGGTTGGCAAAGCACACTGTTACTCTGCCACATTGTCAACTCTTCAGCCAGGATTTCAGAGTTGTCAACTGGTATTTCCTGATAGTCCCAGGCAAAGGAGCCCCACCCTGCTGCTGAGCAGAGTCTAGCAGCTGTCTGTAGGCGATCTCCAGCTCCCATTCCTGAACGGCCAGAAACTGCAAATCTTCCTGTGCCCAGTGCACTTCCGAGACATTCAGTCTTCCCTCTCTGTGCTCCATTATTTCCTCCAAACGCCACTCCCGATCACTCCCAAAGTCAGGGTCCTCCAGTGTAACAATCCCAGGCCATCGTAGTCAAAACCTTCCGTGGGGCTGTCATCCGCTGTCCATGGGCACACTTGGGCTACATACCACCGGAGGGCTCTGTAGCTCTCGTCCAACTGCATTTCTGCCCGGATCAGCCTGCTTAACTCGGCTGTCCACTCCTGGCTCGGCTGTTCCTCCAATAACAGCATTCGCACTTCATACTGCGACCAGTACCTTACATGGATGGAGGGGAGAACTTTTCCCTGGTTTCGCTGCTCACGGGCTAGCGCTTCCTTCCAGAGTTCGCAGCGGATAGAATCAAACCATCCTAGCAGGACCTGCTCTGATACTGGTCCTCTGTGCTGTATCTGCATCAATCGCATCCTCCTTCTGAATTCCTCTTCCATGGTGGCTGGTATCTGTACCTCTCCTCTCCTGCTATCTGGACCTTGGATCCAGGTGATGGTTTGGATGTGTTCACGGCAAGGAAGCATGATCCCACCATTCCCTCCAAGGCTCTCAAGTAAGTCTTTCAGCGTGGCTCTCCTGCAGGCTGGTTTGGAGTGTCCCAGTAACTGGAGAGCAAATCCCACAGCTGCCAACCAATGTAATGAGCCCTTTGCTCGCTCAATTCCACTCTCTCAACACTCCTCTGCAGCTATAGAATCAGATTGCAGATCGCAACATCTGATGATTCGGTCATCCGATGCTCCGGGACTAGAACTACAGCTATGTGCCGTTCTAATCCAGTTGTGTAGCTCAGAACAAACACCAGGCAGGCTGTATGTAAGTTCAACCAGGAATCTCTTTTATTGAAAAATACAGGCTCTTTAATATACAATAAAAGAGGAGGTGCGTACCTCCGGCTCATATTACTATGAACATACACCTGTGACCAGAAACCTAATTAACATGGGCTAATTAACTAATCCCTTTAGACAGCCTAGATTACTCAGACATGACCTTTAGGCCAGACTGGCCGTCTTGTAGCTCAGAAAACCCAATCAACATGATCACAATAGCAGAGTTAATTAACACAAACAACAATGGGGATCTAATGACTCTTAGATCCCATACTAGAGACCTATTTACAATACACATTCTAGCAGGCAACAGACAGACAGGTGGCTGGAATTGACACCAGCACTTCCCAACAGTATTTGTCCCAGCATTATGAATCAGCCACTATTTCTAATATGGCAAATCCAGGATCCCCAGAGTCTGTGTGTCCTGGGGGACCAGGACCCGAATCCACAGTAATGACACCTCAAGGGTCTCCAGGCACACAGCTCACAAAGAGCACCGTTCCCCCAAATGCCAGGGCCCAGGATCAATCAGCAAGAGGCTAGCATTCAGTCCCCTCCAAAAGTCTCTCTCCCGGCCAGGTCTGTCACAGTGTGCCACCGGTGCACGATTTGTATGTGCTTCAATGTAAAATTCAAAAATCAAAAATTTTGTATAAATTGTGAATTTAAAAAATTAAAGAGGCCCCTGGTTGCTACAGTCAAAAAACCATTCCTTCAACTTGTGAAAAAATTTGTAAATATGTGTATATCTGGTGTTGACTGCGCTACCATCTAAACCAATCTACATATACATCAGTGATTTTCACTAACTATTAATATCACCACTCAAATTTATCATTCTAAAAAGCATATATAAATTAAAATGTATACAGTCCAGTTTAAATACACTTGTGCTGATAAAAGCGTGGGTCCCTGAGTGGGTTCTCCACTGCCGTTGTGCTGTTGTAGTGCTCTATTTTCTCCTTAGTGCTTAAAGTGACTTTCAGTGCCAATACCACCACCGCATATAAATTGGCCACTCACCAGATACAAATACATACAAGCCCTCGGTTCATTAAGGGATAACCAATCCGCTTTAAGCTGTCACCAATGTCGTTTAGCATGTCAATCCGTCCTCACAGAAAACAAATAGAATACATAGTGCAATATGCTAAAACCATTTATTAAAGATCAAGTAAATACAAAGGCTATGCAACTCACATGTTGCCGGTGCCCATGTTCCAGCACCAAGCTTATCCAGCAGGAATGGATGGTAAGGGTCGCCGCCTATCTCGTTCGCCAGCATGCGGAACACGCCTCATCCCTGCTCGTGTTCCGGCTTGTGGGAAGGCAGCTTCCTGATGACGCAATTACTATTGCAAAACGCGTAGAGGCTGCTGGGAATTCACACATGACGTCACAACGTCATCTCCCGTCAGGGCGAAAGCGAGGCTTGGACCGCAAGCCGGAACACGAGCGGGGACGAGGCGTGTTCCGCACTCCTGCGAACGAGATAGATGGCGACCCTTACCATCCATTCAAACTGCTGGATAAGTTTGATGTCGGCACATGAGCACCGGCAACATGTGAGTTGCATAGCCTTTGTTTTTACTTGATCTTTAATAAATGGTTTTAGCATATTGCACTATGTATGCTATTTGTTTTCTATGAGGACGGATTGACGTGCTAAACGGCATTGGTGACAGCTTAAAGTGGATTGGTTATCCCTTAATGAACCGAGGGCTTGTATGTATTTGTATCTGGTGAGTGGCCAATTTATATGCGGTGGTGGTGTTGGCACTGAAAGTCACTTTAAGCACTAAGGAGAAAATAGAGCACTACAACAGCACAACGGCAGTGGAGAACCCACTCAGGGACCCACGCTTTTATCAGCACAAGTGTATTTAAACTGGACTGTATACATTTTAATTTATATATGTTTTTTAGAATGATAAATTTGAGTGGTGATATTAATAGTTAATGAAAATCACTAAAGTATGTGTAGATTGGTTTAGATGGTAGCGCAGTCAACACCAGATATACACATGTGGGTGGCAGGGACTGTATTTTTTTTCTGCTGCAGCAGATGGGGCAGAGAAATTTGCTGGCTACAGTCTACAGCTGGTGGTGTGCTGCTGGCAGATGTGCTGCTAGGACCTGGGACACCCTGTGCTATACCATTATCTCTGTCAGTGGAGGCTGCTGAGAGGTAATGACTCGGTATCGCAGAGGCAGACTGAAGTGGGTAAGGAGGAGGAGGAGGGACATATTTTTGCCCCTTTTGTGTGGCTTTTAGCTGCTCTTGCCAATAGGCTGAGTGGTTGGACGTTAAGTGTCTTGTTAAGCATGTGGTACCCAAATGGTTGGTGTTTTTGCCACGTTTTATGTCCCTGAGACACAGTTTGCAGATAGCAACGGTGCAATCTGCTGCAGATGTGCTGAAAAAGGCCCAGACAGCTGAGCTTTTGGGAGTGGGCCGGGAGATAACAGCTGCAGAATGTGATGGAATAGGGGGGCTGCTCCATACTCTTTCTTAATGTCGGCCTCCTTGGGGTTGTGCCGCCTCCCCTTCAGTTTCCTCCTCTGCTCTATCTGGCAACCAAGTCGCATCAGTGACATCATCATCATCTCCATCTCCTCCATCTTCATTATTACCACTGGAGACAACTTGGCAATACGCTGCGGCTTGGGGAACATGAATGCCAATTGGTCTACCAGTGTTCCTCCCTCTCTATAGGCTCATGTTCTTGTCATCCTCAGCCTCAGAACCAACATCTGAATCCAGTAATGGCTGGGCATCATCAATGAGCAAATGGCTGATGCTGTGGTCAAAAAACTCAGCTGACTCCTCAACGGCTGATGTTGGGGCTATGGCAGGAATAAATATCGACAAGGAGGCAGGTTTATCCACTATGGCAACTGCAGGGGACTGCACACTTGTCTCTGCTTGCATGACAGAGGATGAGGAGGATGAGGAAAGTTTAGTAAGCCAGTCCACCACCTCCTGTGCATGCTGTAGCTTGATAGCACAGGCAAACTCATTAAACAGAGGAAATGATGCCCTGCCTGAGGACTGACCACCACGTCCACCTTTGTCTGTGGACACATTTGTTGCTGGCTCCCTTACAGTGCCAAGGGAAAGGCTGCCTCTCCTTGTTGTCCTCCCAGAATTATTGGGAGGGAGGGGGCGGTGATTATAATCAAAAGTTGAAATCTGTACGTAGATGCACTTTAATCAATGTAAAGAGGTGTTTGGTGCACTTTCATTTGAGTACTCACAGTACACAGACACACTCCACGGATACACTAAAATATATTGCAATATAATGTGCCAAACGTAGTGACACACAGAACTATATGGCGTTAAACTGGCAGTAACGCACACAAAACTATATGGCGTTAAACTGGCAGTAACGCACACAGAAATAAATGGCGTTAAACTGGCAGTAACGCACACAGAAGTAAATGGTGTTAAACTGGCAGTAACGCACAAAACTATATGGCATTAAACTGGCAGTAACGCACACAAAACTATATGGCGTTAAACTGGCAGTAACGCACAGAGAACTAAATGGGGTTAAACTGGCAGTACCGCACACAGAAGTAAATGGCGTTAAACTGGCAATAACGCAATCAAATAGACAGTGTTCAACAATCACTACACTGACGCTATCTGAACTGTCCCTACTTTAGCTATACACTAATTTAAAGATTACTGACATGGTCTCACTACACTACACTGAAACTATCTGAGCTGTCCCTACTCTACACTAATGTATGTATGAATGACACGGTCTCACTACACTACAGTGAAACTATCTGAGCTGTCCCTGCTCTAGCTGCACACTATGCAAAGCTGAATGATGGTCCTCCTCACTACACCCACACTATCCCTAGACTGATACTTAACTAATATTCTACACTGACAATTGAAGCAAAATAGCACAGTATAGCACACTAACTAACTAATAGCACTGAACATAGCCCTGTTCTATCAGTCTCCATGCCGAAATCACACTGAAAATGGCTGTCATTGAAATACTACTTTTATACTGTGGGGCGGGAATGAGCCATGATTGGATAAAGTCATGATGACAGTGTCCAATCACGACTCTGACAGTGTTCTGTGCCCTTATTGGCTGAAACTTTCACTGCTTCAGCCAATCAGGGCTTGCAATGCACTGTTCAGCGCTGCAATGCATTGTGGTCGGTTCTGGGGGCCGAACAAATAGTCGAACGACCAGTTTGGCTGTTTGCCGTACGTCCGAACAGCTAAAGTTCGGCCCAAACTTATGCTCGGGCCCAACCATTCGCCCATCCCAACAAATCATTAGTAAGACCTCATCTGGAATATGCAGTTCAGTTTTGAGCACCAGTTCATAAAAAGAATATCAGGGAATTGAAGAAAGTGCAGAGAAGGGCAACCAAACTGATAAGAGGCATGGAGGAGCTCAGCTATGAGGAAAGATTGAAGAAACTGAAATTATTTTCTTTTCAGAAGAGGAGATTAAGTGGGGATATGATCAACATGTATAAATACATAAGTGGTCCATATAGTGAACTTGTTGTTGATCTATTCACTTTAACCACTTCAGCCACGGAAGGATTTTCTCCCTTAATGACCAAGCCATTTTTTTTGCGATACGGCACTGCGTCACTTTAACTGATAACTGCGCAGTCGTGTGACGCTGTACCCAAACAAAATTAACGTCCTTTTTTTCCCCACAAATAGAGCTTTCTTTTGGCGGTATTTGATCACTTCTGCAGTTCTTATTTTTTGCGCTATAAAAAAAAATTGACAATTTAAAAAAAAAATATTTTTTTTTACTTCTTGCTATAATACAAATAAAAAAAAAAAATAAAAAAAAAAAAAAAAATATATATATATATATATATATATATAAACGTTTTTTTTTCATCAGTTTAGGCAGATATATATACTTCTACATATTTTTGGTAAAAAAAAAAATCACAATAGGCGTATATTGATTGGTTTGTGCAAAACTATTGATTGGTTCGCGTCTACAAACTATGGGGTAGATTTAGGGACTTTTTTTTTTTTATTGTCTTTACTGTTAACTGTGGCGATCTGAGATTTTTAGTGGGAATGTGACATTGCAGCGGACAAATCTGACCCCAAATGACACTTTTTGGGGACCAGTGACATTATTACAGTGAACAGTGCTATAAAAATGCACTGATCAATGTAAAAATGACACTGGCAGGGAAGGGTTAACAGTAGAAAGCGATCAAGGGGTTAACTGTGTTCCCTGGGTGTGTTCTAACTGTAGGGGGGGTGGGCTGACAGGGACATGACAGAGATCACTGGGAACAGTAGCACCAGGTTGAAGGTCAATTGCGCTATCATATCACTGGAAACAGTAGCTCTCTGTCATGTCTCCTGACAGAGAGATTCGTGAAAATTGTTGTTCCCTTGAGGCGGTCAAATAACTCCGTAATCAACGGAATTGGATGGGCATTCTTAATCGTTAAACGATTGAGACCCCTGTAATCAATACAGGGTCTCAGTTCACCACTCTTCTTCTTCACGAAGAAGAAACCAGCACCAGCAGGGGACGAGGATTTGCGGATGAAACCTCGAGAAAGTGCGTCTGCAACATACTCCTCCATGGCCTTATCATCCAAGACCGACAAAGGGTAAACCTGGCCACGAGGGGGTATGGCACCAGGTTGAAGGTCAATTGCGCAATCATACGGCCGGTGTGATTGTGGCTTATCAGCCACAATCATCCTTCAGACTGGAAGGTGAGCTCAGGGAGAGCGGAGAGGAGAGCGCCGGGCGTTGCTCTGGTGGGAAGGCAGCGACTTGTAGCGGGACTGCGGTGTTGCGGTGGACAAATTGGACTCACTGCATCTGGTGGCAAGTGAAAAGCTCCGGGTTCCCACTAATTATGCATTATGGTCTCCTGCGGGGCTGTATTGGACATCTATAGTGGTCGTGGACTTCCTGATTACATGCGTTTTTGACCTCCTGTAATAAGAGGTCCACCCTGTCTCATAAGCACATCTACGTGTCTGGGGTGGAGGTTAACGTCACTTTGTACAGAAGAATTTTTCTCCTCTTCATGCCACGAGGGATTCTTTCTTTTTCTACATAGACTGTTTTATTTATGCGCTGCACTAATATCGTTTTTGCATTATTTATATAGGCTTGGTGATTTCCTATAGTGTTCAGCTTGCATTCTGTGAGTTTTGAGTTTGCGCTGATTGTCTCCTTTTTTATAGGTAGTCAAAACATAGCCAGAGTTCAGGAACTGGAACAGATAGTCCGACAAGCCAAACGTCAGGGAGCCGGAGACGTAGTAAAACAGCAAGCAGGATCTGGAGCCAGAAGGGCTGTCAGCCAAGCAAGTCTTTTAACAGGAATGCAGGAGAGCGTCTCTGTGATTTTGACTAAGGCGAAGGCAGATATTCTCTGGGCTGGACGGCTTAAGTAGGCAGGACTGACGAGCAGGATATCATCAACAGCTGAGTACCTGTGGAGAGATAGGAGCTGGCAATTAGCCGACAGCTGAGCGGACAGCACAGAGAAGGAAGGGCTGAGCCCAGCCCTGACGGTTACTTCACAGTAAGAGCTGTGAAATGTGGAATAGACTCCCTCAAGAGCTGGTTCTAGCCAACTCAGTAGATTTCTTTAAAAAAGGACTGGGTTCTTTCCTAAATGTACATAATATACTGTAACTGGATACTAACATTTATAGGTAACGTTGATCCAGGGAATATCCAATTGCCTCTCGGGGGATCAGGAAGAATTTGTTTTCCCCTTCTGGAGCAAATTGGATCATGCTTTGCTGGGGATTTTTGCCTCCCTCTGGATCAACTGTGGGTATAGGATATTTCTTTTTTTTCTCCCTGTTATTGGTTGCACTAAATGGACTTGTGTCTTTTTGTTTAAGCTGACTAACTATATAACTATATAAGAGGACACAAAGGGGAGGTTGAAATGGTAAAATTGAAGCAGTTTCACCATGCCATGATGAAAACCTGTCTTTAATGGGGATAGCCTACAGAACAATCAGCAGGAAGTTGGATATACCAGATTACAACAAAGTTATCAGTCCGATTAAACCACAATATAAAAATAAAACAGGCATATAAATAACAAATTAGAAGCAGTAAACAAAACTACAAGTTTTCATAAACCGTGTAAGGGGAATGTAGGGAAGAATGGTTTGGTTCCCAGCCAACATCTATGAGTGATTCAGATTGGAAGATAAAGATGAGGGTGGACAACATGGGTTTGGCTGCTCATACATTCTCTGAAAACTCTAAAGAAATGAGAAAGGAGTATACATCGGTGATGATTCTGAGTAAGGGCTCATGGCAGGTGTAGTGTCATGGTAATGATGGCACCCTTGACTTCAGTACTCTTTCCCGGTTTACAGACAGTAACATTCTGCAAAACATCACATCAGGGTCCAAGATATTGAAACATTCATCATCATCTTTTGAGGCAGAGATTTGAGAAAGTTATTTCAATTTTTTTTTTAAACAATAAGCTTTTATTGATGTTAAAATATAGCATTTGTACAATCATACTAACATTTGTATGAGTATCATAAAAATATAACTGTATATAATTGAATTTAATGATAGAGTATTTTACTAGGGAAACCAACAAGATGGCTTTGTAATCAGCCTATCTTTACATCAATTGTTTATTTGAAATACTTTGAATTTATGTATCAAAATATATTATTTAATTCAAGAGAAAAATAAATTCAAGGGTCTATAAAAATACCCTTCTAAATATATATAGTAACAGAAAAAGTTATTTCAATTTGTCAAGTAGGCAATCAAAAAATTCTTCAAAAGGGGGCTCTTGCTGAATATGGCGTGTTTGACGGGTGGTGGAACTTGACTGGACTCTCCCATCCATATTTTCCTGTAAATAGATTGAGACTACAGATTATGCTTTTCTACAAATATGTCACTGCACCAACACCAGCTGCCATTTTTTGAAGGTGTCACCAATAAGTGATTTGTAGAGGGAGGTTGTGACATGACAATTGTGACATTTTGAAAGAAAAATACCACAAGGGCTTGAGTGGGTGGTTGATTTTCATCAGGTGAAACTGGCTCTGCATTTGTTTCTTGGTTTGCTTCAGCTTCGATTCCATTGTCCGATGACACCTTGCTCTTGCAGGAATGCTTGAGACGGTTCTAGGTAAAAATAATAGCATACAACTTTGAGGATAAAGATTCATGGATAATGTCTCTACAAACCATATAGTTGTTTTAGTGTTTACATTATTTATTAGAATCATGTCAAGTGTAAACTGCAGGATTACCCTCTAGCAATAGCAGAGGGAACGTTCAAAAAATCGGTCAGATTTCTTTCTGGATAAGAAGTGATAGTAAGAATAGTATGCTAAAATAATGATTGCTGCAGACAATAATAGCAGGCAATATTATCCAGAGACAAAGCAAAAAATAGGTTAAAATTAGACAATATCTGCAGCTTCTTGGATGCAAAAAAACACAAAATAAACTTACGGTCGCATCTCAGTGGTGCGCCTCAAAAACAACAAAGCCTCTGTATGGAGGTTAAGCCTGATGTGTTGAAGGTGCTCCCCTTCTCTCTGCAGACCTCTTTCCATGGAGTTCCTTCTTGTAGCAGTCACGTAAGGACCGCCATCTTGTAGAAATCTCTTTTCCTGCAATATATTCCATTGGAAAAAAATTAAACAAAGGACACACATGATGGATGTAGCATTAATTGACCATAGCAAACAATTACTCTAGAAACTGCATTTGCTATTTTTGAGGTATGGTTGCTATGGGCAACTGATCCCATGTATGTGTACCCCTGCACCCCACACATCAATCAATGCACTCACCTCGGTTCTCCTGTTCACTTGCAGACATATTTTCCCAGTTTGGAGTCAGAAATTGTTACACTTCCTCCCATTTCAGCCTCTTCCTGACTCTGTCTGAATATCCTGGGCACTCAGGGTCCCATATCTCTGGTCGGTCGTGCACCAAGGCTATTATGGCCTCATAAGAGATATCATGTGCTGCCATCGCTCCTCTCTCTATAAGCATAGTTGGCAACATTGTAAAAAAAAAATTCGGGACGCTTTTTTGGCTGTAGGCGGAGTCAGCCTATAATTAGGGGGAGTGGCATGCGTCAGTAGGCGTGGCATAGAGAAAAAGGAAAACGGGCATGGCTTACGGGAAATAGTGGGCGTGGCTTACATGGGCGTGGCTAAATTGGGGTGTGGTTAGAGTCTGAGATGAATCAGGGATGCAGAGGGAAAGGGGGAAAGGGGGGTAGAGGGATGGAGGGACAGCAGACCCAGATCCTACACCACAATAGCAATGTGTATTCCAGAGTTTAACCATCAGCAGATAAATATACTCCAAACACCTGGTGTTGGCGCTTCAATCATCCCGGCACCATGGTTGTTATGGTGTTGTCAGGATGATTGAAGCGCATTATTTCTATTATTACATTGTAATATAAAACGAAATCATTCAACTCACCATAATGCAGAATCAGTGGGACCACTGAGCCTGTCACCTGCTACGTCGCCTGTCACCAGATGCCATCAGGTTCCCCCAGCAGAGTCTGTCCTGACATCAGGATCCCCAGCAGAGTCTGTCCTTACATCAGGTGCCCCCAGCAGAGTTCATCTTTACATCAGGTGCCCCCAGCAGAGTCTGTCCTTGCATCAGGTGCCCCAGCAGAGTGCCTCCTTCCATCAGGCATTCCCAGTACAGTACCTCTTACGTCAGGTGTCCCCAGCGGAGTGTTGGCTGCAGATGGAGTGTTGGCTAGAGTCTAGCTACATCTCCTCAAGAGTGGTGACAAGAGGAGAGAGGTGAGTGGGTGGAGGCATAGTGACTTGGGGTGTTACAGGCTGACTTGGGGAAGAGTGGAGATGGGTGGTGATTTGGGGGTGCAGGCATGATGGTGACCTGGGGGGTGCAGGCATGGTGGTGACTAGGGTGGAGGGGGTGCAGGCATGTATGGAGGGGAATGCAGGCATGGTGTTGTCATGGGGGGAGGCTGGTGCAGGCATGGTGGTGATATGGGGGGAGGGGTGCAGGTATAGTGGCGACATGGGGGGAACAGGTATGGTGATGACTTGGGGGAGGGGGGGCAGGTATGGTGGGGATATGGGGGAGGGGGCCAGGGCTGGACTGGGACAAAAATGTGGCCCTGGACTTCTTCCAGACCGACCCAGAGCACAACACATCAGGGTACGGTACATCAGGCCACATCAGGGTACAAGGCACATCAGGATACAAGGCACATCAGTGCACAGCATATCAGGGTACAGCACACCAGGCCACATCAGGGTACAGGGCACAGCACATCAGGGTACAGAGCCCAGCACATCAGGGTACAGAGCCCAGCACATCAGCGTATAGGGCACATCAGGGCACAACACATCAGGGTACAGGGCACAGCACATCAGGGTACAGAGCCCAGCACATCAGCATATAGGGCACAACACATTAGGGTACAGAGCCCAGCACATCAGCGTACAGGGCACAGCACATCAGGACACAGCACATCAGGGTACAGCACATTAGGGCACAGCACATCAGGGCACAGGACATCAGGGCACACGACATTGAGGCACAGGACATCAGGGCACATCAGGACATGGGGCACCGGGCCACAAGGCACATAGGGTCATGGGGCACATCAGGGCATAGGAGATCGGGGCACAGCACATCAGGGCATATAGCACATCAGGGCACGGGGCACATAGCACATCAGGGCACATAGCACATCAGGGCATGGGGCACATCAGGGCACATAGCACATCAGGGCACATGGCACATTATGGGGCACATCAGGGCACGGGGCACATCAGGGCACCGGGCCACAAGGCACATAGGGTCACGGGGCACATCAGGGCATAGGAGATCGGGGCACAGCACATCAGGGCATATAGCACATCAGGGCATGGGGCACATAGCACATCAGGGCACATCAGGGCATATAGCACATCAGGGCATAGGGCACATCAGGGCACATAGCACATCAGGACACATTATGACACATCAGGGCACATGGCACATTATGGGGCACATCAGGGCACATAGCACATCAGGGCACGGGGCACATCAGGGAACATAGCACATCAGGGCACGGGGCACATCAGGGCACATTATGGAAAAATCAGGGCACATGGCACATTATGGGGCACATCAGGGCACATGGCACATCAGGGCACGGGGCACATCAGGGCACATGGCACATTATGGGGCACATCAGGGCACATAGCACATCAGGGCACGGGGCACATCAGGGCACATAGCACATCAGGGCACATTATGGAAAAATCAGGGCACATGGCACATTATAGGGCACATCAGGGCACATGGCACATCGGGGCATGGGGCACATCAGGGCACATTATGGAAAAATCAGGGAACATGGCACATTATGGGGCACATTATGGGGCACATCAGGGCACATGGCACATCAGGGCATGGGACACATCAGGGCACATGGCACATTATGGGGCACATCAGGGCACATGGCACATCAGGGCACGGGGCACATCAGGGCACATGGCACATCAGGGCACGCGGCACATCAGGGCATATAGCACATCAGGGCATGGGGCACATCAGGGCACATAGCACATCAGGGCACGGGGCACATCAGGGCACATTATGGAAAAATCAGGGCACATGGCACATTATGGGGCACATCAGGGCACATGGCACATCAGGGCACGGGGCACATCAGGGCACATTATGGCACATTATGGCACATCAGGGCACATGGCACATTATGGGGCACATCAGGGCACATGGCACATCAGGGCACGAGGCACGTCAGGGCACATAGCACATCAGGGCATATGACACATTATGGGGCACATCAGGGCACAAGGCACGTCAGGGCACGGGGCACGTCAGGGCACATGGCACGTCAGGGCACATGGCACGTCAGGGCACGGGGCACGTCAGGGCACATGGCACGTCAGGGCACGGGGCACATCAGGGCACATGGCACGACAGGGCACGGGGCACGTCAAGGCACATGGCACGTCAGGGCACATGGCACGTTAGGGCACAGGGCACATAGCACATCAGGGCACATAGCACATCAGGGCATGGGGCACATCAGGGCACATAGCACATCAGGGCACATGGCACATTATGGGGCACATCAGGGCACGGGGCACATCAGGGCACCGGGCCACAAGGCACATAGGGTCACGGGGCACATCAGGGCATAGGAGATCGGGGCACAGCACATCAGGGCATATAGCACATCAGGGCATGGGGCACATAGCACATCAGGGCACATCAGGGCATATAGCACATCAGGGCATAGGGCACATCAGGGCACATAGCACATCAGGACACATTATGACACATCAGGGCACATGGCACATTATGGGGCACATCAGGGCACATGGCACATCAGGGCACGGGGCACATCAGGGCACATGGCACATTATGGGGCACATCAGGGCACATAGCACATCAGGGCATGGGGCACATCAGGGCACATAGCACATCAGGGCACATTATGGAAAAATCAGGGCACATGGCACATTATAGGGCACATCAGGGCACATGGCACATCGGGGCATGGGGCACATCAGGGCACATTATGGAAAAATCAGGGAACATGGCACATTATGGGGCACATCAGGGCACATGGCACATCAGGGCATGGGACACATCAGGGCACATGGCACATTATGGGGCACATTATGGCACATCAGGGCACATGGCACATTATGGGGCACATCAGGGCACATAGCACATCAGGGCACGGGGCACATCAGGGCACATAGCACATCAGGGCACGGGGCACATCAGGGCACATTATGGAAAAATCAGGGCACACGGCACATTATGGGGCACATCAGGGCACATAGCACATCAGGGCACCGGGCCACAAGGCACATAGGGTCACGGGGCACATCAGGGCATAGGAGATCGGGGCACAGCACATCAGGGCATATAGCACATCAGGGCATGGGGCACATAGCACATCAGGGCACATCAGGGCATATAGCACATCAGGGCATGGGGCACATCAGGGCACATAGCACATCAGGACACATTACGACACATCAGGGCACATGGCACATTATGGGGCACATCAGGGCACATAGCACATCAGGGCACGGGGCACATCAGGGAACATAGCACATCAGGGCACGGGGCACATCAGGGCACATTATGGAAAAATCAGGGCACATGGCACATTATGGGGCACATCAGGGCACATGGCACATCAGGGCACGGGGCACATCAGGGCACATGGCACATTATGGGGCACATCAGGGCACATAGCACATCAGGGCACGGGGCACATCAGGGCACATAGCACATCAGGGCACATTATGGAAAAATCAGGGCACATGGCACATTATAGGGCACATCAGGGCACATGGCACATCAGGGCACGGTGCACATCAGGGCACATTTTGGAAAAATCAGGGCACATGGCACATTATGGGGCACATCAGGGCACATGGCACATCAGGGCATGGGACACATCAGGGCACATGGCACATTATGGGGCACATCATGGCACATCAGGGCACGAGGCACGTCAGGGCACATAGCACATCAGGGCATATGACACAATATGGGGCACATCAGGGCACAAGGCACGTCAGGGTACGGGGCACGTCAGGGCACATGGCACGTCAGGGCACATGGCACGTCAGGGCACGGGGCACGTCAGGGCACATAGCACATCAGGGCACGGGGCACATCAGGGCACATTATGGAAAAATCAGGGCACACGACACATTATGGGGCACATCAGGGCACATAGCACATCAGGGCACCGGGCCACAAGGCACATAGGGTCACGGGGCACATCAGGGCATAGGAGATCGGGGCACAGCACATCAGGGCATATAGCACATCAGGGCATGGGGCACATAGCACATCAGGGCACATCAGGGCATATAGCACATCAGGGCATGGGGCACATCAGGGCACATAGCACATCAGGACACATTACGACACATCAGGGCACATGGCACATTATGGGGCACATCAGGGCACATAGCACATCAGGGCACGGGGCACATCAGGGAACATAGCACATCAGGGCACGGGGCACATCAGGGCACATTATGGAAAAATCAGGGCACATGGCACATTATGGGGCACATCAGGGCACATGGCACATCAGGGCACGGGGCACATCAGGGCACATGGCACATTATGGGGCACATCAGGGCACATAGCACATCAGGGCACGGGGCACATCAGGGCACATAGCACATCAGGGCACATTATGGAAAAATCAGGGCACATGGCACATTATAGGGCACATCAGGGCACATGGCACATCAGGGCACGGGGCACATCAGGGCACATTTTGGAAAAATCAGGGCACATGGCACATTATGGGGCACATCAGGGCACATGGCACATCAGGGCATGGGACACATCAGGGCACATGGCACATTATGGGGCACATCAGGGCACATGGCACATCAGGGCACGGGGCACATCAGGGCACATGGCACATCAGGGCACGCGGCACATCAGGGCATATAGCACATCAGGGCATGGGGCACATCAGGGCACATAGCACATCAGGGCACGGGGCACATCAGGGCACATTATGGAAAAATCAGGGCACATGGCACATTATGGGGCACATCAGGGCACATGGCACATCAGGGCACGGGGCACATCAGGGCACATTATGGCACATTATGGCACATCAGGGCACATGGCACATTATGGGGCACATCAGGACACATGGCACATCAGGGCACGAGGCACGTCAGGGCACATAGCACATCAGGGCATATGACACATTATGGGGCACATCAGGGCACAAGGCACGTCAGGGCACGGGGCACGTCAGGGCACATGGCACGTCAGGGCACATGGCACGTCAGGGCATGGGGCACGTCAGGGCACATGGCACATGAGGGCACGGGGCACATCAGGGCACATGGCACGTCAGGGCACGTCAAGGCACATGGCACGTCAGGGCACATGGCACGTTAGGGCACGGGGCACGTCAGGGCACATGGCACGTCAGGGCACATAAGGGCACATGGCACGTCAGGGCACATGGCACGTCAGGGCACGGGGCACGTCAGGGCATGGGGCACATCAGGGCACATGGCACATTATGGGCACATCAAGGCACATTATGGGGCACATAGCAGATCAGGGAACATTATGGCACATTATGGGGCTCATCGTGGGCACATAGCACATTACACATGGCACAGGGCACATAGCACATCAGGGCACATGGCACATTAGGGCATGGGGCACATTATAGGGCACATCACCAACTAGCCAGTATGCAGAGTAGCGCAGGAAGCGTGTCTGTAGTAAATTCTCTCTCTCATGTCACACTCACGAGCGGCTGCTCCCCGGCGTCCCCCCCTCTCTTCTCGTCTATCCCAGATGACGAGACACTGTCACACACGGGGCAGAGCGGAGGGAGGATTTCTTTGTGTTCAGTGGAGAGGGGGGAGGGGTCGCCAATCCCTGTAGCCAATAGGCTTCAGTGTACAATAGAATTTTCTATTTGTACACTGAAGAGAGAAGCCAATTGGCTGCCCCTCTCCCCTGCACTGAACACAAGGGGAAACAACTGATTGACTGACTCCCTGGAGGCGACGGTGGCCATTTTTGTGGAGCCATTGCCGTTTTTTGAGAAAAACACTCACGATTTTCTCGGGACAATCCCAAAAATTCGGGAAAACACTCGGGACAAGATTAAATCGGGACGAGGGTCCCAAAATCTGGATTGTCTCGGGAAAATCGGGACTCTTGGCAACTATGTCTATAAGTACCCTCCCTTCAACTTCCTGTGTCATTCCTGGTATACCTTGTGATTTTGATGTGCTTCCTGTTTTTCTTTTTTTTCACCATAGGTGAAACAGTGCGCTGCAATTACTTGCAGTTTTGTACAGATAGCTGCTATAAATCGGTCCTGGACACAGTCAAATTTATTTTTTCTAACCGTACAAATCTGCATGTAACGAAATTGTTGCTAAACGCAGGCCATAGGAATACATTGTCTGAGTTTAGCTGCGGTAGATAACTTCATCTATCTGCAGCTGAAAGCTCTATACAGTTCTTTTTATAACACATTTGGAAACATTGTTTAATAAATACATGAATGGCCATGACTGCTGTAGAATATTAGCTACAAGCAAACAAGGAATTGCTTTGCTTCATTCAAAAGCCTATGAATTTAATCCAGTGGTAGATGTTGGTATCTCTGTCTGCCAATTGCTTGCGTTGATAAAGAAAGAATAATACAGGTATTTTATTTTACTCACCAGTAATATATAACTATCATGGTAGCTCCATGTAGAAGAAATAATTCAGTGCTAGCTTGAACAGAACAAATAAAGTGATCATAAAATCAATGGTAGACAAAATGACTGTGGCACATTAGTGTACCAAATTATGCCTCAGAGCTCAAGTACAATTAGTCTATTTCAACTTAAAATGTGCTACTAGGTATCCATGGACTTTAAGCAACGAATATGATGTTGAATTGCTCTAAAGAAAACAGTGAAAGAAAGTAATGATTTATTCATATACCCTGAAAATCATTTTGAAAGCTGATGTGATGTTCACAAGAAATATTGCAACCACATGAGAAAATAAGGGTGCAATTGAAAGCAATATATTAAATCAAATTTTTCTATAGCTATAAAACTATTTATGTTTTCATTCGTTTTTTAAAAGATCTCAGTGGTACTGTGATGTTATGACGAACCAAACTTGTGACTGTTCCATTATTTATTGGTCAGAAAATCTGCTATCCTGCTTTCAAAGTGAACATGATTTTATTTGTTGGATGATGCACAAAATATATGGTCAGTGAGATATGGCCCATCAGTAATCAGGATGGTGGGAGAGGGAAGGGAGAGAGTAAAAATGTATGTATTTCATTATTTAGGCACATAACTCGAAACTCCAAAATTTTAGGTAGATCTTATTTCAGATAATGACAATTTATGTACAAAAATCTGGTCTAAATTGTTGCTAGTTGTCTAGAAAAATGTTCCAGTGATAATAATTAGGTGGCATTGATGGGCAATGATCAGGCTGCACTGATTTGGCTGCATTGATGGGCACTGATAGGCTGCATTGATGGGCACTACTGAGGCTGCATTGATGGGCACTGGTGAGGCTGCATTAATGGGCACTGGTGAGGCTGCATTAATGGGCACTGGTGAGGCTGCATTGATGGGCACTGATTAGATTGCACTGGTGGACACTGGTGAGTATGCATTGATGGGTACTGGTAAGGCTGCATTGATGGGCACTGGTGAGGCTGTGCTGATGGTCACTGGTGAGATTGCATTGATGGGCACTGATCAGGCTGCATTGATGGGCACTGATGAGGCTGAGCTGACGGGCACTGATGAGGCTGAGCTGATGGGCACTGATGAGGCTGCATTGATGGGCACTGATGAGGCGGCACTCATGGGGCAGCACTGATGGACACTGATAAGCCCGACTG
This sequence comes from Lithobates clamitans, assembly GCA_037952925.1. Taxonomy (NCBI): domain Eukaryota; kingdom Metazoa; phylum Chordata; class Amphibia; order Anura; family Ranidae; genus Lithobates; species Lithobates clamitans. The sequence goes on along the minus strand of JBBGZY010000323.1, from coordinate 7,964,582 downwards.
ATGATGCTGCACTGATGGGCACTGATATGCTGCAATGATGGGCACTGATGAGGTTGCACTGATATAGTTTATGAGGGCGTGTTTAGGGGTGGAAATTGGGGGTGGGGCAGGGTAGGGGTTGGGTGGGGCAACTGGTGGCAAGTAACTGGCTAGTAGCTCAGGACTTGAAATTTTGAGCCCTGTTTTAATCATTCACAGATTGCCATGAAGGAATGATGTGGCTGTGCAGGTGGAGCGCCACAGCCACAATGATTTTGAATGTGACAGCAGCTGCAGGGGACAGAATCTCCCTCCCACTGTCACATGGGAAGGAGTGATGTGGGTGAGTGCAGGGCAAATCCTTTAATTTTCTCCCAGAATATTTAGTCAGTACAAAGTCAGTGACATCAGTATGTTCAGCAATACAGGCCTTACAATGGATTGCCCCCTTTTCTAAATAAGTGGGTCTCTGTAAGTCCTGGGAGAATCTACAGTGCCTTGAAAAAGTATTCATACCCGCTTAAATTTTCCACATTTTGTCATGTTACAAACCAAAAACATAAATGTATTTTACTGGGATTTTATGTGATAGACCAATACAAGGTGGCACATAATTGTGAAGTAGAAGGAAAATCATAAATGGTTTTCCAAATTTTTAACAAACAAATATCTGACATGTGGCGTGCATTTGTATTCAGCCCCCTTTACTCCGATACACCTAACTAAAATCTAGTGGAACCAACTGCCTTCCAAAGTCACCTAATTAGTAAATAGTGTCCACCTGTGTGTAATTTAATCTCAGTATAAATACAGCTGTTCTGTGAAGCCCTCAGAGGTTTGATAGAGAACCTTAGTGAACAAACAGCATCATGAAGGCCAAGGAACACACCAGACAGGTCAGGGATAAAGTTGTGGAGAAGTTTAAAGCAGGGTTAGGTTATAAAAAATATCCCAAGCTTAGAACATCCCACGGAGCACTGTTCAATCCATCATCCAAAAATGGAAAGAGTATGGCACAACTGCAAACCTACCAAGACATGACCGTCCACCTAAACCGGCAAGGAGAGCATTAATCAGAGAAGCAGCCAAGATGCTCATGGTAACTCTGGAGGAGCTGCAGAGATCCACAAATTAGGTTTTAGAATCTGTCTAAAGGACAACTATTAGTCGTGCACGTCACAAATCTGGCCTTTATGGAAGAGTGGCAAGAAGAAAGCCATTGTTGAGAGCCATGAGATGTCCGGTTTGCAGTTTGCGAGAAGCCATGTGGGGGACACAGCAAACATGTTGAAGAAGGTGCTCTGGTCAGATGAGACCAAAATGTTACTTTTTGGCCTAAAAGCAAAACGCTATGTGTGGTATAAATCTAACACTGCACATGACCCATAACACATCATCCCCACCGTGAAACATGGTGATGGCAGCATCATGTTGTGGGGATGCTTTTCTTCACCAGGCACAGGGAAGCTGGTCAGAGTTGATGGCAAGATGGATAGAGCCAAAAACAGGGCAATCTTAAAAGAAAACCTGTTATGCCGCGTACACACGGTCGGACTTTTCATCTACAAAAGTCCGACAGCCTGTCCGACAGACTTTCGGCGGACTTTCGGCGGACTTGCGGCAGACTTTCTAACGAACAGACTTGCCTACACACGACCACACAAAAGTCCGACGGATTCGTACGTGATGACGTACACCGGACTAAAATAAGGAAGTTGATAGCCAGTAGCCAATAGCTGCCCTAGCGTGGGTTTTTGTCCGTAGGACTAGCATACAGACGAGCGGACTTCGGGGTCCGTCGTAGTTACGACGTAAAGATTTGAAGCATGTTTCAAATCTAAAGTACGTCGGATTTGAGTCTAAAAAAGTACGTTGAAAGTCCGGAGAAGCCCACACACGATCGGATTACCAGCCAGCTTTAGTCCGTCAGCGTCCGTTGGACTTTTGTAGATGAAAAGTCCGACCGTGTGTACGCGGCATTAGAGTCTGCAAAAGACTTGAGACTGGGGCAGAGGTTCCCCTTCCAGCAGGACAATGACCCTAAAAATATAGCCAGAGCTACAATAGAATGGTTTAGATCAAAGCAAATTCATGTGTTAGAATGGCTCAGTCAAAGGGCAAAAATTTCACTCTCTAGATGTGAAAAGCTGGTAGAGACATCCCCAAAAAGACTTGCAGCTGTAATTGCAGCGAAAGGTGGTTCTACAAAGTATTGACTCAGCGGAGCTGAATACAAATGCACACCACACTTTTCACATATGTATTTGTAAAACATTTTGAAAACCATTTATCGTTTTCCTTCCACTTTACAATTATATGCCACTTTGCGTTGGTCTATCACATACAATCCCAATAAAATGCATTTACATTTTTGGTTGTAACATGACAAAATGTGGAAAATTTCAAGGGGTATGACTACTTTTTCAAGGCACTGTAGATCCACTTCTCACAAACTTCAAATTTGCATATAAACTATGTGCAAAAAGATCGCATTACTTTTAAATTCTAAAATTATCTGATTTTTATTTACTGTATTTCCAATCAAACAAATATTGATAAAAAAATAAAAATAAAATCAGTACTGCTTAAATCGTTCTCCTGTGTAAAGAAAACACTGTGGTCAGCTGGGCTGTAAATGGCATGTACCTTAATTCTAACTTATTGTGTCATAATTTGAGACATTGATTGATTTGATATAGTCTGATGGAACCTTGCAAAAGATTGTGCATGACATCCTTTGATGGGAATTAGAAATATTGTTACTAGGCTATATGTGTTCATTCTTGATTTTAATGGTTTTCGATTAAAGGATTTAATGTCCTTAGATAATATAACCTGTGGTAAATATCACGCTGTTGTATGTCTCTGTTTGCACATTATTGCTTTTGAATGAAATATAGACTAAGTGATGTTCTGAATTGACCTATATGTATCTTTGTTTTTTTAAAGGGAACCTGTCATGGTGGTAGTTATCTGTCATAGCTGAAGCTTCCATCCAGCGCTGGAGGCTGCCATTGTCCAATTACTGGAAGAGATGCTAGTCCTGGGGCAAAGTTCATCTATGCAGCATCAAAAACATGACATATCTGCTTCTGGGAGTTGGGCTTTGAGAGCTTCCAGCACTGGATTGGAGCCTTCACTGTTCTAGATAACAGCCATCTTAACAGTCTATTAAAGGAAACCTGAATTGCGGAAATATGGTGGCTGCCAATGCTGACCTCTGAATAAGTAAGGCCTAATTTACACAGGCACTGAGGACTGTATGCCATGAATTGGTCTTATTTTTAGCCTCTCTAGAATCCAGGTGCTGCATGCAGACAGACTCCAGGTGCTGCATGCAGACAGACTCCAGACTATCCATGAACTACACCTCCCAGCAAGCCATCTTTTCCAGGGAGAGAACTATGGGAGGAACTATAAAAGGATCAGCAGACCAGGCCCAAGTTCTCTTGCTTCCCAGGTCCCATCAAGTAAACACCCCCTTCTCTGTTGTGCGAGAGGACTGCGGCCTACCACGTGGCAACATGGTGCTCCCAGCTCCGACCCGGGTGGGTCATATGCCGCTTGCTACACGGGGGGCACCACCACAGCATCGGTGTAAATAGCAGGACCAGACGACTCACTGTTCCAGCAGCCAGATCACCATCTTTATATGCAAACAATGTGTGGAAATATACCGCCTCTACCTCACATTACTCTGCGCCTCAAAACTACTCCGAAATCTGTCGTAGTAGACAAAAGCAGCTACTTTAAATAATAAACATGTGAGAAAGCAATAAATCATAAATCACGAATAAACGTGCCAAGTCTCTGATTTTTTTCCTTATTGCAGCAGCGCTATGTGTCTGATGTCAAAACACATTAAATAAGACCAATATTGGAGAAGTACGGAAAGTTCAAATAAAGCTGTAGTCTGTGGGTATGAAGAATTCCTTCCACCAAGAGTGATCACCGCGTGAGGGGGTAACCCCCCGTGAGATTGCACTCACCACAATTTCAGTAAACACAAGCCTTTCAGTTGTTATCTTTGAAAACTTTCCGTCTCCTTAATCCGACCACCAGATGGCGCTAACACTCTCGGTTAATATAACCTCATACATGGCTAGATTTCTCAGATCACTTCAGAGACTTCCTGGTATACAGACAGGACAGGCCAACCAGTAAGACACAGGAAGGAGTTTACCAGCTGAAGAAGGATTGGCATTCGGATTGCTTTTCAGAGAGCATTTAACAGGTGATAAAGAGGTGTTGTATCGCCTCTTCACCACCTGCTTTAACCATTTCAACCCCCACATTAGCATGCTGCAACCGTGTGCATTGCACACAGTTGTGGGACACTTGCAGAGCAGCGCCAGTCACTTAATTGGGTGACGTTCAACAGAGGGTATAATTCATGCCACAGCTGTGAAGCAAGGCATTGTGGATACAGTATGTTTACACCTGCAGGTGCTGCCTCTGTAGCAAAAGGGGGCAGTGGTAGAGGCACACAGGGGATGCCAGATTATCCCCTCCCAGCCAGCATAATTTAACCACAACCACATTTTGCCGCGGCACGCTACTCTTGCCACAGGTCAATCTTCCCCCTAAATGTCCCTCATTCTCAACTTCAAAAGTTGGGAGGTATGCTAAAGGCAAATATTTTTTTTTTTACTTTTGGATAGGGTGGGAGAGGGATTAGAACACCTGTCAGGTTTCTATTGCTGTCTGTGCTGTCATGTTTACAGTTATTGACAGTTATTGACATTCACTTATGAAAGTGAAAGTAAAAAAAAAAAAAATCCCACATTTTGGGTTGTTCCCAGTACAGTAATAGAGGGGAAATTTTCCAATATGCACACTAATTTTGGAGACCCTGGTGCCAACTAGGAATTCCATCACTTTAGAGGGTTTACCTCTCATTTCCCTTGTTGGCTATGGCACAGGAAGTGAAGAGAAATCTCCCCAATGGGATACAAGTTGGCAAAAAAAAAGAGGGCTTATAACCCTCCCCTTATGCTATCAAAAGTAAAAAAAAAAGCTTAAACTTTAGTTCTACTTTAACCGCTTCAGCCCCAGAAGAATTTACCCCTTTCCTGACCAGAGCATTTTTCTGTGATTCGGCACTGCATTGTTTTAACTGACAGCGGTCGTGCAACATTGTATCCAAACAAAATTGACGTCCTTTTTTTTCCCCAGAAATAGAGCTTTCTTTTGGTGGTATTTGATCGCCTCTGCGGTTTTTATTTTTTGCGCTATAAAGAAAAAAAGAGCGTTAATTTTGAAAAAAAAAAATACAATATTTTGTACTTTTTGCTATAATAAATATCCCCATTTGTTTTAAAAAAAAAGCTCATTTTTTTCTTAGTTTAGGCCGATATGTATTCTTCTACATATTTTTGGTAAAAAAAATCGCAATATGCGTATATTGATTGGTTTGCGCAAAAGTTATAGTGTCTACAAAATAGGGGATAGATTTATAGCATTTTTATTATTATTATTTTTTTTTTTACTAGTAATGGCGATTATCTGCGATTTTGTGACTGTGACATTATGGCGGACACATCAGACAATTTTGACACATTTTTGGAACCATTGGCATTAATACAGCGATCAGTGCGAATAAAAATGCATTGATTACTGTAAAACTGTCACTGCAGTGAAGAGGTTAACACTAGGGGGAGATGAAGGCGTATCCGCTATCCAGACCCCGAGAGCCAACAGCTACATGGTTTTGCGCAGGGGAGCCAACCTGCCGCAGTATAACTGCGGTGGCTGGTCCGGAAGCGGTTAAAAGATAAAGAGGCTGCATACTCAGTAAATAAAAAAAAAACTGAGAGGTTATTATCATTTTAAGTGTTTCTTAAAATGCTTTTACATCAAAATACGTTAAAAGACGTTAAAAAAAAAGAGGAAGTAAAAAAAGAGGTTGGACATCTGGTAAATCTAAATGACAATAATTAAGGATGAAGGCACTATAAAAAAAAATTCAAATACCATTTGTCATAATCAAAGAGATTCTATCATCAAAGGAAAAAGGTAATCATACCTGTTTCATTACATGTTAATAAGTAGAATATTTTTTTGTATAGGTTGGTGGTCTTAGAATATACATTAAGAGTTTCAAAGACTTTGATGTCAGCATTGGAAAGGTAAATGCAGCAATAACTGGAACATGGTGACAGGCCCTTGCCTCCTTTTAGAGAACAGAACTATGAGCCCGTGGGAAGTTTTGTCAGAAACAATTACTGTTTGCGATAAAAAAAATTATAGTTAGCGAAAGTGAACACATCTGGGCTTGGGGCTTTTCCAAAGTAGAGTGTAAAAACAAAGACAGCTCCATTCCCAAACTGATATATATAATATTCAAACACCATGTATAAACAATGCAGGTTTGGCTTGTCCAGGGCAGAGCAAGAAATAATCTACGTTTTCATCCAGTAAGGGAAAAAAAAAATGTCCAACAGCTCACAGGATATATGGTACTTCTTTATAAAGTTCAAAACACTCTTTTTTTTAATCCATTAAAAACAATAAAGATATAAATCAGCAAAACGTTTCAGGAAATCTATGTCATAGAGGAGGCTTTGCCAGGCTGAATAGTATTTTCCTTCTCGCCAGAAAGGTATTGAAGACCAAAGGTACAGTATACAAAGAGGTTATAACTGAGTCTATTTTGTACTAGCTCATTGGGAATTGTTATGTGAAGAATAGAATTATGTAAGCCCGATCATTAAAATCTCTTCTCAGATTTAAAACTGTAATGCATTCTCAAAAGTAAATGACGTTTTTAACAATAAACTTTTCATTAAAATAACACATGGGGGGAGCTATTTGTAAAAGAAATGCTGTGCAAATGTAATGTAATGTGTTGAATATGTGTATTGATTATGAACGTCAGCCCCATCTAGTGGCTAAAATGTGGCATTTTCCTGAATGCAGCATTTCAAGAAAATGCCACATTATGGCCATTAGATGAAGCTGACGATGACAGAAATGACACATATTAGAAACAGTACAATGATTATTGGTGACAGCTGTATTTTACATTGTTTATATGTTAATGCATTTTTATAACTAGACCCCCTGGTGATACTACTATAAAGGCCCTAAATCAGGGGCTTTTTGTTATAACATGACAACATTCTGTGTGCCTCTTTGAATTGTTCTTCTATATTACCACCCTGTCACACAGGTTTCTGATGGAAATTAATAGCTGTTTCCACACACATTAGGTAGGTATGGTCCACTGTTGTTACTCTCCAGAAGTCTTTCATTAGAAATGCCATGCAGCCACCATTGGAGTATGTATGCAATTAAGAAGCAGCAGCAAAGAGGCTGCAGGAGAAAAAGTACTGCGATTCAACAACAGATACAACAGAAAGATGAAAACAAGTAAGTTATTTTTATTATAAACAACGCTTTAGCAAACTAAATAGCATCCGTTTATGGTTTACTTTAATGATTCATACTGTAAGGCTGAATTCCCACTGAACAGACAACTGCTGGAGAGGTAAACTGCAGTGCTTTACCCACCAATAGCTGTCCGGTCCGACTGTCGTAGTGGGCGGTGTAGTGCGCGATTCAGCTCCTTTTTTTTTTTTTTTTTGAAATTATTTGAAGTGCACAGAAGTGAACCGCAATACAATTTAGCATATTTACATTCTATCACAGCTCACTGCAGTGCAGATCTGGACAGTGTTGCAGTGTGAATAGGACACACAGAAAACAATTGTTTTTTGTGTGTCCTAGTGGTGACCGGAATTTGACAGTGCAGTAAAACACTGGTCACTGCACATAGTGAGAATTAGCCCCAAGGTTCACCTTTTTTCCTTAGGTATGCTTAGGTTTGGGAAATATAAGTACATTTATTTCCAAAACTTAAATTCCAAAATGTAATATCTGCAACAAGAAATAATCAATTGCTAATTGTTAATTGCTCGTTTATGCCTAGGGGAAAAATAAAAGGAGATTTACTGTACTTACCTGATGCTCTGCTCCTCCCCGCAGCTAGACTCCCCCACAGCATTTTCACCCCCATTCTCCACCAGTCTAGGGTCCTGAGGTCATCAAGAACAGAACAGAGCAGGTTCTATAGTCCTGTATTGTACATGAGTATGCCAACAGACAATCCATCGCTGGATCGTGGGAGGGGGGCACCGCCTGCTGGGAAGTGAAGGATCAGGTAAGTAAAACTGTCTCTGCTCTGCCCTAGAAAAAAAAAGAGCAATTAACCCTTGGGCTTTAACTATGTGTAACTCTACCTTGGCAGCAGCTGCTTGGCAATTTGGGCTTTCTGTTCCATGCTTCGACTCCAAGAACACCCTCAGCCCCTCTGACACACTTGGCTGAAAGTCCCTGCATGCACTTATAAGAATACGAGTATAGACACCTTTAACTCGGCTATGAATTAGCATCAGAAAATAGACACAATACCTTTTAGTGGTAAATTAACTCTTAGGGGTTGATTTACTAAAGGCAAAGAGACTGTGCACTTTGCAAAGTGCAGTTGCACTATGCACGCGCAGTTGTTCCAGAGCTTAGTAAATGAGCAGAAGCTCTGCTGACTTCCATCATCCAATCATGTGCATGCAAAAATGTTTTTGTTTTTTTCTTTTCCCTGCATGTGATTGGGTATTCTTTGCAGAGAGAACATTTACCGCATTTACTAAGCTCTGGAGCAACTGCACTTGCAGAGTGCAACTGCGCTTTGCAAAGTGCACAGTCTATTTGCCTTTAGTAAATCAACCCCAATGTATTGGTATACAGTAGGTTAGAGTAAATGATGGTTTGAGCATAAACTAGCATAGAGAATGTAGGTTCAGACACAGTCTGTTATACAATATAATCACTATGCCAACGTAACTAAGAATAGCGTTCTGTACCACTAGACTAGAATTAGCCCGTGGATCAGCAAAGTCAGCTATAAATAGTGCATTTAAGCATTATCTGCAATGTGAATAATAATAATACTATAACTAGCCTAGAGTGCACTCTAGGAGGATGGCTAGAATATGGTGCATTGTCTCCTGCAAGGTACCTCTTTGCATAGGCAGTAAGTAAAGGTCACCGTGTAGCAGCAGTAAAAGGGCAGCCTTTAGTCTCTATCTTTAGTCTTTAACTCTGTCAGCTGGCTAGTGTTGGGGCCCAATTGTACAGTTGGTGCACATGAGAATAGTCCCAGTAAAGACTGCAGGCAACAACAAGGCTACTAGATGGCTGTATGGTCAGTTCCTAAAGGGCTCAGTCTTTCTAGCAGCAGATAGTAAATCCCCACAGCAGCAGCTCACCAATCCCAATGATATTGCAGCTCACAATCTGGTGACACACAGCGATTAGTCCATTCTTTGCTCTGCACCTAAGTGACTATGGCTGTTGGCACACCTGGACTCAGTGCTTGGAATCCTGTTCAGGCCGCCGTGATGCAGTACTGGTGGTCACACTGGACTGCGAAGTGCACTCTTTGGGCTCCTTTATGGCAAGAAGAAGCTGTGTCCTGAGAAAATGCAGCTCTTTCCCCTCCTGGCAATCTCTCTCTCTGGGAAATGCAGTTCAAAAGCTCTTCATTACAGTAGAGTCTCTCTCCTCTTGACTACAGGTCCCACAGTGCAGTGCTGCCTGATTCAGTCTAATGAACACCTCCTGCTCAATAGCCCTCCCCTTTGCTGATTTAGCTGTTAACTAGTTAAACACTGCAGGGCAGCAGCTACAAAAAGCAGATGCAGCCAGTGTTTCTCTCATAGCACCTGGCTAAACATGCAGAGCAGAACCAGGGGCTGAAGCTGAATTCTGTTTTGGAGATAGCTTGAGCTAATGCATTTGTGAAAGAAATCTGCATGCCGTCTCTCATTTTATTAGACGTGTACTAGATTAAAACTCCCCTCATATAACATTTATGCTCTTCTCAGACTACCAGGGGTTAGGTTTTGCATTAATACAAAAGTAAAGACTATCTACTTTAATGATAACTTCTAAAGCAAAGGAGTGCTGATTTTGATTTTATGAAACTTACACTACAAAAAGTGAGGGGGTGGTCAGGGAAGCATAACAAGAGCGAACTAGGAACATGATCAGAGAAAGTAATATTACAAATTCAGTATATAGGAAAAGGGGAAGATCTGTGTGGTGTATACAAAAGGGAATTTATGTAGAGCTATGTATGAAAGAGAAATAAAATGCAGTCTCTAGTGCCAGGACTTTTAATCCTCCATACATCATTTAACTGCCAAGCGAAATTGCCCTAACTTCTGAAAAGATGAAGATAGATGAGAAGTCCCATGAAAGAAGTCAAAATTTCAGGAAGGGATAAGTCACAACAATTGGTGTTAAAATAGAAGTCACCTCCCAGGATGAACTTACCATGCAAGAAATTATTGACCGTATACTGTATATGGCTTTTCAAAGCTTACTAATCTAAAAGTTCAAAAAGCATGCAAATAGCAATCTAATCCTCTCACCAAGTCACCACTACTGCAATAGATTACCATTAAAGAATGTTAGAAAATAAAATATTTACACTACTATTTGGGATGAGCCCGATGTTCGACTTGAGCGTAAGTTCGAGTCGAATGTCGGGTATTCGCCAAACAGCAAACAATTTGAGGCGTTCGCGGCAAATTCAAAAGCCACGAAACACTGTTAAAGTCTATGGGACACTAATATGAAAAACCAAAAGTGCTCATTTTATAGGCTTACATGCAAGTTATTGCCATAAAAAGTGTTTGGGGACCCGGGTCCTGCCCCAGGGGATATGTATCAATGCAAAAAAAAAAGAGTTTAAAAACGTCTGTTTTTTTTCGGGAGCAGTGATTTTAATAATGCTTAAAGTGAAACAATAAAAATTAAATATTCCTTTAAATATCATGCCTGGGGGGTTTCCTTAGTATACCTGTAAAGTAGCGCATCTTTCCCATGTTTATAACAGCACCACAGCAAAATGATATTTCTAAAGGAAAAAAAGTAATTTAAAACTGCTCGCGGCTGTAATGTATCGTTGGGTCCTGGCAATATAGATAAAAATCATTGAAAAAAATGGCATGGGTTCCCCCCCCAGTCCATTACCAGGCCCTTTTGGTCTGGAATGGATATTACCCAAATTTAAAAAAAAATTGTGTGGTGGTCCCCCCAAAATCCATACTAGGCCCTTCAGTTCTGGTATGGATATTTAAGGGAAACCTGTGCCAAAATGTAAAAAAAAAAAAAAAGGCGTAGGGGCCCCCCCCAAAAAAGCCCTTCAGGTCTGGTATGGATTTTAAGGGGAACCCCAAACCAAAATTAAAAAATGGTGTAGGGGTCACCTTTTCCCCATGTTGATGGGGCCAAGGATCTCATCCCCACAACCCTTGCCCGGTGATTGTGGGGGTCTACGGGTGGGGGGCTTATCGGAATCTGGAAGCCCCCTTTAACAGGGGAGCCCCCAGATCCCACCCCCCCATGTGAATGGGTAGCGGGTACATTGTACCCCTACCCATTCACTAAAAAAAAGTGTCAAAATGTGAAAAATGACAAGAGACATTTTGGGACAAGTCCTTTATTTAAAAAATAAAACAAATAAAACTGTCCTGCGATGTCCATTCATCTTGAAACACAGCATCCGACGACCCGATAAAAAAAAACTGAAAAAACTCCGCCTTCATGGGAGGCTCTTGCTGACTGAAGCCTCTTCGCGATGACAGCTGTTATATAGCTGAGGGCGGGGCCACCTTGTGATGTTAGCAGGTAAGCCTGCCCCTTCTGACGTTACGTGACATCGATTTAAAAAAAATTTATTATTATTATTATTTTGACTTTTATTTTTTTAGTTTGACACTTTAAAAAAAAAATTGTTCACTTTTATTCCTATTACAAGTAATGTAAACATCCCTTGTAATAGGAATATGGCATGATCGGTCCTCTTTACAGTCAGATATGGGGTCAATAAGACCCCACATCTCACCTCTAGGCTGGGAAGCCTGAAATAAAAATAAAAATAAATAAACGATCTCGGCTTCCCAGCCGAGGAGGCGCCATTTGTTTAAATGCAGAGGCTGGGCGTGATGTCATAACATCGCGCCTGGCCTCCGAATGATCATAGAGACTCCGCTGCTTGTTAGAACGATCAATCGGTGGAAGGGCCGCTATGATCATTCTTATAGTGTAGGGAATCGCCAGCTGAAAAAGCTGATATCTGAATGATGTCTGTAGCTGCAGGCATCATTCAGATATACCACCGCAAAGTCAAGGACTTCCCTTTAAATGCTATTAAAATAAAAAAAAAAATAAGTTAGCAATAGCCAAATATTTCCAGGAAGGAAAGAAAGTAGGAGAGTGATAAGCAGGGAGGAAAAAAATCACCAAAAAAAAGCAAAGAGAAGAAAAAAAAGGTAATAATGCTGGCCATACACTGTTTGAATTTGGTACAGTTTCTCATGAACCAGACAAAATTTGTTCAGTGGTTTGCCCTGTTGCATACCTCCCAACTTTTTTTTTCATTCAATAGATGTTTAATCTATTTTAATATGACTTTTGAATGGCAAAAGGTTTATATGCTTCTGAAGAGGGTAGGGGGGCCCCACCAGGGTTGCCTCATGCTAAGGCCCCCCCCCTTTCCACCTTTTTTTTTTCCATCTTATTACCCTGGATACACCCTCTATGCTGCCCAACATACCCCCTTACTAGGTGGGCTTCATTGGCGATAGTCTTAAAACTCGTTTTTTAGGACACGGTTTGTTCTCTCACTACACCCTCCTTCTTTCAGACAGCTGCGCTCTTCTCCTTCAACCCTTTCTCTACTCCCCCCCCCCCCCTTTTTTTATCTGCTGGACCCTTCATTTATAGCTCCTGCTGTACCGATGGATTACACCCAACCAATACCTTAAAATATTGCTCCTGCTGTACCACTGGGTTACACCCAACCGATACCTTAAAATATTGCTCCTGCTGTACCAGTGGGTTACAACCCAACCAATACTTGCACGCCAAAGACCCCTGATCACTACAATTACTATGTCTATCTGACAGCAGTATTAATGATTCTTGTTTCGTTATTTATGTACTATCTCCTATACTGGTTCTTTATACCATACCTATAGAAGGACTTTTTTGTTCTGGCAGTGTTTGTAAAAAAAGAATTAAACAAAAATAATTTTTGAAGTTTCAACAATATAGACACTTGACAAAAATTTTTCAGCATGGAATTCACTGGTAGGAAAGAGGAAGTAAGGAACAATAAGTATACATATACTGATCATATGAATATTGTTCAACGAAATAAAGCCAACTCCTGTTGATAATAGAGGGAGGAGGTTAATGCAATTAATTAGTCTTATCAAGGAAGAAAGGACCGCCATTCAAGCCATGGTCACACAAGAGTCTATCACTTCCCATAGAGTGGAAGGATTAGGATTTTTCCATCTCCTAGTCATATTGAGTCTGGTGGCTAATAGGATATGGGTGATCGTATATTGTAATGTGCGTGGAAACATTTAAAATTCTAGTGAATGTGGTGCCAGGCTGGGTGATGGAGAGATTGTTGTTTTAGCCACATCAGATAATAGATAACCAATATGATGTCAATTTAATACATATCCAGAGGATATGGAGTAGGTCGCCTTTTTGACCACAGTTTCTCCAGTATTGATTATTCAGGCAATACTAAATTGAGAAATTCTATCCAGGGTCATGTACCAATGATGTCTTAGTTTAATGGAAAGTTCCCATAGGGTAGAACAACACGTAACTTTGTAACCTCCCAGATTTTTTAGATGGAAACAAGGGACACCTATTAGCAAAAGTTTGTATGCATAGGACACACACCCTGCCACGCCCCCCTCAAAAGGAGAATTATATAAAAAAAAAAATTAGATTAGTTAAATCCACAAGTGCTTTTTTTTACCACTACTTTTCCTTTATACTGACTTTTGACATTTACAAATGCAACAATTTAGAAGTTGGATGAAAGGTTTAGCACTGGGACACACTTTTTGAAAGATAAAAAGGGAATTTATATAAAACTGTATAGATCAGACCAAAATAAGGGTCAAATGACGAGGAAGGGGTGGCAGGGGGACTTTGTTCCAAATCAGGGACAGTCCTTCAAAATCAGGGACAGTTGGGAACTATGCTGCTGCCTGCCTTGTGCCTGACATCCTTTAAATAATAAATTGTAGGAGTCCATGGAACAATTGTTGCAGCAGCTGTTTGGGTATTTTGACAGCCGGTGGGGCTAGATTAAAAATTACAACAGTAACAGTGAGGTATTCATCCATCTGCTCTGTGTAGCATGAATGGAAGAATCTGTTAGATCTTGTGTGCAGCTAGCTTTATAAAGTGTCCAGCTACTTGAAACCAATGGTCTACTCTAGTAGAAGCAGTTAGAAAAATCTATCACTCATACAAAAGTGCTATACAGTTTGTGTCCCCTAGCGTTCTCCACGTGACTGTCTGAGCCCAGGAACAGTCCTTCTTTGTCCTCTCTTGCAGTACTACATTCCTTCAACATCAGGGTATTCCTTAAAACCCCAATATTATAATTTATTTGCGGATTCCGTAGCGCAGTTTATTTACGTTTTTCCACTACATTCCCAAAGTCTTAGTTCTTCCCAGCAGGCTTTTATCATTCCCAGGATGCACAGTTCAGTCTCTTCTTCCTCTCTGTGTTCCCAGGTAGTGGGTGGAGTATACTCGGGCTCCACACAACCCAGCAGAAGTTTTTTTTCTCCTCTCTTCTTTCATACAACTGCTTCTCTTGTCCCTGACAGCTGTGGGGGGGGGGGGGGGGTTACAGCAGCAGCACCAGTAGCCTGGTCCATGCTGCCAAACAGAGCAGCACTGTGGACTGGAGCAACAGCAAACCGGGATTACATATGTAAGATAAAATATAACAGCAATAGTGGCTGGAGTATACACAACCAATGGCTGTATGACTATCTGTTATGCTGACAATAGACAGACAGTTGTCTCAGCAGGAACAACAGGTGGTAAGACATCTGGCCATTTTTGATCCTATCACTACATTGCCAGAGCCTACAATAAAGAAAATACTTTTCTTTTTTTAAACTCCCAGAGAACATCCAAGATCTAGGTGATGAGGCTACTGAGTCTAAGAGCTAAATCTCTGCATGTATGATCAAGTCCTGTAGTGAGCTTCAAAGTATTATCCCAGGCAGTTGAGCTTTCAGATCAAGAGATGCTTTCCTGTAATATCTAGTCATATACTCAGTACAATCAGTATCAAAGCGTTAAACCATTTTATTTTGAGTGATTAAGTGCAAAATAATAAGTTAGTGTCCTATAAAAAAGAAGAAGGGCTAGATAAATATTAGAGGAAAAGATTGAAAAACAATGCATCTGGGAGTTTAAATTAAGGGCTCATTCACACCACAGCGTGCATTATAACATGCAACATAACATGCTTTTAATGTTTGTTAGGTTACCGCGCTGTACACATGTGTATGGTGCCTTGCTATTCCTTGTGAATTGCCCCCTAACGCACATCTTTACTATAGCCACAATAACACACAGATGCAAATGCTCTGTGTGTTGCGGCATGCTGTATTTTAAAAATAGAGACAAAAAAAAGAAAACAAGAACTGGCACTTGAAGTGTTAATTGTACTGTGCAAGTTTTTTTTTGCATGGAGATCTTAAGAATGCTCCCAAAGACAGGCTATGAGCTGTCTTTAGGAATCGTGAATATTTTTCCTTGCAGAAAAAACTTTGACGACATCAGAGAAGCAGGGAGCACCTACAGGCCAGAGGAACCTCTGCCGCACCCTGAAGTGCGAGGGGTTCCACAAAGGAGTGGAGCATATCTGGGCACTTATTTTTTTAAGAAATGCGGCAAAAGTAAAAGCAAGGTATACACATTCAACCAGCAGGTTGAACGAACAAAAATTGGGAGATGTGTGATGCAGGGATCTCTCCTGTTCCGCTATTGTATTTTGACAGCGGGGACTCCCCATCCCCGTCGGTTTACACTGATCAGCCCTGCAGCCATTCCCTGAAAGTGGTGATTAAATTCTGGTTTCCCTGTTGAACAGTCAGCGGTACACACGTGACAAAAGTCGGCTGATTTCTACTGAACCGGTCAATTTTCAGTCAATGTATAACCTGCTTAAGTGATCCGGTACTATGTTTACAAGATAGAATGTGCCTGCATTGTTAGAGAAGTGACATTGTATCTTTAACCACTTCAGCCCCGGAAGGATTTACCCCCTTAATGACCATGCTATTTTTTGCGATACGGCACTGCGTTACTTTAACTGACAATTGTGAGGTCATGCGTCGATGTACCCAAATAAAATTGATTTTCTTTTTTCCCAAAAATAGATCTCTCTTTTGGTGGTATTTGATCACCTCTGCAGTTTTCATTTTTTGTGCTATAAACAAAAAATGATTGACAATTTTGAAAAAAAAAAAAAAAAACAATATTTTTTACTTTTTGCTATAATACATATCCCAAAAAATAAATAAAAATGTATATATCAGTTTAGGCCAATATGTATTCTTCTACATATTTTTGGTAAAAAAATCACAATAAGCGTATATTTATTGGTTTGCGCAAAAGTTATAGCGTCCACAAAATAGGGGATAGATTTAGGGACTTTTAAAAAAATGTTTATTGTTTTTACTGGTAATGGCGGTGATCTGCGATTTTTAGCGGGACTGCGACATTACGGCGGACAAGTCTGACCCTAAGTGACATTTTTTGAGGACCAGTGACACCAATACATTGATCAGTGCTAAAAAAATGCATTGATCACTGTATAAATGACACTGGCAGGGTAGGGGTTAACACTAGGTGGTGATCAAGAGGGTTAAGTGTGTTCCCTCAGTGTGTTCTAACTGTGTGGGGGATGGGCTCACTGGGACAATGCAGAGATCTCTGTTCCTGATTACTAGGAACAGCCGATCTCAGTGTTGTCCCCTGTTAGGCAGATTCCCATTCTGCCTCTCTGTACTGCAATTGCGGGTGGCTGGCGGACAGTATCTCATGCATGAAACAAGGTACAGGTATGTCGTTTCACGCAGCCGGGCCGCCCTGCTGCCCTGCCGCAGTATATATGCGGTGGACGGTCCTGAAGCGGTTAAAGGAAACCTGTATCAATAGTAATATGGGGCTACCACTGCTAGTTTTCTAGCTGTCTCTGGTTGCAAAATATTGTGGTTGATTTACTAAAGGCAAATAGTCTGTTCACTTTGCAGGTGAATGTTGCCTTAACTTAGTGAATGCGGTGAAAATTTACCTTGCAAAGAATACCCAATTATGTGCAAGGAAAACTTTTAAAAAATGTACTTTTATATTTTTGGTTCCACATGATTAAAAAGCTAGTTTTCAAAATGTCTCTGGTTGCAAAACATCAGGGTTGTTTTATTAAAGGCAAATAGGTTGTTCACTTTGCAAGAGAATTTTGCCTTAACTTAGTGAATGTGGTGAAAATTCACTTTTCTAAGAATGTCCAATCATGTGCAAGGAAAAAAAAAACATTTTGTATTTTTGGTTGCACATGATTGGATGAGGGAAGTCATCAGAATCTGCAAGGAGAAAATTGCCTTGCAAAGGGAACACCCCCTTTGCCTTTTGCAAATCAGACTTGTTGAGTCACTGGGTTGGAACAAACCAAAGTCAGAGTGAAGTCACATCTCCTGATTTGCATTGGGTCAGTGACAGATTTAGTTTGATTAAAGTTTTGTTTTTTTAATTTAAAAATAACATAAATGTTATACTTACCTGCTTTGTGTAGAGGTTTTGCACAGGGCAGACCAGATCCTCCTCTTCTCAGGTCCCTCATTGCCGCTCCTGGCCCCTCCCTTCTGCCCCCACAGCAAGCAGCTTGCTATGGGGGCACCCGAGCCCAGCCGCTGCTCTGTGTGTCCATTCAGACACTGAGCTGTGGCTCAGCCACATCCCCTCTCTCTCCTCACTGGCTCACTGACTTTGATTGACAGCAGTGGGAGCTAATGGCGCCTGCTGCTGTGCTCCAGACAATCAGGAGGGAGATTTCCGGACAGCTAAGGCTCTCATGCAATGTCGCTGGATCAAGATGGGACTATTAGGGGTGCTGGGGGGCTGCTGCACATAGAAGGTTGTTTATCCTAATGCATAGAATGCAATAAGATAAAAAAACCTTCTGACTTTACAACCACTTTAAGACATTTACATGTTTTTTTTTAATAAAACTTTTTTTTATCCTCTGTTGGAACTTCAATGCTGCTGATATCTTTCAGCCTCTTTTAGGCACTTTGTGTCTACATGCACTAGCTCAAGTGTCAGCTGCACATTATTGCTCTGGACCAGGGGTTCTTAAACTTTGAAATCTGTATTGCTAGATTAATAAATAATCTTCACATTAAGTTGTTAAGCTCAAACTTCAACAAGTATTAGAATTCATAGAGCAACAGCCTTCCCTACTACAGAGAAATTATATTAGCAGCTAGTTCAGTGTTATATTAAAGCGGTTGCAAAGCCTAAACTTTTTTTACCTTAATACATTCCTTGCATTAAGGTAAAAAATGTTTAGGTGTCAGCATCCTTTGTCCCCCCGCCCCTTAACTTACCTGAGCCCTCATTCCATCCATCGCCATGCACGTCTGCAGCTCTTCTCTTCCCTCACTTCCCGGGTTTAGCTGGCTTTGCTGGGGTGCTGGGAGCCATTGGCTCCCAGTGCTGTCAGTCAAAGTCAGTGACGAGGGAGCAGGGGGCGGGGCCCTGGACAGAGGGGAGGGGCCAGTAGCACCAGCCAACGGGGGACCAGAAAAGAGGAGGTTTGCGGCCACTCTGTGCAATTCCATTGCACAAAGCATAGAAGTATAGACATGTTTGTTATTTGTTTTTAAATTTACCTTTACAATCACTTTAAACATCTGGAGTAGAACTGCTACTAGACTCCAAATTTGGATGTCACAAAACACTGACTGGCTGCCCAGCCACAAGTTCTTGTATCACTTAACCAGTTCACACCCTGCCTGGTCTAATGGCTGTAAGTTCCTCGAAACTCAGTCTCCTTCAGTGATGTCTGCAGGTTTGTCAAAGTGACAAGGATGGACCATGGATGCAGATGTGTGCCAGCATGGCTACTCCTAGTCTCTATCAGGGACTCAAGTGTCAGGATAACATTGCAGGAGCATAAATGGAGGACAGTTTTCACCCAATAACAGGAAGTGCCTGAACAAGGAGCTTTGTTGCAGGTTCGCCACTCATTATGATGAAAGCTACAGATTTGAAAAGGTAGTCCAGACGTCTTCAGTCTTCGCTAGCTTTTATAATTGTAATCCGCAAAGGGGTTCCTCCTGGGTGTTGCGCAGTGTAGTATAACACACTAAAACAATCGTAATCCAATAGAGCGACTAGGTGTCTTTATATGAAGAAACAAACACCTAACATCTGCTCTTGAACACTGAAGTCTATTCGTATGTAGTGCTCTCCGACTTAACTTGTTCCGTGGGACTATCAGTCCCAGCAACACTCTGTACAGTTCTAAAGATGTGTGAGTAATACTCAAATAAACTTCTGAGTGTCAACCCTCTCACCACACAGAATCCAAGCAGGTGGATGTCTCCGGTTCAGCAGTTCTCAGTTCCGTATGGAGGCACCACCACGCCGTCACACTGTTCCGTTCACAAATGACCGGGAGTCCTCGGTTACCTCCCCACGGGTCTTCCGGAACAATCACGTCTCTTGTCCAGCTCACTGCGATGCGATGGCAGGATACTACAGCTGCTCTGCTCCTTCGCCAGGTAGGCCGCAACCCTGTGGGACACACACACCCACAGAGTTCTGCTGGCAGGCCACGCGTCCCAGGCACAAGAGACCTAAAATAGCCGCTGCTTACCCTTTTATACCCCCCCCACAATGCAGTTCAGTTCTGACTTTGTCCAGAAGCATTGTGGGTGGGTCATAGCTACTGTTCCAAAGTAAACAATGAATCACTTCCATGTCACTTAATCCTGAGACGTAAACTTATTGTATTTTATCAATTGTCCACAAGATGGCACTAACACAACTATTGGACTATGTGGGGTTTGGGAGCTACTGTTACATTAGTTACTGTTACGTTAGTATATTTATATATAGATAAATTTCCCTTATCTTGGTTTGGCAGAATCAACTCTATTAAGATGACATTTTTACCCAGGATACTCTATTATTTTAGGACCTTACCAATTGCAGTCCCAAGGGGAGAATTACAGCATTTACAATCAGAAGTCCTTTGCTTTATTTGGGGTAGCAGAAAAACCCTGAATGAATAAATTGACGTTGTATGTTTCGAAACCGTGTGGTGGGCTTAGCCTCCCTAATTTACCAGTTTACTATCAAGGCGCTCAAATAACTTAGCTTTTCTACACAATGGCCAAGGGATCTACACCCCTCAAGGTCTCTATTGAGGCTCTTTCATGCCACCCTTTTGCCATTAGCTTCCTAATGTGGCTTCTTAGCTGTTTTCGCACCACCATTTTGTGTCCTACCCAGTCTTACTTGCCAGCAGTCTGGGACGGGGTACGACATCGTAAAACCCTGTCATTCCCACATACCCCACTAGCCCCCATATTCTGCAACCCTGAGTTCTCCCCTGGACTGACTCCAATGCCATTCCTATGGTGGCTCAACAAAGGGCTTTTTAGAATAGGTGACTATCTTTGCAATATTTTAAGGGCACGTTGCAGATGCCCTCTGGTGAACTATTTAGGTACAATCAGCTTTTGTACGATTTAAACTTGACTTGTTAGATGGACCCCTTGCAGATACAAATTTTGAATTATCTTATCAAACGAAGGGCCTCCTACAGGGACGGGTATCTACTACTTAGCTCCCTTACATGATTCAATGGGATCGGGACTTGAATACCACTTTTGAATTATCTGACTGCCAAGATATTGCTTATGCTTTATCCAAAGTATCTATTAATACAACACTAATTGAAGCAAACTATAAAACACTCCTACCTTGGTATGGCTTTAGACATTGTGGCCAGATGGGTACAATGTATCATGTATGGTGGCAGTGTCCTGTAGTCACTAGATTTTGGATTTGAATATTTATATGATGAAAACATTATGTAAAGTATTCATCTCCACCCCCCCCCCCCTTTCCCTGTTCCTTGCCCCCTATCTCTTTTCCCTTTGACATAGCCATTCCTAGTACTACATGTCAAAGTGGCTCGATGGGGCATTAAGCAGTCAGTCCCTAGTGGATCGAATGTATATTCCTCAACCCTATTGCTAATGACTTGCATCTTTCTATATTGTATTGTCATTTCTATTGGTACTCCCACCAAGAACATTTAATGTCGAGATCTCTCTGTTTAACATTAGGAAGTCTTATGCTTATGAACATTTTGAGGGGAAAGCATTATTGTATTTGTGCTCTAAAAAAATGGAGGTATGGCTAGATTAGTTGCATTGGATACAGCACCTCATCCCAAAAAATAACTTAATAGGTCATGGAGGGAGAGGAAGGGGGATTATAGCGGTGCCAAAAGAGAATGTAAAGATGGGATAATAGAGGTTAAATTACAAAAATACTTTATTTAGCAATTTTTAACACATAAAAAAATATATTATTCAATAAAATCTTAGGTGCAGTTAACATATATATTGTACAGAACCACAATGCAATGGAATGGGCCAGGTGGAGGCGGCCTTCAAGGCAAGAGCTCAGTTCCTACATGTTTCGCCAAGACATTGGCTTCTTCAGGGAGTGGTATGAGCTTGTTGCAATAAATTAAATCTATGCACAGAGATACAAAAACATCGAATGAGAAACCAAGGTAAGTAAACATTGAGAGGTACACTGTTAAGGAAAGACATATAGTATACATTGGAATACGTGGCTGGACTATATCCGAAAGGGGGGTAAGCGAGCAATTCCCCAAGGCCCTGCATATACCTGAAGACCAGACAACCAGGGGAAGGCCCGGCAGGGAACACCCCAGCTGGAGGAGGACTGGGAAGCACCGTATCTATGTCTGAAGGGGGCATACAAATGACCTGGCAATCAAATATATTAAAAATTAAAGGGTGTATATAGCCATAAAAGCTAAACAAATATGTAAAGCGCTCAATTTCTTAGACATGAGTGGGGTCAAGTGCCCCACATCAAAATAGGGCATCACAGCCCTGGGGGTCAGGTGATCCGAGCGCACGCCCGTGGTGCATGTCAGACCTTGTAGGCTCCGGTGATGCTGCCGAGTGAGCTTGCGCGGACGCCTCTCTTTAGCATCCGCACACTCGATCGGGATCCCGATCAGGTGTGGGGGGCATACTTAAGCCGGCCCGTCCTTCAAACCAGCCGGACATGAGGAACGCCTGTACCAGCTTTAAGTACACATGCAAGGTATGTCTAAACCGCCTTCCACCCCTTAGCATTTCCTAGTCATTTCCCTCTTTTCTCCTAACTTAATCTCCATTCATCCCTTCTCAGGATGCATCAACCCACTGCCACTGACTAACCTCTAGTCCTTATTCCTCATAAGTAAGATGAGCAACGGTCTTTGATAGTTACGTGCCTTGCAATAGCTCTGTAGGTAAGCCCTCTTTTTCACTACTACCCTCCACTCAGATATATCAGTTATGCCATTACCTTTTCCCCAAGGTGAATATAGCACCTTTTTTTAACTATCTATTCATTATATATTGTTTCAGACAAATACCCATAACTTCCATCTGTCTCCAGAGTACTTCCTTTCAATTGGCTTCTAGGCGTTTCCCCTTCATCAACGAATCTGTTTTTAAATTGTGAGTTTTTTGAGGCTGTGATGCCCTATTTTGATGTGGGGCATTTGACCCCACTCATGTCTGAGAAATTGAGCGCTTTACATATTTGTTTAGCTTTTATGGCTATATACACCCTTTAATTTTTAATATATTTGATTGCCAGGTCATTTGTATGCCCCCTGCAGACATAGATACGGTGCAGCCCAGTCCTCCTCCAGCTGGGGTATTCCCTGCCGGGCCTTCCCCTGGTTGTCTGGTCTTCAGGTATGTTCGGGGCCTTGGGGAATTGCTCGCTTACCCCCCTTTCGGATATAGTCCAGCCACGTATTACAATGTATTTGTGCTCTGTTCAATATCTGTTTGCACTATTGTTCAAAGATTGTGCCTTATATGACATTGTCTTGTTACTTATAAATATTGAAAAGTAAAGTATATCAAAGTACATTACAGAAATGTAAGCCAAAAAATGTAGAGTGCAAGATATCAACATATATCATGCTATAAAAAGACAAAAGGGGCCCCTATAGAGGAACGGGACCGTTGTGACAGGCAGGCCTCAGGTTGTCTTTGAGGGAGGAGGTCCCAACTGGACTGTCATGGCAGCAGAAGAGTGTCATCAAAGTCTGGAGGCAGGTAGTGAGTGATCCAGGGCCTCCAGAGTTTTTCATTAAAGGACACTCTATCCAAAATGACGCCTCGATTTTGGCGTGAATCATTACTTGAATAATTCTGTGTTTCATCGCTGGAATAGAATGAGGGGGATTTCCATGCTTTTGCAATGGTCAGTTTGGCTGCCGTGGTAATTAAAAGTAGGAGCTTAAATTGGCCCATGCCATTGTTCAGTCAGGTGTCAAGGGTGTAGCAAAGACGGTCTGTACTGTGGGACATTCCCACCAGAATAATATCAGTTTTAACTTGTTTGGTAGGAGAACAATATTTACAATCTGTTGCTATTGCCTCCTCCAAAACAACTAAATCAGGTAAGTCAACCTGAAATTTGGGGCAACGGAAGTAACAAAACTCTGAAAGTGGCTACAATACTGTAGATCCAAAGTAGGTTGTGCCTACTTCCAAATAGTACTAAGGCCCTGTTCACATCTGAGCAACTGCATCAATTGTGCAGTTCTGCCTGTGATTCTAGATTGCGTATGTGCATTTTGGTTCCGTTTATTCCTAATAGCACCCCAAACCCTCCAAACAAAAGGCGTTTTGTCACACAAAAAACATGCCAAATTGTGCTGTCCAAAAACGCACCAAAGTTGGTTAGAAAAAAAATACAGGATCTGCAATGGCGCGTTTTTGGAGTGCAAGGCACCCCATGTAATTTAATGCTGTTGCTCCAAAAACACAGCAAAGAACAATGTGAAAAAAACCTACAAAAAACAAGATGCTTCCATGTCACTAGATGTAAACGGGGCCTTAAAGGATAAGTTAACGTTTTGGAAAATGTTACATGTTCCAACCATATTGAAGGTGAAACACGTTTAAGCAGCTGCAGGCTCTCTCCCTCCCCCAGTGACAATCGGCGGGCACCTTCTCTGGGCACCCACTGTCACTGTTTGAAAAAAACCTGGCCATGTGGGGCTCTGCCTGCCATCATTCATTCACAGTCTTCTGTGAATGGGAAACTACAAGTCCCAACAACCTTTGCGGCTGTCGGCTTGTAGTACCAATGAACTACCCTACCATGGCGCTCTGGTTGAGGGCTCTGGAAGGCGCATTCATTCTTCCTTTCAGTCTGTATCTGTCTGCCTGTACAAGGTACAAGAAGACAGAAACAATGAGAAGTCTACTGGAGTCCTGCATTGCTCCCACGATCTGCTGATCAATGCTTTCCAGGTTCCAAGTAAAAAAATAAATAAATGCACATTTTTTTACCTGCATAGTATTATTTTTTTTAAGGTGAACTTATCTTTTAAGCACTTTGTCATAATCGTTACTGCAACAACAACATTTACTACAGATGGGAGGTGATGAAAACATTATGCAAAGTATTCATCTGAAAAATAATGTAAGGCAAAAATAGGCTTTATAAGCTTTACAACAGTCAGAGGATTAATTCAAGAAAAATGAATAAACTGGCTTACTAGTAAGAGGCCACCAGTCTGACCTGCTTGCCCTAGATGGTCTGTTTCTCGCCCAGTTATTGAAATCAATGCTTTTCCGATTTGGTGCATTGCTTGCAAAGATCAGGCTGTTCACAGACCACCTTAGGCTTTTTTATTACATGGTGTAAATTAATCTTTTTATATCTATTTGCACAATATAAAGCCTGTTTGTGAGACAATGTCATAACAACAGTACCAGTATAAATGGTTTCCTCTGGCTGAGAAAAAATTCTTACTGTGATGAATCAACAGCATTTTATGATAGTATATTATTTTAAAAAAATGGTTTCTCTTCATTGTTCCAGAAACATCAAAATGACATTTGTATGTATGACTTGGTACTACCAAACACAGCAGGCTGGCTTTCAAATTGCAGGTGTAATTTTGACACAGCTTCAGAGTGGCGTGAAAACGTGTGACTTCAATGTGAGATGTTATGACACCTTCTTAGATGCAGTCCTGGTGGATAACTGCACGTTATGTTCTCTTTTATTTCCTTTCATGTTTTAGATATTGTAGATTCCATTTATTCTATAAGTAGCTTACCAGTTGATAACACTGGTTGCCAAATGTAGCAAAAGATACCTGTGTATTAAAAAAAAAACACTGACAGTTAGAAAAATGGTGACTAGTACTGGATGCTCTTCTGAGATGCAGCAAGGTGGTACCTTAAATGCCAGGAAAATAGATCTATCAGCAGTGTTTCTGTAATTAGATATGTTCTATCTATACCAGACAGAAATAGTAGTTCCCTCTTCCTGTGTGAATTGCCAGGTATTTTATGAACAGTGTATGCCTTGTTCTTTTAGGAGTAACACTTCCCTCTTTAAGGAATGGTCACAGTTAACTGATAATAAAGGCACACAATATTTATTCACTATTTCTTTTTTACACATGTTAAACATAAAGAATTTCAATGACTCAATCCAGATTTTAGGGCTTCCTGCCCAATTATTTATCCGTGAGGCACTATAACAAAGTATTAGTCACACACAGCTGTATCTGCTTTCTTTTTCAGACCACGCTTCTCTAGTCCCAGCCCCCTGCTGTAAGCCCTAGTCTGCAGTTTAGGTTCTTAGGCCTAAGCAATTACCTGTGGTTAGAGACAGATGATTGCCCCGAACGCAAGTAGCTTGCGTCCAGGAATGATTATCTGTCCCTAACCACAGGTAGTCCCTGGATGTACGATTATATCCAAGTGCAATTATACTGGCAGACAGCTGTTACTGCTGCCAACCTGTCATTGCTGTGCAAAGGCTTCCAAGCCATGGCTGCCTGCTGACACCTGGGCTCCTAAGTGCAGTTTTTGCAACATGTTTGCCGTGCCATGACTGATTTGGCTGTATGAATGAGGCCTAAAGCTGACTACACATTATACAATTTTCCTTTATATTTACCAAAACCATATAACATGAGGTCAAACCTAAACACTTTCAAATTGTATGTGTAGCGCACTACCCCCGTAGGAGCTGCTAAGTTAGTTCATTACAGTACATGCTGGTTTAACCCCCGCTTCTTCCACCACGTTGTAGTAACCACAGACACCGTTGAACGGTTCAAACAATAACTTTATTCTTGATTTGGCAGTTGTGTTACTTGAGCAATGCAAATAGATACAAGTTGTCTCTGGTCTAAGATGCACGAGTAATTAGAATCTTCCAGCTACACTTTGCATCTTTCCTCCCTCCTGTTTGTTGCTACTTCCCAACCGTACAGCACTTCCAAGTTATACCCAAAGAAGGATACTATGAATAAAGCTCTTTGGGCTGACTGATTGGATTTCTCCAGGGTATTAATTCTCTAAGGCCCAACTCCTTGCACAGACTTCTTTATTGACTCGCACTCCAGCACTCTTTTGAGGCATTGATTCTCTAAAGCCGCGTACACACGGTCGGACTTTTCGTCTACAAAAGTCCAACGGACGCTGACGGACTAAAGCTGGCTGGTAATCCGATCGTGTGTGGGCTTCTCCGGACTTTCAACTGACTTTTTTAGCCTCAAATCCGACGTACTTTAGATTTGAAACATGCTTCAAATCTTTCCGACGGACTCGAGTCCGGTCGAAAAATCCGCTCGTCTGTATGCTAGTCCGACGGACAAAAACCCATGCTAGGGCAGCTATTGGCTACTGGCTATGAACTTCCTTATTTTAGTCCGGTGTACGTCATCACGTAGGAATTCGACTGACTTTTGTGTGATCGTGTGTAGGCAAGTCTGTTCGTTAGAAAGTCCGCCGCAAGTCCGTCGAAAGTCCGCCAAAAGTCTGTCGAAAGTCTGTCGGACAGGCTGTCGGACTTTTGTAGCTGAAAAGTCCGACCGTGTGTACGCGGCATAAGGCCCAAGATCTGCACCTCCTCCTTCAAGACCCACACTTTAACACCCTTAAGTCTTTTGGAAGCACTGTTTCCCTGGGTGTACACTCACTTGTGCTCCTGAGCAACCGTCCATGTTTGCCACAGAGGGTCCATCTCCCAGTTTTTGTTTCTGTTAGTAGTAGCAACTTCCTCCTGATGTCTCCTCCATTTCTCCTCCCCGCATGGCACATTCCCCTCCCCAGAGGGGAGAGTGCACAAGCTGCACCAGCCCCTACATTCTGTCTTCTTTCTTTCCAAATCTAGAACTCCTGGAAGCATGGGACCTCCAGTCTATATGTATGAACCCACCCCTGTCCAATCAAATTAACCATTGGACCAGGGCTTTCTATTGTGAAAAAAAAAAAAAAAAACATTGGACCAGGGCCATACACACTGCCTGTCCTTCAAGCCCTGACCCGCCTCCTTTCCAGAACATGCCTCTGGAGAAGCAAGGGAGGGTTTTCCTGGGTAATGATGAACAGGTGGTCACACCCCCCTCTAACCTACAACTCCACCCTGACCCAAATCAAACCTCCAGACCTGTACAAACAGTAAGGCACTGGTAATTTAACCTATCTTTCAACCTTATAGCACCCACCTGAAAGTGGTGGGCGCTACATATGCAATCAGGCAGGCCCTTGAACTACATATTTGAAGGTAAATCTAAAGGAAATTGTATGTAGCACCCTGGTGTTTGGGCAGGGTTGCTAACAAATTTAGTTTGCCAGGTAGTAATGGTCCTGGCTAATTGTTAGAAGATCCACTGACTTCCTCCTAAATCTGGAGTTGCTGCACTTTTCTCTTCTGTCACTAGGTGGCATTGTGCCTGGTGACATTAGATCAACAAGGGCATAACAAGGACAGATAATGAATGGATGGGGTGTCTCAGCCAATAGGCAGGGGTTTCTTCAGTCCCTTGGCCTGCTGGGAGAGCCTATTTATTTGGGTGGAGTCAGGTGATCAGGGTTCTGTGCCACCTGGACGGCTGTCTGCGTGGACGTGTGTTATGTCATCCCGGGTTGCTAGGTTGGAAGCCTGAGGCCTATCCCGGAGACACCTGGCTGCTAGGCTGCCTGAGGCCTATCCAGGAGCAGGAGAAGCAGCATAGGGTTGGGACTACAGGATTGGAGTCCAACTGAGTTGCAAAGGTTCTGCCGGACAGGGAACCAGTTGTAGTCGGAGGTAAAGGGGAAGCAGTTGCCTCTAAGGGACCATCCACCTTATTACCGCAGACTACAGTGAGTAAGCTTGAGCAAGTACCAGAGCAGTCTTCTCACAAGCCGGGGACGGTGAAGAAGTGGGAAAGCTTCAGCAAGTGCAAAAGCCAGGGACCCAGCAGGTTAGTGAGGTGACGCTTCAGGACTATACAGCAGGATAGCTGTGGAAGAGCTCAGGAGAACTGGTGATGACTGTTATCTGGAAGTCTAGTGAGAGACTGGGAGCTCAGTGATTGAAGACCTACAGTGGGATACTGTGAGATAAGAAATGGACTGTTCTGTGTTGCCAAGAGTTAGGTACAACTACATTTAGTGACTGTCACAAGTTCAGTGCTACCTATACAGACGTGGCATCCGGCTGGAGGCCTTTCCCTGTATAGCTATATTTCTATAGTGTCTCGGAGTCTGCCAATTAACATTGCATCTATCTAAGGGTCTACTTGGCCCTAACCTGCTCTCCCACAGTTCTTGTTAAGAGACAATAAATCTCTTGTTCACATTCAAAAAGTGACTGGCGCCCATCATTTCATCTTGCATTACACCCACCATGCCTGGTAACCCACTTTACAAGGAAGGATGTCAGCTCTCCCTATCGCTAGAGGTCACCATTAGGCCTCTAGGGGCCCGGGACTTTACTACATGTATAATGTGTAGCCAGCTTTAGTCTGCCCACACTCAGACTACCTCTACCTTTCAACAATTGCTTAGGTCAGACGACATTTTGATACAACCTCCTATCCATGCCAGGCAAAGTCCACAATTTCAGCATATCTCTCTTAACCCGCTGCATTTGCAGCAATAGCTAACACAGGAGCCCTGACTGAATACAGTCTCTTTCATTTGTGGGCCAAACTCATTTGTTCCTGATTAGATAATTCTCTTGGACTACCTGTTTTTAGCTAACAGGCAGAAATAAAACTGAATGTAGCAATGACCCCTGAAGGGGCCATTGGAAATAATCTGGGTTCCCCTTACCTGTTCCGATGCTGCCTGCCCTATTTCCAGTCCCAGTAGCACACCAACACAATTCAGGCTCCACTCTAGAGGTCTTTTTTTTTTCGGTTTAAAACTTATTGCAGGTCTTGGACAAAAATGCCGGGAGGAGTGTGGAGGGTGCAGGTTACCCAAGGCATTTACAAATCTTTGAGGACAACTTCCTGAATATCTTGACCCAGCAGCATTTGGCCATGTAGTAACAGCCTCAAAAGTTATGGTGATAGAAGAGGGGACAGCCCGTAAATCTGTTATCCTATACGAGCAGTCACAGTCCGTAAAGTGGAGCTCCACCCAAAAGGGGAAGCTCCGCTTGTCTGCCCCCCCCCCCTCTGCTGCCACAATGGGCAATGGGCACCTTTCGGGGAGGAGAGGGGAGCATGTACCTGTGTCAGAGCTGGCTCAGCCCTTCCTTCTCTGAGCTGGCCCCTCAGCTGTCGGCTAATTGCCAGCTCTCATCTCTCTCCACAGTCAACCAGCTGTTGTGGATCTGCTCGTCAGTCCCACCTACTTAAAAATCTCCAGCTCACTTCATTCCTGCCTTCATTTACTGTACTTCTGTATCGGTCTGGTTCATGGTTTCTGACAGTAGGTGAATGCCATGAATTCAAAAGATACAGTCAATCCACTTGTTGGTAACATTTTTTCCAGATTGGATGAGCAAGATCACCGCATAGATCAGTTTGCCATGGTGTTACAAACGGCAGTCACGCGGCTCACCTGGAATCCCCCACTGGGGCTGCTCCAGTACAACCTGAGTTGCAGACCGTCCCTGCTGCTGCGCCAGTCTCTGTGCAGGCACCCGCCTTGAGTATTACCTCTATAAGAGGTATGTCTGGTTCCACTTCCCCAGCGATTTGGGGGCGATCCAGTTCAATGCAGAGGGTTTCTCAACCAAGTTGAGATATATTTTGACATGCTGCCCCAGGCGTTTTCCACGTACAGAAGCAAAGTAGGGTTTGTGATATCTTTGCTTTCTGAGTGAGCCTTGGCCTGGGCTAACCCTCTATGGGAGACGCAAAAACCTGTTGTCTTGGGTTACCCTGAGTTTGTGGCCTCCTTTAAAAGGGTATTTGATGTTCCGCTTCTGCTGCCAAGTGCCTCATGTCCATCAAACAGAGTACGAGAATTGTTGCCGACTACGCCATTGAGTCCCGTACACTGGCAGCAGAGGTTGCTTGGAACAATGAGGCCCTCGTGGCTGCTTTTTCTCATGGTCTCTCAGATTCCATCAAGGATGAGATAGCAGCCCGAGATATACCCACTGAGCTGGAGAGCTTGATCTCGTTTGCCATCCTCATTGACTCAGAGAAAGACTTTCTTTTAAGAAGCGCTTGTGGAAGCCTCCTGTATATTTGCCTCTGAGTTTTGAAGTCCCACCCTTGCCTCCCTCACCTCCCATGCCTCCTGGTACCGAGTCGGTCAGTGAAGATGAACCTATATACTTGGGCTTCACGCGTCTCTCTGCGGATGAGCTAGCCTTTAGGAGGAGGGAGAGATTATGCCTTTATTGTGGCCAGGCAGGTCACTTTTTGAAGTCTTGTCCTACCCGTCCTGGGAACACCCGAACCTTGAGGTCCAGTCATGGACGGACCTTAGGTGGTGTGTCGTCCCCAGTTATCCAGAAGGATAAGCCATTGGTTTAAGTCACCCTTTCTTGGGCTAAGTCGTCTATAGAGATACAGGCTCTAATCGACCCTGGGGCTGCAGGCCTGTTCATTGATGCTGCCTTTGTATCAAATCACTCAATTCTACTGCAGCTGCGTGACACTCCACTTGCCATTGAGGCTCTTGACGGGAGACCTCTACAGCCTGCCCAGGTGACTCATGAGACGGTTCCGTTGTCCATGGACGTAGGGGCTCTTCACCATGAGATAATCCAATTCTGAGTGATTTCCTCTGCTAAGTTTCCGCTGGTTATTGGTTATCCTTGGTTACAGAGGCACAACCCCTCTTTTGATTGGCTCCGTGCTGAGGTTCTCTCCTGGTCACCACAATGCAGTGAAACATGCTTCCGGTAGGTAGCCAAGGTCCTGTGTACCTCTTCACTCTCCTACCTGCCAGAGGAGTACTGTGATTTTAGCGATGTCTTTGACAAAGGTCAAGCCGGTAGTTTGCCTTCACACCAGCCATATGATTACGCAATTGACCATCAACCTGGTGCCACTCCCCCTCGTGGCCGGGTTTACCCTTTGTCGGTCTTGGAGGATAAAGCCATGGAGGAGTATGTTGCAGACGCACTTTCTCGGGGTTTCATCCATAAATCCTCATCTCCTGCTGGTGCTGGTTTCTTCTTTGTGAAGAGGAGCGGTGAACTGAGACCTTGTATTGATTATAGGGGTCTCAATCGTTTCACTATTAAGAATGCCTACCCGATCCCTTTGATACAGAGTTATTTGACCGCCTCAAGGGAGCAACGGTTTTCACTAAGCTTGATCTGAGAGGGGCTTACAATCTCGTGATGATTAAGGAGGGCGACGAGTGGAAAACTGCGTTTAATACCAGAACAGGCCATTATGAGTATCTTGTAACGCCTTTTGGCCTTTGTAACGCCCCGGTAGTTTTCCAGGAATTTATTAACGATGTAGTCCAAGATTTGTTGCAGTTATGTGTGGTGGTTTATCTCGATGATATCCTCATATTTTTCAAGTCCCTGGAGAGCCACCACACAGATGTCTGTCGTGTGCTTCAGAAATTGAGAGAGAACAATCTCTATTGTAAACTGGAGAAGTGTGAGTTCCATCGGGAACAGGTTAAATTCCTGGGCTATGTCATTTATACTGCTGGTTTTTCGATGGACCCAGAGAAACAGTTCTACAGTGGCCTTGACCCGTGGGGTTGCGTCCTCTGCAGCATTTCCTGGGTTTTGCCAACTATTATCGGAAGTTTATTCGTAACTTCTCGTCTCTGGTCAAGCCCCTGACCGATATGACCAGAAAGAACGGTAACCCACAGAGTTGGTCTCCTTGGAGTCCATTAAGGTCTTTGAAAGTTTCAAGGCTATCTTTGTTTCTGCTCCTGTGTTGGCACATCCTGATCCTACGTTACCTTTTATCCTTGAGGTTGATGCTTCGGAGACTGGTGTTGGCGCCCTTCTATCTCAACATCCTACCTCTGAGAGTGCTATGCATCCCATCCTTGTGTCTACTTTTCCAAGAAATTGTCACCTGCTGAGTGCAATTACGAGATTGGTGACAGGGAGCTGTTGGAAATCGTTTTAGTCCTGAAAGAATGGAGACATCTCCTCGAAGGTACCACTGTGCCAGTTCTCATTCTTACTGACCATAAGAATCTCACATTCTTGACTGAGGCTAAATGCCCCTCTCCCAGAAGGGTGCGATGGGCTATTTTCTTGTCAAGTTTCAATTACATTGTCTCATTCTTACTCGGTACTAAGAATGTAAGGGCTGATGCCTTGTCACGACAATTTTGCTCCACTTCCAAGTTGGAGTCGGTTCCGATTCCTATGATTCCTCCTGATCGTATCCTGGCTACGGTTCGCACTAGTCTTACTTCTCCTTTGGGTGACAAAATAAATTCTTGCTGCTCAGGTCAATGCTCCTCCTGAGAAACCTTGTGACCCCTGCTTTGTCCCAGAGTGTCTCCATAATGCCGTGCTCCAGACTTAGCATTCTCCCAAGGCAGCTGGCCACCCTGGTAAGAATCAACTCGTTTGGGCCATTTCCCAACAATTCTGGTGGCCTAGTCTACAGGCTGATGTAACTGCCTTCGTAGCTGCCTGTTCCATGTGTGCTCAGAGTAAGACTCCACGACACCTTTCAGTGGGCCTCCTACAACCCATACCCAATGGGGAGAGGCCCTGGACCCACCTGTCTATGGATTTCATTGTGGAGTTGCCCAACTCCCAAGGCAACCCAGTTATCCTTATGGTGGTTGACCGGTTCTCAAAGATGTGTCATTGTATTCCACTTAAGAAGTTGCCCACTTCTAAGGAACTGGCTTCCATTTTTGCTCGGGAGATCTTTCGCTTACATGGGCTACCCAAGGGGATTGTCTCGGACAGGGGTAGTCAGTTTGTGTCTCGGTTCTGGCGAGTCTTTTGTGCACAGCTGGGAATTCAGCTTGCTTTCTCCTCTGCGTATCAACCGCAGTCTAATGGGGCTGCAGAACAAGCCAATCAGTCCTTGGAGCAATTCCTACGTTGCTATATTTCTGACCATCACAACAACTGGTCAGACCTCTTACAATGGGCAGAGTTTGCTCACAACAGTGCCTTGAATTCTATTTCCCGATTGTCTCGGTTTATGGCGAATTATGGTTTCCAAACTTCCATGTTGCCTGACTCGTTTGTTCCGCAGAGTATTCCTGCACTAGAGGAGTATCTCCGTGGTCTTCGTTCCACTTGGGCACAAGTCCAGGAGGCTTTGCGTCATGCTAATGATAGGTACAGACTCCATGCTGACCGCAGACGCCTGCCTGAGCCTTCCTACCAGGTTGGGGACAGGGTTTGGCTGTCATCTCGCAACCTCCGACTTCGTGTTCCCTCACTGAAGTTCGCACCTCGGTTTATTGGGCCTTTCCATATTCTTTGCGGGATTAAACTAGTGGCTTACGCATTAGACCTTCCTCCTGGTATGCGCATCTCAAATGTGTTTCATGTCTCCTTATTGAAACCGTTGGTCTGCAACTGCTTTACCACCTCGGTGTCACGTCCTCACCCTATACAGGTTGAGAACCATGAGGATGAGGAGTATGAGGTACAATCCATTGCTGACTCCCGTAGGTTCTGTGGGCTTCAGGGGAAAACGTCTACGGAAATCACGGACGTGGGCAGGAGCATGTACGTCTGAGGATTAGACCCAGGAGCGTTCCTCCGGACCGTACCCCTTCCAATGCACCAAGTACTATACTAGGAGGGATTACTAAGGGGGAAACCCGTGCCCGTGCAGCCCCGCAAACTGACTGATTTCTTCCCCAGGCTGTTAGAAGGGAGAAGCCAAGATGGTGCCGGCACGCTGAGCGCGGCAGCGCTGGATGCACAGCCGCACAGTCTCACTGACAAAGAATCACAGGAGGACACAGAGTCCATTGAGGACATTGCTGACCTGCAGTCACCTCAGAGAGATCCTCACAAGAGACCAGCCTCCTCACCGCTGCAATCCCCACTCTCCAAGGCACATGTGAGTAAAAAACTCAATCTCTCCCCTGCACTCACACTGCTGCCCATGTTTCATGTCTCCTTATTGAAACTGTTGGTCTGCAACTGCTTTACCACCTCGGTGCCACGTCCTCACCCTATACAGGTTGAGAACCACGAGTATGAGGTACAATCCATTGTTGACTCTTGTAGGTTCCGTGGGCTTCAAGGGAAAACGTCTATGGAAATCACGGAGGTGGGCAGGAGCATGTACATCTGAGGATTAGACCCAGGAGCGTTCCTCCGGACCGTACACCTTCCAATGCACCAGGTACTATACTAGGAGGGATTACTAAGGGGGAAACCCGTGCCCGTGCATCCCTGCAAACTGACTGATTTCTTCCCCAGGCTGTTAGAATGGAGAAGCCAAGATGGCGCCGGCACGCTGAGCGCGGCAGCGCTGGATGCACAGCCGCACAGTCTCACTGACAAAGAATCACAGGTGGACACAGAGTCCATTGAGGACATTGCTGACCTGCAGTCACCTCAGAAAGATCCTCACAAGAGACCAGCCTCCTCACCACTGCAATCCCCACTCTCCAAGGCACATGTAAGTAAAAAACCCAATATCTCCCTTGCACTTACACCGCTGCCCATCACTGACACTGACAACTTACTTGAGGAAATCCCTGCCTCGGACAAGCCTGCTTCTGTAACAGAGCTCAAACATATGGTGCAATCACTATACATGTGTATTCAATATAATATAGACAGAGCAATCAGTCACACACGGGCACAGATTACCCATATAGCAGAACGAACTGATGATCCACAAACAAAAGTGGGGGGAATCGTGTCGGCTCACAATGATTTAGTGGACACATACCAGGACCAATCACAGGAAATACAGCGACTTAAGGACAAGATGGCAGATTTAGAGGACAGGTCCCGAAGGAACAACGTTAAAATCAGGGGGATCCCTGAATCTGTAATGCTGTCAGTAGCTTATTGGATACCTACAAGCGCTATTCAAAAAGATTCTACCATCAGTCTCCAAACAGGATCTCCTCATTGTTCTAGCTCACTGTCTGGTTAAACCTAGCTTCCTCCTAGCCTCAGTACCATGTTATGTAAATTGCATGTATACATTTTTTCCATATCAAAGATATGCTCATGGCTACTGTCAGGAAACTGAAATCTCTTTCTGTCCCATTCTCCCACTTCGCAATCTTTGCTGACATATCCCAGCGGGAATTCCTGCCAATAACTGAAACCCTACGGGCTCAAAACTTCTGGTTACATACCAGAACAAAATAGTTCCCATAATGACCCCAAAGGATGGTCTCAAATATCTCTCACAATGGGGATACCAAGAAACGTACCATCCATCCAATGCGATTAAACACTCAGCTCTGCACCTGTCAAAAGACTGGGAGACTGGGAGACTGGGAACTCCCCCCTCCTGATCCCAATACACCGTGAACAACTGGTAAAATCGGTATATTCCCATTATGTTAATCCCCTCTCAGAAGAGAGAAAAGTGGTTCGTACATCCCTGTCTCGGGTGATAACTTACACCCCTCAGATGCTGAATCTATTAGGCAGATTTCACATTGTTCCCAGGCAAGTCAACTTAGCCTGTTTTTCTAATTCAATCTTATTTTATTGAGATAGAAAAATTGGGATAGAAAAATTGTACAGTATACATATAGGTCATTCAATATCACATAAACAGAGATATACATCTGTGCAACACTGGTGTCGCACCGTCTCATGGTTTAGATAATTTGTGAGCTTCAGTTGATTTGGTGTGGTATATAAGCCTGTATACCTACAGCGTCTAACCTGGCTTATTAAGGTTAGGTGAGCACCACTATCTACTCAACGAGTGGTGCCCGCTCATTACA
The DNA here is from genome assembly GCA_037952925.1 of Lithobates clamitans. Lineage (NCBI taxonomy): Eukaryota > Metazoa > Chordata > Amphibia > Anura > Ranidae > Lithobates > Lithobates clamitans. The sequence goes on along the minus strand of JBBGZY010000323.1, from coordinate 7,928,259 downwards.
AGTAGGCTAGGGCTTTTGTTGCTGTGTGGAACACATTTTCTCTAAGGGGGAAGCTCTGTGTGTGCCACCGTTCCGGTCTGATGAGACTAGAGATTGTGATTTAGGTGATCGTGTAACACTGTAACATTTAAAGGGAAAGGAGAAAAAGAGAGAGAGTGGGGATAGAGGGGTCAAGGCAGTGAGGAATGTAGAGATTAAGAGAGAGAAATTCCACTCTGGCTACACAGGTGCATTGGTGGAGTCCTCTGAGGCCCATAAAATAAATTCTGAGGAGTAGCAAAACATAGACCACGAGGTCCAGGTCTTGGAGAATTGCTCCTCTTTGCGACAACATTCATTCCAATCTATTAATTTGGTCCACTTCAATTGCCCAATCCCCCAGGGAAAGCATGCTCGTCGACTTCCAATGTCTGGGCAGAACCGTTCTAGCAGCCACCAGAAAGTGACGCAAAACATCTTTTTTGACCAATTTAAGTGGTCCAGGGAGCAAAGATAGCAGAAGTACCTCAGGAGAGGGTGTGATTGAGGTCGCCATGAGTCTGCAGTACAAATAGAGGATCTTTTGCCAGAACCACCGCTCAGGGGGGAATTCCCACCAAATGTGAAGTAAGTTTCCCTTGGATGACAAGCAACGCCAGCAGGTATCCGGGAGCGCCAGGTTTTTCCAGTGCAAAGTAGAGGGGCATCTGTACCAATGGGTCAACAACTTGAATCCTTTTTCTTGAGCTATGGAGGCTAAGGATATTTTGTGAGTCAGAATGAAGCACTTTTGCCAGTCTACAGGTGAAATGGAGTGACCCAAATCTTCCTTTCAGGCTTGTCTGTATAGGGGAGGTCAGGATTATAAACCATATGTATGAGAGAGTATAGTTGAGAGGCCACATGTGTATGGGGGGCGGTCTGGAGCAACATGCTCTCCAAGTCTGTTAAGTCAGTAAGTATATCAGGCAGGGATGGGAAGGTGCGAATGAAGGCTATCACCTGTTGCCTCTGCAGCCAATGCGTCGAGGTATGGGAAGATGGGCCGGGGGGAACGTCATGAATCAGAGAAGAGTCTGATCGCAGGACTTGGGCAAGTCGTCTGTGGTCCTCCTTACACCAAAGTCCAAAACTCGCTCCCTGTAGGGCCGGTATAGAGGGACATCATGGGTGCGGGCATAATCAGTAAGAAGCAGGGTTTTCGGGGTGTTGTCCCTTGCCTCGCAACCACTTACAAAATCCACCTGGTCCAGGTGTATGAGGCGGGGGAGCAGCGGCTGCAATCTTGTGGCTAAAATTTTGGCATATATTTTCAAGTTCACTCGAATTAATGATATGGGCCTATAATTAGCGCACAAAGTAGGGTCCTTATCTGGTTTTGTGGAGGAAACGTTGAGCCTTTGATATGGTAGTATTGCCCGAAAATTACAGCCTTCTGCAAAGAAATATCCGACCTCATCTCCTCTATCTCCAAAATAAACCATTCGTTGCCCCCTGAAACAGCTCTTTTCGGCATAGACAATTGGCGGAGTGAATTCCATGTCTTTATTACCCACGCAGCTAGAAGAACCCTGGCGAGCATCTGGAGATCAGATACTCCTCCCTCCTGCACCAAAGCTATCAACTTTTTAAACACTCATGCAACCCTCAAACAAATCTTTGAAAAACTTCATGGCAAAAATACTTTATTCCAACAAAAATGGGCTTGTTGGACCTTGGACAATAGAAACACGATCATGCCATGACCAAACACGGCCCAATCCTTCATCACTTACAGCCCTTATCAGATACTTGAATCTGTCTGCCGAAGAAATACCAATCCTTCCCAGATCAACATCACTTGCTCCTTCTTGCTTCACAACACAGATGTTGTTTATTAATTTTCCACCTTCAAGTTTAGGTACCAAACTTTACTGAATTACAGTGCAACTATTACTTATTTTTGTGTTAATACGCTCACTTCTAGAAAGCTGAATTAATGCCTCCCTTTGCCCGATCCAATCTCCAATTGGTTACCGCTAGTATTAAAGGGGTTGTAAACCTGTGTGTTTTTCACCTTAATGCATTCTATGCATTAAGGTGAAAAAAAACCTGGCAGTGACCGGCCCCCAGCCTCCCCCCCCTTTCGTTTTACGTACCTGAGCCCTGGAACTTGACCCGATGGGGACGCGCTGTCTCTCTCCCCAGGGTTCTCGGTTCTTGATGAGATAGATTGATAGCAGCACAGCCATTGGCTCCCGCTACTGTCAATCAAAACCAATGACGCGGGCGCCGGGGGGCGGGGCCAAGTCATATATTCGGCAGCTATGGGCTGCTGGATTTGGAAGCATGCCCGCAAGGTGAACCCCTCAGGAGAGTGCTTCTCCTAGGGGGTTATCTGATGTGGGGAGAAGCCGCGAGAGTCACCGGGGAACCCCAGAAGAGCAGGTTCTGGGCCAAATGAGCTGCACAGTGGAGGTAAGTATGATATGTTTGTTATTTAAAAAAAAAATAACCCTTACAATCACTTTAAGCTTACAGAAATGCATATCTTTTTGTTTGTCTCTACCTGTATCAAAATAATCTTCAATAAAGATCAAGATTTAAAAATAAATAAATAAATAATTTGATTTGGTGTCTTTGCACTTACTTGCACTTGTGACACTTACCAAAAGAAGGGTCTGTAGTCCTAAAATATTGTGTGTCTACCTGCAGAATTAAAAATATATGGGAAATTTCTAATTGTTACTAGAGTTTCGGTAGAGTTCTTTTTAGTGATTGAACCGAGTGGACTTATCTAGGCAGAAATAGCTTCTGGCATGCAATGTTAGAAACAGATTGTGTACATTGTCAGGCAACTGTTAAGACCACTATTAAAACAGAATCCTGCAGTGTCAGGTATAGATTTTGAATGTCAAGGGTCTTTTTAATGGAATTGTCTTTAAGACAGAGGATGGAAAGCTGAAGAAGCTTTTATGATTTTAATATGTATGGTATTGCCCAGCACTGAAAACTCAGGCAAAAAACATACATGGATTAATTTAGGTCACAAAATATAGACCTGCATTTTCTGTAAAAATATAATAAAAATAAACAATAAATAAATAAATACAAAGTAAAATAGATTTAACTCAGCCCTTTGTCAGATACCAGTTAAAGATGCTTTGTTTTGTATTGTAAAATGACTGTTCTTTTATATGCAATGCATTCCTTTAGGCATAATTCAACCAATAAACAAAAATAAAGTTGAACAAAAACTACATTATCAATAGTTTTACAAAACAAAAGGTTGTACTGGCAAACAGTAAGGGGGATTTGTTTAATGAACATTTAAGCTTGTTCATCGGTTGTGTTTTCGCAACATGCTATTTTGATAAGTGATTTATGCTGTCATTCCTCCTTAAAATTGCTGTTTTGTTTTAGCCACAGAAGTGAGAGTACAAGGGCATTCGGCCAAAATAAATGGCATTACTGGAAGAAGATGTCAGCACTGATTGATTTTAAATCTCACGCTGGCAAGGGAATAAACTTGTAGAAACAAAAACATTATTGGAAATTGACCAAAGATTTTAAGGGCAATATCTTTGAAATGTATTCCTTGAATGATTATAAGAAAATGTACCATGTAGATTATGTATTATTTCTCTACTGAGGCAGTCAGGTAGATGCAAAGGAACAGAGGTTGCAGTGTGTGCTAAGCTTTCAGGAAAAGGATCAGTGCGGTTCCTTTCCCTGTTGTTAGGAAGCACTGCCCTTAACACATTATGGAATCTTAACTGAGGCAGGTGGTTTGCTTTATCTCTTTTTACTGTGCTGCAGGATCAGCAATAGAATCAATCGCAGCTATGTGATGGGTAGATTGCAACCCTGCCGTGCTGCCAACTTCTGACTCCACCCGCTGTCTCTTAGACTTCAAATTAAAGCGACAATAGGCATTGCAGAACTATGAGAAGTCCTAAGCTACTAATAGGCCCTGTTGTGTGATATGACGCAGCAAAAGAGAGATCTGGGAGGCCTTTCCTCACTCTGCTTGGCAATTTTTTTGCTTATCATCTTATTATTTTACATATGTTGATTTGTTGACACAAAATATATATGCATTGATTATAGGGGATTTTAGCTGCACGTCTTATTTATTATTAACAGGGGTCTCAAACTGGTGGCCCTTCAACTGTTGCGAAACTAAAAGTCCCATGAGGCATTGCAAGGCTGATAGTTACAAGCAGAAAAAGGGGATGTGAAGGGAATAAATGTGATAAGTGAGAAAAAATAGAGATGGATGTGAAAAAATAAGTACAGTGGTGTATATGTGTATAAAGTGATGATGATAGATGGTGAAAGATGAATAAAAACGGAGAAAGGAGATAATGAATGAAAAAGAAAATAGAAATGAAATGGGAAAAAAATAAATAAATAAATAAATATATTTTATATACACACACACCGTATCTCACGAAAGTGATTACATCCCTCACATTTTTGTAAATATTTTATTATATTGTTTCATGTGAGGACACTGAAGAAATGACACTTTTCTACAATGGAAAATTAGTGAGTGTACAGCTTGTATAACAGTGCAAATTTGCTGTCCCCTCAAAATAACTCAACACACAGTCATTAACCTCCCTGGCGGTAATCCGGAGTGTGGCTCGGGGTGAATTTTCACTACCAAAAGCAGTAACCCCGAGCCACACTTGGGATTACATCACAGTATCCTGGCAAAGTTACTTACCTTGTCCCCAGGATCCTGCGATGTCCTCCCGCTGTACTGTTTTCCCCGGGCTTCGTTCCCTGCGAGCATCGCGACGCACGGGGGCGGAGCATGGCGGCAAATTTAAAATAGTGAAAAATACAGAACACATACAGTACACTGTAATCTGTAAGATTACATTTTTGTATCAAATCAGTTCACCTCCCTTTTGTCCCTAGTGCTTTGTCCAGTGCCCTGCATGCACTTTTATATAATAAATACTGTTCTTTCTGCCTGGAAACTTGAGATTGTCCATGGCAACCAAAAAGCATCCCTTTACATCAAAAGTGATTTTAGACCAGCTAGAAAACAGTGATAGTAAATAAGAATCACTTGCAGAATTGGGTGATAGTGATTTGTGGGGAAATTCGTCATAAGACACTGAAAGTGATGCAAGCGACAATTCTGCAACTGAGCAAATTTAAGTGTTTTTGATTTGATTAAATTATTGAATACATTTTATTATTATTATATTTGATAATTATTTATAGTTATTTATTATATTATAATTTATGATTTTGTGTTTCAAACTATCATACCCGGGATGTCTACTAGACTCTTGTTTGGACAGATTTAAGTCAGTTATTTCTAAGAATTACAGGCCTACAATATAAAACGCCAAATTTCTATACAAAACAATGTACAGCTTTGTGCGTACACCCCTAAGTGAAAGTGTCCAAACTGGGCCCAAAGTGTCAATATTTTGTGTGTATTATTTTCCAGCACTCCCTTAACTCTCATGGGCATGAAGTTCACCAGAGCTTCACAGGTTGCCACTAGAGTCCTCTTCCACTCCTCCATGACAACATCACAGAGCTGGTGGATGTTAGAGACCTTGTACTCTTCCACCTTCCATTTGAGGATGCCCCACAGATGCTCAATAGGGTTTAGGTCTGGAGACATACTTGGCCAGTCTATCACCTTTACCCTCAGCTTCTTTAGCCAGGCAGTGGTTGTCTTGGAGGTGTGTTTGATGTGTTTGCCATCATGTTGGAATACTGCCCTGCGGCCCAATCTCCTAATGCAGGGGATCATGCTCTGCTATAGTATGTAACAGTACATGTTGGCATTCATGGTTCCCTCAATGAACTGTAACTCCCCAGTGTCGGCAGCACTCAAGTAGCCCCGACCATGACACTCCCACCACCATGCTTTACTGTAGGCACTTGTCTTTGTACTCATCACCTGGTTGCCGCCACACACGCTTGACACCATCTGAACCAAATAAGTTTATCTTGGTCTCATCAGGCCACAGGACATGGTTCCAGTAATCCATGTTCTTAGTCTGCTTGTCTTCAGCTAACTGTTTGTGGGCTTTCTTGTGCATCAGCTGTAGAAGAGGCTTCATTCTGGGACAACAGTCATGCAGACTAATTTGATGCAGTGTGCAGCGTATGGTCTGAGCACTGACAGGCTGACCCCCCAACCTCTTCAATCTCCGCAGCAATGCTGCAGCACTCATGTGTCTATTTCCCAAAGACAACCTCTGGATATGACGCTGAGCATGTGCACTGAACTTCTTTGGTCCACCATGGCGAGGCTTGTCTGGAGTGGAACCTGTCCTGTTAAACTGCTGTATGGTCTTGGCCACATGTCACAGTGGAGGGAAAATGGCTAATTGGGCCCAATTTGCACATTTTCACTTAGGGGTGTACTCACTTTTGTTGCCAATGGTTTAGACATTAATGGCTGTTTAGGGGACAGCAAATTTACACTGTTATATAAGCTGTACACTCACTACTTTACATTATAGCAATGTATCATTTCTTCAGTGTTGTCACATGAATGTGAATGCCTAATGGTGACACTGGCACTGGTGTGCTGGTGATTGGGGACACTGTGACGAGCTGCACTGGTCTGGGGACACTGTACTGCTGTGGTAGCAATCCGAGACAATGGCTGACTGAACTGACGTACAGTAATATCAGAGCAGCCAGCCATTGATCACCACCACAATGTCATCATAGTGACACAGCACTTCCTCTTGTGACAGTATGCCAAAAAAATCATCAGTGCTGCAGTGTCTCTGATCAAAAGACAGAGCAGTACTATGCCCCTATAATGCTGCTACGGGAGGGGGAGGGGGTAAGCACTCAGTTTCCTCTTATGGCTCAAAGCCTGCTGGTATGCAGCCTTTATTTACAAGTGTGTCCAAGGGACACAGTCATCATAGAGAGCGCTGCTGCATGGTCTAGGAGCCACACATGAGCGGCCAATGTGGGAGGCCATATATGTACACCCTCCCACAAAACTTCTGAGCGGCTGTTTTAATATAGTGGCCAGATGGGAAGCATTCTTATTTGTCCCGATTCTCACTGCAATTATGATAAATGTGTTAAATATGCTGACATTTAAATGTATACTAATTATGTAGTAAGCCTCTGTGCAGGATTTTCATTAATGTTTTAATGATTTATAGCATAACAAAAAAAAATTAATTTTCATGAATATGACTTTTAGTAAACCCTTTACTATACAGTATATACTGTATGTTTTGAAATCAGTGACTGAGTTCTTAGATTTATCTGTAACTTGTTGAGTCATCTTCAAGAGCGATCATTGTTATATATTTTTTTTATTTATTTAATTAGGTGGCACGATAGTGTTTGCCCAAGTATTTAAAACCTTTCTGCCCTAGTGATTGATCACAGTGGTCTGTTGCTCCTATAGCCATGAGATGTTGCCTGAACTGACCAAAAATAGACAGATATTTATTTGATGTGTATGGCTAGTTTTAGAAACATAACCTGTCATAGCCAGTTACAGTGTTTTTTTTTTTAAGTAGCCAGGAGTCAGGAAACCTACAAAATAATAGTTCATTCCAGAGTTTCTAACCTGCTGTTCATAGACATGCATATTTTCTGGCTTTATGACTTGATTGATTATCCCCCTGAACTCTTGTTGATCTCAAAAGTATCAGCACTATAAAGTACGTGTAAAAAACTGAAATCTGTGATAAATATATACACTCTATTGTTTGTCCACTGTGAAGTGCTTCGTGCTCTGCATTAAAAAAGTGACTTTTTGCACAAAAAAAGTGATTTGTGCCCCCTCTGATGTATTTGCACTCACTGGAAGGGATGGACCCCCTGCAAGAAGCACACAGACAAGCTTTTTATATAAGGATGGTGTTCCTCTTTACTCCACTCTCTTAACTCCTCCACACTCCTTTCTACACTCCCAGAAATAAAACCGTCTGTAGATAATAGACAGTGGGTAAATGGTACCTCAGGCAATATAGAGGATCAAAAGTGGAGAGCGACCCTTGATAGTGTAACATTTATTTTCAAATACGCAATACAACTTGCACTTACATAAAAGCATGTTAAAAGCAGCATCCATTAGCAAACAGATTAGAAAACCTGGAAGTGCTGCAGCCAGCGTGTGCTCCACGGGCCAGAAGCGGCATTATTGGAAACCGGAAGTTCCACTCCTTCTATTGGGCATCTTCAGGATCTGTTTGCTCCTGACTACTGTGCCCTTCATTTCTATAACAAGATTTAAAAAACTGTTAGGTCAACCAGTTTAGTCCTAGATTGCGTGTGACTGTGGGGCAATAGCAAATGTCTCTTGGAAGGAACCGTCATGACAAATTTTTCTATTTTCTTAGTAAAGGTCTGTACAGGTTGGTGCTACATGAATATGGCAAATATATAATTAGGTACCCATTAATGCTAAACAAGATAACGCCCCTGAGAAACAGAAAATACCTCATATTAATGTACATAGCTCCACTTACACATACTGTACAGTTGTGGCCAAAAGTTTTGAGAATGACACAAATATTAATTCTCAAAAAGTCTGCTGCTTCAGTGTTTTTAGATCTTTCTGTCAGATGTTACTAAAGTATACAAAAGTATAATTACGAGCATTTTATAAATGTCAAAGGCTTTTATTAACAATTACATGACGTTTAAGCAAAGAGTCAATATTTGCAGCGTTGACCTTTTTTCAAGACCTCTGCAATTCACCTTGGCATGCTGTTAATCAACTTTTGGGCCACATCCTGCTGGCAACCCATTCTTGCATAATCAATGCTTGGAATTTGTCAGAATTTGTGGGGGGGGGGGGTTTTGTTCACCCGCCTCTTGAGGATTGGGGAGTTTCCTGGCCATGGACCCAAAATTTTGATGCTTTGTTCCTCAAGCCACTTAGGATGTTTTTGTACCATTCTTTATTCATGGCTGTGTTCTTAGGCAAAATTGTGAGTGCGCCCACTCCCTTGGCTGAGAAGCAACCTCACACATGAATGGTCTCAGGGTGCTTTACTGTTGGCATGACACAGGACTGATGGTAGCACTCACTTTTTCTTTTCCGGACAAGGCTTTTTTCCGGATTCCCCAAACAATCGGAAAGGGGATTCTTTAGAGACTTTAAATGACTTTACCCCAGCCCTCAGCAGTCCAATCCCTGTACCTTTTTCAGAATATCAGTCTATCCCTGATGTTTTTGCTGGAGAGAAGTGGCTTCTTTGCTGCCCTTCTTGACACCAGGTCATCCTTCAAAATCTTTGCCTCACTGTGCGTGCAGATGCACTCACATATGCCTCCTGCCATTCCTGAGCAAGCTCTGCACTGGTTATCCTGGCGCTTGCTGGACTTTTTTGGGTGCCCTGAAGCCTTCTTCACAAATGCAGTGAATTTTTTTTTTTTTATGGGATTAGGTTAATTTTCATGACAAAGAGGGACTTTGCAATTACTTGCAATTCATCTGGTCACTCTTCATAACATTCTGGAGTATATGCAAATTTCCATCATAAAAACTGAGGCAGCAGACTTGGTGAAAATTAATATTTGTGTCACTCTCAAAACTTTTGGCCTTAGCTGTACTTACATACAAATCAGAGAATTCTCCAGTTTTATTATTCTGTTTACTCTTTGTAAAACAGGAAAAGGTTGCTGATTTACTTTTTTGTCAATTCATCCCTGTATTTATTGTGCTTATCAGGAAACTGCTAAAAATAATTTTCTGGATAACTGTTGCTCTCAGCTACTTTATGATGGAGGATAAAGTAATATTTGGCTTACATTCAATTTCATTTCCATCATTGTCTGAGTGACAGCTGACAGGTTTCTTTCATGCCAGCACTATGCAGCAATTCACATTTCTTGTTATTCAGTAAGTTAATTTTTTTACTAGGTTTAAATGATATAATTAATACAGATACACTATGGGTATCCTACCTGAAAATTAGTGCAAATATCTATCTACAATAGTCTATTATTTCTTTTAACTGCCATCCCTCTGGTGAGAATAAAATGATGTCCAATCTTTATAAATACTTTAACAATATTATAATACTTTACCTTAGAAAAGAAGAAATAGAGCCTTGTTAATAAGGAGGACAGTTTGATGTCTATAATGCAAAGGCTGTGTGGATCCTCCTTGACCCCAAGTGTTCATTTCTTTTAAGAAAGGCCACTTTGGAGAAAGTGTCATTTACTATCTATCTCAAGCAAAAAAAAAAAAAAAGCCACATTGATTTTTTTATGTGATAGACGTAGCTTTACTCTTGTCAGTAACAAGCACTTTCCAAGGATAACATGAAATTAAACATTGTGTTAGACATGGAAAGAATAGGTTATGATGGACAGTCATAGACTTAAATTCATATCATTCTTACTTTGACTGCCAAAAGAAAATCAGTATAATTTACTTTATGAGAATTGTATATTATCTGAATCATGTTTTTATGCGTCAGTGTTTTTACAACATACTTTTCTACAAATGTTATTTATACAATATGTGTTTTAAGGTCAAAGTTAAGCAATACACATAGACAACACGCTGTTGCCTTATCAGTGGGCAAACTAAGGGCAGAGGCTTTCTTAGCCTTATTCCAGTGATGTGGTTGTCCAAATATGGTCAATGACATCACCCAGGAGACCCAGATTATTTATATCAACTTTCATCCACAAAAGCTGTCAGAGGCAGGTGAGGAGTCATCAGATCCCTAAGATCCCCTACAAGTCATCAATTTGGAGCTAGTCATCACTACTTTTTAAAAACATTCAGAAAGCAAACAGTTACTTGCGATTATCCTCATAAACAGCATCCCTCTAAGTGAAATCAAGGGTAGCTCTGGTAACAAGGCTAACAGCTTAAAGGATCAAAGGCCCAAGGTAAAGGGCCACCTCACTGGAACTGGATTATTCTAGTAGCAATTGGGGAGGGACTTTCCACAGTAGCTGGGTCTTCTGGAGAAGCTGTGTCCTATTAGACTTCTGTCTGACTAACGACACACTGGTTCTGACAGTGGAGGCCCCCTTACCTGGCTACAGATCATCCAACTAAGCAGGGGCGTTGCTAGGTCTACAAAAGATATGGGGCTAGAGCCCACAGCAGTGAAGTAAAGAAAATGTTATAGGGCGTACACACGGTCAGACTTTGTTCGGACATTCCGACAACAAAATCCTAGGATTTTTCCCGACGGATGTTGGCTCAAACTTGTCTTGCATACACACGGTCACACAAAGTTGTCGGAAAATCCGATCGTTCTGAACGCAGTGACGTAAAACACGTACGTTGGGACTATAAACGGGGCAGTGGCCAATAGCTTTCATCTCTTTATTTATTCTAAGCATGCGTGGCACTTTGTCCGTCCTATTTGTGTACAAACGATCGGAATTTCCGACAACGGATTTTGTTGTCGGAAAATTTTATCTCCTGCTCTCCAACTTTGTGTGTGGGAAAATCTGATGGAAAATGTCCGATGGAGCCCACACACGGTCGGAATTTCTGACAAGACGCTCCGATCGGACATTTTCCATCGGAAAATCCGACCGTGTGTATGGGGCATTACACTTGGGCTGGCATACACATGTATATAATATATGTGTGTGTGTGTGTATATGTATATATGTATCTATCTTTATATATATATAATATACATATATATATATATATATATATATATATATATATATATATATATATATATATGTATAGGTATAGATATCTATATCTATATATAGATATATATCTGAGTGCGGATCCAATGGTTTATTTATTATATATATATATAAATATATAATAAAAACCAGTTGCCAAACGGCCCATAGCCAAATGACAGCTGCAGGGCGGTTGGATAACTCTGGGATCACGTCATATGACGTGATTCCAGAAAACTGCTCCCCCTGGGGCTCCCCCTGGGGCGTGCACACGGGAACATCCGTGACCACCGGGTCCAGAGGACCCGGCGCATCATGGATCACAGTAAACGGGCGCTGATCGCGGCCGTTTACCATGTGATCGCTCCGTCAAATGACGGAGGGATCACATGCAAACAAACCGGCATCATATCATGACGCCGGTTCCTCCCTCCCCTCTCTGTACCGATCGGTACAGAGGGGGAGAGATCGGATGGGAGCCGCACTGTGGGCTGGATGTGTAGTGCCTACAGCGCTGCTCAGTGACATGTGCAGTCACATCCATCCATCCCTCCCTCCATGCTCATCCATCCCCCCCATGCTCTGCAATTCCCTGTGCAATACTCTGCAATTCCCTGTGCAATACTCTGCAATGACCCGCAATACTCTGCAATGCCCTGCAATACTCTGCAATACCCCGCAATACCCCGCAATACTCTGCAATGCCCCGCAATACTCTGCAATGACCTGCAATACTCTCGCCGCCCTCAGGTGCCTCTACCAACTCACCGCTACGATCGAAGCCAGGATCTTTTTTTTTTTTATTTCAGGCTTCCCAGCCTAGAGGTGAGATGTGGGGTCTTATTGACCCCATATCTCACTGTAAAGAGGACCTGTCATGCCATATTCCTATTACAGGGGATGTTTACATTCCTTGTAATAGAAATAAAAGTGAACAAAAAATTGATTTTTTGGAAAAAAGCCTCAAACTAAAATAAATTAAGTAAAATGAACAATAAAAAAAAAAAAAAAAAAAAAAAAAAATTCCCTGTGTCCCCGTGAGCTCGCATGCAGAAGCGAACGCATACGTAAGTTGCGCCCACATATGAAAATGGTGTTCAAATCACACATGTGAGGTATCGCTGCGATTGGTAGAGCAAGCGCAATAATTTTGGCCCTAGACCTCCTCTGTAACTCACAACATGTAACCAGTAAAATTTTTTAAAGCGTCTCCTATGGAGATTTTTAAGTAGCGAAGTTTGGCGCCATTCCACGAGCGTGTGCAATTTTGAAGGGTGACATGTTAGGTATCTATTTACTCGGCATAACTTCATCTTTCACAATATGCAAAAACATTGGGCTAACTTTACTGTTTTGTTTTTTTTAAAGCACAAAACTGTTTTTTTTTTAAAAACGCGTTAAAAAAAATGCTGCGCAAATACAGTGCGAGATAAAAAGTTGCAACGACTGCCATTGTATTCTCTAGGGTCTTTGCTAAAAAAACATATATAATGTTTTGGGGTTCTATGTAATTTTCTAGCAAATAAATTATGATTTTTACATGTAGGAGAGAAATGTCAGAATTGGCCTGGGTGCTCCTAGAATGCCTGATGGTGCTCCCTGCATGTTGGTCCTCAGTATGTGGCCAGGGTGTGTAAAAGACTCACACATGTGGTATCACCATACTCAGGAGTAATAGCAGAATGTGTTTTGCGGTGTAATTTGTGGTATGCATATGCTGTGTGTGAGAAATAACCTGCTAATATGACAATTTTGTGAAAAAAAAAAAAAAAGAGGAAAAAAAAATCTTGATTTTGCAAAGAATTGTGGGAAAAAATGACAACTTAAAAAAACTCATCATGCATCTTTCTAAATACCTTGGAATGTCTTCTTTCCAAAAAGGGGTCATTTGGGGGGTATTTGTACTTTTCTGGCATGTTAGGGTCTCAAGAAATGAGATAGGCCGTCAGTACTTCAGGTGTGATCAATTTCAGATATTGGCACCATAGCTTAAGGACTCTATAACTTTCACAAAGACCAAATAATATACACCGATTTGGGTTATTTTTACCAAAGATATGTAGCGGTATAAATTTTGGCCAAAATATATGAAGAAAAAATTACTAATTTGCAAAATTTTATAACAGAAACAAAGAAAAATGCATTTTTTTAACAGAATTTTCGGTCTTTTTTCTTTTATAGCGCAAAAAATAAAGAACCCAGCTGTGATTAAATACCACCAAAAGAAAGCTCTATTTGTGAAAAAAAGGACAAAAATGTCATTTGGGTACAGTGTTGCATGGCTGAGTATATGTCATTCAAATTGTGAGAGCACTGAAAGCTGAAAATTGGTCTGGTTATTAAGAGGGTTTAAGTGCCCAGTGGTCAAGTGGTTAAACACTTGAGAGAGAGAAGCACCTTACCTTTAATCTTCTCTTCTGTTCCAGCCCCCACGGCCGTTATTCTATTCTCCTGCTGGCTGCTGCCCTTAGGCATAAACACAGCGTGACTCTGGAGAGAGAAGGGGGCATCGCCACACCTTGTCCATATAAGGAGGAATCAAGCACCGTCGCCGTTCTCATGATCTGCTGCTTTCCTCAGGCGGCATATCACTGCACCAGTGCAGTGGGCAGCGCCACAATGGCCGGATCACACAGAAGGTAAAATGTGGCTGCCATCACTGCTGTCCGTCCTTTCTCCCTTTCTCTTTACACAAAAAACTGGACCCGCTTAGACACTCGAGGCTATTGACCCCACAGTTCAAAGAGACACATATACTCAAGTCCATGTATGATTTCTATTATACTTTGTTGGTTACAAAGCAAAAAAATACTGAGTATCCAAAAACATCAAGACGTTTCTGAAGAAGCCTTTATTATAGCTGACCTGTATTCACCCCTTGCTTTTAAGAACTATTGTGTGCCACAAGAAAACTGGATTTAAGTACTCCTTAGTTGCAAAGAATGAGTATGCCTTGCCTGTGCAACTCAGCAGTGAATTCAGTGGAGTGGAAAAATAATTCTAGCCATATTAAAGTGCAAAAACTAGTGCAGCTCCGCATAGAAACCAATCCGCTTCCAGGTTTTTATTTTTTGGTCAAAGCTTAATTGAACAAACTGACGTTAGAAGCTGATTGGCTACCATGCACAGCGGCCCCTATAGGGGTAGCGTTACACTTGTTAAAAGTTGTCCTCTAAAACAAAGGAAAGAAGAAAAAAAGAGAGAAAATGGCATTTAGCACTTTAAAAAGAGGCTAGGGCTGGCTATACACTAGTAGAATTTTGTTTAAAATTGTTAGTTTTAAGAAATTTTATTGAAATTTCGAATCGCTAGTGTGGTCAAATAGATGTTCATTTTTGACTACAGTGACAAGAAAAAATGTTCTCGAATGAATGAATTTCTAACAGTGTATGTGATTTTCATTCAGGAAATTGCATTGAATACAAAATCTAATGTTAAAAGCAAACTAAATTTGGAAGTCATTTCAAATGACATTCATCCAGTCAGCGAATGGAGAAAGAATATTCATACGATTATTCGTTCAAAAATCTACTAGTGTATAACTTGCTTCAGATTACAACAGTGGTTTAATCAGTCAGGAGCCTAGAAATTCCCACCTTTATCTCTTTCAATTCTGTAAAATAAAAACCATGCCACATTACCTCCATGCAACAAAAAGTTTTGTAGGCGTTGGAGGGTATTTTGGCTACTAAATTTAGATCTTGATAATGTTCCCCTATTCTACATCATGTGGGTCTAATAGTACACCCCACATATTCCAAAGACATGTTATTACATACATTACAGGTTTTACAAATAGTATACTGTTTAATGAAGACTACTTCAACAGATACTGTCAATCTCATCTCCTTGTACCCTACAATATGTACAGGCCGTATACCCACTTTTCTTTAAAGCTTTACTGTTAACTAAGTTTGACTTTCTCTTTTATTACTTGTACAATGACTGTGAGACAAAAATGAACCTAAAGTCAGCGCTTGCCAGCTTGAAAAACAGCAGCTTCTATGTAAAACTTGTTGTTCTTTATTACTATATAGCAGTGATGGCAAACCTTGGCACCCCAGATGTTTTTGAACTACATTTCCCATGATGCTCAACTACTCATGCACAAGAGTGCATGAGCATCATGGGAAATGTAGTTCCAAGACATCTGGGGTGCCAAGGTTTGCCATCACTGCTATATAGTATAGGTAAGTCTGTTTTAACAAGTTCTATGATGTATGCATATTCAACACTACAGGGGGTGACAGAATTAACTCTATCAACTTAATTTCTTCTACTAATGACACTTTTATCTTGCAACAATGTGTCTCTGCTTTTTTTCTTAGCTTTACCTCTTATCTGTTGTACCATGCCTTCAAGTAACCTCTGTTTCTAAATCTTTCTTCTGCTATTTTCTCCCGGATACTTTCAATTACAATTCCTTACCTGGGCAGTCTACATGGGGGAGATTTACTAAAACAGTTGAGTGCAATGTCTGGTGCACCTCTGCATAAAAGCCAATCAGCTATCAAGTTTTATTGTCAAAGCTTAACTGAACAAACTGAAATTAGAAGCTGATTGGCTACCATGCACAGCTACACCAGAAACTGAGTGCTCCAATTTTAGTAAATCTCCCACTATGTACCAAGAAAGTGAGATGACAGCTCATCGCTTGTATGATTATGTAAAGAATGAGTAGTGTTGGCCTGAACACCCCCCCAAACCCCGCCCCCACCTGGTTTGGTTCGCACCAAAACTCCTGAACATGGAAAAAGTTCAGACATTTAAACCCTATTAAAGCCTATTGGACCTGAACTTGGAAAATCAAAAGTCCACATTTCAAAGCCTTATATGCAAGTTACTGGTAGGGATGGGCTAAACGAACCCCTGTGCGGTTCGCCCCAGAACTTTCGAACACCTTGAAAGTTCGGACACGAATAACGAACCCCATTAAAGTCAATGGGACCCGAATGTCAAAAATGAAAAGTGCCAATTTTGAAGGCTGTACAATGGTTATAGGGGTCCAGGTCCTGCCCTGGGGGACATGTATCAATAAAAAGAAAGTTTGTGAAAAACGTCGTTTTTAAATGAGCAGTGATTTTTTTATTTTTAAAGTGAAAGCATAAAAATGAAAAATTTCTTCCATTATAGTGCCTGGGTGGTCCCCTTAATCTACCTGTAAAGTGGCAGATCTGTACCATGTCTACAATCTGCTGCAGCAATAATTGCATTTATAAAGCCAAAAAAATGAAATTTTCTCTGCAAGCTGCCTTTATTTTGCTCAGCAACAGCTGGGGAGCCAGTGTGTATGATGAGGCCACAATGTAGTGCACTGGGAACAATATTAGAGATTTTTGGATATATTCTGGTGTCACTTTGACTTTGGATAGAAGTAACGGGTGCGTAGAAATTGGTCTTTGGGTGTCGGTGGTGCCTTCCCACTGTAACCCTATAGAGGTACTCTTGGTGAAAGCAAGAATTGGCCTTGCTGTAAAAAATTGCAATGATATGCACCTGTCAAACAGGTGCAAAAAAATTACTCTTTGGGTGGTCGGGGGCGCCTTCCCACCATAACCCTATAGAGGTACTCTTAATGAAAGCAAGAATTGGCAAGATATGCAACTGTCAAACAGGGGCTTAAAAATTGGTCTTTGGGTGTTAATTGTGCCTATGAAACCTAGACCAAAAAAATTCTTCCAGATGAAGTGATTGAACACCCTCAAAGCTAGGCAGCCTCAAAGCAGAGATTCCACATCCAAAAAAGACTTAATCAGTGACATTGGCATCAGGAGCTTCATAGCTGGTTATCCAGAACTGATTCGTTTTTATAAAAGTCAATAGGTCCATAGAGTCTGTGGACAGACGCGTTATATGACCAGTAACGAAACCTCCTGCAGCACTAAATGCCCATTCCGAAAGCATGCTGGATGCAGGGCAGCCCAACAACCCAATAGCATACTGGGCAAGTTCTGGCCAGTGGTCTATTCTCATGACATAGTAGGTCAGTGAATCGTCAGCTGAAAAGCTCTCCATCTCTGTTATGGCCCTGAGGTAATCGCCCACCATGTGATGCAGATGCTGCCGATGGGATGTGGACAGTGAGGAATAAAAAATTCCAAAATGCCTCACTTAGGCGGACACCTTCTCCAATGCTCCTCTCTTGATCAACAGAAGACTCAGAACTATGTTTTCCACGACACTGTAACCTACTGGAGATAGATAAAATCCTCTTTAACGTGTCTTTAACATGTCCTCAAGAGATTATATCTTCTGCACTCTCTCATGAGTTCTGAGACCCACCAGGCTGAAATGCAGAAGTTGGAGAGCCAACAGCTTTGACAAGCTTGCATTCAGACGTTGGCCATGTGGGTGGCAGGGACTGTATTTTTTTTTCCGCTGAAGCAGATGGGGCAGAGAAATTTGCCAGGCTAGTCTACAGCTGGTTGTGTGCTGCTGGCAGATGTGCTGCTAGGACCTGGGACTCCCTGTGCTATACCATCATCCCAGTCAGTGGAGGCTGCTGAGAGGTAATGACTCGGTATCACAGGGGCAGACTGAAGTGGGTAAGGAGGAGGAGGAGAAGGTGGAGGGACAGATTTGTGCCCCTTTTGTGTGGCTTTTAGGTGCTCTTGCCAATGGGCTAAGTGGTTGGACGTTAAATGTCTTGTTAAATGTACATGAATGCCAATTTGTCTACCAGTGTTCCTCCCTCTGTCTAGGCTCATGTTCCTGTCATCCTCAACCTCAGAACCAACATCTGAATCCAGTAATGGCTGGGCATCATCAAGGAGCAAATGGCTGATGCTGTGGTCAAATAACTCAGCTGACTCCTCAATAGCTGATGTTGGGGCTATGGTAGGAATAGATGTGGACAAGGAGGCAGGTTTATCCACTCTGGCAACTGCAGGGGACTGCACACTTGTCTCTGCTTGCGTGACAGAGGATGAGGAAGGTTTAGTAAGCCAGTCCACCACCTCCTGTGCATGCTGTGGCTGGATAGCATGGGCAAACTCACTAAACAGAGAAAATTATGCCCTGCCTGAGGACTGAGCACCACGTCCACCTTTGCCTGTGGACATATTTGTTACTGGCCCCCTTACAGTGCGAAGGGAACATCTGCCTCTCCTTGTTGTCCTCCCAGACATTATTGGGAAGGAGGGGGCTGTGCTTATAAGCAAATGTAAAGAAAAAGTTGAAATCTGTACGTAGATGATCAATTAATTGAATTAATTTAGATTAATCAATGTAAAGAGGTGTTTGGTGCACTTTAATTTGAGTACTCACACTACACAGACACACTCCACGGAAACACTATAATATACTGCAATATAATGTGCCAAACGTACAGTGACGCACAGAACTATATGGTGTTAAACTGGCAGTAACGCACAAAACTATATGGTGTTAAACTGGCAGTAACGCACACAGAACAATATGGTGTTAAACTGGCAGTAATGCAAACAGAAGTAAATGGCAATAAACTGACAGTAACGCACGCAAAACTATATGGCATTAAACTGGCAAGAATGCACACAAAAACGATATGGCGTTAAACTGGCAAGAACACACACATAAGTAAATGGCATTAAACTGGCAGTAACGCAATCAAATAGACGGTGTTCAACCGTCACTACACTGACGCTATCTGAACTGTCCCTACTCTAGCTATACACTAATGTAAAAATTACTGACACGGTCTCACTACACTACACTGAAGCTATATGAGCTGTCTCTTCTCTACACTAATGTATGTATGAATGACACGGTCTCACTACACTACAGTGAAACTATCTGAGCTGTCCCTACTCTAGCTGCACACTATACAAAGCTGAATGATGGTCCTCCTTACTACACTCACACTATCCCTAGACTGACACTAAACTAATATTCTACACTGACAATTGAAGCAAAATAGCATAGTATAGCACACTAACTAACTAATAGCACTGAACAGAGCTCTGTTCTATCTCTCTCTATGCCGAAATCACACTGAAAATGGCTGCCATTAAAAGAATACTTTTATACTGTGGGGCAGTGCTCTGTGCCCTGATTGGCTGAAGCTTTCACTGCCCCCAATGCCCAGGCCGAACCGTTCGCCCATCCCTAGTTACTGCCCATAAATAGGGTATGGAGGCCCGGGTACTGCTCTGGGGGACATATCAATGCAAAAAATATATTTTTTAAAGAAGCAATGATTTTATGATGCTTAAAGTGTAAGAATAAAAAAGAAATTTTTTTTTATATATAGCGCCTTGGGGGTCACCTTAGTCTGCCTGTAAAGTGGTGCTCTGTACTGCGTATAGAACATGCTGCAGCAAAACTGACATATATAAAGAAAAAAAAAAAGAAAGACATTTAAATTGATTTTCCCGGCTGCAAGCTTGATTGAAAAAAAAAACTCAGAGGTGATCAAATACCACCAAAAGAAATCTCTATTTGTGGGGAAAAAAAAGGATACAAATTTTGTTTGGCTACAGCATTGCATGACCGCGCAATTGTCAGTTAAAGTGACGCAGTGCCAAAGTGCTCTGGTCAGGAAGGGGGTAAAATCTTCCAGGGCTGAGGTGGCTAACAACCGGCAGCTATTCACTCTGCGCTCGGACCGAACAGTTCGCCCATCTTTGAGAACGAGAGTAAAGATGAACACTAAATGCACCACATCCCTAGTAAATAATTTGCAAAAAAGTGTCAGAAGCACTGGACTTTGTACTGGTGCAACCTCTCAATAACGCTTACACAGAACTTGTAATAAAAGTCAAGAGTTTATTTGATTACACATAGACATAAAAAAAAGATTAAGAATCTGAAATAAAATTCCAAATAATTTTTTACACATATGTAGTCAAAGTACTCAAGTACCGTGTTTTTTACCCAGTTTTTAGCACTCTGTTAAAACCATATACAGATGTCTAAATGTGTTATAGGAACATATATTATTTGCATAACATCATAAATGTGGTGCTGTATCTGGGCAAAATCAAATCTCAATGCGTTGAGCACTAAGGCTTCCTCAGGAGTTGCCAAGGTACTGTGGAGAAGATATACAGATACATTTTGCCTATGTAGCAAGGTCTCAAGCCTCCAGAAGCCTAATGGTGACCTCAAGAGTTAGGGACATCCTTCCTTGTAGAGTGAGTCAACAGGCATTATAGCTGTAATGCAATATGAAATGATGGGCGCCAGTCGCTTTTTGAATGTGAACAAGAGATTTATTGTCACTTAACAAGAACTGTGGGAGAGCGGGTTAGGGCCAGGACACCCTTGAGTAGATGCAATGATAATTGGCAGACTCCGAGACTCTATAGGTAGACAGCTATACAGGGAAAAGCCTCTAGTCGAATGCCACATCTGTATAGGAAGGACAGCTGTCTCCTATGGCAACTGAACTTGTAACAGTCACTAATATTTGCACATAACTCTTGGTAACACAGAATAGTTCTTCTCTTATCTCACAGTATCCCACTATAGATCTTCACACACTGAGCTCTTAGTCTCTCACTAGACTTCCGGATCCAATTGTCAGTGAATCTCCTGAGCTTTTCCACAGCTATCCCACTGTATACTCCTCAAGCGTCACCCCCGCCAACCTGCTGGGTCCCTGGCCTAACACTCCCTGAAGCTTTCCCACTTCTTTACCATCCCTGGCTGGTGAGAAGACTGCTCTGGTACTTGCTCAAGCTTACTCACAGTGGTCTCCGGTAAATAGGTGGATGGTCCCTTAGTGGCGACTGCTTCCCTTTTACCTCCGACCACAACTGGTTTCCATCCGGCTGAAC
Organism: Lithobates clamitans; assembly: GCA_037952925.1. NCBI lineage: Eukaryota > Metazoa > Chordata > Amphibia > Anura > Ranidae > Lithobates > Lithobates clamitans. Next base: position 7,906,903 of record JBBGZY010000323.1, on the reverse strand, counting down.
CTTCGCAACTCAGTTGCACTCCAATCCTGCAGTCCGAATCCTACACTGCTCTCCTGCTCCTGGATAGGCCTCAGGCACCCTAGCAGCCAGGTGTCCCTGGGATAGGCCTCAGGTTTCCAGCCTAGTAGCCCGGGGTGACATAACACATGTCCACCCAGACAGCCATACAGGTGGCACAGAACCCAGATCACCTGACTCCAACCAATAAATAGGCTCTCCCAGCAGGCCAAAGGACTAAAGAAACCCCCGCCAATTGGCTGAGATGCCCATCCACTTATAATCTGACCTTGCGGAGCCCTTGTCAATCTAATGTCACCAGCCACAGTGCCACCCAGTGACAGAAGAGAAAAGGTGCAGCAGTTCCAGAATTAGAGAGGAATCAGTGGATCTACTAACATTTAAGCAGGAAAATTACTACCTGGCAAACTAAATTTGTTAGCAACCCTGCATAAACATCAGGGTGCTACACCTATATATGTCATAATAATGATTAGGAATAGATGATTATATACTCACAATACAGTTTTGACATGTAACACCAGGTAAGCATCAATGCGGCTCTTGGAGTGATCACTGTGTACGCTCCTGATGTACAATGACAGCGATTTACCATTTTCTTGTTCTCATCAATAGTCAAAAAATGTTTACAAAGTTTTAAATTTTTTCACAAATCTATCAAGTAAGGAGCTAGACACATCAAAATGATAAATAGGTGCAAATGACAACCCCTTAGGCAAAATACAAAATTTTACTTAGAGTCAATTTCTTATTAAATTCAACATATTGTTAGCAACGATATTTCATTTTTTTTTTATTGCGGTTTGTTGTGGATAACATTTGTTCTTTTGTTCTCCTCCTCATGTATCTTCTTTCTGTCTTTCCTTTCTTTTTTCACCCTCTGGATTAATAACTAATTTTATTCTTTATTTATCTGTTTGTTACATCTTCAGCAGAAAAAAAAACCCCAAAAAAACAAAACTCGCTGAACTCCTTAAGTCGTTTGATTCCCTAGAGTCACATGTGTCTGAGGCTTGGTAGTGAGTTTGCTCACAATAATAATTCAAAAGATTTAAATCCTAATAATTCACATGCATGTATGGCATATGGAGAATATTGATTTTTTTAAACATAACATTGAGAGTGCATAGATCAACAGGAAAGGTTTCCACCTGCTCTTTCAGTTAGTTTCGTGCAGGTAATACAATCTTACATGCAACGAGCTGTCACCCCTCCCACACCATCAAAGCCATTCAGATGGGGGAATTGGTTAGAGAATATAGGAACTGCTCAAGTGAGGAATTGTATTTGAAAGAATCCAGAATAGTAGAAGAAAGATTTAGAAACAGAGGTTACCCAGAGGGATTTATTTAACAGGTGAGAGATAGAGCTAAGAAAAGTAGCAGAGACACATTATTGCAAGATAAATGTGTCATTAGTAGGAGGAAAAATGATGATGAAGGTAATTTTGTCACCACTTGACAGTGTCAAATGCACACATTAAAGAACATATTAAAAATAATTTACCATTACTATATAGTGATAAAGAGCTACAACAGAGAGGCTGCCATTTTTCAAGATGGCGTGCGGAGAATTTCCGTTCATCGTTGCCTCTCAGTCAATATGCAAGTAATAAAAGTGAAAGTCAGACTTAGTTAACAGTAAAAGGTTCAAATAGACATGGGTATATAACTTATAGATATTGTAGAGTAAATCAAAAGACTAAGGAGGTGAGATCAACAGTACCTGGTGAAGTATTCCTCATAAAACAGTTTATTAACTGTAATGCCCCGTACAAACGCTCGGATTTTCCGACAACAAAATTGGATGTGAGCTTGTTGTCGGAAAGTCCGACAGTGTGTATGCTCCATCGAACATTTGTTGTCGAACTTTCCACCAACAAATGTTGGCTAGCAGGTTCTCAAAATTTCCGCCAACAAATGTTTGTTGTCGGACTTTCCGAACGTGTGTAAACAAGTCCGTCGGACAAAAGTCTATGCATTCTCGGAATCAAGTACGAGCCAGAGATATAACTAGCATTCATAATGGAGATATCACGTACGTTTTGTATGTCACTACGTTCGTAATTGTTGACCAACATTTGTGTGACCGTGTGTATGCAAGACAAGTTGGAGCCAACATCCTTCGAACAAAAATCCACGGTTTTGTTGTCGGAAAGTCCGATCGTGTGTATGGGGCATTACACTTATAATGTAGTGTATGTAATAACATGTAAAATCTGTTCTATACAACACATAGGGTGGACTATTAGACCCCTCTGAATTAGAATAGGGAAACATTACTAAGAGTCAATATTTAAGAACCACAAAACCCTTCAATTTCTCCATTTTATGGAGGTGCATGGAGGGAATATGTCAGTGTGTATTTTTCACAGAAATGAATTAGTTACCTTGGGAGACATTGGTGGAAATTGACATTGAAAGTTCCTTGAGCAGGAGGTCTGTTGGCTACATAGGCCCTTCTCTAATGCGCCTGATGGTTTAAATCACCATTAAGATCTTAGTGATTTATGGCATCTCTTTCTCCTTTCCCTTGTGTTAGAGGAAACAACTTCAAACAAGACTGGAAAGTAGCAGATAAAATGTATAAAAAGTTGTATTTAATACCCATAATGATAAAGATACATTTTAGTAGATGAGCACCATCTCTCTACCAGCATATTAATTAATGGTCCTGTAGAAAAATTATTTTAATTTTTTGGTGTCTTGGTTATGGTGCATATTAGCCATTTAAGCTCTGGATGGTTTACCCCCTTCATCACCAGGCCATTTTTTGCAATGCGGCACTGTGTTACTTTAACTGACAATTGCATGGTCATGAGACGCTGTACCCAAAAAAAATGTATATCCCTTTTTTCATACAAATAGAGCTTTCTTTTGGTATTTGATCACAACTGTGGTTTTTATTTTTATTAAAAAAAAAAAGTCCGACAATTTTGAAAAAAAAAACAATATCTTTTACTTTCTCCTATAAAAAATGTAAAAAAAATCAAATTTCTTCATCAGTTTAGGCCAATATGTATTCTGCTACATGTTTTTGGTAAAAAATCCCAATAAGCATATATTCATTGGTTTGCACAAAAGTTATAGAATCTACAAACTATGGGATATTTTTTTTTCTTACTGGTAATGGCAGCAATCTGCGATTTATAGTGAGACTGCAACATTGCAGCAAACAAATCAGACACTAAGTGACACTTTTTGGGGACCAGTGACACTAATACAGTGATCAGTGTTAAAAAGTATGCACTGTAACTGTACTAAAGACACTGGCAAAAAAAAAAACAAAAAAAAAAAAACTCTAAAGGCCACAATGATGTGACTGGATTTGAGACATATATGAGTTTCACTCTGAAAGCAGTCTCTGGACAAAGTTAACTGACGTGGCACAAAAAAAAAAAAAAAAAGACACTGGCAGGGAAGGGGTTAACATCAGGGGCGATCAAAGGGTTAAATGTGTCCCTATGGAGTGCTTTCTAACTATGTGGAGGGTACTTGTACTGTGGGAAGACAGAGTTTCGTGTTCCTGCTTAGCAGAAACACAGTATCTCTGTCTTCCCTTGTCACAGAACGGTGATCTGCTGCCTTCTTACATAGGCAGACCACCGTTCTACCTCTGTAATGATCGGGGGGTCCCGTCAGACATCGGGTCTGCCGGACCGGACCTGCTGATTGGCTCCCACTGTGTCCAATCACAGCAGGAGCTGGGTGCCACAAACCTGGAAGTAAAGATCACGCACAGGTACCTGATTTCACCTGTAGGAGCCGCTGGTCTGCAGTACATATACGCGGGGTGGTCGGCAACAGGTTAAAGTGCCATTAAATCCACATCATTAAAAACTGTTAGGACATGCTATATTGCATACTGTTCATACTCACTTAGTCACTATGGGATTTGTTTTCTGTATTCTGCAAAAATCCTGGTTGCTGCTCACTGTCCCTCCCTTCTTGTCTGTGTCCCCACTGCATCCTGACATTGTGTAGACCAACCGTTGCCACTTTTACTGAACATGCCCCAGTTTCAGTTCCCTTCTAAGCTGTGCATTTCCTCCTTTTCCTTATCTGTTCAGCCCACATAACTATAGACACACATGTGGACGTATACACTCTGGATAAATTATAGCTTACTCCCTCCCTCCTCCCCAAAGCCTACTAAACAGCTATGGAGGTAGGATTTTTTTTTTAACACATGACCAGCAGCAGAGGAGTTGAGGGTTTTCCCCTCCCACCAATGTTTCCCTGCAAATGGGCTGAGAAAGAGCTGGGTCACATGACAGCTGTATTTTGATTATGAAATATGTACTTACATGTATTTTATAAAATAAATACAGTGCCATCATCCGCGTCATTGGATTTGATTGACAGCAGCGGGAGCCAATGGCTGCTCTGCTATCAATCTATTCAATCAAGAGCCAAGAACCCCAGGCAGAGAAATACAGTGCGTCTCCGCCGAGGGAACGAATGGGCTTAGGTGAGTAAAACGGGGGCTGGGGGGTCAGTCAGTGTCAGAAATGTTTTCACCTTAATGCATAGGATGCATTAAGGTGAAAAAACACAAGGGTTTACAATCCCTTTAATTGAACAAGCAAAAGTTAGAATCTTATTGGTTATTATGTACAGCTGCACCGGATTCTTTGTGCGCCAGTTTTAGTAAATCTTCCCCAATGTGTTGTATGGCATTCAAGCACAAAAGTAATAAAAAATTAAGTTTATTATTGTTTAAACATTAAGGGGTTTTATGCGCCATATTAGGACTGGATATTAAACGTATGAACAGAACTTTGTAATATTTTACATGCTGCTTTTGTCATTTTTCCTTTCCTTTCTTTTCCTTTCATTTGGGCTCTGTAGTGATGTTTTTGTCCCGTATTTTAGCATATGGTGAATGGATTGTTAGTGTTTTGTGTCTTTCTTCTCCACTAAATGCACTGCAAAGTTGCACAGGTGAGGAATACTTATTCTATGCAACTGAGGTATAATTTAATCCCAGCTGCTTACTTGCGGCATTGTTTAAGAGGAAGGGACAAATACACCAAGTCAGCTATGATTCAAGTGATACTAAACAAAAAAAAGTCTTATTTGCCATTATCCATGCACATAAATCACATACAGTATACATAGTTGCCAACATTGCAAAAAAAATATGTGGGACACTTTTTTGGCTGTAGGCAGAGCCGTACAATAATTAGGGGGTGGGCCATTCGTTTGTAGGCGTGGCTTAGCAAAATTACAAGTGCGTCGCGCGAATCGCGCTGCGGCAAAATGGGCGTGGCTTGCGTGAAAAGTGGGCGTGGCTCAAGAGGGTGTGGTTAGAGTCTGAGATGAATGAGGGAAGGAGAGGGAAAGGGGGAGAAGGAAAGGGGGAGAGGGGAATGACGGGACAGCAGCCCCAGATCCTACACAATAGAAATATGTGTATTCTAGAAAGTTTAACAATCAGCAGATAAAGATACTCCAAACGCCTGGTGTTAACGCTTCAATCATCCCGGCACCATGGTTGTTATGGTGTCAGGAGGATTGAAGCGCATTATTTCTATTATTACATTGTAATATAAAATAAAATTAAATCATTCAACTCACCATAATGCCGAATCAGTGGGATCCCTGAGCGTGTCACTAGCCACGTCGCCTGCCACCAGCAGAGTCTGTCTGCTGGTGCATCAGGTGCCCCCAGCAGAGTCTGTCCTTGCATCAGGTGCCCCCCCCCCCCGGCAGAGTCTGTCCTTGCATTAGGTGCCACCAGCTGAGTCTGTCCTTGCATCAGGTGCCCCCGGCAGAGTCTGTCCTTGCATCAGGTGCCACCAGCAGAGTCTGTCCTTGCTTCAGGTGCCCCCAGCAGAGTCTGTCCTTGCATCAGGTGCCCCCCGGCAGAGTCTGTCCTTGCATCAGGTGCCCCCAGCAGAGTCTGTCCTTGCATCAGGTACCCCCAGCAGAGTCTGTCCTTGCATCAGGTCCCGCCGGCAGAATCTGTCCTTGCATCAGGTGCCCCCAGCAGAGTCTGTATAGACCCCCTCAGCGCAGACCCCCTCGGTGCAGACCCCCTCCATCAGTGCAGATCCCCTCCATCAGTGCAGATCCCCTCCATCAGTGCAGACCCCCTACATCAGTACAGACCCCCCTCTATTAGTGCAGCCCCCCTCAGTGCAGCCCCCCCTCTATTAGTTCAGCCCCCCTCAGTGCAGCCCCCCTCTATTAGCGCAGCCCCCCCTCAGTGCAGCCCCCCCTCAATTAGTGCACCCCCCTCTATTAGTGCAGACCCCCCTCTATTAGTGCAGCCCCCCCTCAGTGCAGCCCCCTCTCTATTAGTACAGACCCCCCTCAGTGCAGCCCCCCCTCTATTAGTGCAGACCCCCCCTCAGTGCAGCCCCCCCTCTATTAGTGCAGACCCCCCTCTATTAGTGCAGCCCCCCCCTCAATGCAGCCCCCCCTCAGTGCAGCCCCCCCTGCTCAGTGCAGGAGCGGCCGGTGTAAGGACCCCCTGTACTGCGCAGGCACAGCGCTGGCGCAGTACGGGGCTGGGGAACTTTCGGCAAGACACAGCGACGGCGGCGGCGTTGTCTTCTGCTTCAGTGGAGAGGGGAGGGGCCATGGAGCTTTCCTTGATTAGGACAAATCACTACTCTTTCTCTCCAGAAGCACCCACGTATAGGGCCTACGATATTTTAACTTAGTGGGCAGTCGCAGTTATCCCTCTCCCCTAACCCCTATAATGAACCACCCAGAGTTTCTCCCTGGATGGACTGACAGACTTTTCAAACTTGGGCAGCTAACAGCCTCACCAGCACGAGGGACTTCTTAAGCAATACAGGGCAGTGTGATTTCTCCCACTTATCCGCAGCACTGGAGGCCCTGATATTGAACACTCCCTCCCTTTACCACAACAATTCCTCAGAGACTTAATGCCTTTTGAAAAGACCTGTACAACCGAAGGTCCAATTTGGCAGGCGTTGTCCTTCTCCTGCAGAGAGCTTTTGAGCGCTCATTCTTGAAGTGACCCAGGATTCCTTCAGAAACGGAAGAACGACTTAGGCCTTATGTTTTCAGAGAAACTACAAGAGAGAATACTAGTCTTTGTTCAAATAGCACTGATATGTAACAAATACCAAGAAATCTCTCATAAGATCGTCACCAGATGGTATAGAATGCCAGTTAAACTGGCCAAACTCTTCTCTCAACATTCTGCAACTTTTTGCATGTCTTTTATGAATGTCCGGGCCTTACATACCTTATGGTGACTGGTCTTAGAGATCATACGTCACACCACAGGTTTCTCATGATCCTGTAGCCATTTTTCTCCACACTATTCCTATTTTGAGTAAACATTACAAGAAATCTTTGCTCCTGCAGCTGCTAAACGCGGCTAAGGCCTATATGTCCAGTGTATGGAAAAGTAGCTCACCTACAACTGTGAGACATTGTGAGACAGTGGTTTTGCAGGGTAAATGATATACAGGAAATGGAAGATCTCAAAACAGCCCTCAGGGACACGACCTCTGATCTGAATGAGTAATGATTCTACTGGAATTACGTTGACTACTCTATCAGGTACAGTCAATGGCTATGAGTAATTGCTTCTCTCATGATTAGACAGTAGTCCACCTACCTCTTGTGCATGGCTGGCGATCGCAGCCGGCCATGCGTGATTGCGTGCATTAGCGCACAAATCCCTGTGCTGTCAGAGGAGAGGAGACATATCGCTGTTCCTACTTACTGGGAACAAACGACATTTCTCCTCTCCTACTCAGTCCTATCCCCATACAATTAGAACACACTGAGGGAACACACATTCAACCCCTTGATCACCCCCTAGTGTTAACCCCTTCCCTGCCAATGACATTTACACAGTAATCAGTGAATTTTTATAGCACTGATCGCTGTATACATATCAATGGTCCCAAAAATGTGTCCAAAGTGTCCGATCTATCCGTCGCAATATCACTAAAAAACGCAGATCACCGCCATTAGTAGTAAAAAAAAAATAACAAATATGCCATAAATCTTTCCCATAGTTTGTAGACACTATAACTTTTCCCCAACCCATTAATACATGCTTATTGAGATTTTTTTTTCACCAAAAATATATAGAAGAATATATATTGGCGTAGACTGATGAAGAAATTTATTTTTAACCACTTCAGCCCCGGAAGGATTTACCCCCTTCCTGACCAGAGCACTTTTTACAATTCGGCACTGCGTCGCTTTAACTGCTAATTGCGCGGTCATGCAATGCTCTACCCAAACGAAATTTGCGTCCTTTTCTTCCCACAAATAGAGCTTTCTTTTGATGATATTTGATCACCTCTGCCGTTTTTATTTTTTGCGCTATAAACGGAAAAAGACTGAAAATTTTGAAAAAAAATGATATTTTCTACTTTTTGTTATAAAAAAAATCCAATAAACTAAATTTTAGTCATACATTTAGGCCAAAATGTATTCGGCCACATGTCTTTGGTAAAAAAAATGTCAATAAGCGTATATTTATTGGTTTGCGCAAAAGTTATAGCGTCTGCAAACTAGGGTACATTTTCTGGAATTTACACAGCTTTTAGTTTCTGACTGCCTATGTCATTTCTTGAGGTGCTAAAATGGCAGGGCAGTACAAAACCCCCCCAAATGACCCCATTTTGGAAAGTAGACACCCCAAGGAAATTGCTGAGAGGCATGTTGAGCCCATTGAATATTTATTTTTTTTGTCCCAAGTGATTGAATAATGACAAAAAAAAGAAAAAAAAAAAATTACAAAAAGTTGTCACTAAATGATATATTGCTCACACAGGCCATGGGCATATGTGGAATTGCACCCCAAAATACATTCAGCTGCTTCTCCTGAGTACGGGGATACCACATGTGTGGCACTTTTTGGGAGCCTAGCCGCGTACGGGGCCCCGAAAACCCAGCACCACCTTCAGGATTTCTAAGGGCATACATTTTTGATTTTACTCCTCACTACCTATGACAGTTTTGAAGGCCATAAAATGCCAAGATGGCACAAAACCCCCCCAAGTGACCCCATTTTGGAAAGTAGACACCCCAAGCTATTTGCTGAGAGGCATGGTGAGTATTTTGCAGCTGTCATTTGTTTTTGAAAATGAAGAAAGACCAGAAAAAAAATTTTTTTTTTCTTTTTTCAATTTTCAAAACTTTGTGACAAAAAGTGAGGTCTGCAAAATACTCACTATACCTCTTAGCAAATAGCTTGGGGTGTCTACTTTCCAAAATGGGGTAATTTGGGGGGGGGTTTGTGCCACCTGGGCATTCCATGGCCTCCGAAACTGTGATAGGTAGTGAGGAGTGAAATCAAAAATTTACGGCCTTAGAAAGCCTGAAGGCGGTGCTTGGTTTTCGGGGTCCCGTGCGCGGCTAGGCTCCCAAAAAGTCCCACACATGTGGTATCCCCGTACTCAGGAGAAGCAACAGAATTTATTTTGGGGTGTAATTTCACATATTCCCATGGCATGTTTGAGCAATATAACATTTAGTGACAACTTTGTGCAAAAAAAAAAAAAAAAAAATTGTCTCTTTCCCGCAACTTGTGTCGCAATATAAAATATTCCATGGACTCGACATGCCTCTCAGCAAATAGCTTGGGGTGTCTACTTTCCAAAATGGGGTCATTTGGGGGGGGTTTGAACTGTCCTGGCATTTTATGCACAACATTTAGAAGCTTATGTCACACATCACCCACTCTTCTAACCACTTGAAGACAAAGCCCTTTCTGACACTTTTTGATTACATGAAAAAATTATTTTTTTTTGCAAGAAAATTACTTTGAAACCCCAAACATTATATATTATTTTAAAGCAATTGCCCTACAGATTAAAATGGTGGGTGTTTCATTTTTTTTTTTCACACAGTATTTGCGCAGCGATTTTCAAACGCATTTTTTGGGGAAAAAACACACTTTTTTAAATTTTAATGCACTAAAACACACTATATTGCCCAAATGTTTGATGAAATAAAAAAGATGATCTTAGGCCGAGTACATGGATACCAAACATGACATGCTTTAAAATTGCGCACAAACGTGCAGTGGCAACAAAATTACTACATTTTTAAAAGCCTTTAAAAGCCTTTACAGGTTACCACTTTAGATTTACAGAGGAGGTCTACGCTAAAATTACTGCCCTCGATCTGACCTTCGCGGTGATACCTCACATGCATGGTGCAATTGCTGTTTACGTTTGACGCCAGACCGCCGCTTGCGTTCGCCTTAGCGCGAGAGCAGGGGGCGACAGGGGTGCTTTTTTTTATTTATTTTTTTTCTTTATTTTTTTTTGCTTTTTTATCTTATTTTTAAACTGTTCCTTTCATTTTTTTTTTTTTAAATCATTTTTATTGTTATCTCAGGGAATGTAAATATCCCCTATGATAGCAATAGGTAGTGACAGGTACTCTTTTTTGAAAAAATTGGGGTCTATTAGACCCTAGATCTCTCCTCTGCCCTCAAAGCATCTGACCACACCAAGATCGGTGTGATAAAATGCTTCCCCAATTTCCCAATGGCGCTATTTACATCCGGCGAAATCTAAGTCATAAAATGCTCGTAGCTTCCGGTTTCTTAGGCCATAGAGATGTTTGGAGCCACTCTGGTCTCTGATCAGCTCTATGGTCAGCTGGCTGAATCACCGGCTGCATTCTCAGGTTCCCTGTTGAGACAGGAGAGCCAGAGAAAAACACGGAAGACGGTGGGGGGGGGGGGCATTCCCTCCCACTGCTTGTAAAAGCAGTCTAGAGGCTAATTAGCCGCTAGGATTGCTTTTACATGAAAGCCGACCGCTGGCTAAAAAGAATGATACCAAGATGATACCTAAACCTGCAGGCATCATTCTGGTATAACCACTCAAAGTCGTGAATGGCGTACCTGAAGACAAAAAAATGGTTAACAATAAAGCACAGTAAACGGTAAAGTATAAATAATTACATACCTGAAAAACAAACATGATAAAACATAATAACAATAAAACATTGCAGAATAGAATACAGTAAAAAAGAGCAGAACAATAGAGAGAGAATAGAGAAAGAGAGAACAATAAAACGACAACTATTTTTTTAAATTTTTGTTTGTGTTTTTTTTTTTTTTTACACTTTTTTTTTGTAACTGTAACTTTTATAACTGTAACCGGTTCCAGGTTCGAGTCTCTCAAAATGCGGTGGCATCTTGGGAGACCCTGTGAAAGTGTGCCTAGTCTGTGCAATGCTGTACGCTACGCTAATACTCAACTAGTGCATGGTAGCGTTCAAAACATTCACCAAGTGTTACTGCAGTGCTGGTTTGACTACGACCGGGGTGTACTACGCCGCTGGTGCTTGCCAGTTCACCAAAACGCTACAAAGAAAAGTGTCAGTGATCGATCGATACTGCACTTGGGTGGGCTGGACTGGGCTGGGCCGGGCGGAGGGGCAAAACGCAGGTGCTAGCAGGTATCTGGGCTGATCCCGCTAACACTGCGTTTTTGGGAACCCTAAACTGCTGGGGACGCTAGTATAGATCTGATCGGATCAGATATTGATGCGTTCAGATACTATATCACTAAGGGAGGTGTACGGTGCGTGTACGGGGCGTGCGTGGGTGTTCGCGGTACTGGCGCTAATCTGACGCTGCCTAGGGCGACGCATATCACCGCCGGGCGATCAGGGGGCTAAACTTTTATTCGGTAATAAACGGCGGGTGCCCTGACACTATAAAAAATAAACGAACTAACCAGCGTCACCCGTAACGGTTATACGGTGATCAGTGGTGAAAGGGTTAACTAGGGGGCCATCGAGGGGTTAAAACATTTATTAGATAGTATATGGGGGTCCCTGTCGCTATAAAACACTGACGGCGAACCTAAATATTTACGTCCCTAACTAGCGTCACCAGCGACACTAATACAGCTATCAGAAAAATGATCGCTTAGCGACACTGGCGACAGGGGGTGATCAAGGGGTTAAAACTTTATTAGGGGGGTAAGGGGGGTACCCTAGACCTACAGGGGGCTAAACCTTTATTCGGTAATAAACGGCGGGTGCCCTGACACTATAAAAAATAAACGAACTAACCAGCGTCACCCGTAACGGTTATACGGTGATCAGTGGTGAAAGGGTTAACTAGGGGGCCATCAAGGGGTTAAAACATTTATTAGGCAGTATATGGGGGTCCCTGTCGCTATAAAACACTGACGGCGAACCTAAATATTTACGTCCCTAACTACCGTCACCAGCGACACTAATACAGCGATCAGAAAAATGATCGCTTAGCGACACTGGTGAGGAGGGGTGATCAAGGGGTTAAAACTTTATTAGGGGGGGTAAGGGGGGTACCCTAGACCTACAGGGGGGTAATACTAACTGTCCCACCACTGCTAACTGTCACAAACTGACACTATGCAGTAATCAGGAAAAAAAAAAAAAAAACCTGCTGGTGTCAGTTTGTGACAGGGGGGGGGGTGATTGGGGGGGGATCGGGGGGCGATCGGGGGGGGATCGGGGGTGTAATATATGCCTGGCATGTTCTACTGTGTTGTGTGTGAGTGTTGGTGCACTTACATGTCATCTCTCCTCGGCGCTGGAACGGAAACTGCCAGACCGAGGAGAGATGACATCACATCCTCTGCCTCTGTGTACTATACAGAGGCAGGGGATGTTTCTCATTGGCTGGGAGCGATCGCGAGGGGGGGGCCACGATCGGATGGCCTCCCCCTCGTCTGTCATCGCTCCCAACCAAATGCCGACCGCAGCTGGCACCGGGGGGGGGTCCTATCGGACCCCCCACCCGCGGGAAGGCAATCACGTTTCAGGTACGTGATTTTGCCTGCCCGTGCCGCTCTGCTCACGTATATAGGTGTGAGGCGGTCGGCAAGTGGTTAAAAAACATTTTTGGGGATATTTATTATTGCAAAAAGTAAAAAAAAAATAGGTTTTTTTCAAAACTGTCACTCTTTTTTGTTTATAGCGCAATGAATAAAAACAGCAGAGGTGATCAAATAGCACCAAAAAAATGGCTCTATTTGTGGGAAAAATTTTGTTTGGGTACAGCATTGCATGACTGTGCACTAGTTAAAGCGACGCAGTGGCAAAATTGTAGAAAATGCTTTGGTCAGGAAGGGGGTAACATTTGCCGGGGCTGTAGTGGTTAAATAAGGAATGTAAAAAAATAAATAATAAATAAGCTTGTGAGTTTCTTAGTGGGTCAAATCAATCAGCATACTATATTCTGCCCTTGTAGTATTTAGCAATAGGAGGACATAGAGAGGGAGCGGAGTGTAATTTACCACTGTGCATACACCCACATGTGTGATTCTATAGTCTAATGGGCTGCACAGATAAGGACAAAAGAGAAAATGAAGAGCTTAGAAGGGAACTTAAACTAAAGCATGCTCAGTAGATGGCAATGGCTGGTCGACACAATCCCAGGCTGCAGTGAGGAGACAGAGAGGATGGGAGGGACAGCTGAAGGCAGGATCAACCAAGTATATTTTAATCTACACAAAACAAATACTTTAAAGGCTTTGTGAGTATGCACACTGTTATATATAGCATATAATGACAGTTTTTCATAGTCTGGGTTTAATGATATTCTAAGCTTCTGCTGAAACATGTTAGCATTGTGTTGGCCTTGTGGATGTTCTAGGTAACTTTACTGAGGGGGGCAACTATAATCCTGGCCCTGTTAATAGCAATCTCTTTCAAAGCTGGAGAAGACTATAAAACAACATAAGTAAAGATTTGCTATATTATACAAAACATTTAGAAATTATAATTGTGCATAGGCGGAATTCAGAAAATTGTGGCTTTTGTTTTGAATTCCTCCTGAATAATGGCAAGACACCTCCTGACCAGTGACAGCCCGTAATGCTGGACGCATGGATTTCAATAGTTTTTTTTTTCTTGAAGCACGTGATTAGAGCCAGGGGCTCTAATTGGCTTCAAAAAAAGGGTGGGCTCGGGGCGCAGAGCCCCAAGACCCCACTGGCCATGAGGAGAAGCAGCAACCGCCAGTACAAGGAGTAGAGGGAGGGGGGAAGCTGCAGCCGAGCCATGGATGGAGAAGACAGAGGGGGAAGACGCAGCCACAACCTGGATGGAGGAGACAGAGGGGGGAAGCCGCAGCCTGGATGGGGGAGACAGAGGGGGGAAGGCACAGCCACGCCCTGAATAGAAGAGACGGAGGGGGGAAGCCGCCACTGCTGGATGGGATAAGGGCTAGAGAGACAAAGGAAGGGTAGATGCCTCAGGTCTTTTTGCCGCCCCCCCGACCGCGATGGGGCACCAGACACCACTGCTCCTGACTAGGGATGAGCTTCGAGTTCGAGTCGAACTCATGTTCTACTCGAACATTGGCTGTTCGCAAGTTCGCCGAACAGCGAACAATTTGGGGTGTTCGCGGCAAATTCGAATGCTGCGGAACACCCTTTAAAAGTCTATGGGAGAAATCAAAAGTGCTCATTTTAAAGGCTTATATGCAAGTTATTGTCATAAAAAGTGTTTGGGGACCTGGGTCCTGCCCCAGGGGACATGGATCAATGCAAAAAAAAGTTTTAAAAACGGACGTTTTTTCAGGAGCAGTGATTTTATTAATGCTTAAAGTCAAACAATAAAAGTGTAATATCCCTTTAAATTTCGTACCTGGGGGGTGTCTATAGTATGCCTGTAAAGGGGCGCATGTTTCCCGTGTTTAGAACAGTCTGACAGCAAAATGACATTTTGAAGAAAAAAACACATTTAAAACTACCCGCGGCTATTGCATTGCCGACAATACACATAGAAGTTCATTGATAAAAATGGCATGGGAATTCCCCACAGGGCAACCCCGAACCAAAAAAAAAAAAAAAAAATGATGTGGGGGTCCCCCTAAATTCCATACAAGGCCCTTCAGGTCTGGTATGGATATTAAGGGGAACCCCAGCCAAAATTGAAAAAAAAAATTGACGTGGGGTTCCCCCTAAATTCCATACCAGACCCTTCAGGTCTGGTGTGGATTTTAAGGGGAACCCCGTGCCAAAAAAAAAAAAAAAAAAACGGCGTGGGGTCCCCCCAAAAATCCATACCAGACCCTTATCCGAGCACGCAACCTGGCAGGCCGCAGGAAAAGAGGGGGGGACGAGAGTGCGCCCCCCCCCCCCCTGAACCGTACCAGGCCACATGCCCTCAACATTGGGAGGGTGCTTTGGGGTAGCCCCCCAAAACACCTTGTCCCCATGTTGATGAAGACAAGGGCCTCATCCCCACAACCCTGGCCGGTGGTTGTGGGGGTCTGCGGGCGGGGGGCTTATCGGAATCTGGAAGCCCCCTTTAACAAGGGGACCCCCAGATCCCGGCCCCCCCCCTGTGTGAAATGGTAAGGGGGTACTTACCCCTACCATTTCACTAAAAAACTGTCAAAAATGTTAAAAATGACAAGAGACAGTTTTTGACAATTCCTTTATTTAAATACTTCTTCTTTCTTCTATCTTCCTTCATCTTCTGGTTCTTCTGGCCCTTCTGGTTCTTCCTCCGGCGTTCTCGTCCAGCATCTCCTCCGCGGCGTCTTCTATCTTCTTCTCCTCGGGCCGCTCCGCACCCATGGCATGAGGGGGGAGGCTCCCGCTCTTCTCTTCATCTTCTTCATCTTCTTCTTCTTCTTCATCTCTTCTTCCTTCTTCTCTTCTTCATTTCTTCTCCGGGCCGCTCCGCAGCCATGCTGGCATGGAGGGAGGCTCCCGCTGTGTGACGGCGTCTCTTCGTCTGACGGTTCTTAAATAACGGGGGGCGGGGCCATCCGGTGACCCCGCCCCCCTCTGACGCACGGTGACTTGACGGGACTTCCCTGTGACGTCACGGGGAATGCCACAGGGAAGTCCCGTCATGTCCCGTGCGTCAGAGGGGGGCGGGGTCACCGGGTGGCCCCGCCCCCCGTTATTTAAGAACCGTCAGACGAAGAGACGCCGTCACACAGCGGGAGCCTCCCACCATGCCAGCATGGTTGCGGAGCGGCCCGGAGAAGAAATGAAGAAGAGAAGAAGGAAGAAGAGAAGAAGAAGAAGAAGAAGATGAAGAAGAAGATGAAGAAGAGAAGAAGATGAAGAGATGAGCGGGAGCCTCCCCCCCCATGCCATGGGTGCGGAGCGGCCCGAGGAGAAGAAGATAGAAGACGCCGCGGAGTAGATGCTGGACGAGAACGCCGGAGGAAGAACCAAAAGAGCCAGAAGAACCAGAAGAAGATGAAGGAAGAAAGAAGAAGCATTTAAATAAAGGAATTGTCAAAAACTGTCTCTTGTCATTTTTAACATTTTTGACAGTTTTTTAGTGAAATGGTAGGGGTAAGTACCCCCTTACCATTTCACACAGGGGGGGGCCGGGATCTGGGGGTCCCCTTGTTAAAGGGGGCTTCCAGATTCCGATAAGCCCCCCGCCCGCAGACCCCCACAACCACCGGCCAGGGTTGTGGGGATGAGGCCCTTGTCTTCATCAACATGGGGACAAGGTGTTTTGGGGGGCTACCCCAAAAGCACCCTCCCAATGTTGAGGGCATGTGGCCTGGTACGGTTCAGGAGGGGGGGGGGGGCGCACTCTCGTCCCCCCCTCTTTTCCTGCAGCCTGCCAGGTTGCGTGCTCGGATAAGGGTCTGGTATGGATTTTTGGGGGGACCCCACGCCGTTTTTTTTTTTTTTTTTGGCTGGGGTTCCCCTTAATATCCATACCAGACCTGAAGGGCCTTGTATGGAATTTAGGGGGACTCCCACATCATTTTTTTTTTTAATTTTGGTTCGGGGTTGCCCTGTGGGGAATTCCCATGCCGTTTTTATCAATGAACTTCTATGTGTATTGTCGGCAATGCAATAGCCGCGGTAGTTTTAAATGTGTTTTTTCCTTCAAAATGTCATTTTGCTGTCAGACTGTTCTAAACACGGGAAACATGCGCCCCTTTACAGGCATACTATAGACACCCCCCAGGTATGAAATTTAAAGGGATATTACACTTTTATTGTTTGACTTTAAGCATTATTAAAATCACTGCTCCTGAAAAAACGGCCGTTTTTAAAACTTTTTTTGCATTGATTCATGTCCCCTGGGGCAGGACCCAGGTCCCCAAACACTTTTAATGACAATAACTTGCATATTAGCCTTTAAAATTAGCACTTTTGATTATTCATGTTCGTGTCCCATAGACTTTAACGGTGTTCGCGTGTTCGAACGAATTTTTTTCCTGTTCGCATGTTCTGGTGCGAACCGAACAGGGGGGTGTTCGGCTCATCCCTGCTCCTGACATGTGACTGTACCTAGACATTCCCATTACATAGCCCATGCAAAAACTACATAGCCACAGTTAAGATCATCTAAGACACTGCATTTTATGACCATTGCTTTGCTGCTCACTGTTCTCTTGAAGAATTGCTGGAGAGAAGGCTAACTGAGAACCTGCAGTGCAAGAATTACCTCGCTTCATTTATTCTGTGCAGCTGGGTTTTCTATTTGTTGAGCATTCCCCTGCCAGTTATTTGCTCACTAGTCTTTAGTGAAGGGGGGGTAGAACTTCATCCGTGTGCCTACATAAGGTAGTTACGGAGAAGGTTTGATGTTAGAAATATTGCTCTCACTCTGGCGTGTGCAGCAATTTGGTAACATGTGTATGGCAACATCAATCAAGGTCTTCATGAGTAGGCGCCCCCGACGCAGGGATTTATGTTTGTACGTGTGTGTATATGTGGTGGGCCTCGAAAGATTTTCGGGGAGGGATTTTATGTGCTTGTTTTTTTTTACTTAACCCTATGTGTTTAGTCAGAGATGACGACAACATAATTTCTGACAAAACGCGTAGGGTGAGGCCTACGACAGTGACATCATCATGCACGTAGGAATGCCAATCAGAGTCACAAACATTCGTAAAGCCAATTTTGATTTTTCAACATGTGAGTGTGCATTTTAATTCTGTAATAAACTTTCACTATACAGTTTTTTTTTACGCTATGAGATCATCTTTTGGGTTTTTTTATTTTTGAGTGATGTTGGTAATACATTCCATATTGGCTCTGAAGAAAGATGGGGTTTGGTTTGAGGGAGACCTAAATTCACTAAAGAGCTATATGACCATCTGTAATTCAGAGGACAACAAGTTCTGATCAGGAGCTGTATTGCATTCATGATTGGAGTGCACTGTGAATTACCTTTCAGAGTGTTTATATGGACTTTTCACAAGGTGTCTTTTCACTTTAGAGTGTGAAGATTTCATAGCGAGCGCTTAGGCTGTAGTGGTCGGAGGTAGCGGTGTGAAATGCATATCCACCCGCACTTCCGGGCCATGTCCACTGCGCATGCGCGGGCGGAGGTGATATCTAGGTTAGCCGGAACTTGCCGGTGGAGCGCAAACGCACCTGCACTTCCTGGTCATCAAGGCAGCATGCGTTCCACCGGCGATTGATGTCCTCTGAGGGTCCCCCGATGCTTCCCCTGGTATGTACTGTCCCCACTACATCCCCTATTATGCGCCAACTGCGGGGGTGGCACAGATGGTATTGTTGCCTGGCCACCTTCGCCTGTTTATATTTGCACATGTGGTGTGGCCAGAGCATTGCCCTTGTTGGATTGCCTCCGCTTGCCTGCATGTGAGGTCCATTCTTGTGCACTATGATGTGGTTTACTGACCGCATCAATTGTAATAATATTGATTGATTAGTGTGTATATTCCTTTCATGGATGTGTGGGGAAGTATCGCCATGGTGTCACTATGGCGATATGGTGACACCAGGGAGGGCTTTTTAATCTTGGAGGGCTGTGCTTTCTGTGCAAGTGGGAGTGGCCATGGTGGGCTGGTGCTGGTGGGGACTGGGATGCTTAGTCATACGCATGCACACATATATAGAGGTGCTCCTACTTGTGAGCAGTCACCACCCGCTTAGGCTCTGAGGAAAGGGGTTCTCCCCCAAAACACTTCAGCCATTGCCGAATCCACCTGATGTCCGGTCCCGGTTTCTTTCTGATGTCTGTTACTGCGTACCTGCAGTTAATGTTCATGCTTGTCATTCATGCTCGTTTGTGAGTATTTATTTGCTATATTAACTTTTTTTAATAAACGCTATCAGTGGTAATGCACTAGGACAGTGCGCCCTCTCTTCCCTTTGTTCCAACTCAATATTTAACCCTAAAGACTAAGACGCCATGAAAGTTCAAATGCGTGTAAAGGCAGGCGTCCTAATACTTCTGGTAATATAGTGTACCTGAATCTGTCGCACATGTTGGTAAAGCTACTAAAACAAATGACAAGGAATTTTTAATCTTGTGCAGGCCATTTTAAAGGTCTGTCGTGCCAGAAAAGTGTTGGTAAAACTTTATTTATTGCCTTAGTATTCTTGCAAGAGTTCATTGAGGGTACTTCAAATATTTGGGGGAAAGGATTTTTATATTGTACAGGACCTCCATATTGCATTAGACCCTCTAGTAGTTACATGTATAGTACTCTATACGCTCTGTTATGACATACTCATGGTTGCCTGAACTTGTTAATAAAGCACTCTAACTACCCTGCCTCCCAGATTACAGGATAGAACAGTAAAGATTGGCAGTAAAGATGTCTGTCCTAGCCCGCAATGCATTTTACTACTTGTATTAATATGTTTGAGAATTACATTCTGCTTATCAGGAGGCCTTCCTTACTGCTAGAAATCATGCCTTACTTATCCACTGGAGTAGAAGGATAGCATATTTTTAGGACAGCAGTAGATGGCACTTATATTTTGCTTTCATCTGTTTCGGTTACTTGCATTTTAAGCAAGGAAGCTTAGACCTCTGCAATGTATTAATGTGCTTTTACTAAATGAAAAATGCTGTACATACAAAACTATTACGATGATAGGAATACTATACAAGACTGACAGATATACCTATAACGAGCTAAATGCTACCTACTTCCTAGCAAATAAGCAGCCTATGGTCTGTAAACAGTAGAAGTATGCTTAAAAGTTACTTATTCAGGTTACAGTGGGTTCACGATCTTTGTAAGCTATTGCGGGAGGTCAGGCGGAAGCATCTTAAGTGAAGTCTCCTCTCCTTTATCAGAGATCTTCATTGGTGTGAAGTCATTATGGAGCCCTCCCTGTCAGCTTAAGCCTGACAACCTTTTATTTGGAAAGTTTACCATCCTTACATGGGTGTGGCCCGTTTCACAATACTGAGTTTCAGTTAGAGAAACATTCTCCAATTCAACCTCAAGATGGCACTATGGTATCATACAGTAAATGTCAGGTCGTCAAGCTATTGTTTGACCACAGTTACAGAACAATAGACTGCTCTAATTGTCAGCTGAAATGCAACAATGGTATCTAAGTTCCCATTGTTTGAGGACAACCTGTGTAATTGTTACCAAGGCATTTGTTTGAGAAGTATCCCCTCAAACAAACTTGATGTCTGTTTCTAATGCCTAGTACAGATGGGCCAAATGTCGGGAGACATTGGCCAGTTCAATAAAAAATGGCTGGCATTCGGCCCGTGTTTATGTCAGTCCGTCAGACAGAAGACAGTCAATTGGCCGGCTTCTGTCGGACAAGCTTGCTGGAAGACCACCAGCCAACCGCCTCCCGATCAGTGCTCTCAGCCAATGGAAAAGAGCGGCTCCAACCGGAAGAGTCAGGGTTTTTGTTCGTTCAAATATTTAGTGTGTACTAGGTTTAAGTCTAAACAGATTCTTCCATGTACAGTAAAGTCTGATTAAAAAGCATAAAACACATTGATTGATTGATATACAGTATCTCACAAAAGTGAGATTTTTGTAAATATTTAATTAATTTTTTTCATGTGACAACACTGAAGAAATGACACTTTGTTACAATGTAAAGTAGTGAGTGTACAGCTTGTATAACAGTGTAAATTTGCTGTCCCCTCAAAATAACTCAACACACATCCATTAATGTCTAAAGCACTGGCAACAAAAGTGAGTACACCCCTAAGTGAAAATGTTAAAATTGGGCCCAATTAGCCATTTTTCCTCCCCGGTGTCATGTGACTCGTTAGTGTTACAAGGTCTTAGGTGTGAATGGGGAGAAGGTGTGTTAAATAAGTGTTATCGCTCTCACTCTCTCATACTGGTCACTGGAAGTTCAACATGGCACCTCATGGCAAAGAACTCTCTGAGGATCTGAAAAAGAGAATTGTTGCTGTACATAAAGTTGGCCTAGGCTATAAGGTCATCTATAGGAATATTGCCAAGACCCTGAAACTGAGCTGCAGGATGGTGGCCAAGACCATACAGCGGTTTAAGAGGACAGGTTCCACTCAGAACAGGCCTCGCCATGGTCGACCAAAGAAGTTGAGTGCACATGCTCAGCATCATATCCAGAAGTTGTCTTTGGGAAATAGATGTATGAGTGCTTCCAGCATTACTGCAGAGGTTGAAGGAGTGGGGGGGTCAGCCTGTCAGTACTCATACCATACGCCGCACACTGCATCAGATTGGTGATGCAGTGTTCATCAAATTGGTCTGCATCAAAGTGTGCATCAAGCATCAAATTGGTCTGCATGGCTGTCGTCCCAGAAGGAAGCCTCTTCTAAAGATGATGCAAAAGAAAGCCCCCAAACAGTTTGCTGAAGACAAGCAGACTAAAGCCTCGTACACACGATCGGATTGTTGGCCAACAAAAACCGTGGACTTTTGTCCAAAGGGAGTTGGCCCAAACTTGTCTTGCAAGGAATTCTCGGCCAACTAACACAAACGTACTGACGTACTACTTGGTTTTTCAGCTCTTTAGCGACACCCTTTGGGCTCCTTCTGCTAATTTCATGTTAGTAGAAGTTTGGTGAGTGTTGATTTACGCTTTTCATTTTGCGCTTTTCAGTTCGCTCTTTTCAGTTTGTTTTTGAATGGCCGTTCATCAACAAGACATGTTGCAGAATTGGAGGAGATAACGTGTTATTTATTATTGGACTTGGAGTTGAATAATGTCAATTGCTTTGACGTTATTTTTTTGGTTGAATAATGATTTGATTTGGTATATTTGCTATATTTTTGGATGCATAGAATGCACTTTTTGGTTAGGTTCTATTGGCAGATAGCATGTTTAATTTTATTTGTTTTCTTTTTTTAATGCACAATAAAAAAAATTGTGTAGAATAATACTTGGCTATGTGTTTTACTTCAAATGACAGTTTGGGAGAAGGGAGTTACATTTAAAAAAATACAATGAAAAATTGACAAGGGACACCAACATAGTTGTATCTTTGATCTTAAAAACTACGGGCTAATGGTGTTGTGGTAACTTGCCCAAAAAAAAAAAAAGTATAATAATATTATTCTTGATATCAGTAGAAAAAAAAAGTCTTTGAAAATTTGTTTGCAAAAACTCCATCAGTATCACCAGCAAACCAGCTTCATTTTTATCCCATTAAAGAAGAAGAGAATGTGGGCTGCATTTTGAGATTTCAGAATTTGCCACGTCACGAATGTTAATTCTCCATTACGAACGCTAGTTTACAAGACCGACCGCTTCTGGCTCGTCCTTGCTTCTGAACATGCGTGTTTGTATTATGGACTTTTGTCTGACAGACTTGTGTATACACGCTCGGGAAAATCCGACAACAGACATATGTCCGCGGTAAATTATAAAACCCACTATCCAACATTTGTCCGTGGAAAATCCAACAACAATTGTCCGATGGAGCATACACACAGTCGAATATTCCACCAACAGCCTGCCATCACACATTTCCCATCAGAAAATATGATCGTGTGTACGAGGCTTTAGGTCATGGATTACTGCAACCATGTCCTGTGGTCTGATGAGACCAAGATAAATTTATTTGGTTCAGATGGTGTCAAGCATGTGTGGCGGCAATCAGGTGAGGAGTACAAAGACAAGTGTGCCTTGCCTACAGTCAAGCATGATGGTGTGAGTGTCATGGTCTGGGGCTGTATGAGTGCTGCCGGCACTGGGGAGCTACAGTTCATTGAGGGAACCATGAATGCCAACATTTACTGTGACATACTGAAGAAGAGCATGATCCACTCCCTTCGGAGACTGGGCCGCAGGGCAGTATTCCAAAATAATAACGACCCCAAACACACCTCCAAGTCGATCACTGCCTTGCTAAAGAAGCTAAGGGTAAAGGTGATGAACTGGCCAAGCATGTCTATGGACCTAAACTCTATTGAGCATCTGTGGGGCATCCTCAAATGGAAGGTGGAGGAGCGCAAGGTCTCTAACACCCACCAGCTCCATGATGTCATCATGGAGGAGTGTAAGAGGACTGTGAAGCTCTGGTGAACGCCATGCCCAAGAGGGTTAAGGCAGTGCTGGTAAATAA
The DNA here is from genome assembly GCA_037952925.1 of Lithobates clamitans. Classification (NCBI taxonomy): domain Eukaryota; kingdom Metazoa; phylum Chordata; class Amphibia; order Anura; family Ranidae; genus Lithobates; species Lithobates clamitans. The sequence continues at coordinate 7,883,636 of JBBGZY010000323.1, read as the reverse complement.
TGGCGGCCACACAAAATATTGATAGGGGTGTACCCACTTTTGTTGCCAGCAGTTTAGACATTATTGGCTCTGTGTTGAGTTTGAGGGGACAGCAAATTTACATTGTTATACATGCTGTACACTCACTAACTTACATTGTAGCAAAGTGTCATTTCCTCAGTGTTCTCAGATACTATATATATATATATATATATATATATATATATATATATATATATATATATATATATATATTTATATATATATATATATGTGTGTGTGTGTGTGTGTGTGTGTATATATGAAAAAAAAAAAATATATATATATATATATATATATATATATATATATATATATATATATATATATATATATAATCTTAGTTATGAGGAAAGGTTGTGAGCACTGAACTTATTCTCTCTGGAGAAGAGACGCTTGAGAGGGGATATGATTTCAATATACAAATACTGTACTGGTGACCCCACAATAGGAATAAAACTTTTTCTTAAAAGAGAGTTTAACAAGACTTGTGGCCACTCATTAAAATGAGAAGAAACAAGGTTTAACCTTAAACTACGTAGAGGGTTCTTTACTGTAGGAGCGGCAAGGAAATGGAATTCCCTTCCACAGGTAGTGGTCTCAGCGGGGGGGGGGGGTGGCTGGGGCATCGATAGCTTCAAGAAACTATTAGATAAGCACCTGAATGACAGCAACATACATATATATATATAAACATACATCAAAAGCAACACACATATGATGCATATCTCACTGCATTAAGGGGCTTTTTTGTAGCTAATATTGATATAAATTCTGTCAATGTAGACAGCATAATGACAGATTGATTTAAAATTCTGTCAATGTAGACAGCATAATGACAGATTCACAGTAACATTTAGCAACTTTGAAAGCGTTGGATATCACATGTGTGTTTGATGTTCCAACAGATAAGGTGATAAGAGACCAACTAGTATGAAAAAACAAACTCAACCCATATTAGAGAAATATTGCTCTTGGTACAGAATTTAACTCCAGAAAATGCTATTAGAATATCAAGCCAAAATGAAACTGCTGTGCCAGAGGACTACTGGTGCTGTACAGGCTGTGAATTTAGAATTTGCCTCTCCTAAGCTCCCAATACAAAGTTAACCACTTCAATACTTCAATTGTGGAAAAAAAACAGTTTTTCTTCATTTCTGTTATGAAAATTTGCAAATAAACAAACTGTAGAAAAATGATAGAGTCCACAAATCAATTTATGGTATACAGTGCCTTGAAAAAGTATCCATACCCCTTGAAATTTTCCACATTTTTTTCATGTTACAACCAAAAACATAAATGTATTTTATTGGGATTTTATGTCATAGACCAACACAAAGTGGCACATAATTGTGAGGTGGAAGGGAAATGATAAATGGTTTTCAAAATTTGTTACAAATATATATGTGTAAAAATGCATTTGTATTCAGCTACCCTGAGTCAATAGATTTTATAACCACCTTTCACTGCAATTATACCTGCAAGTCTTTTTGGGGATGTCTCTATCTGCTTTGCATATCTAGAGAGTGAAATTTTTGCCCATTCTTCCTTGCAAAAGCTCTGTCAGATTGGATAGAGAGCGTCTGTGAACAGCAATTTCGAAGTCTTGCCACAGATTCTCAATTGGATTTAGGTCTGGACTTTGACTGGGCCATTCTAACACATGAATATCCTTTGATCTAAACTTTTTATACCTGTCATGATACAATAAAGACCACAGATGGTATATCCAGCAGTGCCGGCTCTTCCATCAGTTTTTCTCATATTCTAACACATGAATATGCCTTGATCTAAACCATTCCATTGTAGCTCTGGCTGTATGATTACGGTTGTTGTCCTGCTGGAAGGTGAACCTCCGCCCCAGTCTCAAGTCTTTTGCAGACTCTAACAGGTTTTCTTCTAAGATTGCCCTGTATTTGGCTCCATCCACCTTCCCATCAACTGACCAGCTCTCCTTGTCCCTGCTGAAGAAAAGCATCCCCAAACATAATACATGATGCTGCCACCACCATGTTTCACGGGGGGTGTGGGGTGGGGGGTGTTCCAGGTGATGTGCAGTTTTCACCACACATAGCGTTTTGCTTTTAGGCCAAAAAATTCAATTTACATCTCATCTGAACAGAGCACCTTCTTCCACATGTTTGCTGTGTCCCCCACATGGCTTCTCGCAAACAGCAGACGGGACTTCTTATGGCTTTCTTTCAACAATGGCTTTCATCTTGCCACTCTTCCATAAAAGCCAGATTTGTGGAGTGCATGACTAATAGTTGTCCTGTGGACAGATTCTCCCATCTGAGATGCGGATTTCTGCAGCTCCTCCAGAGTTACCATGGGCCTCTTGGCTGCTTCTCTGATTAATGCTCTCCTTGCCCGGCCTGTCAATTTATGTCTTGGCAGGTTTGCAGTTGTGCCATACTCTTTCCTTTTTCGGATGATGGATTGAACAGTGTCCTGTGAAATGTTCAAAGCTTGGGATATTTTTTTATAGCCTAAACCTGCTTTAAACTTCTCCATAACTTTATCCCTGACCTGTCTGGTGTGTTCCTTGGTCTTCAGGATGCTGTTTGTTCACTAAGGTTCTTTAACTTCTCTGGGCTTCACAGAGCAACTCTATTTATATTGAAATTAAATTACACACAGGTGGACTCTATTTACTAATTAGGTTACTTATTAAGGCAATTGGTTTCACCAGAAATTATTTTAGGGGTATCAGAGTAAAGGGGGCAGAATACAAATGCACGACACAATTATCACATATTTATTTGTAAGAAAAAAATGAAAAACATTTATCATTTTCCTTCCACTTCAAAATTATGTGCCACTTTGTGTTGGTCTATCACATAAAATCCCAATAAAATACATTCATGTTTTTGGTTGTAACATGAAAAGAATGTGGAAAATTTCAAGGGGTATGGATACTTTTTCAAGGCACTGTATACCATAAATTGATTTGTGGACTCTATAATTTTTCTACAGACTAAATAATAAACACTGATATGGGTTATTTAAGTACCACTTTGTGTTGGTCTATCACATAAAATTCCAATAAAATACATGAACTTTTTTGGTGGTAACATGACAAAATGTGGAAAATTTCAAGGGGTATGAATACAAGGCACTGTGTGTTTGTGTATGTATGTATGGATATATATATATATATATATATATATATATATATATATATATATATATATATATACATATACATATATATATATATATATATATATATACATACATACACATACAGTATATGAACATTGATTAATCCTGATGTACTGGTGGCATCATTTTTTTTTTATTTTTTTTTTCATCATTAAAGAATTTTTATTGAAATTTCCATACAAATAACAGAAAAATTAAAGGCAGCTGGTTTTGGTATATAACAATCAGGTACAGCAGTAAAACATTTACATCCTAATCTCAATCAAAGTAATGAACAATAGTCATACAAATGATCAATTAAAGCATACATCAACAGTATAGTAACACTCCTGTTTACCCCATTGGGGTCTAACTGTAAACAGGCGCTAACTAATATAATGACAACATTATCATGGACAATTCAAGAAATTAGAAAAAGAGAGAACTGTGAAGCCTTGATATTACTCATGGAATAATACTGAAATATGGTTTAAGAACTACAGCTCATGTTTTTGAGTGAGGTAGAAGCTCTAGGGTGACTGATCCATATTTGCCACAATTTCTCAAACTTGACCGTGCTGTAATTTTTATATGCCAACATTAACTCATATTGAGCTTGTGTATTCAACCTTATAATAACATCAGATAAATTCAGTGCTTCGTTAGATTTCCATAGTTTTGTTATAGTCAGCCTTGCTGCTAATAATACATTTGCTACTACTGTTCTATATTCTACAGAGTAAAGATCCAGATTTATTCCTAAAAGGGCCATTGCGGGAGTAAAGGGAAGTAATTTACCAGTGAGGTTAGCAATAAATGTCGAAACTGATTTCCAAAAACGACCAAGATTTTTGCAATTCCATAAAATATGATAAAGGGAACCAGTTTGTTCATTGCATCGCCAACAAGTTGGGGAGAGTGATGGGTAGATTTTGGAAATTTACCCAAAGTTTCTCGTCTGAATTAGAAAACCAAAATTTTATTTGATCAAGGAGTGACGCATAGTAATAATGTCGAATATCTGGGAGACCCATTCCACCTTTATTCTTAGTAGTGGTAAGAATTGAGAAGGCTACTCTAGGTTTTTTATCATTCCAAATAAATTTTTTAAGCTTTAGATTCACCTGGTTGAAAAATGTATTGTTCACCTAGATGGGGAGCGAGCGGAAATAATATAGAATTTTAGGAAGGGTCTGCATTTTAAAAGCCGCTATTTTCCCTACCCAGGAGAGTTGTGTTTTATGGAAACATTGGAGATCCTTATTTATATTTTCTAGTAGTTTAGGGACATTTACTTCATACAATTTAGCTGTTGGATAGGTAAGTTGGATCCCCAAATAACGAATGGAGGGCTGGCCCCAATTGTAAGTCGTTTTATTTTTAAGGGTCATGTAGCTTTTTTGGGATATATTCATAGGCAGGACATGACATTTGTTGCTATTAATTTTGTAGTATGAGATTTTCCCAAAGGATTCTAATATATTTGCATTGGTGAGAGAGGTTTCAGGATTGGATAAGGAAAGTATTATATCATCGGCGAATAATCTTAATTTGTGTTCAGTATTGCCCGCTTTAATACCTGTAATTGATTCATTAGAACGGATTAGTTCTGCCAAAGGTTCTATTGCCAATGAAAATATTATAGGAGAAAGAGGGCAGCCCTGTATTGTGCCATTAGAAAGATCAAAGCTTTTGGACAAGTTTCCTGAAGTGAATACTTTAGCAGAGGGCTTCGTATAGAGGGACATTATGGTTGAATGAACGAAACCTGTAAATCCGAATTTCATAAGTGTTGCCGATAGATAGCCCCAATGAACTCTATCAAATGCCTTCTCTGCATCTAAGGCAAGAAGCAGAGAAGGCACTCCACTATTCTCCACTTGTTGAATCAAATTAATCATACGCCTTTTTTATCAGGGGCCTGCCAACCTTTAACAAAGCCCACTTGATCCAATCCGATAAGATAGGGAGTAATTTCCAACAGTCTACTAGCTAATATTTTAGCATAAATTTTAATGTCGGAGTTTAACAATGATATTGGCCTGTAACTGGCCGGTGAAGTAGTATCTTTCCCAGGTTTCGGTATTGTTATTATAACAGCTTCCAACATTTCCTTTGGGAAATTATTACTACTGGTGCCCCTGGACGACGTCAGGTTTGACGAAACGGCGTAGGGAGAGCGTCGTGCTGACGCCACCAACACGCAGTCCCGGAAGCTACGGGCGTTTGTTTAGAGAGAGCCGGCCGGCTCGTTTACCCATTGATGCCTTATTTATCCGGATATATGTAAGTGCATTACTTGTTTTATTAATAAAAGTTTTATACGTTTTACACTATGGAAGCCCTTCTCTTTTATATATGACTGGCCAATGGATATGCTGTTTGTGATACATATAAGAAAATCACAGAGGACTATATCTGGTGTTTCATCTATTTCATCCTGAGACTGTGGCTGGGTTATAAGCTAAAAGGCGCATTTGATCTCCTCACCAGAGATCAAGGGAGCAGGTAAGAGGCAGTTGTTTTAAAGGTGAAGGACTGTCCTATCTTCTACATTAATTTCTGCGGTGATTTTAAAGTGTGATGTCACCTTGACTGAGGATGAGGATACATACCTTTTGTGGATCTCATACAGAGTGATAATTGGCACTTGTTTTGATGTTTCGGATGGACTTAAATATCACGTGTGCATACACTTGGTTTTGATCTTACATTTAGCGCAGTTTCTTTTCTGTAAAATTGTACAATTTAGTCAGGTGGGGTACTAAAGTAGTGGCAAATGTTTTATAATATTCGCCAGAGAGGCCGTCGACACCTGGTGCCTTATTAATTGGGATGTCTTTAATTGCCTTTGATATTTCCTGTTCTGTAATCGGCTTATTTAGATTATCAAGGGTAGCAGCATCAATCTTTGGAAGCTTGATATTATCTACAAATTTTGTTATGTCCTCCGGTGAAGGTTGGGGAGTATTCTTATCCTCCTTTAGATTATAGAGGAGTCTATAATAATCTGAGAAATTGTCCGCTATATCTTGGGGATTGTAAATGACCCTTCCATTGTCATGATGGACCATTTTGTGAATTCTACCTTTGATTTGTTGTTTTTGAAGTTGGGAGGCTAAAAACTTCCCTGCTCTGTTACCTTGTGAATAAAAGTTAAGTTTTAGTTTCTTAAAATATTTATCGTGGTTAGTTACTAGAGTATCTCTTAATTCGTTTCTACAGTTATTAGGTTGGTGTAACAACTGTGGGTCATTAGGTCGCTTTTTATGATCTTTTTCTAGGGTTTTAATATCCCTCATTAGTTTATCTATAGTGGTAGATTTCCTCTTTTTCTCCCTAGAGGCTAGTTGAATTAGCAAACCTCTAATGTAGGCTTTGTGGGCACACCAAAGAGTAGTGCTCGACACAGAATCATTATCATTTACCATAAAGAACTCCTGTAGCTTTTCTTTCTTTTACATGTGCTTCTCTTGTGATAAAATCTAAGTATTATTTCTCCATAGAAATGTGTTGTTGCATTGCTGGTCCACCTGTATTTCTAATGTAATTGGTGCATGGTCTGACCAGGTAATGTTATGAATTTTGGCGTCTATTGTTTTTTGTAAGAGAGTTTTGTCTGTGATGAAAAAATCTATTCTTGAGTAGGTTTTATGTGCATTGGAAAAGAATGTATAATCCCTTTCGGTGGAGTAAAGACACCTCCAGGGGTCATACAGGTCTTCTTGAAAAAAAAGATCACTTAGTCCCAATCTGATTGTGTGGTTCTTCTTGGTCGTATCAATATTTGGTTCCATAGGGGCATTAAAGTCACCACAAATGATAATGTTACCTTTTTGGATTCTACGTATTCTTTTCAATATTTTCTGCAAGAATCGGTGAGGATGTGTGTTGGGTGCATAGACATTGGCAATTGTATATGTTATGTTGTCTATTGTAGCCACTAATATAATAAATCTCCCGTGGTCGTCTGTTTGTAAATCCAGCATCTTAAATGTTACGGTGTCTCTTACTGCAATAATTACTCCTTGTTTCTTTTTGTGATTGTCTGAGTGGAAAATATGTGGATATCTGTTGTGAGTGCACTTCGGTGAATTGTTTTTAGCAAAATGTGATTCCTTGACGCATACTATGTCACTTCCAAACTTTAAGGGGTCAGTCCATAGAGCTTTCCGTTTGTGGGGACTGTTGAGTCCTTTTGCGTTTAATGATAGTAGTTTAAGTCCCATTAATGCAAAACCAATAGATAGCGAAGTGTCGCGTTGCTATTCTTAGGATAAATTATAAAGGATTTCCTTCGCGCTGGTAGATGTAACAAATTCAAAATGTGAGTGATGTGAGATAGGATGTGAATATTGCAGCAAAATTAATGGTGCTCACACGACAGCTTAATGGATAGATAATTTAGTAAATTTCGCGCAATATTCCAATAGTGACAGTGTCTAAATAAATATTAACAAAAATAATCAAACATTATGGTAGCATAAATACACGTGGGTGTATCTTGATGCGTGAAAAACCTTGTAAAAAGTGTTAAATATTCAATAAATTAATAGAGTGAATAAAGTGCAGCCATATAATAAAATAGTGAAAGAATATATCTTATGTGGAATATAATGGCCTTAAACAATTTAAAATGCAACCGTGACTGAATGACCATAAAAAGATACTGATAAAAACTTATCACAAATATCCTTAAATAAAATTAATATAAGGTACAATCCATCACAAAGTGGTTGATATTAAAATAATATCACAAGTGCACTAGAAACTCAGTGTGAAAAATATATTTCATCTAGAAACTCAGTGTGAAAAATATATTTCATCTAACTGCGCCTTTAAAACTCAGGATAGCAGCATTACAAGTTAGAGTTATGTATTACATAGAGTCTAAGATAGATGGCGCTGTTGGGTGAATAAAAGTCCTTCTAATCAGGTCTGTGTGTATTATAATGCTGATGGAATAATTCCTGCGGTGATGTCCTCTAATGTAGTCTCTCTAGCCTCTCACCTTAAAATAGTACAAATCGGGTAGTGGAAATAAGATCCGTATAGTATAGGAGCGCTGCTTGGACACTTCTCCTTCTGTGTCAGATGACTCTCTGGATCCTCTCCTGTATTCCCTCGACTCCCTCCGCTCTGATGCAGCTCAGACAGGATAGAAATAGGGGAGGGGGAGAGAGAAGGCAGGCTCCACTCGTGTATTAACGTTTTACAAACCAGGGGGATGTTTATTTAATATGCTCTTACATTTAAAATGAAAAATTCAGGCAAAATACTGAACAGATGAGAAGTCTGGCGTTCTCAGCGCCCTCTCACTTGAATTGACAGCTGTGTGCCGCTCCAGCCAATCCCTACGCGTTACGACACGTCACGTGTCTTCATCTGGGGAACCGGATTGGCTGTTCTATGTTACCTTATATGCAATATAACCGGAAATGCTGGAACCGCCATTTTTCTTGTGGGTATATTGTTAGACTCAGCGGTTCATGTATTACAACCGGAAGTTACCAAGCGGCCATTTTACCAGTGATTTTGTGGGTTTTTTTAGCAATCATTTATTATGGAAATCTATCACCATTTTGTTGTAGATGGCTATATTCTTGCTCTATATTATTGCTCTCCTATGTGAGCGGCCATCATTATGGTGGACATGTTAGCTGCACCGAATGTAAACTGAGAAAAAAGTATCTTATATCATAAATAACTTTAGCCGCAAAAAAGCAAGCGGCTTTGTTTATGTACTAATGGTATATTTAAAATACAGATAGGTCAAGGATAATATTAATTATCGATTTCAATGGAACCTATAGCTATCCTATAGCGGTATACGGATGAAATCAGGTGAGAGTGCTCTGATTGGCAAACAATGAATGCATTATACAACAGTAAACTAGCATATAACATTGGTCTTCTAAAAGTATCAAACTCACAAGACTATTAACAATATAGGACTCCTGATATATTCGGCAGTAGATATTATTATTGGTGTTAGTTTACCACATGTAGTACCAATAAAAGCCACTAGTGGGAATAAATACATAAAATTCTCTAAATAATCAGCTACATATTATAAACATTAAGCACCATATTGGCAAATACCTCAATATAATTAAAATAAAATTTGTTGTGTAATGGGAAACTTCATATGTTAGTATGTTGTGTGGAAGTCTAACATAAATATAATAAAAATCTAAAAAAATTAAAAGATATTAAAAATCGTTTAAAAAACAATTTAAATCAAACTCTACGTTGAGGCCCCCAGGTACCAATGTACGTAAAGTATGGATCCATCTGGATTCTTTGCGGCTAATATCTCGGACAAGATGGCTACCTCTCCACATAGGCTTGTGTTTCTCAATTCCCCAAAATTGGAGATGTGTGGGGTCTCTGTTGTGAACTAGTGCAAAGTGTTTTGACACATTGTGCTTCAGGAAGCCGGATTTTATATTTTGTACATGTTCCTTTATTCGTGTTTTAAGCGCTCTTTATTCACTCTATTAATTTATTGAATATTTAACACTTTTTACAAGGTTTTTCACGCATCAAGATACACCCACGTGTATTTATGCTACCATAATGTTTGATTATTTTTGTTAATATTTATTTAGACACTGTCACTATTGGAATATTGCGCGAAATTTACTAAATTATCTATTCTTAGGATAAACCCGATTATTCCAGTGAGGTTATGCATTATATAGCGGAATGTTGGAGAGAGCCATATAGCTAAGTCCATGAAGGTAAAGCAAAACCAACTTCTTAACACAACTGAAGAAAAACTGTAGAAAAACTGTAAAAAACAAAAAACTGTAAAAAAAAAAGGAGGAGTTGTGAACAACTCCTGTGTACTATTATGTTAGTACTTGCAGTTGGGGGAAAAATAAATCTTTGGGATACAATTATAACGAGTTCCCTGAAGAAATTATATACCTGAAGGACATAACGGTAATGTACTCCATATTGGCTATGAAGTTAGTCAGGTTAAGAGCAGGAGAGAATGCCAGTATAGGTGCCCTTTATCCATGAAGATATTGTAGGTATCTTGAGGAGATATTGTAGGTATCAGATCAGACATCATTCGGCATAAAAATTGTTTCAAATCCAAATTTTTTATATTTTCAGGGATTCCTCTAAATTTTATATTGTTCCGTCTGGATCTGTCCTCTAAATCCGAAACCTTCAACTTTAGATGTTTAATTCTATCCTCCAGATCTACGTGTGAATCCACTAAGTCATTGTGGGCTTCAATAAAATCATTCATTTTGTGCTCAATATAGTCTACCCTTTCTCCCAAAGCATCCGTTTCCATCTTGGATTTTTGCATAAAGGATAGCATATCTTGCTGAAGAGCTCCCCTTAAGGATAGTAGCATTTCCTTAAGATCTGTGTCAACTATGGGCTGGCCAGAAGTTGGGAATGCATTAAGCTTTTCATTATAAGGGTTGTTTGTGAATGTAGCATTTACATTAGGGTGAGAGTCACTTACATAACTTTCAGCATCAGAAATTCTTCTTTTTTGCCTCAGTGGCCTGTTGACATCTGCATTAGCTGGGTCAGAGCTGTTATGCTGCATTTTAGAGTGTGCACTCTCCCCCTTCCTCCTCCTTCACAGTGATCAGCCTGCATTCCTATGCTGTGCTGTGAGTGGGAGGGGCTGGCACCATGCTGCTTCTCTGGAGTCCCAGCCAGGTTGTTAAATGTGCTTAACTTATGGGGCTTATCTTTGTTTTTTCGTTTCCCTGACATCACCAGCTGCTTCCTCGGTATCCCCCCTGCTCTGCTGTGTTATCAGGTAGGCTATAAATAGCATTGGGCTGCTTCTGGGAGACTCGGTTCTCAGAGCTCTCCTATAGTGCGACCATCCACTTCCTATGCTGGCCATGCCCCCCTGGTGGCCTCATTTCTTAAGGCCCAAAAACACCAGGACAGTGCAAATATCAGTTAAATGACCCCTTTTTTGGAAAGCAGACAGTTCAAGATATTAAAGTGATATTAAGTCTTGTTTTTGTTTTGTTTAAAAATAACTTACCTGCTCTATACAGTGCAATACTAAATACATATTATGTGGTTCTGTTTATTTTATTATTAAAGTGATACTAAAGTCTTGTTTTTTGTTTAAAAATAACAAACATTATACTTACCTGCTCTGTACAGTGGTTTTGCACAGAGCAGCCCAGAACCTCCTCTTCTCGGGTCACTCGCTGGCGCTCCTGGCCCCTCCCTTCTGCCCCCACAAGAAGCAGCTTGCTATGGGGGCACCCAAGTCGAGCAGCTGCTCTGTGTGTCCATGCAGACACGGAGCCATGGCTCGGCCCACCCCCTCGTTTTCCTCATTGGCTCACTGACATTGATTGACAGCAGCAGGAGCTGCTGTGTGTCTCAGCCAATCAGAAGGGAGAGTCCCGGATAGCTGAGTCACTCGTGGAACATCGCTTGATCTAGATGGGGCACAGGTAATTATTTGGGGGGCTGAGAGGGCTGCTGCACACAGAAGGTTTTTATCTTAATGCACAGAATGCCTTTAGAACCACTTTAAGTGAGAGGCACAATGAGCTTTTTGAAGTTGTAATTTTTTGTCACTTTTTTGGGAAAATTAAGAAATAAAAAAAAATAAAAAATAATAAATATATATATATATTTTTTGTCATGCCTTCTCGTTAACCTTGTGAAATTTTCTCTTGTGGTACCCCACTGTTACCTTGTGAACTGCTTATTTGTTGCATGCCTAGTGCCACCCTGTGGACTGATTAACTGGGCAGTAGCTCAACACCACCCCTCCTGTTACCCCCAAGTCTCCCAAAAAAAGCCTGTGCATCGGGTTTCCTGTGACTTGCCTCTGTGTGCTGTCTCTCTGCGCTCCTGCTTCACCACACAACGCAATGAATAAAGGTAGATTGCCACCAACAACACTATCAAATGGATATTTTTAGAGATTAAAATGGTGGTTATGTTATTTTTTATTGTTATTATTATACTACTATGAAGTTTTAAAACAAAACGCCTACAAAAGCACTGAAATAACATATGGTGTTACTAAGTAACAGAGGTTAAACATGGGAAAAAGTAATAATCATTAGCAGAAGAAAAGTATGACGAAAAAAAATAAATAAAAAATTTAAATGAGAAGATAATCTATACAGTTCTTCTTGTTACAGTGAATAGTGTCTTTGCTGGCATCCTCAATTAGTACTCTGTAATTAGGGTCCAATTTTGTTGCTAGTAGCGGGAAAGTTTAGTACCAGCATATAACGTTGCTGTGGCAACTTATTGCATCGGGACATTCTCTTGATATGTGTAAGGGTGCATTATCATCTTTTGCACATATCACAGATAGCCTTCTCTAGAGTAAGAAAGACTTTTCTATTCCCTTAGCCCTTCTGAGTAATGCAATGCTGCACACATATTTCGTATTAACTATCATCTTATACATTAACGGGCACCTTATATCTACACTATATGTATTTTGTACTTAAAAAGAAAGATTTGTCTTGCTCATCTTTGTGTAATTCACTAGCACAGTATTAACTGCTTTGTAAAGAAAAATATATTTGCAGGCTTGCGATGCATTGAAAAGCCATTTCTCATCTGAGTGTTAAAGAGATTACGTAAAAAGCAAAGATGTCCTGATCCTGAACTGAGAGCAATTCGGGATATAGCACAAAAATAACTCATTATTAATAAGGCACATTTTACAAGCATGTATTGCTGGAATCACTTTTATAGCTAGTCCCAGACTTTTTGCTATAGCGTTTCAGTAAATTTTGTCTTCGCGCCTATGGGAGACACATTTAATGGAGTACAGAGGACAACAACTGTAAATTATCATCTTACAGATGACTACAAATCTGTCCCCTCTGTTGTTAACTGCAGCAGCAACAATTTGTTTCAATTCTCTGTGTCCTTGTTTGAATAGATGCTAAAACGTGTAAGCATTCATATTCTCTGAACACAGCTGTGTTAGAACAAGATTGCATTTTAAATTTATAAAGATAAGAAATCAGTTATCCATTTTTATGGCCAAAGGGTTGTTCTCTAGTTTGGAGCAACAGACCTAAATTATATTTAACAATTATGCCTGCCCTTTCCTGCCATCACCTAGCATTCCTCTCTTCCACAAAGCACAGCTAATAAAATAAACAAGCATTCTTAGATAAAAAAAAGGTTACTTGCACCATTTGGGGATATGTATAAAACCATTCCTACATCTGGACAGTATGCCAGGTGTTATTATACGAGCTTATCTTCATATTTATTATTCAATTGACTGGGAATAAAAACCTGAGCTTCTTTCTTTTGTGGGGCTTGAAGAGGAAAAACTGAGCATAAGGACAATTGTCTGCGATGTCCATAGTAATTAGGCAGATGTTATATTTTTCTTCATCAGAAATGTCAGGTAAAAACTAATTGGTTAGCATAGCACAATAGATCAGTTCTCAAGTTAAAAAAAAAAAAAAAACCTCCATTTTTTTTTTTTTTTTACAACGGACAGGTTTTTTTGCTGTTTAGTTGCCATAACGGTGACCATTCTTCATTCCTTGTCCATCTTATTCGCTGTCACTAAGATAGGAAGTATAGGGAGATCGCTAGGTATGCACCAATACCAGTTTTTCTTAAGACCGAGTGCGAGTACCAATACTTTAACTCAAGTACTCGCCGATACCAATTACGGATAACTATTTTAGTGTCATGTGACACATTATTGAATGAGCTAATGTAATAATCTAATACTAAATACATATTATGTGGTTCTGTTTATTTTATTATTAAAGTGATACTAAAGTCTTGTTTTCTGTTTAAAAATAACAAACATTATACTTACCTGCTCTGTACAGTGATTTTGCACAGAGCAGCCCAGATCCTCCTCTTCTCGGGTCCCTCGCCAGCGCTTATGGCTCCTCCCTCCTGCCCCTACAGCAAGCAGCTTTCTATGGGGGCACCCAAGCCGAACTGCAGCTCTCTGTGTCCATTCAGACACAGAGCCACAGCTTGGCCCTGCCCCCCCCTCTCCTCATTGGCTTACTGACTTAGATCAACAGTAGTGGGAGCCAATGGCACCTGCTGTGTGTCTCAGCCAATCAGGAAGGAGATTCCTGGACAGCAGAGGCTCTCGTGCAACATTGCTTGATGTGGCTCAGGTAAGTATTAGGGGGGTTTAGGGGGGCTACTGCACACATAAGGCTTTTTATCTTTATGCATATAGATGCATTAAGATTAAAAAAAAACTTCTGCCTTTAGAACCACTTTAAATTATTATTCTGTTATGTATTGTTTTTGAACCGCATCAAATTCGCATGCCATGTGAACCAAACCAGATTTCTATAGAGCCGGTTCACATATGTGCAGGCCGGCCGCAGTGCAAATTTAACCACTTCCCGACCGGCGCATGCCGATGTACGTCGGCAGAAAATGGCACGGCTGGGCAATTGGGCGTACCTGTAAGTCCCATTTGAATTCCCCCTGTTGCGTGCATGCCGCCGGGAGCTCCGTGAGTTGGATCGCGAGTGATACCTCACGGAGAGGATGAACAGGGAGATGCTGATGTAAACAAGCATCTCCCCGTTCTGCCTAGTGACAGGCTCACTGATCTCTGCTCCCTGTCATCAGGAGCAGAGATCAGTGATGTGCCACAGCTAGCCCATCCCCCCTACAGTTAGAAATCACTCCCTAGTACTGACTTAACCCCTCCCCGCCCCCTAGTGGTTAACCCCTTCACTGCCAGTGTCATTTACACAGGAATCAGTGCATTTTTATAGCACTGATTGCTGTATAAATGAGAATGATCCCAAAAATGTGTAAAAAATGTCCAATGTGTCCGCCATAATGTCGCAGTCACAATAAAAATCACTGATCGCCGCCATTACTAGTAAAAAAAAAAAATAATAATAAAAACTCCATAAAACTATCCCCTATTTTGTAAACGCTATAACTTTTGCGCAACCCAATCAATAATTGCTTATTGTGATTTTTTTTTAACCATAAATAGAAGAATACGTATCGGCCTAAGCTGAGGAAAAAAATGTTTTTTTAATTATTTTTTGGGGATATTTATTATAGCAAAAAGTAAAAAATAATGCGTTTTTTTCAAATTTGTCGCTATTTTTTGTTTATAGTGCAAAAAATAAATACCGCAGAGGTGATCAAATACCACCAAAAGAAAGCTCTATTTGTGGGAAAAAAAGGACGTCAATTTTGTTTGGGAGCCAAGTCACACGACCGCGCAATTGTCAGTTAAAGCGACGCAGTGCCGAATCGCAAAAAGTGCTCTGGTCAGGAAGGGGGTAAATTCTTCTGGGGCTGAAGCGGTTAAAATGAGTCAGGTACGATTTTCAGTCCGGTTCAGGTGCAATTTCCAGTGTCATACACTTCAAAAATTCGCACCTGAACCGCTGAAAGAAAATCGCACTGGACTCTTTTTTAAAATTGCACTGAAACCGGCCCCACACATATGTGAACCTGTTTTAAAGGCAGCGGTGACAGTCTGCGGACTTGAAGGTATTGGCTTAAGTATCGGATCATTTGCATAAGTACGAGTACTCATACAAATGCTTAGGATTGACACCAATATAGACAAGTAAAACGTTAGAGATCACCCTTATGAAAAATGAAAAGCAACAAAAACATGATAAAAATATATATATATCTCTGTTGTCAGATTGTCATTGCTGTCCTTGCCTTCATGTCTTAGTGACATGTGTTCCCCTTATTTGTTCTATTGATGTCATAGGGATAAAAAGTGGTGGAGATTCCCCCCAAGGTATTCAGAGACCGCAATTAAAACCTGACAAAGGTACTATCCTTTCCCTGGTCAAAAAGCTTGGGCTGTAGTTCAGTTTAAGTCAAACTTGTTTTTATTTTATTTCAGATAAAGTAAAGAGGAATTAGAAATTTTATCAGGGTTTTTATATCTGCCTGTAACATCCTGGGGACACTTTCTCTCGATTTCTGCACCCGTGATATCTGTTCAGGAAATGAGGGAGGGTTCAGGTATCACAGAACAGAAAGGCACAGACAGTGATGATGAGTCTCTCCCTGATAAAGAGACTTATCATCACTTCCTGTCCTGGGGTGTTTTTAACATGTTTTTACCTTGGTACCAGTGATTCTATAATTTTACACAAATGAATCCTAACTGCTCTCCCTCAATATTCAAGCTGGCAGAGTCACCCATGCTCAGTTTTGTATTAGATTCCATAGGCCAGAATCAAAAAGCAATTAACCTGCAAGCTTAAAGTGGAAGTAAAGTCCATTTTTTAACGTGTACCTACAGGTAAGCATATAAAGGAGATTAGGAGATATTCACACAGCATGTAGCTAGTGATTTCACCGATGCATACGCTCTGAAGGGATGGCATGCTGTCCCTTCAGAGCTTTGTGCATGAATCCGGAAGGAAGACCGGGTGAGGATGGAAGCATCGGGGAGCCGTGACAGCGCTATGCTGGAGGGCTCCTTGTCAAGGTAAGTCTGTCATAATATGCTAGTATACGGTGCATACTAGTACATTATGCCTTAAACCTGCCAGGGGGGCCCAATGTTTTTTAGTTTTCTGGTGGTTTACTACCACTTTAACCACTTACAGAGCAGCCACCATTGTTATACATCGGTACTTTGACGTAGAATACTGGGGTTATGGCAGCAGATAGCTGCCAAAACCCCAGGATTTTTTTTAATAGCCAGCGGTTCCCTTTCAGATAATAGTGGCCTCTGCAGCGGATTTGCACCAAGATCACTGTTATTGGTGGCAGGAAAGGTTCCCCCCCTTGCACCGCGCTCTGGTCATCTCCGCTTGCTTACCAGAGCTGCCGGTAGAGGCGGAGATGATCCGATCCTATCCCCTCAGTAGCATGGAGCCGAGTGGGGGAAAGATGGCCCCACTCGGCTCCATAACATTGGATAACGGAAGTGACGTCAAATGTCACTTCCGCCCAATGGTCTTTTTTAAGTCCAAAAAATGTATTTTTTCCAAGAGAGTTGCGCTTGTAAGACTGCTGCACAAATAGAGAGTGACATAAAGTATGGCAACAACCGCCATTTTATTATATATATATATATATATATATATATATATATATATATATATATATATATATATATATATATATATATATATATATATATATATATGTATGTATATATATATATATATATATATATATATATATATGTATATATATATATATATATATATATATATATATATATATATATGTATATATATATGTATATATATGTATATATATATGTATATATATATATATGTATATATATATATATATATATATATATATATATATATGTATATATATGTATATATATATATATATATATATATATATATGTATATATATGTATATATATATATATATATATATATATATATATATATATATATATATATATATATATATATATATATATATATATGTATGTATGTATGTTTGGGGGTTCAAAAATATATATATTTTAACTTGTAAACAACAAGTTTGAAAAATAGGCCTGGCCCTTAAGTGCTTAAAGTGGATGACTTTTCGTTCAGGAAACACACATAGTTTGTTCAAACCATAAATAATACCATGATATTGGGTGTTTGAAAGAATGCATTACACATTTAACTAAACACATTAGATTTTAGTAGACTAAAATGATTTTAGTCCACTAAAATGTACTGGAGATTTTAGTTGACTAAATATGACTAAAACAATTGCAGATGACTAAAATAGGACTAAAACTAAATCAAAATTTGCTGCCAAAATTAACACTGATGCCCATATTGATGTTGATTTACTAAAGGCTGTTTACTTTGTATAAGAATTTTTACTTTGTGAGGTAATTTTCCTTTAGCTTAGCAAATGAGGTGAAGATCTGCTGACTTCCATCGTCCAATCATGTACATGCAAAAAATAAAATAGGAGTAAAACTAAATCGAAATTTGCTGCCAAAATTAACACTGATGCACATACTGATGTTGATTTACTAAAGGCTGTTTACTTTGTATAAGAATTTTTACTTGGTGAGGTACTTTTCCTTTAGCTCAGCAAATGAGGTGAAGATCTGCTGACTTCCAACATCCAATCATGCACATGCAAAAAATACAGTGTTGTGTTGTGCGTGATTGAGTATTCTTTGCAAAGGAATTCTTTACCACATTAACTAGGGTAAGGTACAATTCCCTTGCAACATGAACAGCCTATTTACCTTTAGTAAAACCATATTCTAGGTTATTCCACCAGCTCAGAGAAGGGCTGGAGTCCCACCCAGTCCAGAATAGACCCCAGCTGTTGGACCGGGTCACCTGCTGATCTGAGGTAAGTAAAAGGGTAGTGCAGCAATCAGGGAGAGGGAGACAGGAACATTTAATAGTATTTTGCATAAAAGTATACATATCCATTAAACGTAAAGTGATTGTAAAGGTTATATATATATATATCACCCTCTACCTAAAGGTAGGTGCTAGAGTAGTATTTTTCTAGCTGCAGGGCCCAGGTGCAGGTAAATTTAGCCAGGCCTGTGTTTTCATTTCAGGCCTGTTTTGATCTGGGAATGGGAGTGTCAGGATAGTGGTGGGTGTGGCCACCCATACTTTGGCTCAGAGATGCCTTCTCTGCTTTCAGATAGATTGTTCTAGAAGGGAGGTTGGACCTGAGACCTGAGTGGCAGGCAGCTCATGTGGGGAGCCCTGACCAATCATCAACTTGCATTGGCAGGGGGCAGGCCTCTCATATAAGCTGGGGTCACATGCTTCCAGGGGAGAGTTCTGTGGAAGCAGAAAGACAGCATGGAGTGTTGAGGTGTTGTTCTGCGCGTTCCCACGTAGGGGGATGCGGGCGGGAGCAGGGGAGGGATGGAGGAACCGCGGGGAAGGAGTTAAAGATAAGGATCTTCATCTCTGCGGAGTACATCAAGCTGCTGACCGGGGAACACAGGACTTGGATGTGAAGGAGATCAAGCAGTGGAAGTAGCAGTCAAGTGGAGGAAGAAGAGCAGCATTCTGTGACCGGGGACACAGAACTGTTCTGGAGGAGAAGGTCAGTGTAACATACGAAGAGAAACTGGTCAGAGCAGTGTAAATGCTGTGTGGCCGGGGAGCACAGGATTGTTAAGTATGGACTGGCTGAAATTAGTAGTCCGTTTATTGCCATGTGTCAGGTCAACGGGGAGAGATGCCGTGTCGTCTCTGGCCTGGTTTGCATATTGGTAATAACTTCCAAAGACTGAGTGACTGTCCGATTCATAGAAGCTGGAGAAGGAAGCTGTGTGCACCTTTGGTTCTTTGAGTCAAAAGACAATATCAGTCTAGTCTACAAATAGGAATTATTCAGAGTGGTTACTCTTGTTCCATTGGAAGTGAAGCTAGCAACTCAGTAAGTATGCAGTAAAGGATTTGCACAAAGTAAAGAAGCAACAGTCAGTAAAAAAGTTAATGCACAGAAATACAAAGATACAAGGCCAAGGCCACAAGTAATTTCAAGAATGTGCTGTATCATGGACATCACATATTCCCTTTTTTCTCCCATCTAAGTTGTACCTCACAATAAAAGCAACAAAACGGAGCAAAGTGACTATTTTTTGTCTTTAGAATGGTGAATGGGGGGTTGGCAGCAGGGTGATCGGCGGATTGCTATAACCAAATATCAGCAGCCCTTACAGGAGTACCGCTACACACACACACACACACACACATATATACATATATATATATATATATATATATATATTAATATATACACAGTGGGCACAGAAAGTATTCAGCCCCCTTAAATTTTTCACTCTTTGTTATATTGCAGCCATTTGCTAAAATCCTTTAATGTCATTTTTTTCCTCATTAATGTACACACAGCACCCCATATTGACAGAAAAACACAGAATTGTTGACATTTTTGCAGATTTATTAAAAAAGAAAAACTGAAATATCACGTGATCCTAAGTATTCAGACCCTTTGCTGTGACACTCATGTATTTAAGAGAGATAGTTCTACACCTTCATTTGAGTCCAGCTGTGTTTGATTATACTGATTGGACTTGATTAGGAAAGCCACACACCTGTCTATATAAGACCTTACAGCTCACAGTGCATGTCAGAGCAAATGAGAATCATGAGGTCAAAGGAACTGCCTGAAGAGCTCAGAGACAGAATTGTGGCAAGGCACAGATCTGGCCAAGGTTACAAAAAAATTTCTGCTGCACTTAAGGTTCCTCAGAGCACAGTGGCCTCCATAATCCTTAAATGGAATCCTTAAACCTCAGACTGAGGTGAAGGTTCATCTTCCAACAGGATAACGACCCTAAGCACACAGACAAGATAAGGAGTGGCAATGGGACAACTCTGTAGATATCCTTCGTGGCTCAGCAAGAGCCCAGACTTGAATCCGACTCAACATCTCTGGACAGATCTGAAAATGGCTCTCCATCCAACCTGATGGAGCTTGAGTGGTCCTGCAAAGAAGAATGGGAGAAACTGCCCAAAAATATGTGTGCCAAGCTTGTAGCATCATACTCAAAAAAACTTGAGTCTGTAATTGGTGCCAAAGGTGCTTCAACAAAGTATTGAGCAAAGGCGGTGAATACTTATGTACATGTGATTTTTTTTCATGTATTATTTTTAATAAATTTGCAAATTCAAACAAACTTCTTTCAAGTTGTTATTATGGGGTGAGGGCAGAATGTAGTGATTACAATCTGTTCCTTGGTTTCTACATTCAAATGAAAGAATCAGGGGCGGGGCCATGACCCATGCAATCTGCTAGAATTAGAAGTATCCTATGTGGAACAGTATGAAAACTACAATCTAGACTAGTTTATTCTCATAAGCCAGGGATGTACATAACATAACATAAGATTAGTGGACATATCAGCTGTAAGGCCTTTTCAGGCACACAGAAACCTCTGAGGTCCTGGGGCCCATTGCAGATTGGCATTGTCTGTAATGAGCCCCAGATAATAAGTGGCCAGATGATGGCCAAGTTATTTTGAGTGAATGAAAGTGAATTGGCTAATCACAACCAGGGAGCCAATGAGCGGGGGTAGGGGGGTCTATGTGTCTTATGGACTTAAAGAGCAGTGGCTCGGGAGGGAGCACACAGCGGTGCCCCCAGGGCAAGCAGCTTTCTCTGGGGACATTGTTTAAGGGGGAGGATCAAGGAGTACCAGCGAGGGGACCTTCCTATCCAGGTGTACAGGGGAGCCGCACGGGCCCCCTGGACCATGGAACCAGGTTGCAATTGTGATTCCTCTGACCCCTGTAGGTACGCCCTTGTAATGAACGTACTTTTACTGACCAAAATTTTACATCAGAAGTATTGGCCAGCATAAATGGTGATAACGTAAATATTATTTTGGTGTGGAATTTTTGCATAAAAGTAGAACTTTATGAAAAATGATCATATTATCTCACAATTCACTAAGCTATAATGTATATTACTGGTCATCACGATAGTAATAATTGTTACTCAAATACAGTATGATATTTGCACAGGGACCCCTTGATGACTTTGTCTACCACTTCATAAAATTTACAGTATGTGGAACATTTTAGATAAGCCATGATCATTTTAACCAGTTACTTCAAAGAAATTACATCTTTCTAGAGAATTTCCCAAAATGGGTCATGCCAAAATTAGGCATACATTAGGATTCTGGTTTACAAAGAAAATAACTACTGACACCTTTCTGGAGGAGATCAGAAGATGGGTCATATCAAGACAGAGCAGTAAGTCAGAACTCCAAGCCCGATACGGTACAGGCTTGGAATACGTTATGGTATTTGATCAGGAGAACCTGTAACATACAGTTTGCTATTGTTCTAAGTGTGCTGAATTGGAAGCAATAATGCAAACAGATTCAGGATAGCAAAGAATATGCATACACTGCAGAATAACAATGTAATAGAGATTACATGGACTCTTCACAGAAATGTCTCTGGGGCACAATCAGGGTAACATGTAGCTTTATAGCATAGTCTTTAATATACTCTGTAACAACAGACAGTCAGACTGAAAATCACAGTAAAACAGTTCAGAACACATACAACTACTTGTAATTATTATCATAAACAGCATCAATCTCAGTGAAGTCTTGCGTAGCTCTGGTAACACAGGAAAACAGCTGGAGGTATCTTAGGCCAAAGGATAAGGGACTTCCCCACGGAAACTGTAATTGGGTTTTCCGGAGAAGCTGCATTCTGCCACAGCTGTCCACACACTTGTTTTGACAGTGGAGGGCCATTCACCTGGCTGCAGATCACTTGCCTAGCTATTTCTGGTCATCTGATGTGGCCTCTCTGAGGGAGGGTAGCGGAGGAACTTATCTTCTCTGGGCATGTTCAGAAAGCCAGGGAGTTGTGGAAAATGGAATTAAAGTAGCCTGCGCCTGCATCAGCATGTAGTGAGTAAGGACTTGTTCACATCATCCATTAAACTGTGCTAATCTGCATTGATCAAATCAGGCTCAATGCAGGGATTAGAAAGCACTTGTGCCCTGTTCACCCCATTTAAGTGCACTTTTACGCAATGCACAAAAATGCATGTTGGCATCAAACCAACACATTTCTTTTAGAATGCAAAAAAAAAAAGCCTTTACAGAAAAAGTCAGTTGGCATTGTTCCCAGTTATCTCTGTGGCATACAAAACAACTTCCTTTGTTATGGGAAAGAGGAGAGGGAGGGAATTTTTTTCCGTAGTTCTTCATCATCAAAAAGAGGTCCAAATGTTTGTTTTACTTCTTATTAAAGCGGAGGGCCACCCTAACATAAAACATTGCATTAATATTCTTAAAAAATGTAAAAAAAAACATTTGAAAAAAAAAAAATTAACTTACCTGAAACCCCTTTTGCTAGGCAGTCTTCCTAATCTGCCTCTTCCTATTCCGCAGTGCTTCCTCCTCTTCGGCGAGCAGCCCCGTTGCCTTCTGGGACATGTGTGTGTCGTAGAAAACAATGGGGCCATTCACAAAGCGCAGCACGACTCGCGCATGTGCAGTAGGAAACGGGCAGTGAAGCCGCAAGGCTCCACTGCCTGTTCCCCTTAGTTAAGATGGAGGCGCCGGCAGCCGATCCGATGGACAGATCAGCCTCGGGGGAGCGACATTGCGGGCTCGCTGGACAGGTAAGTGTCCTTATTAAAAGTCAGCAGCTACAGTGTTTGTAGCTGCTGACTTTAAAAAAAAAAAAATCACGGCCGGAACACCTCTTTAAATAGGTTAGAACTCTTCATTATGGAATGATTTAGCTCACTGTGTGAAGATCCCCTTGCATTAATTTCCTTGAATTCTCTGACACATATTCACTATACTCTGTAAGTACTGCTATATCAAAATCAACAGAGCCTGCCTTCTGAAATACAGGGGTGCTGAGTAGGGATTGGCCGAATGGACCCTGTTCGGTTCCCACCAGAACTTTCGAACACTGTGAAAGTTCGGACCCAAATAACAAACCCTATTAAAGTCAATGGGACCCGAATGTCAAAAACAATCAAAAGTGACCATTTTGAAGGCTTATATGCAAGTAATTGGGCATATGATGGTTATAGGGGTCCAGGTCCTGCCCTGGGGGACATGTATCAATAAAAACAAAGTTTGTGAAAAACTTCATTTTTAAATGAGCAGTGTTTTTTTGATTTTCAAAGTAAAAGCATAAAAAGGAAAGTGCCTGGGGGTCCCCTTAGTCTACCTGTAAATTGGCAGATCTATACCATGTCTAGAATCTGCTGCAGCAATAACTGCATTTATAAAGCCAAAAAAAAATTACATTTTCCCTGCAAGCTGCCTTTATTTTGCTCAGCAACAGCTGGGGAGCCAGTGTGTATGATGAGGCAACAATGTAGTGCACTGGGAACAAGATTAGAGATTTTTTGGATACATTCTGGTGTCACTTTGACTTTGTTTGGAAGTAACGCATGTGTAAAAATTGGTCTTACTACACTCACACTATCCCTAGACTGACACTAAACTAATATTCTACACTGACAATTGAAGCAAAATAGCACAGTATAGCACACTAACTAACTAATAGCACTGAACAGAGCCCTGTTCTATCTTTCTCCACGCCAAAATCACACTGAAAATGGCTGCCATTGAAAGAATACTTTTATATTGTGGGGCGGGAATGAGCCATGATTGGATAAAGTCATGATGACATTGTCCAATCATGGCTCTGATAGTGCTCTGTGCCCTGATTGGCTGAAGCTTTCACTGCAATGCACTGTTCAGTGTCGCAATGCATTGTGGTCAGTTCGGGGGGCTGAATAAACGGTCGAACGGCTCGTTTGTTCGGCTACTCGCCAAACGTCCGAACAGCGAAAGTTTGGCCCGAACTTGTGCTCGGGCCAAACTGTTCACCCATCCCTAGTGCTGAGAGGAGTTTCAGGAAGCAGAGTCAGTACAGGAATTACTGCTGGCAGACAGTAAGGTACCATGGGTTATGTAGAAAGAGATGGCGAGCACAGAGCCAGCCCTCACAACATAAAAGATTTGTCAAGTAAGCTTATACTGGACTTTCAAAATAACTATTGTTTTATTCATTTTACAATGCTGTTGTTAAAAAAATTACTTTACATCACTGCAATCCTCATCCCACTCTTTCAATCGAAAAAAGACAACTGTAATTTTTTTTTAAAATTACGTGCAGCACACACCCTGCCAGTCGGACACGCCGCACCACCGATCTCGGTAAAGAGCCTCTGGCGGAAACTCTTTGAAACTCTTTACTACGTGATCAGCCATGTACAATCACAGCTGATCACAGTGTAAACAGAAGGAGCCGTTTATTGGCTTTTCCTCACTCGCGTCTGACAGACGCGAGTGGAGGAGAGCCGATCGGCGGCTCTCCTGACAGGGCGGGTCTGCGCTGATTGTTTATCAATGCAAAAATGAAGTTCAAAAATACACTTTATTACCTTTGGACCTATCAGCTTTACTTGAAATGAACAACACATAAGCGACAGTGTCATTTAGCACAAATAAATAGTTTCTTACATTTGATGGTGTTTTTTTAAGCTTGAAGAACACCAAAGCAAAACACATTACACAATAAAAACAGCTGTGTAAAAAAAAACAAAAAAAACAACATTTTTTTCCCAATTTACAATATACATGTACAATGACAGAGTACAAAGATAGTTGGTACAGAAGTTAAAATGATTCTTAGATGAATGTATTTTGGTATCTGCTATTGTAAATGAAGTGCATTTAGCAGAACCTACTGTGCTTTTGCAGATGCTTTCCATTTATACTAACTAAGAGGTTGGAAATGTAAATACACTTTGCAAATTGAAGTGTGCATGTTTATTTGGAGACCAAGTAGGAAACACAAAAGTTGAATAACACATAGAAGTTTGTTATTCTGTAACTGGAACCAACAAGAGAATAGGCTCAGCAGCAAAAATGACTTTTTACAGAATTATGTAGGATAAATTGAAGAAAATTTGTTTATCTTTCACATTTTTTCTCAGTATTCCTGTGAGCAATAAACATAAATTATTATTTTTTTTTCAGATATGCTAAAAAAGAAAGCTAAATGTGTCTGCAGAAGAAAGGTGCAATTTTTATATAGAAAGCAATTAGGCTCCTTTCACATAGGTGGCTGGGGGGCAGTAAAAACAGATGGTTGACCCACATACCTACTGCCTCCCCGGCTGCTCACTTACAAGCCGACATGGTGCTGTTTGGATGGGTATACATTGCCGTTTCATGCAAAATTTGACAGTCTACCTGCCAAATTCTCCAATGTAAGTGAATGATTGACTCACAGTTGCTGTACAATGCAAAAGTGCTATTCAAAAATGAAAAAAGGCAAATAAAAAACAGGCATCAGGAGGTGGAAGCATCACCTCCTGAATGCTTGGAAATCTAATTCCACTAATTGCTTTTTGGGGGGCAGTAGACTGTTCAGTGGTACTATTGTATTTTGACAGCCAGCCCTGCCAGCTATCAAAATACCTGAACAGTGCCTGCATCTGATTGGCTGACAATTTTCCCCCTGGCCCCTTCAATTGTTCAATAAAGTGATGTTGGGCGAGAAGTGGCCAACAGGGCTAGACACAGTGAATTTTGGTCATCAGGAAGCAGCCTAAATTTGGCTCTTTGTATGGCCAGCTTAGTCTGATACACTTACCACTCCATTTACAGTGCCTTGAAAAAGTATCCATACCCCTTGAAATGTTCCACATTTTGTCATGTTACGACCAAAAATGTGAATATGTTTTATTGGGATTTAATGTGATAGAACAAATGGAAGGAAAATGATAAATGGCTTTCAATTTTATTTTTTACAAATAAATATCTGAAAAGTGTGGCATGCATTTGTATTCAGCCCCCCTTAGTCTGATACCCCTAACTAAAATCTAGTGGAACCAGTTGCCTTCAGAAGTCACCTAATTAGTAAATGGAGTCCACCTGTGTATAATTTAATCTCAATATAAATACAGCTGCTCTGTGCAGCCCTTAGGCAGCATTATGTTGTGGGGATGCTTTGCTTCAGCAGGGGTAGGGAAGCTGGTCAGAGTTGTTGTGAAGATGGAAAAGTGCCAAATACAGGGCAATCTTAGAAAAAAAACCTGTTAAGCCACGTACACACGAGTGGAATGTCGACAGAAATAGTCCGACGGAAGCTTTTCCTCGTCCATTCCGATTGTGTGTATGCCTCATCAGACTTTTTTTTTTCCGAAAATTCTGACGGACCTAGAAATGGAACATATTCTAAATATTTCCGACGGAACCAATTCCTATCAGGAAAACCGCTCGTCTGTATGCTGTTCCACGCATGCTCTGAAGCAAGTACAAGACTGAAGCTACTGGCTATTGAAATTCCTTTTTCTAGTCCCGTCGTACGTGTTGTAAGTCACCTCGTTCTGGACGTTTGGACTTTGGTGTGACCATGTGTATGCAAGACCGCTTGAGCGGAATTCCGTCGGAGTTCCATCGGAGAAACCTTCGGAGTTTATACCGACGGCAAAACCGGTCGTGTGTACGCAGCATTAAAGTCTGCAAAAGACTTGAGACTGGGGCGGAGGTTCACCTTCCAGCAGGACAACAACCCTAAACATACAGCCAGAGCTACAATGGAATGGTTTAGATCAAAGCATATTTATGTGTTAGAATATCCCAGCCAAAATCCAGACCTAATGCCGCGTACACACGGTCGGACTTTCCGTCTACAAAAGTCCGACAGCCTGTCCGACAGACTGTCGACGGACTTTTGGCGGACTTTTGGTGGACTTGCGGCGGACTTGCGGCAGACTTTCTTACGAACGGACTTGCCTACATACGATCACACAAAAGTCCAACGGATTCATACATGATGACGTACACCGGACTAAAATAAGGAAGTTGATAGCCAGTAGCCAATAGCTGCCCTAGCGTGGGTTTTTGTCCGTCGGACTAGCACACAGACGTGTGGTCTAGGTCCGGCGTATTTACGACGTAAAGATTTGAAGCATGTTTCAAATCTAAAGTCCGTCAGATTTGAGGCTGGAAAAGTCCGCTGAAAGTCCGCTGAAAGTCCATGGAAGCCCACACACGATCGGATTGTCAGCCAGCTTTAGTCCGTCGGCGTCCGTTGGACTTTTGTAGACGAAAAGTCTGACCGTGTGTACGCAGGATAAATCTAATTGAGAATCTGTGACAAGACTTGAAAACTACAGAGCTTGAGCTATTTTACAAAGAAGAATGGGCAAAAATGTCACTCTCTAAATGTGCAAAGGCGGTCCCCTGTACAAACATCTAACTTACAAACGACTCCTACTTAGAAACGGAGAGAGACAACAGGAAGTGAGAGGAAATTTACCCCTAGAAAGGGAAATTCACTTCTGTAGGAGTTATTATGGGAAAAAGGTACCTCCACTGATACTAGGAGTCATCCACAACAACCCACAATTTTCTAAATCCAATTGTCATTGGTACAGGAAGTGAGGTGAAATCTTCTGAACAGGGGCACAGACAGCAAAACAAACGTTACAGGGGTGTTAACCCTTCCCTATGCTATCCAAAAAGCTTAAAATAATTTTTTTTGGCTGGAGCTACACTTAAAAATTGTACCTGTTTCCGACTTAAAAACAGATTCAACTTAAGAACGAACCTACAGACCCTATCTTGTTTGTAACCCAGGGACCGCCTGTACCTTAAAAAGACTTGCAGCTGTAATTGCAGCGAAAGGTGGTTCTACAAAGTATTCTCAGTGGAACTGAATACAAATGCACACCACACTTTTCACATATTTATTTGTAAAAAATTTGGAAAACCATTTATCATTTTCCTTCCACTTCCTTGGTCTATCACATAACATCTAGATCAAATACATTTACGTTTTTGGTTGTAACATGACAAAATGTGGAAAATGTCAATGGGGTATGAATACTTTTTCAAGGCACTGTAACCACATGGAGAGAGGAAACACAGCCTATTGTAAGCTGGATGTCGAAATTAGCAAATTGTGTGCCCACCCCATCTGACAGCTCTGGGTCAAGCAACAACGACACCTGGATGTAACAGGTATTGCCATCACTCCCAAAGGCTAAACAGAGCGGCAGGGGAGCGAAGGAAAGTGAAGTATATAAAGCTGGGGGGGTCACAGATTTAAAGTAAATCTATTGCTTTGCCCTACATGGAAAATGCACAGGTTTGCTTGAATTTACACACTTCAAAATATGATTTGCTCTGGCCAGGTATGAAATAGCGCTGCATATCCAAACACCCTGTTGTGTCTTTGGGCTGCCTTAGATCATGAGTTCCACATGCTACATGTTTATCCTGGATTAGTGACATAATGAGTCAGATGCAGTCAGGCTACTAGCGTTTTCAGAGGGAGGGCAGCAAAGGCAGTCAAGGTATTACTCGCAATATAGATATCCCATAATAATGCAAAGTATATAGCCTGACGGTGGTATTAGTCAGTAAATGAATTTTTCACAATAGTTGTCCTTTAACAGCTGTAGAAGGTGCGTAATCTATATGTGTCACATGAGAGTGGCGAAGAGCATCTAAAAAATGATGCGTGAATTACACAGGATATCATTTACAGGACAGAGTGTGACTGCAAGACAAGGGCATCAATTGAGAAAACGTAGCTCCATTCTAAATGCCATTCATTTGGGAATGTTCAATGGACCTTCAGCACCATATATAAAAAATACACAGCAGTGGGGAATATGTCCCCAGCATGCCTAGCCCCTTTAATCTTGTCACATTAACTTTTACTAGACCCTTTCAGTATTAAGTACAGCCCAATTAGTCCACGCTTTGAATATGTTGATAGTTAAAAATAATTAAGGAAAATCATTTTGAAAGAGCAAGGATGCCCTCTTGTGTTCTTCTTAGTATTTCAGTATCAGAGAGCAGGAAAAAGCAAGTAATGGTTGCCTGTACACTGGCTGATTTTCTGCACATTGTTCCCAGTTTGTGTACATGGTGCATACATTTTTCGGCTGACCAACTTTTGTATAGTTATTAGAAGGACCATCAAAAGTGTCTTTAGCTAGGCACTGGACAGACAGTGACAAGGAAAGCAATCCTATGTTTGATGAGTGAGGTCCACAAACACAAGTATATTTTGTACAGTTTAGTGTATACAAAGGGGCAACATTGAGTTATGAATCAGATTGTACAGAATAGAGCAACACAAAACAGAAAATGCACATCATATATACAATGAAAGAAAGAAAAAAAGGGGAGAGAACTCTGCGCTTAGCTATAAATACAGCTACTAGCACTAAAGGTCTTGATATTAACCCAAATAGCAATCGATATAGTACGTGCAGCACTTAAAAATGTGTCAAAAATAAATCATATAAGCATAATCAACATAATCATGAAACAAACATAATTAAAAGGAGTGAAAAGAATCAAACAAGTATTCAAAAATAAATGAAAAATGCTTATCTAAAAAGTTCATAAATATAGTGAGTCTATAAAAAATTTACAACTCCAAGTGAGATGGTAAGTCCTCCAATTTGAAGTCTCTTATAGTAGAACGAAGTACGGATAGAAAAAGGCCTCCACCATTTAAATGTGCTCTGGTGCATCTTACCAGAAGATGACACCACCTATGACGGATGGTCAAACACACTTCATTTGTATTCCATATAAGAATCAGCAGACCTCCAGACAAGACTCTCCATGGCAATCAGCCCCACCCTCCGGAGACGGACAACGGCGATCACCGATCTGCGCCCCGAGACCACCCTTTTTTTAAGCCAATTAGAGCCTCGGGCTCTAATCATGTGCATCAAATTTTTTTTTTTTAAAAACCCATTGGAATCCATGCGTCCGGTGCCCCGCATGTAGATTAGGGGGCGCGGTGCCCCTGTGCCCTGCATTACGAGCCACTGCTCCTTATAAGACTTAAGATATCTGTTATAGATCAAAAAAGGAAGGAAAAACTCTCATGGTGCAGTATTTCTAAGGAACCCGTTTAATAAAACAATGAAAGGGTACTCACAAAGCTATGTGCATCATTGAATAATGTCATGCAAAGATGCAGACAAAGCTTTTCCCCTTGTGTGCAATATCAACTTACGGGTCCCAGCTGGCGTGATCTATTCACTCTCATAGGTCACGCGTGTGGAGGAACTTGACTGGCCTGCACTGAGTCCTGACCAGAACCTGATAGAACAACTTTGGGATGAATTAGAGCGGGGACTGCGAGCCAGGCCTTCTCATCCAGCATTGCCTGACCTCACAAATGCGCTTCTGGAAGAATGACCAAACATTCCCATAGACACACTCCTAAACCTTGTGGACAGCTTTCCCAGAAGAGGTGAAGCTGTTACAGTGCATGAAAAAGTATTCAAACCCCTTGAAATTTTCCATATTTTGTCATGTTACAACCAAAAACGTAAATGTATTTTATTGGGATTTTATGTGAGACCAACACAAAGTGGCACATAATTGTGAAGTGGAAGGAACATGATAAATTGTTTTCAAAATGTTTTACAAATAAATATGTGAAAAGTGTGGTGTGCATTTGTATTCAGCCCCCCTGAGTCAATTCTTTGTAGAACCACCTTTAGCTGCAATTACAGCTGCAAGTCTATTTGGGGATGTTTCTACCAGCTTTGCACATCTAGAGAGTGACATTTTTACCCATTCTTCTTTGCAAAATAGCTCAAGCTCTGTCAGATTGGATGGTGAGTGTCTGTGAATAGAAATTTTCAAGTCTTCAACAGATTCTAAATTGGATTTAGGTCTGGACTCTGACTGGGCCATTCTAACACATGAGTATGCTTTGATCCAAAGTTAAACTATCCCCTTGTAGCTCTGACTGTATGTTTAGGGTCGTTGTCCTGCTGAACCTCCGCCCCAGTCTCAAGTGTTTTGCAGACTTTAACCGGTTTTATTCTAAGATTGCCCTGTATTTGGCTCCATCCATCTTCCCATCAACTCTGATCAGCTTCCCTGCTGAAGAAAAGCAACCCTGCAACATGATGCTGCCACCACCATGTTTCACAGTGGGGATGGTGTGTTCAGGGTGATGTACAGTGTTAGTTTTTTGCCACACATAGTATTTTGGTTTTAGGCCAAAAAGTTCAATTTTGGTCTCATCTGACCAGAGCACCTTCTTCCACATGTTTGCTGTGTCCCCCACATGGCTTCTCACAAACTGCAAACGGGACTTCTTATGGCTTTCTTTCAACAATGGCTTTCTTCTTGCCACTCTTCTATAAATGCCATATTTGTGGAGTGCATGACTAATAGTTGTCCTGTGGACAGATTCTCCCACCTGAGCTGTGGATCTCTGCAGCTCCTCCAGGGTTACCATGGGCTCCTTGGCTGCTTCTCTGATTAATGCTCTCCTTGCCCGGCCTGTCAGTTTAGGTGGACGGCCATGTCTTGGTAGGTTTGCAGTTGTGCCATACTCTTTCTATTTTTGGATGATGGATTGAACAGTGCTCCGTGAGATGTTCAAAGCTTGGGATATTTTTTATAACCTAACCCTGCTTTAAATTTCTCCACAACTTTATCCCTGACCTGTCTGATGTGCTCCTTCACCTTCGGGATGCTGTTTGTTCACTAAGGTTCTCTAACAAATCTCTGATGGCTTCACAAAACAGCTGTATTTATACTGAGATTAAATTTCACACAGGTGGACTCTAGTTACTAAGTGACTTCTGAAAGCAATAGGTTTCACTCAATTTTAGTTAGGGGTATCAGAGTAAAGAGAGCTGAATACAAATGCATGCCACACTTTTCACATATTTATCACATAAAATCCCAATAAAATACATTTATATATACATTTTTTTGGTTGTAACATGACAAAATGTGGAAAATGTCAAGGGGTATTACCGTAATACTTTTTCAAGGCACTGTATATGATGCTAAATGTAAAACATGATGGGCACATGTGCGGGCAGAGATGAGGGCAGAACTGAGAGCTGTGGGTGTGTCTGTGGATGGAGCTGAGGCACAGATGTAGTTAAAGAGGGTGGATCAGACTGAGACTCCTGGGTCCACCCACTACAGGGAGTCAGGCGTAATTATGCACCCGCTTGGTTATCTAAAGTACTACTGGGAAAGTTACAAGACCAGTGGCTAGGGGGATAAAGAGCATAACAGACAACAGTCTTATGTAAAGGAAGTTAAGTGGAAGTAGCACCTTAACCACTAGTAAAATGATGTCGGCAAAGTGGTTGCGATATCCTGACTGGACGTCATATGGGCGTGCATCGCGGCGATCGTTGTTGCAGCGTGTCAGTCTGACACACCGCAACTCCGATCTAGGTAAAGAGTCTCTGACAGAGACTCTTTACCACTTGATCAGCTGTGTCAGGGGGGGTCTGTGCTGATTATTTATCAGCGCAGTCCCCCTCGGAGGCCCGCCCAGGACCACCAGGGATGGGCACCACACTGGACCACCAGGTATGCCACGCTAGTGCACCGCTAGTGCACCGCTCCAGTGTGAAAGCCCTCGGGGCTTTCACATTGGAGTGAATTGAGCGGCTCTTTCAGGGTGTTTTGCAGGCGCTATTTTTAGCACTTTAGCACCTGCAAAGCGTCTCAGTGTGAAAGCAGCCTTATGGTGGGAGCAGAGGATGAATGCCAATATAATTTTAAAGCTTGAGGAACACAATAAAGTTTGTAGATTGTAAGAATCCATGGCCTAAGCTTCAAACATGGTCTAGGAAAGGGATACCCTTAGTTTCCAATAATACCTGTAAGATTATTTGTCAGACACTTTTTAATAAAAAGTTACTGAAAAAGTGAGGATTTGCATTTGGATTCTAAATTGAAGGGGTGATATACACAGCTGTAGGTACTTCAGATACGCAATGTGCTGTGCACATTTTTTAAAAAAACAAAAAAATAACAAAGGTGCTTCATTTTCAGTAATTATTCGTTTAGCATCTTGAACTTTTAGTCAGACAATGTTTCAAAGTCTTTGAACATCAAAGTGGTAATTGTGAGAAAACGCAAAACAAAGGATGTGAAGTACAGCTTCACAACTTTACAGAGTATGCATCTTTCATAAAAATATATTTAATTGCTTCCACAAGCACTTTCATGCCCAAACATCAGGCAGCTTGTAGTTCTATCTCTACACATCTTTGCTGAATAAATAGGATTTGAATATA
This sequence comes from Lithobates clamitans, assembly GCA_037952925.1. NCBI lineage: Eukaryota > Metazoa > Chordata > Amphibia > Anura > Ranidae > Lithobates > Lithobates clamitans. Next base: position 7,849,916 of record JBBGZY010000323.1, on the reverse strand, counting down.
TATAAATGTAATTAATATACTACTGCAGTAATTATGGCTCATTAATTTATACCATGGGTCCACAGCATTCAGACTGTTTATTTAAGTTTGTTTTTATTTGCAAAATAGGTTATTTGTTATAGATTAATATCGCTTCTGAAGAATATCATAAGATTGTAGGAACTATACTGTTTAATTTATCTTTAGATAAATTCACAGATAGGGTCTGATTCCACCAAAGGTAAAGTGGAACCAGTAACGTAGCGTGTGTGTGTGTGTGGGGGGGGGGGGATGGGGCCGCCGGTGCAATTGCCCCAGGCACAACATTTAGAGGGGCGCAAGCCTTACTGAAGTCATTAATCCCCACTAGGGATGGGCTCAATGTTCGAGTCGAACATAAGTTTGACTTGAACATCAGCTTTTCGCTTGTTCTTAAAACAAACGAGCATATGGGGCGCTCGCGGCAAGTTCGCCCGCCACAGAGCGCTCCATATTGCACTGCGAGATCGCAGTGCATTAATGGCTGCTGATTGGCCAAAGCATGCACCCGACCTGCATGCTTTGGCCAATCACAGCGCGATGTGCCTTTGGCCAATCATGGATCAGGGGCTAAGTCCAGTCCGTATAGTATATATAATACAGTTCAGAGTATATAGTGCAGTCCGTATAGTATATATAATATAGTTCAGAGTATATAGTGCAGTCCGTATAGCATGTATAATACAGTGCAGAGTATATAGTGCAGTCAGTGTAGTATATATAATACAGTTCAGAGTATATAGTGCAGTCAGTGTAGTATATATAATACAGTTCAGAGTATATAGTGCAGTCCGTATAGTATATATAATACGGTTCAGAGTATATAGTGCAGTCTGTATAATTATATAATACAGTTCATTACTACACTAAAAAGGGGCCCTGCCTGCAAAAGGCAGTTGCTAAGGCCTGGGTGAGCCAGTGTCAGGCCTAACTATGTGGTGCTAGCTGTGCCTGGGAGCTCAAGCAAGTAGAGTGCTGGAGGAGCTGAGGAGTAATGGTTTGCAGTAATGCTGCGTACACGCGGTCAGATTTTCCAATGGAAAATGTTCGAAGGGAGCATTTTGTCGGAAATTCCAACCATGTGTAGGCTCCATCGGACATTTTCCATCGGAATTTATGTCGCACAAAATTTGAGATCTGGTTCTCAAATTTTCCGACAACAAAATCCGTTTGCATAAATTCCGATTCTGTGTACACAATTCCGACGCACAAAGTGCCACGCATGCACAGAATAAATTACGAGGCGGAAGCGCTCAGTCTGGTAAAACTATCGTTCGTAATGGAGATAGCACATTTGTCACGCTGCAATTTTTTAATTAGTTCAATGCAGCGCATTCTCTTCTTCTTTATAATGTTAGAATAATGAAGTTGTTTTGCTGCTGATATTCACACAGAGTTCTGACAAACTGATTTCTTTATTATTTCTCGTGATCACATGAATAATATTAATTTTGTTTTTTGTCAGATCTCCATTATAGTGTTTCTAATTTTTTTTTATTTTTTTTTTATCAAGATCTGCACCTATTTTTTTCTAGTGCTCTCCATAATATTATTTCTCGTTTTGTGTGTCAAGTTACCACAACACCATTATTATCATGTATTTTTTAACCTCAAGGAGGTTGGCTGGTGTCCCTTGTTAATTTGACCTTGTATTTTTGAAATGTCCTGCCTATTCACAAACAAACTGTCCTTTTTGAAGTAAAACACATAGCCAAGTATTTGTGAAAAAAAAATAGCCATTTATTCTGGGTCATGACAAAATAAAGAGGAAGGCAATGCTGGAGAAAAATATCAATTATTTTACAGTCAAAATTGGTGGCCTGAAGAGTCCATATAATAGTGAGCACAATCCGGTCCAGGACTACAACCGGAAGAGCAGCAAATTATATATATGTCCCCAGGCTGTGGTCATACAACAGCCTGCATCTTTTGTCAGACCAGACTGAACCCAGGCCATCACTCTCTGGTCTTCCTTACACGCTTCCTTCCAGGCTGTGGCTCTGGTGTTGGAGTTGTGGCAGGAGGTGGAGGAGGAGGACCATGGTTCAACTCACAAATGTGGCTTTAGCTTGTGAGGTCGCCCCTCAACCCCCTATTTAGGGCTTGTAAGATCACTTCCTCACATAAGAGGCGTTGGCCCTCCTCCATTTCCAGCATTTTGCAGGCTGTCATGCAGGCATAGTCCTCTTGAAGACTGGGGGGGTTTCTGAGGGCCACAGTAGCCTTCAGAAATAGGCCAAGTGCTGCCTCCTCCAGGTTACTCCTCTTCCTGGTACTTTTTTGTGGAAGGCCGAGGGGAGGGACCTTGGATTCGGGCAGGCTACTGGGCCCGGCCACCTTCTGGCTCTCACTTACCCCCGCCACCTCCTGGCTGCCACTTTCCATGGCCTCCTCCTGGCTGAGACTTTCCTGTGTATGAAAAAGGGACATAGTTTTAGTTTTTGGTTCATCAATCACACACAATTTTCAGCTCATGACTGTTGCAAATTGAATGTTAATAAATAGAAAAGACTATTATTCTGACCCCAGCATTTTTCATTCTTGTCCCAATCACTTGTGGCCACTACTGTCTATTGATATGTAAACCACTTTGTGAAATCAGAAATTAGTTATCAAAACTAACATATATTTAACATCATTAATTTGACAACCAGAAATATTTTTAAGAATGCTATACCTGACTCAAGCTGGGCTCCTCCGCATGTTGCTGCCTGGAAGGCCCATGTTGGTCATCGGAAGCCTCAGCTGGGGGGAGGGAAGCCTTGAAGGAAGACTGGAGAGTGCTGGCCTGGGTTCAGTCTGGCCTACCAGAAAATGCAGTCTGTCATAGTACCACGGCCTGGGTACATAAATGTCATCTGCTGCAGCTCCTGATCTCAGGGAATCCTGGACCTTCTTGCGCTCCCTATTATAAGTGCTCCTCATGCCACCAATTTTGGACGTTAAATACTTGATGTCTGCCGTGGGGATTATCGACTTCACAAATTCAAGCAGTTTCTCCAGCACTGCCTGCCTCTTCGTTTGCCTCTTTGAGCTCCCTGAACATATCAATGAATATTCCTAGAAATTCCCTATCATTTAAGGAATCCATTTTCTCTGCAAGACACAACACAAGACAAACCCTAATGTCAGGCGAAACTCTCCTAATCTTGACCCAATATAGGCCTCAATCTTTAAGCTGTATAGGCCACTGATGCACCAAGTTAAAATTGTACCTTTGTTATAGCGATCATTGCTTCTGTTACTTCGTCAGATCACAGATCGTACGCACAACGCACGCGTGTTCCGCTTTATATACACTGCGCATGAGTGAAACTCTGCCCGCCCCTGACGTTCTTTCTAGTATATTCCCCGCCCCTTTTCTTTCAGCGCACTGGGAGAGCACATGGCGGAGAGACAACAGGCGCATGCAGAGGAGAGCAGCAACAACGAAAGGCCGGAGCCACGAATGTCCCGATCCCGGAGGATATTGAAGGCCTCAATTATGGCTTTTATAGAGATGGTGCAGACAGTGGATATCTTTAAGACGGCCGACTATGATGGGAAGTATGGATCTTACTCAAACCCAAATGTGAGAAAGGCCAAGATCATGGCTAAAGTTGTGAAGAGTCTGCACAGGAATTTTGGGGTACAGCGATCCAAGGATCAACTGAGGAAACGATGGTCAGACCTCAAATTGAAGGAGCAGGATCAGTACAGAAGGATCAGGAAACTGCTTCTAAAAAGTATTTGTCCTGTGTTTCTATTATTATTATTACTTGTATGCTGCTCCATGTGCTTTTCTTTACTGTTGTACAGTTTAAAATGGCAACTTTCATGTTCATGGGCACAGTAATCGGTCGTAGGAAACATTGTTCGTTCGCCCACTTATAAGATATTTTTGGCAGATACAGGTTAACTACATTTGAGGCCTATTTGTATTATGTAGTATGTATGTAGTTTGTTGTCTAGATGGGTTTGTAACTAGAATGAAATGCAAACTTGGGGAGAGGACACTCAGCAGCTGTTTACACATCTGGATGCACGAGCACTAGTGTGGGACACCAGAACAAACTTTTTAGGGTGTCCCACACTGGTGCTCCAGTGGATACTAGGGGTGTCTCCATGTGTGATACTTTACCAAAAAAGGTAAGTATTCCAGCTTTAGAAAGGAAATAAAATGTTCTTCAGCTTGGAACTTGGCCAAAACAGACAATTGTACGACAATTCCAAGCAATGTTTCATATTCCTATTTCTGCCCTCAAATATCTGTGTGCTAAGTATACCTATTTTTTATTCACATAGGGGAGAAAAGACTCGGGACATCTGAGGACACCAGGGACCCCCCACCTCCTAAAGAAAAACCACAAGCAGAGGATGAGGAGGGATACGTTTATGAAGTGGGCTCAATTGTCACCACAACAGGTGAGTGTCTTAGACCACAGCTTCAGGTAATAGATGAATGTCTGCATATTTATAATACATGTATTTTTGCTGTGAAAACAAATTTATAAAGTATTTTAAAAGCCAAATTTTGAAGATGCACAAGGTGGGGGTGATTTACTAAAGACATGCGCCTGTGGTGCAGTGGAGAAATTGGAGCAGTTGCACAAAAAACAGGACTCAAGACATTTATCAAAAATTATGGTGCACTTATATGCACCAAACCATATTTACATAGGAAGCGCTATTGCGCACTTGCGCAATCCTTCGTGCCTACCATTAGCAAGCGCAGCCAATGTAATCTACATTTTTGTCTGAATACTGTGGATAACTTTGCTACAGTTTACCATCTTCTGTTACCAGGCTAAAAAGTATGTATATAATATTGTTTAAATGCACAAATTCTGTCCAGAACATGTAGATCTGTCTTACAACTAATCAAGCCCTTTTACATCCTTCTTTCAGCTTACTCAACTGCACATGCTCATTGTCAAAGCTCACCATTTCATCCTCGCCCGACAGGGCGCACACGGTTTAGCTTGTTAAATATGTGTGTTACACACAGGCGCATCTTCGTTCTCCAGCATGCACAACTGGTTATACATTGAGCACTTGCTCATTGTAGTTCTAATCATGTTAATGAGCTTTTCCTTATCACATGGAGAATATTGTTTCCAGTTTTATTCCATTCATTCACTTCTTTTTGAAACAACTCAATATTCATTCTAGAGATCTTCCTCCTATCAACAACTGTGCGGATGTTCCCTGGACTTGTAATTGTGCATTTTTTGGTGATAATCTATAATCATTGGTGGAGCCGAAACTTCCATGAAAACATCTTTTCAATACATGTCTGGTATTGTGAATTCTGGACAATTCATTTCCCCATACACTGTGCAATCTGATTGGATGACATTTAAATACACTCTTTTGTCTGAGCAATTCATTTCCCCATACACGGGGCTGATTTACGAACCGTTTGCGCCATGAGTTGAGGTGCACGCTGAGGCGCAACGTACGTTTTGGTATTTATGAAACGTTTGTGCCGGTAAGGCTCGATTCACATCTATGCATGTTGCTTTTGAGCGTTTCTGCAGTGCTTTTTGCGGTGCTTGCCGCATTTTTGAACATGCGTTCAAAAAATGCAAAAACGCGGTAAAACCGTTGTAAAAACACGGTACTTGCATTTTGGATGCGGGTCCATTGAATTCTATTTCATGCAAAACGCTGCTTTTTGCATGAAAAAAAGTCCCCGACCCTTTCCAAAAACGCAGAGGCACAAAAATGCCACAAAATTGATGTGAACTTGTTCCATAGGAACCCATGTTAAAAAATTTCCATGCATTTCAGCAAAATGCATCAAAAAACGCATTAGTGTGAATAGAGCCTAACACAGCGCTATTCCCCATTTACTACAGTAATCTCGGCGCATGGGAGGAGGCGATCAGTGCGCCAATATGGACATGGCACAGGACATCTTCAACTCAAAATTAAAAGAAGCTGGAAGTGCCAATATTATGGGGGTGATATGAAGAAGTATAGTAATAACTGCCCAAGTAACAAATATGCCCAAAATAGAATGAGAAAGTAACTTTTTCTGAACAAGTTTGCTGTGCCTGCAAGTAGGTTTAGAACTGCGTGAGGTCAATTTAAGCACTGCGCATGGGCAAGCGGCATTTGCGCTTGTTCAAATGCGTTGGTTCACTGCGCGGCCAAAATCTTAGTAAATGTCAAGTAACGTAAATGCATTTGCGTGGGTTGAACGGGTGCACGTCTTAACTTGACATTTTTTTAAATTTTTTTTACGCTGGTTCACTTTTATGTGTTTTTTTGTCGGATATTTGCACACAGGTCATGTTAGCATGTTACGTTGCCAACATGTGACATGTACCTTGTTAAAATTATGTAAAAAGACTCTCGCTACTCTAGCTCCTCCTAAAAGGGCATTTAACCTGCCCCTCTAATACATATGATTTCCTTGGGCTAGTTTTTGCTTCTAAAGGGAACTCCACACTCCATTCTCCAATCTCCAAAGGCTGTGAGCTGCCTTCACCAAGCTAGGAAAGGGGCGAGAAGAGCGATCGCCCAACTCCCTCCCAAACCATACAAGGCCACATGCACTCAACATAGCTGGCTGCCTTTGGGGCATGTTGGGCTTAGCCCAATACCAACCACAAAGCACCTTGTACCCAATAGTTTAAAGGGGCTTTCCACATTCTGTAAAGCCCCCTGTCTGCAGCCCCCCACAACCCCAGCCTAGGGTTTGTGGAAGAGGCCCTTGTCCCCCTGAATATGGGGACAAGATGGTTGACTTTTGGGATGCCAGAGCCCCTCCTGCCCCTAAGCACCCATCCCCCTTTCATGGGCTGGCTTGATGTGTGTTTGGCTAGGGGTTTGTTAGTGCGTGGGAGGGGCACAATATTTTTAGATTTTGGGGTGGTATTTTTCACGTGGGGGTTCTCATTTTAAGCCTTTACAGCCCCAAATGACCTTGTATGTATTGGAGGGGGCAGGTTATTTTTAGTTTTGTGTTAAAATCTTGCAGCTGCAATGTAGATTTGGATGTTTTCTCTAAAGCCGTACATCTTTGAAGCAGCATTTTGGATACATGCTACAGATGCACCACTTTACAGGCAGAGTAAGCCCCCCCCCCCAAGTAACTAGCTTTAGGGCTAGTTCACTCCATAGAAAGCAGTCCAGATGCATGTGCATTTTTGATGCGATCCAGTGCATTTATGATACGTTTTTGGTGTGTTTTTGATGCAGTCTAGTACTTTTTTTAACCTTAATTAAGGACATGCTGGATGATGTGTTTCATTTTGGACAGGGGGGTGGCTTATTTGGTGTTAGCTGCATTTGGGTTGTTCTGGGCATGCTCTTAGCCTCAGTTCTCAAGTACCCCCTGACAGGACATGTTTATGGAATTTTATCTTGGCTAAACTAGCTGTCCAAAATACCAAGCCACTGACTGATTTAAAGCACCTGTGCAAGATGAAGGAAAACCTGCAAACATGGCCTGTTGGGGGTACTTGAGGACAGGGTTGAGAAGCACTGATTTAGAGCACTGAGCTCAAATCGAGCTCCAGACAATCCTATTCTAATTTTGGGCATTTGAGGGAAACCGAGTGTTAGAACCCCTGCTTGTCTTTCTTAGGTTGGGCTTTGTGTCCCTTTTCTTAAAATTGGCTTCACTTCCTGTCACATAGCCAAACAGGAAGTGAGGGTAAAACCCTACCAATGCCTTTCCTTGGGGACACACAGGTCAATCTAACTAGTGTCCCCATTAGGCAAATTGCACTCTAGCACTTTGTTGTGTACACCCCAAATTATTAGGTATTTTGGGGTTTATTAAAGGCAAATCCACTCTGCAATACAAGTGTAGTCGCTGAAAATCTGAGGGGAAGCATTGGTGATTTTAACAGCCAATCATGTAGAAGCAAAGATAGTGTTTTTTATTTTCCTTGCATGTCCCCTTCGGATCTCGACCAACTACACTTGTAGTGCAAAGTGGATTTACCTTTAGTAAATCAACCCCAAAGACTTTCCCTGTTTTTTGTTATGTTGGGTTTACATTGAGGGGGAGTTTACATGCCACAGATTGTACATGAAGACCCCTTTCACACTGAGGCGTTTTGCTGGCGCTAAAAATAGTGCTTGCAAAGCGCCCCGAAACAGTCGCTGCTGTGTCTCCAGTGTGAAAGCTCTCGGGGCTTTCATATTGGAGTGAATGAAGCCGCTCTTTCAGGGCGCTTTGCAGGTGCTATTTTTAGCGCCTGCAAAACGCCTCACTGTGAAAAAATGATTGCAATGATATCATTGTACTCTGCTAAAAATATATATAATGTTTGAGGGTTCTAATTAATTTTCAAGCCAAAAAAATACAGATTTTAACTTGTAAATAGAAATAGGCTTGGTCCTTAAGGCCCGGCTCACACTTGTGTGATGCCAGACATCGCATGTAATTCGCAGCGCACTGCCGTTCACATTACATGCAATGCAATATCTGCCATACAGATAGTATGGCTGATATCGCACCGCATTTGGTGCAAACACGCACAGGACCCTTTTTTCTGTTCGGACCAGAATCCGATCGCATGTGTGTTCACACATATGCGATCCGATTCATGTCCGAACTGTCAGTTCGCAGTGCGATATGCAAGCTGAACTGGGGGTGTCGTTAATAATGTATTGACACTCCCCAGCAATTCGCACATGGCAGTGTGAACTGCGATGCGGGAACCCGCAGTGGATTCGGAGTGTTCTCGCGTCGCACCAGTGTGAATCGGGCCTTAGTGACACATTACATATTTATGGTCAAAATCTGCATAAGGCCCGGTTCACACTGCCATATGCGAATCGCTGGGGAGTGTCAATACATTTTTAATGACACCCCCAGTTCAGCTTGCATATCGCACTGCAAACTGACAGTTCAGACATGAGTCGGATCGCATATGTGTGAACACACATGAGATCTGATTCTGGTCCGAACAGCAAAAAGGGTCCTGTGCGTGTTTGCACCGAATGCGGTGCGATATCAGCCATACTATCTGTATGGCTGATATCGCACCCCACAGACATCGCATGTAATGTGAACGGCAGTGTGCTGCAAATTACATGCGATGTCTGGCATCGCACAAGTGTGAACCGGGCCTTAATGTATGCTGTGTGTGTGTTTTTTTTATATAGATTTATTATAATATATATAGACACACACATGATCAAACAGATAATATACATAGGGAGGGGGGGGGACTACCCATAGACACACACATGATCACACAGATAATATGGAAATACTCCCCTCTTTGTGAACAATATATTTTTCACGCTTGTTCAAAAAGGGGTTACAACATTACTACCTTTGGTTTCTTTAAGAACTAAAGTTCTGAGGGCCAATTCACACCAGATGCAGTTCCGAGCGTTGGTGTGAACTAGAGCCATTGGAATACATGGAAAATACTGCATGCATTTTTAGTGCTAGTTCACACCAGACGCAGTTCTGTGCGCTTTTTTCTGCACTAAAAATGCATGCACAGTGTTTTCCATGTATTCCAATGGCTATAGTTCACACCATGCAGTCAGTTTCTGGTGCAGAAATTGACCGGAACTGACTGTATTGGTGCAGAAAAAACGGAACTGCCCTGAGGCTGAATCACACCTATGCAGTTTTAGTGCTTTTTTGCAGTTTGCAGATTTGCAGTACAGTCCATTTAACATTGTTTCCTATGGAACATGTTCTGTAGTGCAAATCTGCAAAATGGAAAAAGCACTAAAAATGCATAGGTGTGAATCCAGCCTCAGGGCACAAAAAAAACGCACAGAACTGCATCTGGTTTTGTGCTGACACATTCTGAATAGAAGTTACTAATCAGCTACACCACCAGACACTGCTTTCTCCTTTTGGGTATTAACCCTTTACACATTGCACAGTGTATGGGGAAAGAATTGCTCAGATAGATGAGAAGATTTATATGTCATCCAATCACATTGCACAGTGTATAAGGAAATGAACTGTCCAGAATGCATAATACACAGACATGTATTAAGAAGATGTTTTCATGGAAGTTTCAGGTCCACCAATGATTATCACCATAAAATGCGCACAATTACATTTTGACAATTATGACATTTCACATCCAAGTCCAGGGAACATCTGCACAGTTGTTGACATCACCCCATCTGATGAAGGCAATATCAACACAGTTTGGACATACTAATGTCTGATATTGCCTTCACTTTATCAAAGTTGAACTTTGGAAGTTCCTGAGTTGTGTATGTTATGGTTTGAAACATGCCTGTTTAACCAAAAAAAGGATACTTACAATGTGAAAAAAAAAGTTATAGATGTTGGTTTGTTCCAAAATCCTTTCCCAACGCACATGTGAATGTGCTTTGAGTAAAATGTTTTCTACTCAACAATGTGTGGCTTCTTCTTTCAATGCTCAATAGCAATTTTAGTAGTAAGTTGGTTTTTACAGTGACAATGGGGGTTAGTTACTGAAGGCAAATCCACTTTCCACTCCAAGTGCACTTTCAAGTGCATTTTTGCAGTGCACTTGGAGTGCAAAGTGGATTTTTCTTTAGTAAATAACTCCCAAAGTGCTTTATAATTTGCCACAATCACGCCATTTTCATGACTCCCCAAAATTCATTTATGGTGCTGAAAATTATGAATATTTTTCTCAGTAATGCATTACATACATTAACAACAAAAACAGGGAGTGTGTGCAGCAAACCCACAATATAATGATATTTCGCTGAAGAAGAGATTGTCACCTCATGTATCAAATAAATTACATTTGCACTATTGAAGAAAATGTCCAAAAAGAAAAGCCCATTGGAGAACCTAGGAGACAGCTAAAAGAAACCCAGGCAGTAAATCAAAGGAAATCTTCTTTCAGTTTAATTTAAAAAATTTAGGATAAAATGTTTTTTTAACATTTTCTGGCATATCAATGGCTCCCCTACCTGCAAAGTACTCGACATACTTCTGTCTTACTTCGCAGGCACTTTGGGAGGGCAAGCCAGGACGGCCAGCTTCAAGCGCCGTCAAGGTTTCTTCTTGAAGTCCGGCCTCAGGCCCAACTGAGGCCACATAGTTTATTGAATTTCTCCTTAAATAGTTGTGTAGAATGCAGAATGCAAGGATTATATGGTTACGTTTATATTCTGCCATGATGATTGGCATAAGGAATAGGCGGAACGGGCTGGGCATTATCCCGAACGAGTTATACACCACTCTTCTGGCTCTGGCCAGATGGTAGTTATAAACCCTCTGGTCCGGGGTGAGGGTCCTCATGGCTTCAAAACGGTCGGCTGGTAAAGAACGAACTAACAGAAAGCACTGAAAAACAGAGAGGCCGGAGCTGAAAATCAGAAACGAGCGGACAAGAACGCACTGATATAAATATGAACCCACAAGCACAAACTGAAGAGCAGTAACGATCAGAAATACACGAGGCTGAAAAGTGCGAATCGTCTGTCACCAAACTTCTACTAACGTGAGATTAGCGAAAGGAGCCCAAAGGGTGGCGCACTTAGTATTGAACTTCCTTTTTCTAGTGCCGTCATACGTGTTGTACGTCACCGCGTTCTTGATTTTCGCAAATTCCGACCAACTTTGTGTGACCGTGTGTATGCAAGACAAGTTTGAGCCAACATCCGTCGGAAAAAAAACATGAATTTTGTTGTCAGAATGTGTGATCTTGTGTACGTGGCATGAGAGTTGTGCTGGAGGAGGAGAGATCTGTATATACCGGAGTGTATATAAGTTGTTCCAATTTTTTGCTCTAAAAGTCACTGGGCATCCCATACTTCCTATACCCCATACAAGTTCAATACCCTAAATAAAAAAAAAAACAAAAAAACAAAGCTAATGGACTCTTCATTGTCTTGGAGTGACTGAGGACTTGAATTCGGGGCTGGGCAGAGTGACAGGTGGGCCACAACACTTAGCAGCCCTTATGGGGGTACCGCCACATATATAAGTTCATCTCAACTACACTTTAGAGTGCATGAGCATCATGAGAAATGTAGTTCCAAAACATCTGGGGTGCCAAGGTTCGCCATCACTGATATATACTATACGGACTGCACTATATAATCTGAACTGTATTATATATGTAGCGGTACCCCCATAAGGGCTGCTAAGTGTTGTGGCCCACCTGCCACTCTGCCATCACTGGTATAAATAATACAGTTTAGAGTATATAGTGCAGTCCGTATAGTATATATAATACAGTTCAGAGTATATAGTGCAGTCCGTACAGTATATATAATACAGTTCATTACTACACTTTAAAAAGGGGCCCACGGTCCCTTCCTGCAAAAGACAGTTGCTAAGGCCTGGCTGAGCCAGTGTCAGGCCTAACCATGTGGTGCTAGCTGTGCCTGGGAGCTCAAGCAAGTAGAGTGCTGGAGGAGCTGAGGAGTAATGGTCTGTAAGAATGCCCCGTACACGCGGTCGGATTTTCCGACGGAAAATGTTGGATGGGAGCTTTTTGTCGGAAATTCCGACCGTGTGTAGGCTCCATCGGACATTTTCCATCGGAATTTCGGACACACAAAATTTGAGATCTGGCTCTCAAATTTTCCGACAACAAAATCCGTTCTCATAAATTCTGAGCGTGTGTACACGATTCCGACGCACAAAGTTCCACGCATGCTCAGAATCAAGTACGAGACAGAAGCGTTCGGTCTGCTAAAACTAGCGTTCGTAATGGAGATAGCACATTCGTCACGCTGCAAATTTTGAAATCTTTTAATGGGCGAAATAGTGACCACAACAGGTAAGACCACAGCTTCAGGTAATAGATGGATGCCTGCATATTTTTAGTACATGGTGTGTTTTTTTTATTTTAGGTGATGTGGCTGTTGAAGAAGAAACACATTTTACAAGTGCTCAAGTCCTCATTGGGGAGATCATGGTGTGCAATGGGGATTTACAGAAGATCAAGGAAGACATCAATGATGTAGAAAAAAGACTCAAAAACATCATTGATGTTTTAGGCAGAATCGAAAACACACCATTTATTTCTTTCTTTCTATTTTTCTAACTTTTCTCAAAAATTTTTAAAGCCTAATTTTGAAGATGCACACAGTGTGTCAACATGTGCTATCTGCCATCACAGGATTTCTTGGTAGGCGTTTTGGGGGTGCAACCCCTTTCTCACAAATAAAGTAGATGAGAGGAAGGGGTTGCACCCCCGAGACACGTCCATTGATCTCCCATGATGGGAGCTAGCCCATGTTGACATTAGGCATGGGATCAGGAGGGAAATCCCCATTTTGACTGCCAATTTGTGTGCATCTTCAAAATTTGGCTTTCACAGGGGTGACATCACCCCATCTGATGAAGGCAAGATCAACACAGTTTGGACATACCAATGTCTGATATTGCCTTCACTTTGTCAAAGTTGAACTTTGTAAGTTCCTGAGTTGTATATTGTTTTAAACATGCCTGTTTTAAACACAAAAAAGGCTATTTGTACTGTTAAAAACAAAAATGTTATTACTAAAATATGTTGGTTTGTTCAAAAACCATTTTCCTGACGCCTCCATGGCAGCACACACTGGGTTGTGACTCCGCCCCCACAACCTGACAGGATTGGTTAGCTATAAATTTGAAGGGGAGACACCCCGCTGCATTCTCTTTTTTATCCTCACCTGATAGATTGGGATAAGCAAGCTTGCTCCTGTTATCAAGATTAAAGAAAAAGCCTCTTATCGCACTCGCCCCAGCAGGTTCAAGCCTCTCCTGTTTGGAAGTCCCTCCTGTACAGTCTCTAAAGGAGCTTCTATGGAGGGAACCCCCGGTTTGGTGGTCTCAGGGGGTGTCTGGATGTCTGGAACAGTAAGCTTTAAAGAAGCTTCATATACTGCAGTGGTCTCCTTTCTTCCTTTCCTGTACCTTTTTTTCTGTTAATATAAGTTTTTTCCCCTGCTTAGGGGGATTGCTGGCACTTGCTGTCCACCGCTGTGGAACCGTCATGGCCACCGACGCTCCTCCTCTGCTCTGCAATTGAGCTCAGAGCAAGGTACTGCCTTGAGAAGGTTATGCCCTTCTCCAAGATGGCGTTGAGGTGTTCGGGAATGCTCTGCGCATGCGGGGGAGCATCATTTTGCCGCAACGGCAGCGCCAAATTTAAAAACACAGCCATTCTGTGTTTTTTTGCTGAGGATTTCTAAAAGAGCTGTATTTTGCCGTGTGTTGCTCTGCTTTGCCAGAAAACAACTCAGCAAGCCCAGGTAAGTTGGAGCATCTAACTAGACTGTCTAGTGCCTTTTTTTTTTTTTTTTTTAAAAGAAAGGAAATTAAAAAAAAAAAAAAGAATATATATATAGCAAATGAGGTAAGAGGCCATCAGTCGTTGGTAAGTATTGAAGAAAGGGAGAGAAAAAAGAGAGCCAAACCACTAACGCTGCGTTTTTGGCAGCCCTACCAGGTCAAGTGCCGCAAGTTCCAGGCGTGAAGGGAGATCAAGTCATGAGTCAAGAAAGAAGTCTCGCAGAAGCCGTTCAAGATCTTCTTCCCGCCACCGAAGACATAGCCGCTCACGTCACAGCCGCTCACGACGCAGTCGCTCCCGTCATAGTCGGTCACACCGCAGGCGGTCACCTTCATCACACCGTCAGAGCCGCCACACCCGTCCTGCAGCAAACGCTTGCTAGGTATGCGGCGCACCAGCCTTGCCAGATAAACTAGTCTGCAGATCCTGCTTCAATGAAGCAGCAAAGGACAAAGAACTAGACGCTAGAGTGGCTACGGAGCTCATAAGAGAATCTGTGCGGGAATCCATAAGGGAGACAACGCCACCACTAATGGATAGGCCTACGCCCAGCACATTGGTAGCGGACGACCATCAGCCCCAGGCATCAGAACCCTCCTCTGGAGATGAGGATCAGGACATGTCAGCAGGTTTTGATTCCTCCCTTGTACAGCCTTTCGCAAAGTCAGTTAAAGAAGCGATAGGCTGGGAAGAAGATAAAGTGGAACCGCAGAAATATTTCCCAAATTTAAAAAGAGAACCAGAAAATTTCCCTTTTATAGGTGAACTGGAGGATCTAATTAAAGAGGAGTGGGAAAGATCTGGTAAGCGGGCCAGTCTCACCAACAGACTGACAAAGATGTATCCTCTGAAGGAGTCAAAAGTCAATTCACTGATGAACGCCCCAGTAGTTGACTCCTCCTTGATGCGTCTTGCACGGCATGTCACTCTGCCTATTGAAGACACAGTTTCCTTTCGGGATGTTCTGGATCGGAAATTGGATCTGGAATTAAAGAAAGCATATTCCACTGCGGGAGGCGCTTGCAGACCAGCAATTACCACAGCAGCAGTGGCTAAAGCCATATCAGGTTAGGCAACCCGGGTGGAAAAGGAAAAGGAAAAGGATATCCAAGACGGTGCAGAAGTAGACAAAATAATATCTTCTCTTCAGGAGATTAAGTTGGCAGGCGACTTCGTGGCAGAGGCTTCAGTGGATATTATAAGATCCTCGGCAAGATCAATGCTAGCCTCAGTCACTGCAAGAAGGGCCCTGTGGCTGAAACCATGGATGGCCAATACTGCATCTAAAATAAACTGGTGCAGAATTCCATACAATGGCCTGTTCGGGTCTAAATTGGACACCGCTATCTCGAAGGTAACAGGAGGGAAGTCGGGATTAATTCCCTCAGACAGGAGACCTAAGGCCCAAAAGGGTCCGTCCTTCAAGCGCAACCTTCCTGAGAAATATAAGGAAGCTAGATCCTACCGTCCCGGTAGGGAGTTTAGAAGAGACTGGAAAAACACAAGACCTTCCTTCCTAAGGATGCAGAAGTCCAAGCCTACCCCGGCAGGGGAGCAGCAGAAGTCCTTTTGAAGGTTCGCCTGCCCACCCAGCTCAGGTGAGTGCCAGGCTCAAGGACTTCGTACAGATTTGGTCAAGCCATATAAAGGACCCGTGGACTCTTTCCACAATCAAATTTGGACACAAGTGGAAGTTTATGGGCAAACTTCCGAGATATCACTTCCAATCAACAAGACTGCCATCTTCACTAATCAAGAGGAAGTTACTATTAAAATATATAGTGGAGTTGAAGGAGAAAGGGGCAATCCTGGAGGTTCCATCAGATCAAAAGGGGAGGGGGTTCTATTCCCCACTATTTTTGGTAAAGAAGAAGACCGGAGACTTATGCCCTGTATTGGATTTAAAAAATCTCAACAGGAACATAAAAGTAGAGACCTTCAAAATGGAGAGCCTGCAGTCCATACTTCTGGCAGTGAACCTGGGTGACTGGATGCTCTCAGTAGATTTATCGGACGCTTACCTACATATTCCAATTTATCCCGCCTTTCAAAAATTCCTCAGATTTGCCATCAACAAAAGCCACTTTCAATTCCAGTGCCTTCCTTTCGGCATCTCGTCGGCTCCCAGGACATTCACCAAGGTCCTTCTTCCCCTGGTTGCATTCCTCAGGGAAAAGGGTCTGTGAGTCCACCATTATTTGGACGACATCCTACTCTTGGCAGAAGATCAAGAAACTTTGTTGTGTCATCAGAGGATCTTACTCACGACTCCAGGACTTCGGTTGGCTAGTCAACTGGAAAAAGAGCAGTCTACAACCCACGCAAAATATGGTATTCCTTGGAGCAGATCTGAACACCAAATTGAACAGGGTACAACTCCCTCAGGAGAAGATTCAGCCTCTAGTACAGAAGATGCGGAGATTACTATCAGCGAGACATCTTCCAGCCAGAACCTGTTTGCGTGTGCTAGGGCCCATGGCTGCAACCCTGCCCATGGTGCAGTGGTCACAATGGCACATGAGAGTCCTGCAAAACTCCTTTCTGAGGCAGTGGGATGGAGTATCGATGCGTCAGACACCATCTCCAGACCAATGAAGCAATCAGTGTGGTAGTGGACACACTTGACCAACCTCAGGAAATACAAGCTGATAGTTCCTCCAGATCCGATAATAGTCACTTCGGATGCCTGTCAGAGCGGCTGGGGGGCTCACTGTCAAGATCAAGCAGCACAGGGCCGATGGCAGTTCCAGGCCCAGGATATAGTATCGAATATACTGGAACTCAGGGCAGCCTTCCAGGCCCTCTTGGCATTTGCACCAGTCCTCAGAGGTAAGAACGTGCTTATCCGGATGGACAACAAGGTGGCAGTGTCCTACATCCAGAGGCAAGGGGGTACCAAGAGTCTCACACTGATGGAGGAAGTCCGTCCTATCTTGGAGTGGGCACAGGAGCACCTAGCAGACTTAAAAGCAATATATGTTCCTGTGGCACAGAACATGAACATGTTACCTGATTACCTGAGTCGAGAGACTCTTTCGAACAACGAATGGTCCCTGAGTCTCCAGGCTTTTCTCTTCTTACGGAGACATGGGGAGTGCCAGAGATGGACTTAGCAGCCACACCTGCGAATACGAAGTGTCGGAGGTTTCTGTCCAGAGCATCGTTCCCTTCAGCCGAAGGGATAGATTGTCTAATTCCATGCAAGTACACTTTCAGTGCCAAGTTTGTTTTTGTCTGTTTAAACCTTGGGTAGATTTCCCCTCATTTCCTGGCCTGACATGAATATTGGCGACCTCCAAAGAGAGATGGTTCACATAGGTCCGGGGCAGCCGCGGTCTGCATACAAAAAGGGTCCTGTGCCTCTTTGCTGCTCACTGTTCTTCCTTGAGGCTCTGACATGAGGAAGCCTGCCTCTACCAAGATGACCACCTCCGGCCTGCCTGACTCTCCTTTATTCTTGTGACCCGTTGCTGAACTCCTGCTTGCCTGACTTCTCTTTGATTATCCATTTGCCAATATCTGCCTGATCTCCTGCCGAACGGACTGTCTGACCCTACTTTTGCCTGTGTCCTGTATCGCTGCATTCCAGCCTTCTCATCCTGCTCCAGGTTCCGCTGCTGCTAGACCTGCCTGCCTGCTGATCCGCTTCTGCCTGCCAGCATCTGCAGCCCAGCCATCCCTGAGGGATTTCTACCCAGCTCCTGTGCCGGCCTCTGCAGAAACCTTTACCAGACACTCCTACCCACTGTGCTCACACGACCACTGTTCCCACTCCAGTGGCTCCTGAACCAGCGTTGTAAGAAGGGTCTTCTCCTACCAGTCGGGCTCAACTACCAGGTACCTAACAGTACGAACAGCAATGACTGAGCCTGCAGGAGAGACCTCTCCCATTAAGGAGATCTGCACGCACCTAGCGGCGCTCACCCAGGCCGTGAAGACCTTACAGGATAGTTACACCAGACTGGAGGGACAAGTCCTGAACCTTACTGGTCCTGGAAACATGGCCTCTGCCTCAGCGCCTGCCCCAACACAGACTGTCTCATCTCCCTCTGTGGTAATGCTTCCACCTGAACCAAGGGTCCCCATCCCTGAAACATTTTCTGGGGACCGAACTAAGTTCTGGGTCTTCCGCAGCGCTTGTCAACTTTACTTTGCCTTGCAGCCACAAACCTTTTCTCTAGAGGCTACTAAAGTGGGGTTTGTTATATCCCTCTTACAAGGAGAACCCCAGACCTGGGCTCACCGTTTACTGTAAACAGACTCTGTACAGATCCAGTCCTTACCTGCTTTCTTTGAGGCTATGGCCCAGTTGTACGAGGATCCTCAGTGGACCGCCACAGCTGAGTCAGCTCTGTTCGCGCTCCAGCAAGGCTGCAGACCGGCCGAGGACTATGTCACGGACTTCAGACGCTGGAGCGCGGACACTTAATGGAATAATGCAGCCTTACGCCACCAATTCCGCATGGGTCTATCCAAGGGCCTGAAGGATGAGCTTGCTCGAGTTGGTATGCCTGATACTCTTGAGGAGCTTATCACCCTAACGATCCAGATTGATCGACGCCCCTGTGAACGTCGGTCTGAACATTCTTCCCAGCAAGCATGCCCAGTGTGGATGACCACCAGAGTTCCAGCTCCTGATTCCCGTTACTCACCTTCCACCTACTCAAATCCGGTCACTCCAACACCTGATGTCCCTGAACCCATGCAGCTAGGACTAATGCGATCTACTTTGTCTCCAGAAGAACGGGCACGCCGACGCCAGCTAAACCTTTGCCTCTACTGTGGCGGAACAGGCCACTATGTGCACAACTGCCCGGCCAAGACCCGTAAATGTTTCCCCTCTGCTCCGGCCAGTTTATCTGCTTTGACTGCTAATGCAACTCAACTTGCTCTCCCTCTCTCGTTATAGCTCCAGGGAAGGACAATACAAGTCAACGCCATTATTGACTCTGGGGCATGTAGTTGCTTTATTGACTCTGTTTTTGCCACTCAACAAAATCTTCCCCTGAAAGACAAGACGCATAAACTTTCAGTTTTCCTGGCGGATGGGTCCCACATAAAATCTGGACAAGTCTCTCAGGAGACCCTTCCTCTACCTGTCACCAGTCTGTCTCAGCATAAAGACGTGGACGTTATTTCCTCTTCGCTGTTTCCGATCATCTTGGGCATGCCCTGGCTCCAGGCCCATAACCCCCACGTCAATTGGACCACCGGTGAAGTCAAGTTTTTGTCATCCTACTGTCAAGAACATTGCTTACATGAACCCTCCAGATCCTCTGCCACCTTAATGTGTATGGACATAGATCAGGATCTACTTCAAACCGTGCCGGAGGCCTATCGGGAATTTGCGGACGTGTTCAGTAAGAAGGGAGCTGACTCCCTGCCACCCCATTGCCCATAGGACTGCCCAATTGAGCTTCTTCCTGGGGCCGAGATTCCTTTTGGGCGCATCTTTCCGTTATCTGAAAAACAACAAGAAGCACTTAAATTGTACATCAACGAGAACCTAGAAAAAGGATTCATTCGACCTTCTACCTCCCCAGCTGGTGCCGGAATATTTTTTGTCTCTAAAAAAGATCAGACTCTTCGCCCATGTATGGACTATCGGGAGCTAAACAAAGTCACGGTTAAGAACCGCTACCCATTACCCTTGATACCTGAACTATTTCAGAAGTTGAGATCTGCCGTCATCTTTACCAAATTGGATTTAAGAGGAGCCTACAACCTGGTCCGCATCCGGGCTGGGGATGAATGGAAGACGGCTTTCCTGACTCGTTTTGGGCATTATGAGTATTTAGTCATGCCCTTTGGCCTATGTAATGCTCCTGCCACTTTTCAGCATTTGATCAACGATGTATTCAGAGATTTCCTGGACATCTTTGTAATCGTTTATCTGTACGATATTTTGATTTTCTCTGGGTTACTTAACCAACATCGGGAACATGTTCGCAGAGTCTTGGGCCGTCTTCGTCCGCATGGGCTATACGCTAAAGCAGAGAAATGCAAATTTGAACAGAAGGACATTCAGTTCATGCTTCAGTTCTTGCTAGTGATCTCTGGTATGAAAATGGACCCTCAGAAGGTGTCCGCTGTGCTAGACTGGCCAGTTCCCCTGGACAAGAAGGGTGTACAACGTTTCATAGGGTTCGCAAATTTCTACAGAAAATTCATCAAGGGTTTCTTCGCCATCATCTCACCCATCACGCAGCTAACCAAACAGAACTGTCGCTTTCACTGGAGCCCGGAGGCTCAGGACGCCTTTGAAAGACTTAAAAAGCGCTTCACTTCAGCCCCGATTCTCAGTCACCCTGACCCATCCTTACCTTTTATCCTGGAAGTTGATGCTTCCGAAGTGGCCGTAGGAGCAGTCATCTCTCAACGGCAGGGCAACAAGGATCTAATGCATCCCGTGGGATTTTTCTCTCGAAAACTCTCACCGGCTGAACGGAACTATGACATGGGTGATCACAAAAATTTAGAATATTTAAGATCTGCCAAACGATTGAAACCTCGACAAGCCCGATGGGCCCTATTCTTTACATGTTTCTGTTTCCACATCACATACCGGCCAGGAAATCAAGAATGTTAAACCAGACGCGCTATCGCGCATGTTTGATAACCCTAAACACTTATCTGTACCCGACACCATTCTGCCTGCAAATAACTTTTTGCTCCTTCAGACGGATCTTCTGTCTCTGATCAGAGAGGCATCTTCAGAACCTCCAAGGATTCACCTTAACACCTCGAGATGGATTATTGTGGAAAGGAAGCCAAATCTTTGTTCCAGAGAATGTGCGAGTCAAGGTGCTAGCTCTACTTCATGACCATCCACTTGCAGGACACTTTGGGGTCTGTAAAACTCTCGAACTCGTGCAACGCACCTTCCGGTGGCCTAATTTGAAGGAGTTCTGCAGGAAGTATGTCAGCTCTTGCCCTGTCTGCACCCAGAACAAGACCACAAGGAACCGAGCCTGGGGACTGCTAAGGCCTTTACCAGTACCAGACAGACCCTGGAGGATGATAGCAATGGACTTTATCGTTGAACTGCTCAGAAGGGTGTTCAGCGATCTTTGTGGTTGTCGACCGCCTTTCTAAAATGGCCCATTTTGTACCCTTAAAAGGAACACCTGCTGTGGAGACGGCCCATGTGTTTATCAAGGAAATCGTCAGGCTGCACGGAGTTCCTGCAAATATAGTGTCTGCAGTTCACCTCACGCTTCTGGAAGGCTGTGTGTGAGATCCTGAAAATTGAACTAGCTCTGTCCTCAGCATATCATCCCCAAACTAACGGCA
The DNA here is from genome assembly GCA_037952925.1 of Lithobates clamitans. Lineage (NCBI taxonomy): Eukaryota > Metazoa > Chordata > Amphibia > Anura > Ranidae > Lithobates > Lithobates clamitans. The sequence goes on along the minus strand of JBBGZY010000323.1, from coordinate 7,828,395 downwards.
AACGGAAAGGACAAATCAGACTCTAGAGCAATACATTAGGTGTTTTACATCTTTTGTACAGGATGATTGGGTGTCCTTGCTGCCCCTAGCGGAATTCGCTTATAATAATGCCAGTCACTCTGTCAGTCCCCCTTCTTTTCATTTATTTTAGCTGATTTTCTTCCAGAATCCTCAGTTCCAGCGGTCCAGGACACATTGCAGTTTCTCAGCCACAATAACCAGATATTACAGGAAGCAGTATCCAAGGCACAAGCAGACAGTAAAAGGACCTTTGATTGGAAAAGAAGAGGGGATCTGAACCTTCAGCTTGGCGATAAGGTATGGCTGTCTACCAATAACTTTAAATTGACTTGTCCTTCTAAGAAGTTTGCTCCTAAGTTTATTGGCCCTTTCCCGGTTAAAAGGAGGATTAATGAAGTGTCTTATGAACTATGTCTACCTGAATACCTTAAAATTCACCCCGTATTTCATGTATCACTGTTGAAGCCTGCCGTGCCTGATCCTTTTTCTGATAGGGGTACCAGGGTCCCCGAACCTGTCCTGGTGGATGGAAGTGAGGAGTATGAGGTGGAGGCCATCCTCGATTGCAGAAAGAGACTGGGGCAAGTTCAATTTTTGATAAAATGGAAGGGGTATGGTCCAGAGAATAATTCATGGGAACCTGACAGCAATATCCATGCTAAACGCCTAATCCATGCTTATTTTTCTGCCCACTCTGAAAAGAAGAGCTACCTGGGCATCCGGAGGCTGCCCATTGGGAGGGGGCAATGTGCCGTCAGGCTAATATGCGTGCGCGCATGCGCACGTGGGGTCTGTCCAGGGCAACACAGCTGAATTTCCCCACTGGTAGGCGCCGGCGTGCTCCCGCGCGCGCGCCCGTGTGCGCTATCGCTGTTTGGCGCCAAGAGCCCTTTAAAAGAATGTCAGTTGCACTCATGTGTTGCTGTTCGTCAGCAGCTCTGCACCTGTGTTCCTGAATCTGCCTGCTGATTATCCTTGCTGTTATCGACCCGGCTACGTCTGACCCTCCTATCTCCTATCCGATCCGGCCTGCCTGACTCTGCTTTAGTCTTGTGACCCGTTGCTGAACTCCTGCTTGCCTGACTACTCTGTGATTATCCATTTGCCAATATCTGCCTGATCTCCTGCCGAACGGACTGTCTGACCCTGCTTTTGCCTGTGTCCTGTATCGCTGCATTCCAGCCTTCTCATCCAGCTCCAGGTTCCGCTGCTGCTAGACCTGCCTGCCTGCTGATCTGCTTCTGCCTGCCAGCATCTGCAGCCCAGCCATCCCTGAGGGATTTCTACCCAGCTCCTGTGCCGGCCTCTGCAGGAACCTTCACCAGGCACTCCTACCCACTGTGCTCACGATTCCCACTCCAGTGGCTCCTGAACCAGCGTTGTAAGAGGGGTCTTCTCCTACCAGTCGGGCTCAACTACCAGGTACCTAACAGTAAGAGTGAATACCTGCCAAAAAAACATCAAAATTGTTAGGGATGAAGGTGGATGGGAGGAAGAGTGGCACTTTAGAGTGAAGGTCTACCTTAACCTAGGAGAGAGTACAATTTCATTTTGTGCTTAATAACAGTTGAGTCAGGAAAAAAACTCTTCAAAGACAATCGATGTCACAGAAAACAACACCACATCATAAAGCACCCCCTCTTTTTTGCGCATACCGCAATTCCAAACAATTTGGGCGTTGTGTAAAATGTACAAAAAACCAAAATGCAATGATTTGCAAATATCATAACCCACCGCAGAGTATTTACTGTAAAGACTCAAAAAGAGACTGACTGCTCTGAGACCTAAAGCATGAGGTATAGAGGAATAAAGGCTGGGAACATCACACACAATCCACTGGACCTCAAGTTCCCATGTAACGCTATCCACAATTTTCAAAAGTTGTTTTGTGTCTCTAAGATAACTAGGAAGATTCTTAACTATGGGTTGTAGCTGACAGTGTACCCAAAAGCCAAGTTGCTCACTCAAGGACCCAATCCTGGCTACCATGGGGTGCCCAGTCAAGGGGGTAAGCTCCTTATGCGTCTTCCTTAGATAGCACCCTCATGCGAACCCCTTTATCTAGAAGTTCACTCAAAACCGTTTTATAGCCTATGATAGGGTTATCCTTTAATTTACAATATGTGCTATCATCTGAAAGTTGATGGAGAGCTTCTTTATTTTTATTTTTTTTCCAAAACACATTTTAATGTATATATGGGTAAACATCTCATACATAGCGAACATTACAAACATCTCATAATCAAAGACTTTCGTAGCAACTGAACAAAAGGAAATCAGTCCTTTCATATGTCAGCTGATAACATCAAACATTACATTTGAATTGCATATTTGTAAATACATAACGTTTAAAACTGAAGTTGAAAGTCGGGGGTTCAGTATAAAGGTCTTCAGCTTAGGAAAGTTATAACAACATATCTCAGAAATGGTTATTGAGAGCTGAGAAGCTGTCAGGGCTGGGCTCAGCCCTGCCTTCTCTGAGCTGGCCGCTCAGCTGTTGGCTAATTGCCAGCTCCTATCCCTCCACAGTTACTCAGTGTAACGAGCCCCTGCTCGCTCGGTTCCATTCTTCCGACACTCCTCTTCTGCTATAAAAACAGATTGCAGATCGCACCATCTGATTGTTCGGTCATCCGATGCTCCGGGATTAGAACTACAGCTATGTGCCGTTCTAACCCAGTTGTGATAGCTCAGAACAAACACCAGGCAGGCTGCATGTAAGTTCAAACAGGAATCTCTCTTTATTGACAGGAATACAGTCTCTTTTATACAGTAAAAGAGGAGGTGCAGACCTCCTGCTCATATTACTCTAACAATACAGCTGTAACCTAATTAACATGAGCTAATTAACTAATCGCTTTAGACAGCTCAGATGACTCAGACATGACCTTTAGGCCAGACTGGCCTTCTTGTAGCTCAGAAAACCAAATCAACATTATCACAATAGCAGAGTTACCGTATTTATCGGCGTATAACACGCACTTTTTTCCCCTTAAAATCAGGGGAAAGTCGCAGGTGCGTGTTATACGCCGATCTCCTGCGATCCCGACCTGTCAAAATACCAAAATCGCCGACCGCGATTTGAAAATGGCGCCGCCGGCGCCGAAATACACAGAGCCGGTCCTCGGCTCTTTCCGGCGGCTCTCGTTTACTTTCGGTTTCACTCGTAGCCCCGAGCGGAGCTATCCGAGTAGGTTCGGATAGCTCCGCTCGGGGCTACGAGTGAAACCGAAAGTAAACGAGAGCCGCCGGAAAGAGCCGAGGACCGGCTCTGTGTATTTCGGCGCCGGCGGCGCCATTTTCAAATCGCGGTCCGCGATTTTGAAGCTAAGCAAGCAGGGACAGGGGATCGAAGGCTGCACTGGGGCAAGGCTGCACTGGGGAAGGCTGCACTGAGAAGGCTGCACTGATATGGCTGCACTGACATGGCTGCACTGGGGAAGGCTGCACTGACATGGCTGCACTGACATAGCTGCACTGACAAGGCTGCACTGGGGAAGGCTGCACTGACATGGCTGCACTGGGGCAAGGCTGCACTGACATGGCTGCACTGAGAAGGCTGCAATGATGGGCATTTAAATGTGTTTTTTTCCCTTCAACTTCCCTCCTAAAAGTTTTTTTTTCCTTAAAATTCCCTCCTAAATTGGGGTGCGTGTTATACGCCGGTGCGTGTTATACGCTGATAAATACGGTAATTAACACAAACAACAATGGGGATCTAATGACTCTTAGATCCCATACTAGAGACTTATTTACAATACACATTCTAGCAGGCAACAGACAGACAGGTGTCTAGAATTGACATCAGCATCTCCTAACAGTATTTGTCCCAGCATTATGAATCAGCCACTATTTCTAATATGGCAAATCCAGGGTCCCCAGAGTCTGTGTGTCCTGGGGGACCAGGACCCTAATCCACAGTAATACCACCTCAAGGGTCCCCAGGCATACAGCTCACAAAGAGCACCGTTCCCCCAAATGCCAGGGCCCACGATTGATCGGCAAGAGGCTAGCATTCAGTCCCCTCCAAAAGTCTCTCTCCCGGCTAGGTCTGTCACACTCAGCTGTTGCTGATATCCTGCTCGTCAGTCCTGCCTACTTAAGCCATCCAGTAAAGAGGAGCTCTGCCTTCACTTTAGTCAAGATCACAGTGACGATCTCCTGCATTCCTGTTAAAAGACTTGCTTGGCTGACATCCCTTCTGGCTCCAGATCCTGCTTGCTGTTTTACTACGCTCATCTCCGGCTCCCTGCCGTTTGGCTTGTCTGACTATCCGTTCCGGTTCCTGAACTCTGGCTATGTTTTGATTATGTTTGTTCTATTTACTTTTATTATTAAACAAGTGTGATTTAACTGTACTTCTGTCTCGGTCTGATTTCATGGTTTCTGACAGAATCTTGTAGAATATCTTGAATATAGGAAAGGAAAAAGGTTGGAGAAGAGGGAATGAGAGGTATATGAGAATGACAGTTTCTCCCACCAGGTGTAAAAGCATACATATTATTATTCTTGGAGGGATCGTTTGTGTTAGGGCGGTTGTAATCTTATATCCACTTGGCCAATGTTGTCCTCCTATTAGTGTAGAGTTCCTGGATTTGGAGAAACTCTCTAGCAGAATATGAGGGTCTGGGGACAGGCATAGAGAAGAGAAAGGAGGGGGAGAGAGAGACCAAAAAAAGCGGGGGGGGAGAGAATTGAATAAAAATGGGTTATCGGTGTCTCGTGCAAAAAATAAAAACCGCAGAGGCGATCAAATACCACCAAAAGAAAGCTCTATTTGTGGGAAAAAAGGGACGTCAATTTTGTTTGGGTACAGCATCGCATGACCGCGCAATTGTCAGTTAAAGTGACGCAGTGCCAAATCGCAAAAAATGGCCTGGTCATTAAGCAGCCAAAATCTTCCGGGGCTGAAGCGGTTAAGAGAGCAAATTTTCCAAGGATGATGGCTGCTCTCCAGGACTTATGCCTTGTACACATGGTCAGATTTTCCGATGGAAAATGTGCGATCGGAGCTTGTTGGAAATTCCGATCGCGTGTGGGCTCCATCGGACTTTTTCCATCGGATTTTCTGACACACAAAGTTTGAGAGCAGGCTATAAAATTTTCTGACAACAAAATCTGATCGCGTCAATTCCGACCGCGTGTGGACAATTCTGACTCACAAAGTGCCACGCATGCTCAGAATAAATTCCGAGGGGGAACTGCTCGGTCTGGTAAAATTAGCGTTCGGAATGGATATAGCACTTTCGTCACGTTTCGTGCAATGTTTGAAATTGTTTAATGCAGCGCACTCTGTTCTTCTTTATAATGCGAGAAGAATTAAGTCGTGTTGCTGCTCATATTCACACAGAGTTCTCACAAACTTCTTTCTTTATTATTTATCGTGATTTCATCAATATATTTGCATTTGTCACATCTGACAAAAAAAAATTATCTTTTTTTTTTTTTTTTTTGTATTTTGTTCAAGTCTGATCTTTTTTTTTTTTTCCCCAGAATATTTTTGGATGTGTTTTGTGTGACAAGTTACCACAACACCATTATTATCTTGTATTATTTATTAATCTCAACGAGATTGTTTGGTGTTGGTGTCTCTTGTTAATTTCACATTGTATATTTGAAATGTACCTGCCTCCTCACAAACAAACTGTCCTTTTTGAAGGACAACACACATAGGCAAGTATAATTGAAACAAAAATTCCTTTATTAAGGGCTCATAACCAAACAAAGAGGGAGGCAACGCTGGATAAACAGCAGAAATTGGTGAAGCCTTTGGCCCCCAGGGCAGACATCAATTATTTTACTGCAAAATTGGTGGCCTGAGGAGTCCATATATAAGGGAGTTCAATCTGGTCCAGAAGTCCAAGAGATCATGAACAGCAGCAGATGCCATGTATGTTCCCAGGCTGTGGTCATACAAGAGCCTGCATCTTTTGTCAGACCAGACTGAACCCAGGGCCATCACTCTCTGGTCTTCCTTACACGCTTCCTTCCCAGCTGTGGCTCTGGTGTTGGAGATGTGGCAGGAGGAGGAGTAGGACCTGGAGTAGGAGGACCTGGAGGAGGACCATGGGTGAGCTCACAAATGTGGCTTTCGCATGTGAGTTGGCCCCTCAACCCCTTCTGTAAAATGACACACTCACATAAGAGGCGTTGGCCCTCCTCCATTTGCAGCATTTTGCAGGCTGTTATGGCAGCAAAATCCTCTTCCACACTGTGGGGTGTTATGAGGGCCTCAGTCGCCTTCCAAAATAGGCCTATTGCAGCCTCCTCCAGGTTAATTCCTCTTCCTGCCACTTTTTCTTTGAAGGCGGAGGGGAGGGACCTGGGTATCGGGCAGGCTACTGGGCCCGGCCACCTCCTGGCTGAGACTTTCCTGTGTATGAAAAAGGGACATCGTTTTAGTTTGTGGTTCATCAATCACAATCAGAAATTAGTACTCCAAAGTAACATAGATTTAACATCAACCAGAAATATTTAGAAGAATGCTATACCTGGCTCAAGCTGGGCTCCTCCACATGTTGCTTCCTGGAAGGCCCAGGTTGGGCGTCAGAAGTCTCAGCTGAGGGGGAAGGAAGCGTGGAAGGAAGACTGGAGAGTGATGGCCTGGGTTCAGTCTGGCCTGAAAGAAAATGCAGCCTGTCATAGTACCACAGCCTGGGGACATAAATGTCATCTGCTGCTGCTGCTATCTGGGAATCCTGGACCTACTTGTGCTCCCTTAGATAAGTGCTCCTCAGGCCACCAATTAGGATCTTCAAATAGGTGATGTCTGCCGTGGGGATCACCGGCTTCACAATTTCCAGCAAATTATCCAGTGCTGCCTTCCTCTTTGTTTGGTTCTTATAATCAGGGTGGTTTACCTGCCACAGACAGGGCAGCTCCCTGAACATATCTATGATTATGCTGAGAAACTCGTGATTCTTCAAGATATCCATTTTCTCTGCAAGACACAACACAAGACAAACCCTAATGTCAGGCTAAAGTCTCCTAATCTTGTCCCAATAGAGGCCTCAATCTAGAAGCAGTATCGGCCCAATTTTTAAAACTTACCTTCGTTATCATAATCGGCGCCTCCGATACTCCTTCCTCTGCTCACAGATCGTACGTTCTACGCACGCGTGTTACGCTTTATATACACTGCGCATGCGTGAAACTCCGCCCGCCCCTGACGTTCTTTCTAGTCTATTCCCGCCCCTTATCGTTGGGCGCAGTGGGGAGAGAGCACATGGCTGAGACACAACAGGTGCGTGCTAATTACACCAACGAGGAGGAGGAGGAGGAAAGCACGGAGCCAGAAACATCCCGATCCCGGAGGAGACGATTTAAGTCCTCAAATATGTCCTTTGAGGAGATGTTGGAGATGGTCGACATCCTAAGGAGGACCGACTATGACGGGAAGTATGGACCTTACCCCTACCCCAATGTCAGAAAGGCCAAGATCATGGCGAAAGTTGTCAAGAGTCTGCAGAATAATTTTGGGGTACGACGATCGAAAGATCAACTCAGGAAGCGGTGGTCAGACCTCAAATTAAGGGAGCACGAGCAGTACAGAAGGATCAGGAGTGTGCTGCAAAAAAGTAAGTAGTTGTGCTGTGTTCCTATTCTTTATTTTTCTAATGTTTGTGCTGCTCCATGTATTTTTATTAACTGTTGTAAATTTTAAAATGGCTACTTTTATGTTCATGGGCACAATATTCGTTCGTATGAAACATTGTTCGTTCGGCAATGTTTTGGACATATGCATTTTAATACATTTTTGCTAGCCTACTTCTCGTCAAATAATTTTTGTGTCTAGATGGGTTGGTAACTAGAATGAAATGCAAACTAGATTCTGTGTAAGGAGAGAACACTCAGGAAAAGAAGCCAAAAAAAGAGAGAAAACAAATTTAGCCACATTTAAAGTGACTGTAAAGTCTCTTTTTAAAAAAAATGAAAAATAAGAAACATGTTATACTTACCTGGTATGTGCAGTGGGTTTGCACAGAGCAGCCTGGATCCTTGCTTGTCTGTTCCCTCTTCTGTGCTCCTGGCCCCTCCCTCCTGACGAGTGCCCCCACAGCATGCAGCTTACTATGGAGGCACCCGAGCCAACCCACAGCTACCAGAGTCCATTCAGACATGGAGCTGTGGCCTGGTCCCTCCCCCTTTCTCTCCTCATTGTCTGGCTGGCTGACATTGATTGACAGCAGTGGGAGCCAATGAGGAGGGGAGTCCCGGGCAGCCAAAACAATCCTACAACATCGCTGGATCTAGATGGGGCTCAGGTAAGTATTAGGGGGCTGCTGCACACAGAAGGCTTTTTATCCTAATGCATAGAATGTATTAGAATGAAAAAAAAACATCTGCCTTTGCAACCAGTTTAAGGACTGTTAGGCTGGATTCACACCTATGCATTTTGGTGCTTTTTGCATTTTGCACTACAGAACGTATTCCATAGGAAACTATGTTTTATGGACTGTAATGCAAATCTGCAAAAAGCACTAAAAATGCATGGGTGTGAATCCAGCCTTAAGCTGCCATGTAGTACGTTTGGATTTCATAATAGAAATTGCCTTAAAATAGTTTCTCCAGTTTGTATATCATACATCATATCATACAGTAATTGAAGGTTTTTAGGCACCGTTAACACCTGGGCGTAGCCTGAATTTCGGCAAACAAACTTGCAGTGCCATTATTCCTAACCACTTTAGGTCTGCCCTATAGCAGTTTTACTGCTACAGGGCGGCACCTGTGCTCCACATCACGTATATATACACATGATCCGACAGCTCCGGGTAGAGGGCACGAATGAGAAACAAATAAAAATCACTGTTCTAAGACAATTACCCCTCCTCGAATCAGCTGTCTTTGCAATGAGTTGGGTGTCAGCTCTGCTTGCAAAAGTGACATATGTTGGACGGCTGCACTCGTACAGCTAACGCGTTTCACACCAAATGGTGTTTAATCATAGTTATGATTAAGCTACAAAGCTATGAATCATAGCTATGATTAAGCACCATTTGGCGTGAAACACGTTAGCTGTACGTAATGGTACATGCTCAATTGGATGTCGTGGAACATTGTCTTTTTTATGCAATAAAAGGTGATTTTTGGAGTGCAGCCGTACTGCATACTTTTGCTTCTAGGTGGCACGAATGTGCGCCGCTGGTGGCTCGCTTCTGCTGTGATTACACACAGCGGAAGCCAATCAGCGGATGCATGGTACGTGATTTCCGCCATTCATTGGGCAGAGAGACAGAACTACAATCTGCCTATGTAAACAAGGCAGATTGCCATTCTGACAGGAGGGAAGGGATGGAGTTTGTGTTTCTGCAACGCAGGGAATAAATTCCATCTCTTCCCCTAGTAAAAGCACCTCCCACAGTGTAGTAAAACATTGGTTAAGTACACAGTTAACCCTTTGATTGCCCCGGATAACCCCTTCCCAGCCAGTGTCAATAGTACAGTGACTGTATTGGTGTCAGTGGTTCCCCAAACGTGTCAGAGTGTCCGCTGCAATTTCGCTGTCCCGCTATAAGTTGCTGATTGCCACTATTACTAGTAGAAAAAAGAAATAAATAAAAATATCACATAGTTTGTAGATTATTTATATACAGGATTTATATACCGCCAACAGTTTGCGCAGCGCTTTACAACATGAGGGCAGACAGTACAGTTACAATACAATTCAATACAAGAGGAATCAGAGGGCCCTGCTTGTTGGAGCTTACAATCTAGGAGGGAGGGTCAAGTGATACAAACGGTAATAACTGTCCATGCTGTAACATTTGCGCAAATCAATCAATCAATATACGGTTATTGGGATTTTTTTTTTTTACCAAAGACATGTAGCAGAATACATATTGGCCTTAATTTATGAAGAAATTTGATTCATTATATTTTTTGATTTGATACGTTTTATAGCGGAAAGTAAAAAAATTTTTTATTTTTTTTTAAATTTGTTGGTCATTTTTTTTTATAGCGCAAAAAAAATACAAACTGCAGAGGGGATCAAATACCACCAAAGGAAAGCTCTATTTATGGAAAAAAAAAAAGGACGTACATTGTATTTGGGTACAGAATTGCAATTGTCAGTTAAAGTGATTGTAAGGGTTTTTTTTTTTTTTTTTTAAATAACAAACATTTGCAGAGTGGCCTCGAACCTGCTCTTCTGGGGTCCCCCGGCAGCTCTTGCGTCTCCCTCCCACATCAGATAACCCCCTAGGAGAGGCTCTCTCCTGGGGGGTTAGCTTGTGGGTGCGCTCCCAAGTCCAGCATTTGCGTCCATGGACACGAATGCCGGACTCGGCCCTGGGTCATTGGAATTGATTGACAGCAGCAGGAGCCAATGGCTGTGCTGCTATCAATCTATCCAATCAAGAGCCAGGACCCCGTGGAGAGAGGGAGAGCGTGGGGGGCCACTCACTGCCAGGTGTTTTTTCACCTTAATGCATAGGATGCATTAAGGTGAAAAAACATGAGGGTTTACAACCACTTTAAGATAACGCAGTGCTGTGTCGCAAAAGATAGCCTGATCATGAAGGGGGTTAAAAGTGGTGTAAAGAACACCCCAAACACAAGTAGTAGTTGCTCATTTTCAGTTCGATGTAAAAAGTGCTTTGCCCAAAATGTGTTACATGAGCTTCTTTAGTGGGCTATTGGAGCGGAGGAGGGGGCCCATTTAAATGAACGGTGCTGCTCCAAAAAATGCTCTATAAATACATGCAAAAGGAAAGCACTAAAAATGCGACAGTGGCATTAATGGGGTCTCAAAATAAGAACCCCCCCCCCCTTCAAAGAATGCTCCAGTGTCGCCTGTATAGAATGGCCCCAATAAAGTGCTCCTCTGTATAGAATGGCCCCGATAAGATGCCCCTCTGTATAGAATTGCCCTGATAAGGTGCTCCTCTGTATAGAATGGCCCCCGATAAGGTGCCCCTCTGTAAAGAATGGCCCCGATAAGGTGCCCCTCTGTATAGAATGGCCCCCATAAGGTGCTCCTCTGTATAGAATGGCCCCCATAAGGTGCCCCTCTGTATAGAATGGCCCCCATAAGGTGCCCCTCTGTATAGAATGGCCCCGATAAGGTGCCCCTCTGTATAGAATGGCCCCGATAAGGTGCCCCTCTGTATAGAATGGCCCCGATAAGGTGCCCCTCTGTATAGAATGGCCCCGATAAGGTGTCCCTCTGTATAGAATGGCCCCCATAAGGTGCCCCTCTGTATAGAATGGCCCCCATAAGGTGCCCCTCTGTATAGAATGGCCCCCATAAGGTGCCCCTCTGTATAGAATGGCCCCCATAAGGTGCCCCTCTGTATAGAATGGCCCCCATAAGGTGCCCCTCTGTATAGAATGGTCCCCATAAGGTGCCCCTCTGTATAGAATGGCCCCCATAAGGTGCCCCTCTGTATACAGAATGGCCCCGATAAGGTGCCCCTATGTATAGAATGGCCCCCATAAGGTGCCCCTCTGTACAGAATGGCCCCGATAAGGTGCCCCTCTGTATACAGAATGGCCCCGATAAGGTGCCCCTCTGTATATAGAATGGAATGTCCCCAATAAGGTTCCCCTATGTATATAGAATGGCCCCAATAAGGTGCCCCTCTGTATAGAATGGCCCCAATAGAGGCCCCTCTGTATAGAATGGCCCCAAAAGAGGCCCCTCTGTATAGAATGGCCCCCATAAGGTGCCCCTCTGTATAGAATGGCCCCAATAGAGGCCCCTCTGTATAGAATGGCCCCAATAAGGTGCCCCTCTGTATAGAATGGCCCCAATAGAGGCCCCTCTGTATAGAATGGCCCCAAAAGAGGCCCCTCTGTATAGAATGGCCCCCATAAGGTGCCCCTCTGTATAGAATGGCCCCAATAGAGGCCCCTCTGTATAGAATGGCCCCAATAAGGTGCCCCTCTGTATAGAATGGCCCCCATAAGGTGCCCCTCTGTATAGAATGGCCCCAATAGAGGCCCCTCTGTATAGAATGGCCCCAATAAGGTGCCCCTCTGTATAGAATGGCCCCCATAAGGTGCCCCTCTGTATAGAATGGCCCCAATAAGGTGCTCTATTATGATAATACATACACTGGTGATATAGATCAGTCTGGACTGTGCTCCTCCTATAGCCCTCAGCACACACCCGCCTATGTATACCGAACACATGGAGGACAGCAATTCCAACTTTCCCTCTCCCTTTCCCTCCAGCAGAACACCTCTCATAACCGTCACACGGCCGCTCTCCGCCAATCTGCGCCCTTCTCTCATGCACATTGCTGGAAACAGACGTAGCGATGAGCATGGTGATTGGCTGCACGTGCAGTGTTTAGTGATTGGTGGTGGATGATCGGATGGGCGGGGCGGAGAGCAGCCGGGAAGTGTATTGAATAGATGGAAGCAGTATTATTCATCCATCATCTATAAGAGTGCGATCACATCGTACACCTGACAGGTATGTGATGTGTGGGTGCCCGCTGCTGGGACCATCGCCGATTGGCTGTACTTCTCTCCACCATTGTATGCTATGGGCTCTTAGTCACTGTAGACAGCATGCAACTTCCCAGCTTACCTGAATGTAGTAGACATGCTGGGATCTGTGGTTCCTCCACACACTTCCTAATCTGTAGATGAATCCCCTATAAGATGAGACTGATCAATGTCATTTCAGGCTTTTTAGATCTGTAACAAAGAAGAGCAGGTGATCCTGCCAGGGCTGGCCTTGTTCATGCACTTCCTGTAATGGGGTGACAACTGTCTAGTAGCTGTGCTCCTCTGTGGTCACCCTCTGACATCCCAGGTGGAGGTTGTCTGGGAGCACACTACAGATCACATATACACTGGGGACATTCCTTTCTCTCCCTATATGCCCACTTCTGAACAATGTATGACTAATACCCTTCCTTCTCTCTTTTGCTCTCAGTAGAGTGATGGGCAGAGCAGTCGTCTCTAGCTCTCAGTGCCCTGTCTGGTGCAGACAAGACATAGACATCGGAGGAGCAGTTGCTTTTAATCAGGGATCGGCTCTGGAACGTTCGGATCCAAGTCTGAACCCACCTGAGCTATCCTGCCAGGAAGCTGCATACAGCTAATCATAAGCAGCCAGTGCATTCCCTGCCCCACTGCTGCAGGTATATACACACCCCTTGTATATGTGCGACACATGGAATGCCACAGCAGCTTATGATTGGCAATTTGCAGTGACATCTTCCTGGCAGGATAGCCCAGGTGGGTTCAGACCAGGATCCGAACATTCCTGAGCTCATCACTACTCCTTCTAACAGGCACGCCATCCCTTGTCCACAAGGCGCCCCCTCCCTTGTCCACATGTCCGCGCGGCGCCCCCTCCCATGTCCACATGTCCGCGCGGCGCCCCCTCCCATGTCCACATGTTCGCGCGGCGCCCCCTCCCATGTCCACATGTTCGCGCGGCGCCCCCTCCCTTGTCCACATGTCCGCGCGGCGCCCCCTCCCTTGTCCACATGTCCGCGCGGCGCCCCCTCCCTTGTCCACATGTCCGCGCGGCGCCCCCTCCCTTGTCCACATGTCCGCGCGGCGCCCCCTCCCTTGTCCACATGTCCGCACGGCGCCCCCTCCCTTGTCCACATGTCAGCGCGGCGCCCCCTCCCTTGTCCGCGTGGCGCCCCCTCCCTTGTCCACATGTCCGCGCGGCGCCCCCTCCCTTGTCCACATGTCCGCACGGCGCCCCCTCCCTTGTCCACATGTCCGCGCAGCGCCCCCTCCCTTGTCCACATGTCCGCGCGGCGCCCCCTCCCTTGTCCGCGCGGCGCCCCCTCCCTTGTCCACATGTCCGCGCGGCGCCCCCTCCCTTGTCCACATGTCCGTGCGGCGCCCCCTCCCTTGTCCACATGTCCGCGCGGCGACACCCCTCCCTTGTCCGCATGGCGCCCCCTCCCTTGTCTGCGCGGCGCCCCCTCCCTTGTCCACATGTCCGCGCGGCGCCCCCTCCCTTGTCCGCGCGGCGACACCCCTCCCTTGTCTGCGCGGCGCCCCCTCCCTTGTCCACATGTCCGCGCGGTGCCCCCTCCCTTGTCCACAGGTCCACACATGGGCAAGCGCTTTAACCTCCCCTTGTCACTGTAGTGCTAAGCTCAGTGCTGCTGTGATGGGGGAGGGAGCACCTTGTGCATGTGCAGATTTCTGGACCAGCAAGACAGCAGCGCCATCCTTGTTACTATTATAAAAAGGGCACACACAATGTACCATCCTAGCATATACACAGGGCAGCACTGATCACTCAAAATGCTACTTTTTTGGCCAGGCTTTGCAGAAACCAGGGTTGGCCCACAGGGTTGTAACTTAAAGTGGAGGCCCGCCCACCGCTTCAAAAATGAAAAACCAGCAGCTACACATACTGCAGCTGCTGACTTTTAATAATAGGACACTTACCTGTCCTGAAGTCCAGCGATGTCGGCACCGCAGCTGATGTCTCCATCAGCTGTCGGGTCCTGCTGCCACCATTAAATAAGGGAGCCCAGCAGTGTAGCCTTATGGCTTCACACCAGGAACCCTACTGGGCAGACACGAAGCTCCGCTCCTCTTTTCTACTGGCCCGGTGACATGGGGAAGAGGAGGGAGCCGAGCCGTGATGTCAATATCCGCAGCTGAGGTTCCCGGAAGTGAGAACAGGATACCTTTTAAAGACGGGTATCCTGTCCCCCCCCCACCACGAAAGGTGGCAATTATGGCACAGGAGAGGGGGAGGAAACAAATGAACAGATGTTCCACTTTTGGGTGGAACTCCGCTTTAAAGTGGATGTAAACCCGATTCACTAAATTTGAGCTGGGCACATATCTCTCTTCAAAGCACTATGTCCCGTGTGTTTGTGCTGCTCCGTTCCTGTGTTATCAGCATGATAACGTCTGACAAGTTCTTTGAGACAGGAGATAAAAGCAGAATGGAATGTACATCGTGGGAGGTTTCTATAAATAGATTAGCAGAGAACATGCCTTGTAAAAGCACAGCTCTGAAATCATTTTCCTTCTTCTGCCAATGTGGAGAGGGGGTGTGTGCCTTTCCTCCAATCAGCTGTCACAAGTATGTCAGAATGACACTCCTACTGCTGAATGAGGAAGTGAAAATTCTTACACGATGTAAAAATTCTAAAGAATATAGCAAGATGAAGACGGCAGATATACATGAAAAACGTATGCGCAACTGTTCTACTTTGCATCATGGTTTGTAAAGTAATGGGGCCCCTTAACTGTACTGCAAATGTTATTATGAAGGTACCCTTTAGGTATGTACCTGCTGCTTCTGGCCATCAGTGACCATACAAAATGTGTATGATGACCTGTGTGTGCCTGTTTATGTTATAATCTGGGTGAAGAGAATATTGGCATCTGGACTGTGTTTGTCCTGCACTGCTTTTCTGATAGTTTCACAAAAAAAACAATTCAAAGAGACGAGGAACACTCTGTGATTGCTGGTAGAGAAGTCACAATGTGTCATGGATTATAAATGTCATTTTCCTAAACGATCGAGTGTTCACACTGTGCTGCTTTCAGATAAGCTTGTTTGATATTTCCAGATGAAAAATAACCATACTTTGTTATTTCTTGTAAATTGTAATTAAATACTAGCAAAATGCAAATTGTAAAATCTACACCTTTTTACATGTACTTTAACCTGACTTTGATTTGATATAAATCTAGTACTATATTCCTATCTGGATAGATAAGGCCTCATGCACACAGGATGTTTTTTTTTTCCTTCTCCTGGACGCCTTTACTCCAGGGGAGGAAAAAAGCAGCGTAAAAACACGCCAGGGCCATGTTTTGCAAACGCTTTTAGGTGCGTCAAGACACTCACTCATTCCATTGGCCAAGGTATTATTTTATTCTGGCCATTGGACGTAATGAACACTCAAGGGTATGATTGGGGAGGGGATCCTTTTTAAATCTTTACCTAGAATGGGTAAGTCAAATCTTCGCTGTCTTAAAGCACTCCAAGCGCTGAGGCCATCTGTCACCACCGTGTTTATTAGCGTGTCTCCCACTAGATGCCCTTGGGCTTTCCTGCCAGCCACTACGCCACTACTGTGTTCTGTAATTCAAACACCAGTATTTTCTCTGGTTTTATTTACAACATACATTTTAATGATTTATTAATGAATACTGAACTATATTAATTATGTCTTTTATACCTGACTTGTGTTCAGCTTTAATAAAGAAAAATGTATAGCACAGTGCTAATAAGACTGGCCCCATGGCAGATTTGTTACTTTTGTAATTATACTGTTTCATTTCACAGAAGGTGTCAAAACCAAAGAGGTAGCAGGGAAGTGATACGCTACAATGGACCTGTCTTCACTGGTGAACAAACTTGGTAATGCTTTTAATATGGTTTATTCTTCATTTAGGCTTGATTTAAACTTTTTTTTTTTTTTTTTTGCTCGGGTCTTTAAATTTGAATCCTAATTCTTAGAAGTAACTTTAGGTTATGAAAACTGAAAGAATAAGAGAACTTAAGAGGATAATGCCAACCTGACAGTGTCATTTACAGGACAAGGGGTGGATATCAGCAGATGTAGAATTGGTACCCAGATGGAGTGGCCAGATGCCAGCTGCCTGTACAGACAGGGACACATTCTAAGTGCTGCTTTAGCTTTATAAACAAGAAAAGTTCATAGCCAGTTTAATAATGTGCATACGATTGATCAAACCAAGCTCCATTCTTCTCCAACCTCTCTGTCGGTTTAACCCATTCAGTGGTGTTTTCATTAAAGAACTCTCACTTCAATTTCTTCCTGTCCCCCAGGAGACAATGCACATTGACTTATATTCTTATGTGTTTTGTAAGCCTAGCTATGAGGTCAGATTGCCATCCCTCCACCCACAGCTATCCAACAATGTATGATGGGACATAACTCCAGATATGCTACTTAAAGAGGAGTTCTGCGCAACACACCCTCCCCAGAAAAATATAAAAATAAAAGATACTGTAGCTGCTGACTTTTACTACTGGGGCACTTGCCTGTCCAGGCATCCAGCGGTGTCCTTACCCGAGCCGATTCACAGCCGAATTCCACCTGAGCATGCACGAATCGCTTTGTGAATGGGCCAGCTGCAAGGGAAGGAGGGGGGCCAAACTTCAGACTTAGTTGCAAACTCAGCTGGAAGTGGGAGCGGGTACCTGTCAAAACCAGGTACCCGCCCCCCCCAAAAGATGCCAAATGTGGCAGCGGAGGGGGAGAAGAGTCGGACAAGCGGAGCATACCCGTTTAGGTGGAGCTCCGCTTTAAGTCTAGTGTAACTAATTTAAAATTGTTAATTTGTTTTGTGTTTGGAGATTATCAAAGCGAGGGAATGTCGCCAGCTTACCATGGATCTCCAGAACAGGTCCAAAGCTTTATTTGGCGGTCACATTGTTGCAGCAGATGGCAACGTTTTGGAGCCTCGCAGGAAACCTTCATCAGGCATGTGACGACAAACGTCCTGGAGATCCATGGTGTGCCGGTGACATTTTCTTGCTTTGACTATTCATGGTTCCTACTGGTGGTCGCTTCAGCACCCACAGCCATTTCTACAGGAATGTGTGCTTTGGAATATTTGGAGATAAATAGGCAGTTTAGGACCTCCTCTGATTTTTTTTCTTTTACCTGTTATTGTACTCTTCTTATCTGCCTGTCAATTGTGTTCCCTCGACTAGACAGGGGGGTAATACTTGCTTGGCTGTGATAAGCAAGACTGGCCGAGGATGCAATCTGTCACCCATTTCCCTACAAATATGGATGATCTGGGTTTAGTTTTCAGTAGCAGTTGTATTTTTACCCATCACAAAAGGGGTTATGTTCTGTTTTTCTGGAATGGCAATTTGCGGTGGAGTTCCTCTTTTAATTGAAAGTTATGTAAACCGTTACCATTATTACATCGACCTAAACGTTCCTATTACTTTTTAGGTCACCAGCTTGTAGAGATTCGAGAAAGAGCTCTTAAAAACATACTATGTAAACTGGACCATAATCTTATAGCTGTTGTGGACCTAGTCCAAGAGAAGTCTTTATTTGTATATCTTCTCGAATGGTTTAATTTCCCTACCGTTCCAATGAAGGAGGAAGTTCTTCTGCTTCTACAAAAATTAATCAAGGTATGTAATCTGCTAATATACTTACGATTTGATTGCATTGTAGAAATATATACTGTGTATATAAAGTGATGGAAGGATGGGCAAAGCCAGTGTAGATGTGACAACTGGCACTGGAAGGGCTACTTTTGGCGTGTAAATGGGGCCTGACAATCTAGAACAGGTAGTCTATTTGATTAGTCCAACTGAGACCAGATGTGTTTGACCCAAAAATGGAAGAGACAGCACTCCGACAGAGGTCCTGTGTTAGGAGGTGTTATAAAAGCATCATGCCAGTAGAAAACACAGAGTGAGGTTCGGGCCTGTCTGCCTAAATAGACTGGAGGTCTAAAGCTGGCCATACGTGGATCACAATTTGGCCGGTTCAGCAGGAACAACCAACCAGCCTGTCGGATTTTGTCAGCTTGATAAGTGTCACTGGCGCTGATCAGTCTATTCTGACGACTGGGAGGTCTCCCCACTGTCATAATCCAATAGCTTAGTGTGGGAGGATTCCCCCATCCACACATTCAATGTTCAACATGTTGGTTGAACAAAAAAAAGACTTCTCTATGAGCTGCTTTACTAAGAGAATTCGTCCAGACTGAAAATCACGTGTTGCTTGTTTAGCTGGATACATCCCTTTTTGCATTGGAAAAAAAACCTGGTAATCTCTGTTTTTGAGCAATAAAGCAGGCAGAAAGCCCTGAAACACACCTCCAGTGACTGTCTTTTGCCGCGTTTCACTTTTGATGCAGATCCCGATTACATTATGTTTGATTTAAAACAATTAAAAATTTGCATGACATCATTTGAAGAAGATAAGTGCCAGAAAATGTATTTATGATGTTTAGCCAAGCAAATATATTACAAGAATATATTACAAGACGTGAAAAATAAAGGTGTTGCATAAATAGACAATAGACGTCATGAGTAAAAATAATTCTGTGAAAAACCTCACTCATATGTATCAGTCAAAACACATCATATCAAATATAATATGTGACATATGCATAGAATTAAATTCATTTTCCAGATTAATTAACACTTTTAGTGGACCTGTCACCATGCATTTTCATTTTATTAACTCAATGATACTGTTCATCTACAAATAATGTAATGGATGCTTACCATCTGTCCTGCAAATCATGATGATCAAATTACTATTAGAATTTTTATGTGTATTATTATTTAAAGTGAAGCTCTGGGTAAAGGGCTAAATATTGTACGTGTTTGAAAGACAAGGCACTCGTGTATATATATATATATATATATATATATATATATATATATATATATATATATAATATACACACACACACACACCCCCACCTCTCCTAGTCAGTAATATCATTTCCTGGTTCAGCGTCACGGCTTAAAGTGGATCCTCACTGCATCTGAGCACCACAAACCAAAAGCACTATTTTAATTCATTTTTTAATATTTAAAGCAAATTCTGCTATCCATATATGTCTCCATGCTTTTACTTTGGTGAGAAATCACTTTTAAAAACAACCCGCTAGCACCCCTTAGCATTTCTGCCCGTGGCCATCTTGAGTAAGGGCAGATGATTCATGTAGCATTTACACCTCCTCCTGAAGACTTCTGGGATGTATGTTATCATTTGCCTAGGCAAGAAACCAGGAAATAACCACAGAAATGTAAAAAAAGTTTAAAACGCGTAAAAATTATGATATTCTTTCCTATCTATCTATTTACTAATGATAGCAGCATGAGGATTAAAAAGAATCAATGTTGATTTGGGAGAGTGCAGTTCCACTTTTGATTTTGTTTATTAATTTTTTTTTTTTTTTTCACGCTTGTTTATACGGGTGTATGATGATTACTCAGGATCTTGCTGGTAGCAAAATGGTGTGTAAAAACTGTATACTATAGTGCAACTCACACTGACATATACACATGCTTTTGTCTGTATGAGCTGTGGTGAGTTCAGGCAGCTTATATAGTTCATTTACATCTCCCCTGCCTAGTAAAGGAAACCAATGGCCATCACTAGGCGATAGCAGGACAATCTGTGTAGATGATGGCGTATAATGAGCAGTGGTACCCACTGTTTAATAACTATTATTTAAATGTCCCTCCTGAATGTGTCCTGCATGCATTGGTGTTGCATGTGCCGAATGATCTCAGCCGATCCTGAACAACTGAGTGTTGTGTGTGTGTTGGTGGCACTTGCTACACAATGTTGATGAGCAGCAACAGCGGTGCTCAATAGGATCCATGGACACTATACACATGTAAACATTCGCACAACATGTATATGCTTACAACATCATATTACAGATTAGGATTTCTCTTTTTTTTTTTTTTTCTTTTCTCCTTTTTTTTTTTTTCCTTTCTTTACTTTTTTTCTCTCTTCTCTTCGATGATAATTGACTGCCTGCTCTTTTCTATCTGATCTGCTGGACGGATGGGGAATGGATCCCCCATCCATCTGTCTTTCGTGGACCCGATCGGCTCGGATGTCACTCCATAAAGGACAGTGGCTGGTCCGATCAAGTAAGTCCACCTGAAGAACTGACGAGCAGACCTGTATAACAGAATCCCCACTCCGAACCAGATCAGATCCAGCACTGTGCATGAGAGCAGCGGCTCTGTCCCTCCTCACTTGGCAGATTAATGGCAGCGGGATTGGTGGCACTTGGCTCCCACTGTTGTAAGTTATATCCTGCGCTGATAAAGAAGCGGGGGACAGGGCCGAGCTGTCCTGTCGGTGTCAATAGATGCAGTAGGGCGGCTTGGGAGCGAGCCCACATAAGTGCCCCCATAGAAAGCGGCTTCCTATGGGGGCACTCACCGAAGAGGAGAAGCCTCCGAGAAAAGGACTGGGCTGCTCTGCAAAACCATTGCACCAGAGCAAGTATTTATAACATGTCATAATTTTTTTTTTAATTATATATTTTTTTATAAAATACCAATCACTTGATCTTTTAATGAACACCTACTGTACCTGTGTGAATTGGTGTTTTTTTTTTTTTTTCCATCTTTCACAGTGCCTGTTATGGGTACCTTTTGCAGCTCAACAAGGTTAAAGATATGTCATGCAGTTGTGTGAGAGAAATCACACATTTGGTAGAAGAGAAGCACCTAGTATTGGAATAAGATAACAGGATAGATCACTTCTAATATGGCAGTGATCAGTTGAACAAATGGCTTTGTCTTTAATGTTTTGTCTTGCTCTGCTTATCACTGTTGGTAGATAGGGGGTGATAGTTTGCTACATGTAATGACAACTAAACAAAATGTATTTTCTTGGTTTCTTATGTCCACTCTTTTTTTTTTTTTTTTTTTTTTTTCCAGCATTCCCTAGCTGCTCAGTGGCTGCTTGATATGGGTGCTGTAGACTTCTTTTCTCAGCTTCGGCCAAACATTGAACCAAACCTTCAAGGTTTCGTGGATAGCATTTTAGATGGCCTCTTCCTTCTTCCAGCAGAAAGTCCCTTTGGGCCTCTCCCTTCACTGGAGAACAAAGCCTGGCAAGGACAGGACTATGCAGGTAGCTATTAGGCATTCCCATTGTCAAGGATTTTCTATACATTGATTTATTGCTTTTTTTTTTTTTTTCAAACTAATGCTGATTTATTTATTCTCTAATAATTACTATTAAAAATAAAGTAACCTAAACTGATTTTACCATATACAAACTATAGCATTAAAGTGGAACTTTAGTCAGAAAAGTGGGTCCTGCTAGC
This sequence comes from Lithobates clamitans, assembly GCA_037952925.1. Classification (NCBI taxonomy): domain Eukaryota; kingdom Metazoa; phylum Chordata; class Amphibia; order Anura; family Ranidae; genus Lithobates; species Lithobates clamitans. The sequence continues at coordinate 7,806,609 of JBBGZY010000323.1, read as the reverse complement.
TCACGTCTGGCTGGCGCCTCTTGCTTGTATAACTATGTATGTAAAACATTACAAATAAGTGTCCATAGTGTTTAAAACTGTTTTCTTGTGAATTTCTAATCTAAAACTCAATAAAAATAAGAAAAAAAAAAATTAAAATCCAGTAATACACTGTCTCACCCTGCTCTGTACCTGCTCAGTTGCTCTCCATTTTTAGGCACTGCCGAATTTGAAGAGACCATTCTGCTGACCACTATATATATATATATATATATATATATATATATATATATATATATATATATATATAATTTTTTTTTTTTTTTTTTTCAACCAGCTTTTTAGTGAAAGTGATCCAGGCAGTGTTGGCCACCTGATCACTTTTACTGCACTGTTGAGGTGTCACCAGCAGCTGGCCATGGTGGTTCCCAGGCACTCCCGTTCCTCTATGGAGCCTAGGACCGCTTTACACTGTGTTAGGATGGAGTGCGGGAAGAGCTCAGAGAACATTCCCTTTTTTCTTACTCTGCAGCTAATGAATGAATAATGTACCTAATAAACATTTTAATCTATAAAGTAAGGTCTGTTGGAGTCGATGAAAATGTATGTACATGGATAATCCACTGGGTGGTGGACATATACCTATAGAAAAAACCAAAAAGGGAGCGCGCACCTCTGCCCTAGTGTAATACTGTTTATTCAAAAGGATTAAAGCACTCACATGTAAAATGCGATGGCAGCATGTGCATGTGTCGATCCTCCCCTCCTGGGCTATCTCTGTAAGACCCCTTTCACACTGGGGCGGTTTGCAGGCGTTATTGCGCTAAAAATAGCGCCTGCAAACCGACCCAAAATAGCCGCTGCTGTTTGTTCAGTGTGAAAGCCCGAGGGCTTTCACACTGAAGCGGTGCGCTGGCAGGAGAAGAAAAAAACTCCTGCCAACCGCATCTTTGAAGCGGTGAAGGAGCGGTGTATTCACCGCTCCTAAACTGCTCCTGCCCATTGAAATCAATGGGACAGCGCGGCTATACCGCGGCTATAGCCGCGCTATACGAGCGGTTTTAACCCTTTTTCGGCTGCCAGCGGGGGGTTAAAACCGCACCGCTAGCGGCCGAATACGGCGGTAAAGCAGCGCTATAAATAGCGCTGTTTTACCGCCGACGCCCCCTACCGCCCCAGTGTGAAAGCAGCCTAAGATGTGAATAGTCTGTATATTGTGGACAGCTGAGGGCCATGATGAACACCGCTGAGACACGGCTCCAGTGTTCCTGCTGTACTGCGTGTGCCCAGACCAGCCGGCCGCTTCTGTGTTTCGGAGGTGTAACTTGATAAAGAAGGCCACGCCTCAAACGCATTGTCGTAGCAACCCCAGTGTATAGACATCCACCTCTCGTCATGGCTCGCTTCTATCATCACGGGCCCCCCGGCTGGTCCGGGGATAAAGCGCAGTACAGTGGGAATACTGGAGTCATGTACTGGTGGTGTTCATCATGGCCATCAGGTTTACCTATAGGTACAAGTACTGCAGGGAGGTTTACAACCACTTTAAGGGAGTAAATTCTTCCTTCCTGGGGCTGAAGTGATTAAGAAATTAAAAGCACCCCATTGCTTCATGCACACTCCCAAATGCAAATGGAGTGAGAGCATTTAATTTAAGGGTCATAATTCATGTTTAACTAAATAGATCACCTGTAAAGGCTTTTACAGTACTCATCTATTGACCTTTTTTTTGCCATTTCACAAGCATGCACAGTATTAAGGCTTGACGGGTTTTGTATTTATTTGAGACATCCCCATCATTTATATTTTACAAAAAAATCACGTATTATGTTGGGTTAGTGTGCACTAAATTCATTTTAATGTATTTTTCCCAGAAAATATTCATAAACATTTGTGCAAATATTGTGCAACATAAAAAAATGCAACTGCTACTATAATATTCTACAAGGCCTCTGCTTTCAGAAAATATTTGTCTAGCAAAAAATGCAGATTTTAACAGGTGAAAAATGTAAAGAACTGCACTGGACCTAGGGTGGATTTGATTTAAATCAAGTCGATTTAAATCGCTAGTAAAAAAGCTTGATTTAAATCATAATTTTTAAAGAGCAACTGTCATCTCTGTCCCGCTCCTCCTCGGACCTGCTGTTGGCTCACTGACAGTCCTATTCACTTCAATGGGAAGGCTGGCAATGCGGCAGTGACACAACAAAGTGAGGGACGAGGCGGCAGCAGGTGAGTGGATGCCTACTAACAGGTGCTGCTATGATGGATCTGAAATCACTGGTGCTCCTTTTTAAATGTAAGGACTTCTTCTTGCTGGTAGTTTGGAAACCTTTGTTTTTTTTTTTGCAAATATGAAAGATTCTTTTTAGAATAATAAGCTGTCAGGTTAGTAAAACAGCGTTATCAGAACCGATTCAATCATACAGTTTGTAGTGTATATAGATTTGCAAAACAATGGGATAAAGGAATATTCCTGAAGGTTTATCTCATTGTTAATGTGAAATTGTGTGACTGCCTCAATGCAGTGCATGTTATGTCAGCTTTCAGAGCTTGGGTTCATTAAATGAGTTTACCAAAAATGTAAATATTGCAGAATATACAGCCTCATGCTACATAACTAAGCTCCATTTAATGCTGAATAAACAAAATTATTAAGGTATCTTAAAAAGAAAACTATCTTTAGATAGATTTCTACTCTAAAAGCATTTTATTAAAATAAATTTGATAAACAAAAACAATTTTTAAATTAAAGTGGTTGTATACCTGCTGAATTTTTTTTTTTTTTTTACCCCTGTAAAGCAAAAGGCATAATGAGTTAGTATGCACCGCATACTAGCTCATTATGAAATACTTACCTTAGAATGAGGCATCGGTATCTTACCTGATCCACGCTGAGGTAGCTGACATGTTGCCTCGGCGTGTCTTCCGGGTATCGCGGTTCCAGCGCTGTGAGTGGCTGGAGCCACGATGTGATCACTCCCGTGCATGCGCGCGGGAGATTTCTTTACCGGCAAGGTCCGGCAGTTGCCGGGCCTTCAGCCGAGAATCCCCTGTGCGCATGCGCTGCTGCAGTCAGCGGCACATAGCAAGGGGAATATCTCCTAAACCGTACAGGTTTAGGAGATATTTTTTTTACCTACAGGTAAGCCTTATTATAGGCTTACCTGTAGGTAAAAGTTTAAAAAAAGACTATACAACCGCTTTAAAAAAAAAAAAAAAAAAAAAAAAAAAAAAATCTGATTTTATTTTTATTCTATTTTTTTATTAAAAAAATTATTGATTTATATCCACCCTGACTGGACGTGAAGCAGTTAAAGATGTTGTCATTGTCATGCATTGTGTTGTCAACTCAAGCAGGAAGATGGACCCTCACTTTATTTTCGGCAGATCAACACATATTTTTCTGTACTTGCAGTATTTTTTAAAGGGACAAAACATAGGAAACCTTCACATATTGCAAGGATATACTGAATAGTGTTTTTTTTTTTTTTTTAATTTTTTTATTATTACTTTATCCAGACATAGATTTTAAGACTTTAACAGCTGTCAAAAGACAGCTCTCATCTCACATGGGCAAGATTTTTTCACTTCTTATTGTGTCTCTGGGTCAAGACAGGATGGGAAACGTGCCCACTGTGGGGGGAGGCGCATAGGCTGCAATAAATTCTTGTCCGAGATTCTTATTCTTTTCTGCTATTTTTAAAGCTAAAAAGAACTGTTTGTCTATGTAGCTTTAGTTCTTTTAGTTTGAAGAGCTAGAATACTTTTTATTGGAAATGATAATTAGTTGTTTTAGCATAGCATGCTGCTGTGTATGGACTCTATCAATGTTGTTTTTAAAGATTGCTCTAGCAGTTATACTACAATGTTGCCTCCCAGAAATGTCTTGCTAAAAATATACACTGCCAATACAATGTCTGACTACATATCTGTGCCAGGGGACACAATGTACTTTTAGAGCTACAACTATGTGTTTTTTTTTCTTTAGCTATACAGGATTGCAATGATGGATCTGCTGGATATTTTCAACAAGATGCTTTAAGGCTTCAGCCTGCAGAAATTAAACCAGACGAAACTGGAGGTATGGCACTGCGGTTAAAAAAAAAAAAAAATAATTATAGTTATTATGGAAAGGGACAGACAACTGATAACCTCATGCTAGTTGCTTAAAGGGATCTTTATATTCTAACCTTCCAGCATTTATTTGTATTTTTTTTTTTTAAACCCTCCATGCTGTCCTTTTGGGAACGGGTCATATGGACGCCTTGTATACTTACTGATTGCATATTGCTATATTTTATAATGCTGTAATGGCTGTGAGAAGACCTAGAGAATGCACCTGCTTTTCTAATTATTTGCTATTTTCCATGTAGCTTGTGATTAATACTCTCCAGTCAAGTGCAGTTTTAGTCTGGCTCGGAGGACAAGATCTAGCTGTTGAGCTGCTTTTCGGTTTATCCAGACATTAATTTTGTACACCTAGCTGCCCTTTTAAATGAATCACACTAGTCACTGTTCAGCTTTAAAATGACTCTGTATCTAATGGCATAAAAATTAATAATAAGTTCCAGGCATGATAAATCTTTATGTAGTTACTTTGTCCAGCCAATGTAATGTAATATATATAATTTTCACACAGTATTTGCGCAGCAATTTTTCAAACGCAATTTTTGGAAAAAATACATGATCTTAGATGATCTTATGCTGAGTACATGAATACCAAGCACGAAATGCTTTAAAATTGCACACAAACGTGCAGCGGCGACAAACTACATACATTTTAAAAGCCTTTACAGGTTACCATTTTAGATTTGCAGAGGAGGTCTACTGCTAAAATATTGCTAAAATTACTGCCCTCGATCTGACCTTTGCGACGATACCTCACATGCATGGTGCAATTGCTGTTTACATATGACTCCAGACCGACGCTTGCGTTCGCCTTTTTTTTTTTAAATTTATTTTGCTTTATTATATTTTTAAACTGTTCCATATATATATATTTAGTGTGTGTGTATATATATATACATAAATCTCTCCTCTGCCCTCAAAGCATCTGACCACACCAAGTTCAGTGTGATAATTTGCTTTGCCAATTTCCCAATGGCGCTGTTTATATCCGGCAAAACCTAAGTCATGAAATGCTCGTAGCTTCCGGTTTCTTAGGCCATAGAGATGATTGGAGCCATTCTGGTCTCTGATAAGCTCTATGATCAGCTGGCGGAACCACCGGCTGCATTCTCGGGTTCCCTGTTGGGACAGGAGAGCCCGAGAAAACCATGGAAGACGGTGGGAGAGGGGCGTTCCCTCCCACTGCTTATAAAGGCAGTCTAGAGGCTAATTAGCTGCTAGGATTGCTTTTGCATGAAAGCCAACCGCTGGCTGAAAAGAATGATACCAAGATTATACCTAAACCTGCAGGCATCATTCTGGTATAACCACTCAAAGTCCAGCAACATACCAGTACGTTGTTGGGTCTTGTTGGGCATACATTGTAATGTTCTTTTTTTCATGCAGCCCATAGGCTGATTGATCGGTGGGTATGCCCACCATTAGAATACCGCACTTCATCCACCCACTTCTAATGATGGGCATACATGCACCATTTTTTTTTTTTTTTTTTAACTGTGGTTGGTGAAATCACCTCTGACAGCGCTGGAGTCACGGCTTTACGTATCGTGGGAGCAAACGCTGTTGCTGTCAAGATAAGAAAACCTGTGCTGCAGCTAAGCAAATGATGGTTAACAATAAAACAAACATTACAGTATAACATACCAAAACATAGTAAAAATAAAACGGAGAATGATAGATATAGAACAATAGTGAGCAGACAGTAGAGAGCGAACATAAGAGAGAGAACAGTAGAGAGAGAGAAAAGAAAAATACAACCAACTATTTTTGGCTTTTTTTTTTTTTTTTTATTAATTTTCACGTTTTTCACTTTTATAATAACTGTAAACTGAACGTTGCAGATTAGGGTCTCTCAAAATGTGATGGCCATCACATCTTTCGAGACCCTGTGTACGTGTGCCTAGAACTGTGTGGTGCTTTACCCTACGCTAATACTCAACTAGTGTGTGGTAGCATTCGAAACAGTCACCAATGCAAAGACCAGGTTGGTCACGACAGGAGGTACAAAAAAAGCACGTGTCATGCTTATATTCCTGCTTTTTTGGGGGTTTCTTTGGGTAGGGGTATCAGAGAGGACATATGGAAAATGCCTCTCATGCAGCTGGCTTACTGCATTTGCACTGGGAAGTTGGGCCGCACCACCGCCTGGAAACAGAAGGGCTGTGATGATCTCTTCCTGGAATTTAAGAAAGGATCCAGTACGTCCTGAAGCTTTGTATAGCACAAAAGCATTCAGCAGATCCAATTGAAATAAATATACAGACACTTTTTTTGTACCAGCGTCTGGCCTTACGGGCAATTAGGTACGGCGCCAACAACTGGTCGTTGAGGTCCACCCCTCCCATATTAAGGTTATATTCGTGGACACAAAGGGGTTTCTCCACAACACCAGTCGCTGTACGAATTTGGATCATCGTGTCTGCGTGAAGGGAGGACAGAATGAAAACATTCTTATCCCTCCACTTCACAGCGAGCAAATTATTACATCTCAAGCAGGCTCTCTTCCCCAGCCTAAGATGGCAATCTACAAGCTGCTGGGGAAAGCTCCAGCGATTAGATCGCACGGTGCCACGTGTGCCAATTTGATGATCAAATAAGTGACTAAAAAGTGGCACGCTTGTGTAATAATTGTCCACATACAAGTGGTACCCCTTTCCGTATAAGGGTGACCCCAGGCCCCACACAATCTTACCAGCGATCCCTATGTAGTCTGGGCAGTTCTCCGGCACTACGTAACTATCTCTTCCCTCGTAAACCATAAAACTATATGTATAGCCTGTGGCCCTGTCACAGAGCTTATACATCTTGACCCCGTATCTTGCACGCTTGCTGGGAAGATACTGTTTGAATGACAAGCGGTCAGAAAACTTAATCAGGGACTCATCAACACAGACAACTTGATGGGCAGTAAACAAGGCTGCTAAACGTTGGTTGAAGTGGTTTACGAGGGGCCGAATTTTGTAGAGCCGATCAAATTCAGGGTCCCCCCGAGAACAACAGAGTTCATTGTCGTTGAAATGCATGAACCGCAAGATCTGCTCGTATCGTGTCCTTGTCATGGAGGCAGAGAACACGGGTATATGGTGAATTGGGTCAGTGGACCAATATGACCGCTTATTATTATGCCCATGAGGAGGGATAGGCCCAGGAAGGTCTTAAATTCGGAAACCGTAATTGGTTTTATTCTCTGGCAAGGGTCAGCTGGGGATTAGCGGCAATGAATTCACCAGCATATAAATTGCTTTGGTCCACAATAGATATATAGAGATCTTCGGTGAAAAACGGCGAATAAAAATCAAGTGATGTAAAATCAACTATTTCCACCTGAATTCTGGGTTGGCCATTGAATGGGGGAAGTACGGGTGCTGCAGAAGTGGTGGGCTCCCAATTAGGATTGGCGAATGCAGCAGGAAGGACACTATGGGCTCAATGGGTCTGTCTTTTGTCTTCTTGGTGGCAGCGGGACTCTACTCATGCTTGCCAGCTTGAACTGCACTTATGGGACTCGCCATGTCACCACGTGATACTGCAGTGCTGGATGTACTAGGCCGCTGATGCTTGCCAGTTCACCAGAAGGATGAGCGACGCTAGTAGTGGCTCTCTCTCTTGTATTCTGAGCCTGAATCTGACAGATGAGTGACTTCCTCTTCACTATCTGTCATGCTCAGAAATGTGTAGGCCTCACTACTGTACCTTCAATTTGACTTTTTGGTCTCTAAATTTACTGGCACAGTAGTGAGACTCGCAGGTAAAAAAGCTCCTGACTGTTAGCGGCTGATTCAAACGCTACCAAAAAAACTGTTAGCATTTGCAGGGATCAGGCCTGATTCTGCGAATGCTGCAGTTATGTGTTTAATAGTTTTGTAAGTGACAGTGATCGATTGATACTGCACTTGGGTGGGCTGGGTGGAGGGGCTAAACGCAGGTGCTAGCAGGTATCTGGGCTGATCCCGCTAATGCTGCGTGTTTGGGAACCCTAAACTGCTGGGGACGCTAATATAGTTCTGATCAGATATTGATCCGTTCAGACTATACTACTAAGGGTGCGTGCGTGTTAGCGCTACTGGCACTAATCTGACGCTGCCTGGGGTGACGCAGACCCTATCTGACGCTAAAACCTAACTTTGATCATCCGCTGGGTGATCAGGGGGTTAAACCTTTATTGTGTAAAATATGGAGGGTTCCCTGACGCTATAAAAAAATAAACTAGCTAAACTGCATCACCCATGACACTTATACAGTAATTAAGGGGTTAGACCTTTATTAGGGGGTACTAGGTGACACAGTGACAGGTGGTGAAGGGGTTAACTGGGGGGGTGAATTGTGTGCCTACGTGACCTGGTGTCAGTGTAGTGTTGGTGCAACTCACTGTTGTTATCTCTCTTCGGTCTGGAATGGAAAAGACCTACATGAGGAGAGATGACATCACTTCCCCTGTCAGTGTTTACAGTTACACGACAGGGAAGGATCTAATTTGCCAGGACCGATCACCAGATCCAGGCCAGATTTCATTCGCCTGCCCATGCTATTCTGACGCAGTGCAACTGCGGCAGCTGATCGGGAACAGGTTAAAGCAGGGTTAGGTTATAAAAACAATACCCCAAGCTTTGAACATCTTAAAGAGCAATGTTCAATCCATCTTCAGAAAATGGAAAGAGCATGACACAACTGCAAACCTTTCAAGACATGGCCATCCACCTAAACTGACAGGCCAGGCAAGGAGATCATTAATCGGAGAAGCAGCCAGGAAGCCCATAGTAACTTTGGAGGAGCTGCACAGATCCACAGCTCAGGTGGGAGAATCTGTCCACGGGACATCTATTAGTTGTGCACTCCACAAATCTGGCCTTTATGGAAGAGTGGCAAGAAGAAAGTCATTGATGAAAGAAAGCCATAAGAAGTCCCGTTTGCGAGAAGCCATATGGGGGGACACAGCAAACATGTGGAAGAAGGTGCTCTGGTCAGCTGAGACCAAAATTTAACTTTTTGGCCTAAAAGCAGAATGCTATGTGTAGTGGAAAACGAATGGCGCGTACACACGAGCGGACTTTACGGCAGACTTTGCCCGGCGGACATTTTAACGTACTTTACGACGGACTTTCTGAATGAACGGACTTGCCTACACACAATCCACCAAAGTCCGTCGAATTTGTACGTGATGACGTACGACCGTACTAAAACAAGGAAGTTCATAGCCAGTAGCCAATAGCTGCCCTAGCGTGGCTTTATGTCATCCAACTAGCATACAGACGGCGGACTTTTCGACCGGACTCGATTTCAACTGATTAATTTAAAACATGTTTCAAATCTAAGTCCGTCCAACTTTTGAGAAAACAAAGTCTGCTGGAGCCCACACACGATCGAATTGTCCGACCAAATCCCGTCCGCCCGGCAAAGTCTGCCGTAAAGTCCACTCGTGTGTACGCGGCATAACACTGCATATCACCCTGAACACACCATCCCCACATTTACATGTTTCCCCTTAAACCACTCAAGTGTTGCTTTAGCAGTGTGTTTGGGGTCATTATCCTGCTGGAAGGTGAACCTCTGTCCCAGCCTCAAATCACACACGTTGTGCTACAGGTTTTGCTCAAGAATATCCCTTTATTTAGCACCATACATCTTTCCCTCAACTCTGACTATGCTGCCACCACCATGTTTCACTGTGGGGATGGTGTTCTTTGGGTGATGTGACGTGTTGGGTTTGCGCCAGACATAGTGTTTTCTTTTGGCCAAAAAGTTCAATTCTAGTCTCATCAGACCAGAGCACCTTCCTTCATACATTTTGGGAGTCTCCCACATGTCTTTTCACAAACTCAAATAATACAATTAAAGGCGCAAAAACTGGAAAAATAAGGATACAACCACCATAGAAGCACCACTAATATATGAAGAATGTAATATATTAACAACTATGTGTATGGGGAGAGGGGGGAGGGGGGGAGTCCATGATCAATGAAAGTCCATATTGAACCAAAAAATAGGGGGAGGGGGGAGGGGAGGGGGATGATGGTAGAAGATTCACAGACAGGGCTGCCTTCAACGGAGAACTGAAACCAAGTTCACAAAACCTAAAAAAGAGCACAAGGAGAGAGGTGCCTCTGGGTGTAGAAGTTTAAAATACAATTTTATTAAAACACATGTACAGGCAACTCACAAGTGTGAAGTCATCAAAGGCATGTAGTAACAGTATCCATCATGGAGATAAACATCAGATCGGTCATAAGTGTCGTTCTGCTTGCCGGGCGTGAGGCTGTATATGCTCCGGACACCGCTGGATGTTGAAGCCGGCCGCGGTGGAGACTAACTCAAAGCGAGGCCTGGAACGCAGATGGATGGCAGGCGAGGGGGAATGACATCACTGGGAAGCAACGCGTTTCCCGAGCGTATGGACTGCAATGATGTGGCAGCCGCGCTCCTTCATCAAGCTTTCCTTCTGTTTTAATAAAATTGTATTTTAAACTTCTACACCCACACCCTACGCCTCTCTCCTTGTGCTCTTTTCACAAACTCAAAATGTGCCATTTTGTTTTTTGCTGAAAGTAATGGCTTTCTTCTGGTCACTCTGCCATAAAGCCCAACTCTTTTTGGAGCGTACAGCTTCTTGTCGTCCTATGTACAGATGCTCCAGTCTCTGCTGTGGAACTCTGCAGTTCCTCCAGGGTTACCTTAGGTCTCTGTGCTGCCTATCTTATTAATGCCCTCCTTGCCCGGTCCATGAGTTTTGGTGTGCGGCCGTCTCTTGGCAGGTTTGCTGTTGTGCCATGTTCCTCTTCTTTTTTTTTTTTTTTCTTTTTTTTTCCATTAAAAGTTGTTTTATTGAACACTGTACATATGAAACATAACACTGTATGGTACATGGCAATATCAGAGACAGGGTAATTTAACACAAGTGGCAGCTACATATATTAATACATGTGGGTTCGGTGGAGTTACAGTTCGAACAGGTTTATATAGGTTTTACTGAACGGGGGAGGGGTCAAGGTTGGGAGCATTCTTGAACTTCTAACGAGGATCAAGACCTAGTCACACTATTATCAGCTACTCCTGGGGATGGTCCGTGCATAGCCACCTGTCCCAGATTTTATTATACTTATCAGGGCAGCCTCTATTAATATATATAATTTTTTTGTAAGGTAGGGTGTTGGTCACATCTGTTTTCCATTCAGTGAAGTTGGGTGTAGGCCTCATCCAATGTCGGGCTATAATTTTCTTGGCTGAGAAGAGTGTCTCGTGGAGAAATGTTTTTGTAAATTTGTCCATGTCAGAGTCAGGGAAAATGCCTAATAGGCATTGTTTAGGGTCTAGGGACAAGGGGGAGCCCATATCGTCCTGAAGGAAGTCTACAATCTGTTTCCAGAAACCCTGGAGCATTGGACATGCCCAGAGTAGATGGAAAAACGTAACCGTCTCTTGTGTACACATCGCACATGTTGCGGTGGATTCTGGTCTAAATCGGGCAACTCTGAGAGGGGTAAGATACGCACAATGCAAAATATACAGTTGGGATAACCTGTCAGAAAGCTTGGGGGAGACAACTTTGCAGGCATCAAGCGCCTTACTCCATTCTTCATCTTTCAGCGGCCCCACCTCCCTTTTCCATCTTGGTTTGATGTTATATGCTATTATGGCAGCTGACGGAGTGAGGAGCATGCTGTAGAAATCCGAGATTAATCGGCACTAATCCCTCGATCACCGCCACAAGGACATTTGGAGTAGATTGTGGGCGGGCTTGGGGAAACTGGGAGCATGCGGCTTGGCATAGTTGAAGGTATTTGTAATGCATGGTTCTAGGGAGCATATATGTGTTTTGGAGGTCTTCAAAAGTTTTAAGGGCCCCATCAGATGTTATGTGATGTAAATAGTACACCCCTTTCCTGCTCCAAACCTCTGTATCCGGGATCAAACTAAATTCAGACAAAGACTTATTGTGCCAGAGAGGGATATAGTCATTGAATCTTAATTAACTTAGTAGTGATGTCCCACACATGTCTATATTGATATAGGAGCGATTCTCGGTTGCTCTCAGATTCACTACCTCTCTGACCCACTACAATGCTATTAGGGGATCTGTGGTTTGCTGAGTCCATTGCGAGCAGAGTAGTGTAGTAAACCCGGGCTTGTCAGTTTTGTCTCTATGATAGAGTTGGGTCAATTGGGACGCTATGTAGTACAAATTCAAATCTGGAAGGGCTGTTCCACCCAAGTCGGTGGAGTTTTTGAGTACTTTCCAAACCAGTTTGTGCCTATTGTTGCCCCAGACAAACGTCCTGAGCAGAGCACCTATCAATTTGAAGTATTTCAAGGGTATGTATATAGGCATGTGCCAAAGCATGTACAATAGCTTGGGCAATAGAATAATTTTGATATTATTGCACCCCCATACTCCCAATGGTAGCCTGGCCCACACTTGGATTTTGGATTTGATTAGGATACAAAGGGGTTCTATGTTTAGGGGAATGTTGTCAGCTGGCGATCTGGAGACGTATACCTCCAAATATTTGATGGTGCTTACACGCTGTAGTGGTAGTTGTTCCTGTAGTTTAGGGGAGGGAAAGCTATCTGTGGGCAGTATTTGGTATTTGTCCCAATTGATTTTAAGACTGGAAAAAGATCAGAAATATTCAATTGTTCGCAACGCTGTTTGTAGGGAGGTGCCAGGATCGGCTAGGTAGAGTAATGTATCATCTGCAAAACGACTAATTTTCTCTACCTTCTGGTCCTAGACGAAGACCATGAATCATAGGATCGTCCCTATTAGATATTGCTAGAGGTTTGGTTGCTAGGGCGTATAGCAAAGGGGACAGGGGGCAGCCCTGTCTGGTGCCTCTAGTCAGTTTGAATGACTGGGAATTCCATCCATTAGGGACATCCCTACCCTTCGGGGCCTGGTATAATAGTTGGATCCATTTGATGAATTTAGGACCAAACCCAAACCCCCTAAACAGCCCCAAAGATACCGCTACTCTACGGAATCAAATGCCTTAGCTGTATTTAAGGGCACGTCGATTTGGGAACCGATGTCGGCATGTATCGCTTGCAGGTTGATATAGAGTCTTCTGAGGTTAAATGAGGTGTTGCGGCCAGGCATAAAGCCAGCTTGGTCGGCATGGATCAGACTCAATATCACCTGATTCAAACGAAGGGCCAAGACCTTAGCAAGGATCTTTATATCAACCTGCAAGAGTGGTATAGGTCTGTATGATTCTGGGATGCCTGGGTCCTTACCTGGCTTAAATATGAGAACAATGGTTGCTTCTCTCATGGAGGGGGGCAGGGTGAAAGTATTGAAGAGGTGGTTATAAAGTGGTAGCAATTTAGGGGTGAGTAGTTCACTATATTGTACATAGAATTCTATGGGTAGGCCGTCTGAGCCCGGGGCCTTGGATCTGTGGAAGCTGGCAATTGCCGTAGCCACTTCATCAGATGTGAGAGGTGCCTCTACATTGCTTAATTTCGGGAAGTTAATTCCAGCAAGTAAGTCCGTCAGTTGATCGTCAGGCCTGATCGTCTGTGATGTGTATAGTTGTGAAAAGAAGTCCCTAAACCGGTTAGTAACCGCCTGTGGTTCTGTGATTGCGTCTCCGTCAGGGCCAGTGAGTGAGATAACAGTAGGGGGCCTGTCTTCACTGTGGACTAGGTGCCATGTTCTTTCCATTTGGTTATGATAGATTTGCTGATGCTCCTAAGGATCATCAAAGATTTGGATATTTTTTTTATAACCTAACCCTGACTTGTACTTCTCAACAACATTGTCCCTTACTTGTTTGGAGAGTTCCTTGGTCTTCATGGCAGTGTTTGGTTAGTGGTGCCTCTTGCTTAGGTGTTGCAGCCTCTGGGGCCTTTCAAAAAGGTGTGTGTAAATGTAATGGCAGATCATGTGACTTCTGCAGGTAATTGGTTGCACCAGCGCTTTTTATGGGCTTCATAACAAAGGGAGTGAATACATACATACACACATGCCAATTATCAGTTTTTTATTTCTGAAAAATAGTTTTATCTATATATTTTTCTACTATTATTTCACCAACTTAGACTATTGTGTTCTGATCCATCACATATAATTCAGATAAAAAAAAATTGAACTAAAGGCTGTAATGTAACAAAATGGGTAAAAAGCAAAGGGGGATGAATACTTTCGCAAGGCGCTGTAAATCCAATTAAAAATCTGTGGCAAGACTTAAAAATTGCTGTTCGCAGATGCTCTACATCCAATCTGACAACGCTTGAACTATTTTGCAAAGAAGAATGGGCAAACATTTCATTCTCTAGATGTGCAAAGCTGGTAGAGATATCCCCAAAAAGACTTGCAGCTGTAATTGCAGCGAAAGGTGGTTCTACAAAGTATTGACTCAGGGGGGCTAAATTCAAATGCACACAACACTTTTCACATATTTATTTGTAAAAAATTTGGAAAACCATTTATCATTTTCCTTCCACTTCACAGTTATGTGCCACTTTGTGTTGGTCTATCACATAAAATCCCAATAAAATACATTTATGTTTTTGGTTGTAACATGACAAAATATGGAAAATTTCAAGGAGTGTGAATACTTTTCCAAGGCACTGTATGTAGTTACATTGGTCCAGCTTGAAACAATATAACTATGTAAAGATTTACTACCATGCCTGGAATTCTTTAATTTGTTGACCTCTTTGGAAAAAATGGAAAGGCAAACATTGTACACCCTCCAGGGATATGAAATCCCTGCTCTTCTCTCTGCAACATTTCTGGGACAGACCGGAGCAATTCACTATGCCGTCACTAATCAGAATCAAAGTAGGGATTGTAGAGTGGGTGTGGTGCTGCTTATGATAAAAAAAAAAAAATGTACTTATGTGCGCTACAATATGTGCCTCAGCACGAATGTGCAAAAAACTAAGAAAATGTAAACCAGTTCTGCTTGGTCTGGTTATTGCACACATTTATGTGCTGCTGAAATTATATGAAAGGTATTGTAAATATGAAATCAATACCAGCTGTAACTTCAATAAACATTCATGCAATAAAACAAATGTGCCAAATCGAATTAAATATTAAAATAAAGGTTAAATTCATAAAGTAGTGCAAAAAAAAAAAAACATTAAAGTGACAAGTGCTGTAATTCATAAGTCCATTAGTGATTTCAGCAAAAAGTGACATGTGCATAAGCTTATTAGTCCTTGATATGGAACGGATCAACGGAAGTGATGCAATGATGCTGTATGTTCTTCCCTATGCGTTTCGTCACAACAACCTCATCGGGAGGTGTGATCAGAATCGCGGGGAACAAGGGGTGGGAAGGTTGTACAGTTTTCACCTTTTTCTGATTTTTTTTTTTTTAATGTAACCCTTTAAGCCAGGGTACATACCCTCTATGAGAGAGAGAGTGTACATTATGGGGATATGCAAGTACATGCTACATCCTCAGCTGGAGGCACAAGTAAGAGATTTGCTCTATTTGGTTGCAAGGTATTATATAAACTTGTACAGAATTACCAGTGCAATAAATGAATGTTAGGTTTTGTTCTACAATGGACCTAGCCATGGTAACATCACTAAAATGAAACTGGTTCACTATTATCACCTGAAATTGTTATACGGTCCAGCTGATTACAGATGGACTGAAAATATACTGTAGGTCCATTTGTATGCAAATTGTCTGTCGCTGCAGACACCAGATATTCAGGGGTGGAATTTATTAGTCTCTATTAAGTGACAGGGCTTCTGTATTAAATCTCATAATCTCTGTCTGTGCATCATAAATCTAATACAGCTGATGCTCTGTGTGTATGATGCTATTTTTATTCCTTGTTGTTTTACATATTCTAAACTTTGGGGAAGCTAAAAGTCCTTCCTTGCAGTGGGGCTGCATCTGCACTGCAAGGGTTAACTGCACATTTATGTCTAGAGGCACCAGATACAGAAGTTCTCCTACATGATTCTCTGCTCCACGGGCTCCTTTGCAATGTTGGACTGGTTGCTGCAGCCTCTTCTTCCCTCCACTCTGGTCTACGATTTTCTAACATCATCAAGACCAATGCGGGGCTTCTAGCCCTGCACTGGATGTGAGGATCTTGAGACTGTTCACGGGCAGATGGCAAAGTATAACACTGCCCAGCATAGCCTCTCCCATTCTCAGTAGTGCCTCAGGTTTTTGCCAGTGTTTGTAGGTGATGGACCTGTCTGTACTTTTCAGAATTCTCAGCTGAAACAGAAAACTTCTTATTGGAAAAAGTGTGTAGCCCCAAGCCTGCATAGATGGGCAACAAACCTTTTTCAATGAAGAGGTGCCCCATGTCTGCAAGTGAAGGGGTGCATGGCAGCCTTTAGGTAGGCCCAAGATATCTCTAAAGCCTTGGTTTAAAACATAGTGGCAGAGGCTACAAGCTGAAGTTTTGTGTCTTGTCTTTTCCATACTACATGCAGTCGAACTTGTCTACTTCATCCCCAAAAAAAGCATGCGATGACTAAGCCCAATGGCAACGTGTGGCCCATTCTGGGCCTGAAGCTCTTACATGTTCAAAAGTTCTGTATGAAATCTGTACAATCAGTAGTTTCCTCCTCCCATCTGAGGGAATTTGTGGCCTGTTTGACATTAGGGATGCCTATCTCCACCTCCCTATATTCCACCTTCATTAGTGCTACCTGCGGTTTTGGGGGTGGGATTACCACCCCCCCCTCTTCCTTCCTCTCTTCCTCCACCACAGTTGCCAGCCTGCAAAACAACCAAATTGACCCTGTTTAACAGTTTATGTTAAAAACTTTTGCACACATTTGCAAACCTATGCATAATCCACAGTGCCCTATACCTAACTCAAACTCTTAACTCAAAATGTTTAGAGTCCTCATAGTAGAAGCACATACTGTATAGGAATGGATAAATTAAGAGCAAGTGTGCCTCGCCAATCTTTGGTCAGAGCCTTTGCGCAAGGGGTGGCTTACATTGTTCCCCCGGTACGCTGCCAACTAACTCCGAGACCTCAGCCTGGTTTTGTCAGTCCTTAAGAGACCAGTGTTTGAACGTATTCAGGATATTTCTCTCCCTCTACTGTCATGCAGGGTTGACTTTTTGTCATGGCAATCGCCTTGATTTGGATGGTGTCGGAGCTTACGGCTTTGGAACCTTTTCTTGTATTGCACAAGGACAAGGTTGTTTCGAGACTAGGAAATGGCGTTTCATCAGGACATAGTGTTGCCTCAGTTTCTCAATCTACTGCCTTGTTCGTGTTGCTGAAGGCTTGTGTAGGCGACATACTGCCTCTCAATCCATAAATGCTAGGTGGATTTGATAAGTCATCACTCAGACATTTGACCTGAAAGGTAGCGTTCCTAGGCCTTCCTGTGAAGGCCTGCTCCACCAGAAAAGTTGGTGGCTTGTCAACATCAGACCTCTGTTTCCCAGTTCTGTAAGGCATGTACATGGTACCCCTTCTTATTTTAGGACTCCTAATATCAGACATAGGCAGAGCAGAATCATATTAAAAGAGAGTGCAGCTTTGTTTATTCCATTGTTTATTGAATCAAGGCTGAAGTGGGTAACACATCACTGTTACTTTACACCCATTTAAAATGTATTTCATTGTTTACGTACTGCCATACTATAATTTTGTTTTATACATTTTATGTCTCCAAACAGTATATCAGTGTAAAGCCACATGCTTGAAGTTTTCCACATTTCCATGGCTGACCATAACTTCAACCGATAAGCATGTGCTCTCCTCAAATGAATGGTAAGTCTAAAATTTGTCCATTAGAAAACTGTTTTAAACATCATCTCCACCTTGATCCAGGTACTAGAGGGAAGGGATGGAATTTGCAGCAGAGACAGAAACAAAAATCTGACAGGGGTTTTAACCTTTTACATATTCTGGTAAAGAAATGTTATGTCTGTCTGTGTTGCATTACCTTCACTTCCTGTCTGGTTAAGGCCTCATTTAGACGAGTGCTGGCACCTGTAGTCTGTGAATGAGTTTCTCGTTTATACAGTATGTGGTCTTAACTGCTAGGTGCAGCGTGCAGGCAGCCTATTCATGTCCATGGGGACACAGTAGATGCTCAGATATAGTTGCTCATCTAAATTTGACAGCCATGTGAGTGTGGATGAGCACCCTTGAACCCAGTGTCTTGTTGGGGGTCACTCACTCACTTAGCTGTCAAAATGGGACGAGGAGCTATGTCCCTGCATTGTGCTTTGTCCTCATAGACATGAATATGCTGGCTTCATACAGCACCTGGAGGCTGAAAGGGGTTGTAAACCCTCAGGGTTTTTCACCTTAATGCATTCTATGCATTAAGATAAAGAACCTCCTGTGATGCAGCAGCCCCCCAGAGCCCCCCTTTTACTTACCTGAACCCGGTCTTTCCAGTGACGGGGATAAGCACCAGCTCCAGCCAGTGTCTCGTGTCCTGATTGGATAGATTGATAGCAGCGCAGCCATTAGCTCCCGCTGCTGTCAATCAAATCCAGTGACGCGGGAGCTTGGGGCGGGGCCGAGTCCTGCTGTCTGTGTCAATGGACGTGGCAGCAGGACGCGGCAGCGCGCCCGCACAAGTGCCCTGAGGGAGAGCGGCTCTCCAACGGGGCACACGAGAAGAGGAGGAGCCAGGAGCGCCACTGAGGGACCCCAGAAGAGGGGGATCAGGGCCACTCTGTGCAAAACCAACTGCACTGAGGAGGTAAGTATGACATGTTTTGTTAAAAACAAAAAAGCAAACCTTTTAGATATCCTTGAAGCCACATAATCTTGGAACTCATTTACCTATTAGAGGTGTCAGAACCCATCTGAAAGAGGCCTAAACTTTGTCAGCAGAACAGGAAGTGAGGGTAAATATCTCTTAGAGACCTGAATAGTGTTGGAAACTTGACAGGGATTCTTACCCTTTCCATCTCTATTCAAACAAAAAAAAAAAAAAAGGTTTTGACTTGGCAAACGCAAGCCTAACTCTAACCTTCCTCAATCCTAATCGTAATCTTGGCATTAAAGTGACATTCAACTATCAGCATCTGATTTATTAGTTTGAGTATGCAGCTTCTTTATCCTTAAATCCTTGCTATGTTCCAGTTTATCCACTTAAGCCCTGGAAGATTTGGCCCCTTAATGACAGGCCATTTTTTGCCATATGGCACTGTCACTTTAACTGACAATTGCATGTTTGTGTGACGTTGTACACAAACAAAATTGAGGTCCTTTTTTTTTTTTTTTTTTTCCCCACAAATAGCAAATAGAGCTTTCTTTTGGTGGTATTCGATCACCTCTGCAATTTTTTTAAATTTTTTTGCGCTATAAACAAAAAAAGAGCGACAATTTGAAAAAGAGCGACAATTTTGAAAAAAAACAAAAAACAATTTTTTACTTTTTGTAATAATAAATATCCCCAATTAAAAAAAAAAAAAAACATCAAATCTCTTCCTCAGTTTAGGCCGATATGTATTCTACATATTTTTGGTAAACAAAAGCACAATCAGTGTATAGTCACTATATACAGACCGCCTGTAGACAAGGTTGGCAAGGCACTACTGGTCACCTGTTCTCCTCTCCCATGCACTATTCACTGTTAACACTTGCCTGTGAAGACCAAAAGTTCAGGGAAGCAGCACTGAGAAAGTAGGAGCTATCAGTCAAGCAGTTGCAGTTTACAACTTTCAATGCTAAGAATTTCCACAGATGTTTGTTGTGGAATGGTTATATATGTATGTGTGTGTGTGTGTATATGTATATATATATATATATATATATATATAATATGTATATGTGTATATATATATATATATATATATATATATATATAAATATATAAATAATCTGCTGCTGCTTCCCCTTTAATATGATTCACACCTTACCAATCCATACTTACATTGTTTACATCAAACATATTAAATGTTTATGGACCAGGATTGGTAGTCAAGGCATCTGATCCCTGTGGCAAAACAACACCACTAAAATGTTACTTAAAGTTGACACTATGGCAGCCTGTAGGCACTCCAGCATATGTATATTCCTTAATCCTGGTTACCATTGCACTCTCTGTTGTATTTATCAACTCCCAGCCTTTTACTAGCCCTCAGACTACATGTATAAATGATTAGGCTCCATGCACACTAGCTTATTTTTAAGATCCTAGCTCTTAGAAGCAAATAGTGTTATCCTATGTGTCCATGCACACTAATGTAAGCTAGAAGGTTTTTGCAAGCTTCAGCTTCTAGGAGCAGAAACAATTTGGCAGCAGAGAAAAAAGGCTGAGAGTATCAACATGGGGGCAAGGTGCTTTGGGGGAGGGGAGTGGGCATGTGGCCTGGTATGGTTCGGGGGTGTGGGTGCTCTTTTCTGCCCCCCCCCCCCTCCCTGGCCTGCCAGACTGCATGCCTCGGATAAGAGTCTGGTATGGATTTGGGGGGGGGGTACCCATCGCCTTTTTAAAAAATTAATTTTGGCGTAGGGTTTCCTTTTAAAATCCTGTATGTGACCCGTAAGGCCTGGTATGGATTGGGGGGGGGGGGGCCACGCTGTTTTTTTTTTTCTCCTTCTTTCTCCTTCTTTCTCCTTCTTTCTCCTTCTTCCTTCTTCTTTTTTTCTTTTTTTTTTTGCCGGCAATGGTTTAGTTTACATTCAGCTGTCAGTGGGGAGCTCCGCAGAGGAGTCATCCATCATCAAGGACGCTGCGGCCGGCTTGCTGGCCTGCTCCTTAACAACCAGCTATTTACTGGTTGTTAAAAGAAAAATATGGGTTTTTGTTTTTTTTTCAGATTCATACTTACCTAGGTGCTGCATCTGTCCCCCGGCGCCTCTACACTGAGAACCGAGCGAACACCGCCGATTGCTCAGTTCTCACAGGTCCCTGAGCAGAGAGCTGCAGACTGTCACAGCTCTCTGCTATGCCCCCTCCTTGCTCACTGGAGCGCTGGGCTGTGGAGGGAGCGGGAGCGTTTGGCTCAAGCTTTTAGCAGCTCGTTGCGAGGCTAAGCAGGGTGTCAGTCCAGGGATCAAGACGGATCCCAATTCCATGGTCGTGATGACGCGGAGCCTGTACCAACTCTGTGACATCAGCAGAGAGCAGACTTCAGCCCGCTGTCTGCTGAAAACGGGTCACAGGAATGAAATACGAATTGCACTCCTGTGACCTATAGGAGAAGTGTATAGCTAAACGAGCTTTGGCTATACTTCTCCTTCAGGGACTCCCGCTCCTTAACAAAAATGCTACTGCTCCTAAACACTGCAAAAATGCTACATATTAGCATTTTTTATTCTGTGTTTTTTTAGTGGTTTTTGAGCGTCTAGTGTGCATGGAGCCTAAAAAGATAATGTCATGAATTTGCATGATAACAATGGACACTAATGATGCTATAAGGCAGTGATGGTGAACCTTGGCACCCAAGATGTTTGGAACTACATTTCCCATCATGCTCAACTATACTGCAGAGTGCATGAGAATCATGGGAAATGTAATTCCAAAACATCTGGGGTGCCAAGGTTTGCCATCACTGCTATAAGGTCATTGCACTTTAAAATATCCCTTTTATTGAGCTTAGTTTTATGCCAATGCAAACGTGAAGCTAACCTGCACGAATACTGCGGGCACACTGTGCTGTGGCCAAAGCGCAGCCGCTCAGTGTGAAACCACCCTTAGTTGGCATAAGCATATAAAATTGGAATATGTTAAAAATATATATTTATTACTGTAATTGCTCTTACCATCTAGCATGTGGATCCAGTTTATACCTCCTGTCCTGATTATACCTTCTATCTACAAGTTCTTCTATTGCCAAAGTAAACCAGGTTTAGTCATTTTAAACCTAGTAAAATGGCAACATATCCTGGAATGCATGCATATAGACTGCACATAGTTTCACCTACATTGCAAACCGCTTTGAGAGACCAAAAATCTGGGGAGATGTTTTAAATACCCACTTTATGAAATTGAATCCCTGGAGTGCTCCTGTGCTCCACAACTGGTTCATTACAGTGATGTGTGGTCTTACTGACCCATTAGAAGTGCAAGGGAAGGAGTGGGCCAGATCTCCGAACTTCAGGAACTGCAGTTGATATTTTGTAATGCTAGGCCAGGGGTCCCCAGACTTCCTAAACAAAGGGCCAGGTTACTGTCCTTAAGGCTTTGGGGGGGGGGGGGGGGGGAGCGGGCCTGACTGTGGCTATTGGGAGTACAAATTGTCCTGATATCAGTGGGTTGGTCAATGGTGCATCTTTGGCATTAGGGTGAGGAATATTGCTCAGTGGTTGGTGTCAATAGGAAGAATAGTGTCCCTTCATTGGTAAGGACTAGTGCCCCTTCATTGGTGTCAGTGGTAAGACTAGTGCCCCATCACTGGTGTCATTGGGAGGAATAGTGCTTCATTGATGGTGTCATTGGGAAGAATAGTGCCTTATCGATGGTGTCTTTGGGAAGAATAATGCCTCATCGATGGTATCAATGGGGGAAATGGCGACCTGTTGTCCGTATTTATATTTATACCCCATTGTTGGTGTCAGTGGGTGGAATAGTATCTTGCATCAGTGGGAGGAGTAGTGCCCCAAGGGCCAAATAAAAAGAAAGCAAAGGGCCACAATTTGGAGACCACAGTACTAGACCATCATATTTTAAGGCTTCCAGAACTATCTAAATGTTTTTGTGCAACTACATGCAGGTGCTTCTGAGTGTCAGCTATCCATGTATGCTGCCCATATATTTTATTTAAAATATGAACATGTCTTACTTTTAAGGGTTAGTTGATCTTTAAAAAAAAAAAAAATGTGAACCAACACCCTCAACCCCCCACCCCTTCCCGCCCCCTACCCCCTACCCCACAGGTCCCAGCTTCACCCCATGGGTGACAGTTTTATCATCCATGCAGTCCGATGCTGCAGTTCTGGGGTTTGGAAACCACACTATTCTTCCTCTTCTTTCCCTAGGGACGACAGGGAGCGGTGCTGAGTGGTCAGTACAGTCATACCAGCCCTGACCAATCAGAACTGCTGTAATGTGTCCCAGCAACCATAGGGAAGGTTAATTCACTTTTTTTGTGAAACCATGAACTAACCCTTTTAATGTTAAAGTAGAAGTAAAGCTGATTTGAAACAAATGACGGCCCGTCAGGGTATTAACAGAAGAGACCCTATTGGTCACTTTTGCCATAAATGCACCCTTCTGCCTGTCTGCTGTCATATTCACTAAGCTGTGCATGAGCAGCTCAGCAAACATTTAGAGCCCTGATCTGTGCCACGGGAATGTGACTCTCGCGCACATGCACAGGAGTGACATCATCGCGGCCTGGCCCATCAAAAAAAAAATAAATAAATGTTATAGCGGACTTTACTTCCGCTTTAAAGGCTTTGTAAACCTGTTATGCCATGTACAACAAAACATCTTCACCATTGGTTAGATCTAGCTCTATATCTCAGATCACCCTCTAATTCTCAATGTCGAACCCTCCACTGGCTCTCGTTTACCCAAAGAATTATATTCAAAATACTAACAACAACTTACAAAGCCATCTGCAATTTAGCCCCCAGCTACATCACTAGCCTATTCTCAAAATACCAAACCTACTTGTGTTTTTTTCAAGACCTTCTACTCCGTAGCTCCCTTGTCACCTCCTCCCATACACACCTCCAGGACTTTTCCAGAGCCTTTCCAATCCTATTGAACTCCTTACCCCAATCTGTCTGATTTATCTCCTATTCTATTAGCTTTTAGACCAGGGGTCTCAAACTGGCGGCCCTCCAGCTGTTGCGAAACTACAAGTCCCATGTGGCATTGCAAGGCTGACAGTTACAAGCATGACTCCCACAGGCAGAGGGATGATGGGACTTGTAATTCTGCAACAGCTGTGGGGCCACCAGTTTGAGACCCCTGTTTTTAGATGATCCCTGAAAAACCCTGCTCTTCAGAGAAGCCTATCCTACCCACACAGTTCTTACTTTTTTTATTTTTTTATTTCACTTGACCCTCCCTTCTAGATTGTAAGCTCTGACAAGCAGGGCCCTCTGCTTCCTCTTGTATTGTAACTGTACTGTCTGCCCTCATGTTGTAAAGTGCTGCGCAAACTATTGGCGCTATATAATAATAATAATCTCTTTATACTTGCTTTTGATGTGTCAGGTCTGGGTTTGGAAATGTTTTTATTTATCACTTTGCTTATTATACCGCATAGTTCTTTGAAGACATGCCAAATGCACAGAGTTCATTGCATGCAATTTTAAAGGCTACAGTAAAACCTTGGTTTGAGAGTAACTTGGTTTGAGAGCGTTTTGCAAGACAAGCAAAATTTTTAAATAACTTTTGACTTGATATACAAGCAAAGTCTTGATATAAGAGTAGCGTCAAGTCACAACTGAGAATAAAAGAGAAGATCCAAACAAAAGAACTCGCTGCTCCAGGTGAGACAGGAAGCCTAATGATATCACAGGTGCCCGCCTCGGCTCGCTTCCGCATACGATCAACACTAAAGAAATGGCTGCACTCCAAGATCCATCGAAATTCGTATTTAATGAACGAACATCCCAAGTGTTACAGACAGTTCAAATGGTAGACGTGTTTCACACACTAACAGGTGCGCTTTTTCATTAGTAATGAATAAGCGCA
The DNA here is from genome assembly GCA_037952925.1 of Lithobates clamitans. NCBI lineage: Eukaryota > Metazoa > Chordata > Amphibia > Anura > Ranidae > Lithobates > Lithobates clamitans. Next base: position 7,781,939 of record JBBGZY010000323.1, on the reverse strand, counting down.
CCTGTTAGTGTGTGAAAAGCGTCTGCCATTTGAACTGTCTGTAACACTTGGGATGTTCGTTCATTAAATACGAATTTCGATGGATCTTGGAGTGCAGCCATTTCTTCAGTGTTAATAAAAGAGAAGAGAGGCACCTCTAAGTGTAGCAATATGGTTACATTTAATGAAGGTACAACATTTAGCAACATATTGGTACACTTAGAGGCGCCTCTCTTCTCTTTAATGCCCTGTAGCTCCTGCTGGATTTTGCTTCTAATCCCCTTGTGGAGGCTTCAATTTGTGAATGGATATTTTATGGGTACACAACCTATTGCATTGCTATAATCTTTTTATATGGACTGTAAACTGAAGGACCTATGAATAAATAGTTGTGGAACGAATCATTTGAGTTTCCATTATTTCTTATGGGGACATTTGCTTTGATATAAAAGTGCTTTTGATTACAAACATGTTTCTGGAACAAATTATTCTCGCAATCCAAGGTCTTACTGTATTTTCACACTTTCTCACTGTGGACCCTGCAGTTTACACATGCTAGGACCCAATGAGAAGCTTTTGCTTACAGCATGCAAACCCTATCTATAGTACCCTAATGAACACAAGTGTGATCACTTCCTGGGGAGGCAACAAATACTTCCAGAGCGTATACAAGAATAACTGAACTAGATACATGCAATTAATATATATTTTCACTGCGTTGTCTTACTAAATTCAATTTGTCAGAAGGGTGAAGATGGACTATACAGTATTAATAACACAGTCCTATAGGGAGGAAAGCTACAATTATAAATAAATCACACAATATGGGATTTTAAGCAAGTTGTCAAATTTAATAGAATTTTGCATCAGTGTGAATTAAGCTTGCAACATTTTTCTCTTGTGTTGACACGTGTAATTAAATTCGGATACCCAGTTGTTGGTTTTTTTTTTTTTTTTTTAGCTCTGGAAATTAGTTTTCCACTCTGCAAGGAACCTTTTTTGAAGAGGTGCACCGACTTATAATTTTACTTTTAGTACCTCTGTTTATTATTACCTAGATAAGGTCCTGGGCTATAGCATATTTATTGCTGTCGCAGATAAACTGCAGACACGAGGCCAGCTCGAGCTTTCACAAATGGATGTGCTACAACATACATATATTTGTCAAGTCCCCAGAGCATCACAAATGGCCGAAAGATATGTCGTTATCAGGCAAGTGATGCAAGGAATAAATAGTAGGAATACAGAAGCTTTGTTAGAGTCCACTGAGGATTTAGTACTGCTCATAAGCTTTATTCCCTGTTGCGATTTTTGTTTAGCCTTGCTATGTGGTGACATTTGAGTCTGCATCATGTAAAAAAAAAAAAAAAAAAAAGAAGCTAAGTCAATTGAGGTTTGAAGTGCAGTCTAATTTCTGTTCTCTTCAAGCTACTGATGGCAAACAATCTTGTGGGATGATTGAAGCCTTTGCAGCTTTTATATGGTCTCGGCTGCGGAATTGTAAAAGACAGCCCTTAGTGTTGACCGCTAAAAAGGTGCAGGTGTCTCTTTTTTTTTTTTTGAATGGACGTGTTTACGGCCATTTTTCACGATGCCGTCTCCTACAGGCTGGAATTCCTATTATGCTTGGGATTTTAATAGGCGCTTCATTATCATAACTATTTTAATTATAGGAAAATATTTGCCGCACACGAAAAAATACCATATGCCCGTCTGCTGCAGTATTTTAGCTAGCACAAGCACAACTGTAAGTGCTTTTTAATTGCTCAGCCACTTTATTATTCATTTGCATTGCTGAATATATTTTTATCTTTTCAAAGACAAATATTCATGAATTGTTTTGTGCGGAAGTATAAAGCCTCAAATAAAAAAAGTCAGTGCATTTCATCAGTAAACCTGGAGTATCTGCTGTTGATCTCTAGAATGCCAAAAATGCAACTTCTTTTTTATTTATTTTTTTATTTTTTTATTTTTTTTTTCCTTTTTCTATAAAATTATTATGCTTTTCTGTCTGTGTCTACTGAATAAATACATAGTAAGTTGATTTTTTTTTCACACTTGACAGAGGTTCTCCTTTTTCTTTTTTTTTTTTCTTGGTGTCAAATGTAAAAAAGCAAAGCCCAATTATATGTGTTATATTTATATTTTCTGCTACACTAAGCACTTTTTGTGAAATACAAAAGGCTTTCTCACTGTAAAAATAAACCAGTATTGAGTGCCATGGCATATGCTGAAGAAGCAAAGGGCACAGTGCATGTAAGGTTTGTAAGAAAGCTGGCAAAAAGTAGACACCTCAAGGCAAAATGGTTGTGTGACATAGTAGTATGTACAAAATGGTAATCCATTTTCCATCTATTCTTTACTTACAAATGCTGCGACCTTAGCTGATGGATATATTTTACACCCAGCTGTTCTGCTGCACCAGAGTTGTTATGCCTTTGAACGAATAATGGAAGTAAATACAGTATATTTTTACAAATATTAAGGTGCTTTCATCCAAAATGATTTTATTATGCGAAGAGGATATGTGGCAGGATGTGTCTAATATTTGGCTTTGTAGTGTTGCTATCAGGAATATACTGAACCCTGTTTCCTCTCATCTCACCATACTGTACATTAAATGATTCCTTGTCAATGTGACTGAGACTCCGTTTTAAAATGTTAGCGTGATGGACATGTTTTTCTAGAGTGCCATTTATAAACCCACACAGACAGCCAGTGTAACCATGAATGGTTGTGAGCTGAGACAACGTACAGAGCTGTTTGGGGTGGCTCTGTACCTTGTGAATAGGGATAAGCTCGGGCATATTTGGATTCTAAATGGCCTATAACAGAAACATTTTTGCTTTAGGATGGATGGATGGAATCCCACACATGGGTATGGTGGGGTATTACATCCCTTAATGCATATAAAGAGAAACAATCCTTAAAGCAGCAGAAAACTTTTTTTTTTTTTTTTTTTTTAAAGTTGTACCTACAGATAAGCCTATAATAAGGCTTACCTGTAGGTACAGTGAATATCTCCTAAACGTACTGTGTTTAGGAGATATTCACACTGGATGCTGCCGGTGACATCATTGGTGCATGCACTCTGAAGGTCCGGAGCTCACGAACCTGGAAGAAGGACAGGGGGAAGATAAAAATCCCTGTCAGGGGTATCGGCGCACTGCTGGATGCAATGCATACTAACACATTGTGTATTTCCCTTGGAGGGGATTTTTTTTTTCACATGCCACGGTTTACTACCACTGTAAAGGACAAAAAGACTTCCTTGCCACCCCAAGAAATCACACACCATTAAAGTGGATGTATACCCTTACATATACCGAGTGAAGTGAACAGCCTCAGAAGAGGCACAGAGATGAAACCAATCCGCCTACATAAGTTTTACATGTATATCTGATGTCTTCAGCTTTCTACACTCTTTAGAAAGTACACATCATGTTAGAAAATTTTCTTCCTTTCTCAGCAGTGGGAGGGCAGTCTGGGCATACACTGTGTGAGAGCTGATTGTAGGAACGGCACACACCCCCCTCCAAAAAAGCAGAGCTGTGCTGTCAATAGACAAGCTCTCTTCCTTATCTGTCTCTAAGTTCTCCTATTTAAGAGGTCCTGTAATGCTTTTTTTCTATTACAAGGGACGTTTACATTCCTTGTAATAGAAATAAAAGTGACCTAATTTTTTTTATTTTTTAAAAACGGTGTCAAAATAAAAAATTAAAAGTAAAATAAATAAGAAAAAATATATATATTTTTTTTGTAAGCGCCCGTCCCGACGAGCTTGTGCGCAGAAGCGAACGCATACGCGAGTAACGCCCACATGCAAGGTATTGCCGCGATCGTTAGAGTGAGAGCAATAATTCTAGCCCTAGACCTCCTCTGTAACTCTAAACTGGTAACCTGTAGAAATTTTTAAACATCACCTATGGAGATTTTTAAGGGTAAAAGTTTGTCGCCATTCCACGAGCGGGCGCAGTTTTGAAGCGTGACATGTTGGGTATAGATTTTCTCGGCGTAACATTATCTTTCACAATATAGAAAAAAATTGGGCTAACTTTACTATTCTTATTTTTTTAATTAATAAAATTTTATTTTTTCCAAAAAAAGTGCGCTTGTAAGACCGCCATTTTATTCTCTAGGGTGTTAGATAAATAATATATAATGTTTGGGGATTCTAAGTAATTTTCTAGCAAAAAAAAAAGATTTTAACTTGTAAATAAGAAGTGTAAAAGAAGTGTAAAAAAGAGGCTCGGTCCTTACGTGGTTGTTTCAATCAAAAATATATTCATCTTTGATGGGATTTTAAATCTCTTTGCTTTCATTTACCAATAGATACTCCCTATTAGTATAGTATAAGGCCTCCTGCACATGGGAGTAAAAACCAGCACATTTGTTACTGATTTGAAATGAGACTCATTGTCGTCTAAAGAACAATGCACACGGCTGGGTAGGGATGAGTAATACAGCGATGAGAACAGATCCGTAAAATGGAAAAAAAAAAAAAAAAATGTTACATTTGACTGCAGTATTTTTTCGCATAAACGTGTTTACTTGTTTATAAGCATGTTTATGTAAGTATAAATGAGTATAATACAACACTGGCAACTGGTCTATACGCTTACGCACCTTTACACTCCTATACTCAACATTACTCAGGTCTTCGCACACAGTTTTTTTTAATCAGAGGCTTTCGGTTAACATGTTCGTGAGTAAACATCAGTAAATTGTGACGCCCTTGTCTGAGCAGCTAGAGAGAGTATCTACACTTCCTCCACATGTGTCGCTTCCTCAGGAGATGGAGGAGTCACAACAATGATTCTATATGTTTACAAAGGTATATGTAGCAACCTGTAGTGACAACAGTGTACAAATTCAAAATAATAATATATACAGTTTGTAACTGGGCTTGACTTACTAAAAAAATCAGCTACAAGTGTGGTTGTTCATATGCGTAATTGTCATTATCCCTGGTGTGGGATCGCATATAAAGGGGTCCCGAGAAGATGGACAATAAACAAACCATGAAAAAAAAAAGATATAGAACGGAAGTGAAAGTAACAAGGCAGAGCAGAAAATGTAATACCCTCCAACAGTGGGAACCCACCTGTATAGAATATATGGGGTTGAATTACTAAAAGCACACAGATACACTGACAGATCTGAAGAAGACCTGCATGGCACCAGTGATCTGCTAATCACTGGTGTAAAGTTTTACAGGCTCCAAAAAAAAAAAAAATATATATATATTACAAAAGTGTCCTTACTGCGCTATCCAAAAAACAAAAAAATTGTAAATTTAAATATAAATTAAACTTAATATCTGTGAATTAGCTGCAACTAATAAATGCAAGACACACGCATTCAAAATAACATACAAAATAATAAGCTGTGCTATATATTAAGATTTTCTACATTAATCTTTCCGAGTCATGCCAATATACACTTATATATAAAAAGTGTTCACTATCACCCGTGATAAGTGCACAGAAAACAGGATAGTAAAAAGATATATATCAAAACATTTCATAAATGAAATAAAAATTGTTTGAATATAAAAGTCCACTACAACAGACCAAAAAGTAATCAAAAACAAAAAGTCCACTAATATAGACACTCTTCCAGGGGGTGGCTTAAAGATCTTTCATAAATGGTGACATGCAGTTCCAACACTGGACGTGATGAGTGTAGGGGTATGTTGCAAAAAGTGCCTCCACCACAGGAAATACTGCCGCTTACCAGCTCCCTAGATCTCCTTTTACAGAGACCCAACGTGCCTTAGACTTTTACCCAGCCTCGGGTGTTGCGGTGGCTGTCAGCGCTAGAGAGATTTCCCTCGGTTTCAATAGGAGATGTCATCACGTATAGTATATATTCGTTCATGGGCCGGGAAAAAATATAAAGCTTCCATAGTGAGATACGTTTTAAAATTTTTTATTAGATAAAAGAGTATTGCACTTACAATTAAGTAGATATTCATTCAGCGGTGGATAACAATAACACAAGCGGGCCGGCTCCCGTATGCTGCCCGTAACTTCCGGGTCCAGCGCAGTATGTGGTGACGTCAGCACGCCGCTCCTCCCTACGCCGTTTCGTCACAGATGACCACATACTGCGCTGGACCCGGAAGTTACGGGCAGCATACGAGAGCGTGTGTGTGTGTGTGTGTGTGTATGTATATGTATATGTGTATATATATATATATATATATATATATATATATATATATATATATATATATATATATATATATATATATATATACAATGCACATTTTTATTACCTTCTAAAAATTTGCCTATTTTTTTTTTTTCTTCTAAACTGTAATGGACAGATAGGGGTTGATTTGCGAAAACTGGAGCGTGCCAAATCTGATGCAGTCCTGCATAGAAACCAAACAGCTTCCAGTTTTTTAAAATTTTTTTTTTTATTAGAGCTGAAGTTAGAAGCTGATTGGCTACCATGCCATGTCCGAAACAGTCGGAATCGGCTGTCGAAAGCACTATGCTAATAAACCAATAATCGACCGATTGTTCCCCCTAGGGAAACATTTGTCTGATTTTTCTTATCGTGTATCCTGGCCTATAGGCGTCAAGGAGATAGTCTAAGCTGGTCTTGTCAGAAACTTTAGATATCAAGTTATCTTAACTGATTGGAAGAACAAGGCCAAAATCTGTATAAATAAGGAGGTAAACTTAGGAGAAGGGGTCTGCATCTAGTCCAAGTTCATCTTAGCCATCCTGCCAAGATGTTCTTATTGCAGACCGCCAATCGTAAGTGGCTGAGAATTTCCCGGCCCCACAGCCATGAGTATACACACCCCATGTATACCTGCAGCAGTGGGTCAGTGGGCCACTTATGATTTGTAGTCTTCAGTGACGGCTTCCTGTGGGATAGCTCAGGTGGGTTCAGACTAGTGTCCAAACACGCCTGAGCTCACCCTACTTGTCATCACTGGGATGACTAATCGCAAATGTAAATACTCTGGCGAGGAATAAGGTACACCTTATTCCTCTACCTTTTAGGCTTAACCAGCTATTAACCCTTGCGGTGTGGGCGCCCCCCTACAAGGGATTTTTTTTCTTCTGGCTGGAATGGGGCTTTAAGGTGAGAAAAAAGAACAGCAATGCAAGGGCATGAGTGAACATTAGTTTATATTAAGCCATCTTTCTCAATATTCCCTTTCTATCTCTGGCATCAGTGCTTACCATGTTAGATAATATTTCTTATTTTGTAGTCGTCTAACAGCTGAATCTTTTCTAATTATAGTCATAGTAATCCCACAGCACCCAAACAGTTTGCAATTCCAGGCTTTATTGTAGGATTCTACCATTACCTTGCAGAGACTTTTAATACATTCCAGAAACGAAAAAACCTACTAGAATGATTTTGTGTCTCAGGTACTGAAAAGGTTGGGTCAGAAGACCGAGCACGTAGATTCATTTGGGCTGATTTTTTTTTTTCACTTTGTATGACTTATCTGTTTTCAATATTTTTTATTGCAATATTTTCACAAAAGAGAATACAAAAGTTTTGACGAAGAATGCAGATCTTCCACAATGTAAAATTAATACAGAATGGGTAGTAGTCCAAATAATTTTAATGTAAAAGAGCATAGAACAGTTTTTTTTCCAAAAGAAGAAACTTCACAATCAGTATAGAATTCACTGTCCGTGTGGAGTAACCCCAAGTAGCTTCTCTAAATGTAAAAATAATAGGTGAGAAGACCTAAAGAGATGCAAAAGCAAAGACTGAGAAGGGAAAAGGAAAAAGGCGGGGGGGGGGGGGTGTTAAGAGGGAAAGCAGGTTAAGACCTCGCACTCCGAATCTCACCGTCCTGAAATTATTTTATCAGGTATAGATCTTGGCTCTCCAGTCAGTTACTTGACCCATGAGTCCCACACTTTCTCAAACATCCTCATTTTGTCATTCAAGATCGCTGACATAACTCGTTAATCATAATCCTGGAAAGTATGAGCTTGAGCTGTTCGAATGGCAAGACAGCCAACTTCCAAGATTTTGCCATAATTTTTGCTGATTATAAATATATAAAGGCTATGAGAGGTCTCTGAGGTCTTGAAGCTGACTCCACCTTGCAGCCCAGCAGAGCTTGTCTTGGGGATACTTTGTGTGACTTTTAACGACTATTATCAAAACGTGAATTACATATGTACTTTACTAGATATGTAAAATTTCTGAGAAAATTTTGAAGACCTGAGAAGAAAAAAAATTTTCCTGTGTGTTTTTTTTTTTTTTTTTCTTTTTCCGGAAGAAATGGACATTTTCAAGAAAAAAAAAATCAATGTGGAGTAGTATTACAAATTGAAAATCATTTTTTTTTACACTGGGAAAGCGAAATACAGAGTATTTAAAAGTATTATGTTTGAAATCAAAGTGCAGCTTATTCTATAAATAAACTATAAACTTTTTAAAAGGACTGTATATGTTAAGAACATTTCAACTATAAGGCTGCATTCACACCTGAGCATAGCGTTTTTGAGCGTTTTGTCACGCGTTTTTTCAGGCATATTTGCAAGTTTCCATGCAGCGTTGTCTGGCGTTTTTGAGCTTTGGCATTTTTTTTATTAGCCAATAGGAAAAATGATCATCTGTTTCATCATTTGTTGCTATGTTGGTAGATTTTGTCATCTGGTTCCTGCTCCAAAAACGCCCAAATCTGCCCGATTCGCGCCACAAAAAATGGTCCAGAACTTGTTTGAGCTTCAGGTGTAAAGCTTCAGGCGACTTGGAGTGGAGATGTGAACCATTTCCATAGAGAATAATGGATTTTTTTCCCCTCAAGCGTTTTGTAGCTTCAGGCTTCAAGCTACAAAACGCGCAGGTGTGAATGGGCTCTTAATGAGAACAGGTAACCATCCCCCTTTCCCTCATAATAATTGAAAAGCTTCCAGCCAAAATGCATTGTCAGTTATTGATAATGCCTATCCAGAAGCATATGCTGTGAGCTTGATGAATGTTCTCCTGATTTTCAGGTGTCCTTTTCTCTATAAACAAAGGTATTTTGTATTTTTTGGAGGCTGTGGTTTGTATGTGAAGACGTGAAGATGCTTGCTACCTGAAGAAATATTTTGTGATGATCCAGAAGCAGCAGAAAGTGTTTCTAGAATGAGAGGGAAAAGTTACTTACGCTGTCATTATGGTCCTCCTCATTTCATTTCATAAATTATTTTATAGTGTCTTTAGGGCACCTCTGGCATGCAAGGATGTGTTTTGTCATTTTGTTAGTAGCATTTGGAAAATATTTCTTCTCACAATATTTGCAAATTGCAGCTTTGCTCTCAGCAGAAATTGTCCCGTGGAAATGTTTCCAAACTCTAGATGTTGGTCTCCCTATTTTACTAAGAGTAGGAAAAGAAAAACCAATTTGCTGACCAGACTATAGGTAAACCCTAAGCTGTGACGATGGAGAACATTATTAGGAATAATTTAAAGGTTACAAAGCTAAACTAACATGTCAGACAAATTTACCCTCTTACCTGTCAGTTAAGGCCTGAGAGGACAGAAACCATCATCTACTGTATCCTAACAATCACCCAACTTTAGGAGGTACAGTTTGTCCAACTGTTGGAAAACTAAACCTGAGCCTTTTCCATGCAGTGCCCCCTAGTGTCAGAACTACATATTTCTGTAGTTTGAGACTTGCATTGAGAAGTACAGTGTAAAGGCATACATGGTCGAATTTCGAAAGAATTTTCTTTTGAAAATCAGAAAATTTGTGCGTTTTGTGATCCGATGGTGCCACCATTGATTTCGAAATTTGGCCAACCAAGCCTTTAATTTCACCTCATGCTGCTACAGAAAAGAATTTTCGTGGCTGGGAACCTTCTTTTCTTTCCGGGAATTTTCTTTTCTTGCACATGCGCATTTCTTTTTCGCTTACATTTTTTGCACGATTCTCTTATCATTGATTAGAAAATCATTCGCTTTTCAAAAAATTTCCAACATGTCCGATTACTCAAATTCGATGGCCGCACGAAAATCGGCTGTTGCAGCCCACTAATGGTGCGAAATACGAATGAAAATTCTTAGATTCAATTTTCGAAAGAAAATTCTTTCAAAATTCGACCCATGTATGCCTTACTTACTGTAACTAATTATATTCCAGAATTTGCTTGTCCTCAGAGAACTACTCAATAATTTAAGACTTGACATAAAGTCTCAAATATATTTAAGGTCTTCATATTATGTATTTTGAATATCATGTCATACATTATTATTTTTATATATCATTGTATAAGAATGTATTCCACCTTTTTTTTTTTTTTTTTCTCATCTCTATTCTTGACTAGATGAGGAATTTTCTTTTCACATGATTTGAAGTGAATGTTAACACAATTGAGAAGAGCTAATTTACGTTTGCGTTGTCTGAGGTGGATCATTTGTCACAGAGTGGCAAGGGGGCTGTTCATGGGCATTCAGGAAGTAATGCTACTGCCTCATGAATGCCTTTTTGTTTGTTTTTTTGGATGGCCAAATGAGGTTTTTCAATGTGAACACTGCAATGCAACCATGAGCCCAGTATTTGGCTTGTGGCAGCAGTGCAGCCCTATTACCTGCCCACCAAAATGCACTCGGATGTGGGGAGGGAGGTTCATTTTTTGCAATTGCACAAAACTTTGTGTCTATGGCATGCGTGTACTCCCTTACGGCTGCCTTTGCAGCCTAAGAGGGAAGTGGTAAAAAAAAAATAAATAAAAAACTGCCTAGTTTTACCTAATCTGTCTCACCGTGTCAGGTGCGTTTTGCTGTCATTATGTACCTAAATGGTAACTCCAATTTTGTTGAGAAAAAAGTATTTTCCTCTGGGGGATCAATTTATATATTACAAGGATTTAAACAATTTTTTTTTTTGCAGATTCCTACTTTTGCTTATTCAGAAGAAATAACTGTGTGTTTGTCTGTCCATATGCAAACTAATGTGAATGGGAGTGATTTTATAATTATCAATCGGTGATGCACTTGCAGGGTTGTAATAAGGAAAGCGGCAGGATCTGCATCCCTTTTGGATGTGATTTCCCTTTGGGAATATCTTTTTTGTTGCAGGGGATGCCCAAAATCTGACTTGTACCTTTAGTGCAGACTTCTAGAAAAACCCCAAAAGCCAATCACACAAGCAGGAAATTACATTTCGGGGGGGGGGGGGGGGGGGGAGAGGACGTTCTGTATACCATCTGTGTGCACAACACCTCTAGGTAGCCATATTGCATTGCATTTTACAGGAAATTACAGTGTTGCAGATTTAAAAGGAAAGGTCATTTTTAATAACATTCAATTACACTTTGACTTGTGTTTTTCAATTCTATATGCTGTATTACTTTTTGCTATTTTCATCTCACAAAAGTAGAGTTTACCTTTTTAAATTTTCACTTGTTTTATAACTACAGTTTGTGGTCACCGGCCCTTCATAGCTTTCTGCTTTTTTTTTAATGTATATCCATATTCTGTACAATTCAGGTTTTTAATATCTGCTGCACTTCATATTTAACTTTTTTCTTCTTAAAATCTTCCCTAGCTCTCTGAAAAGCAAAAACCAAGGCTTAATCTGGAGAAGTTGTCAACTTCTGCAGGACGTTGTAATGGAAGATTTTCCTGCTGAAATCTTTCTTCAAAGACCAAAGATTGTAAAGGTTAGTCAGACAGTGACTGGGTAATGCTGCTTATGACATTTTCAAACATGCTAGGGTTTTCTGGAATTTTCAGACATGCCAGGATTTTTTGATATTCTACCAAGAATAGAGCAGTGAGAGGTTAATACTCGGATATATGTATATTTTTAGATGCTGTTTAGCTAAAGAACTTATGACTTGATTTATGATATCTTTATTTTGCACAGCTGAAATAAATGACTGCCCATCACTAAAAATAATTGTTCCTTGCTCTCACTGTATCGGAGCCTTACTTTAAAGAATGTCAGACTCAAATGAAACCAAGAGTTGAACTGAGCAGAAAAACTCCTTAATAGGCTGCATTAGGTCTGTTGAGGATCAGACCTTCTCCGCTACAAAAATATTACAGTGCTTTGGTAATTACCATAATAGCAACTTACAGTATTATATCCCTAGGCAAAAGATATTAGATATTTTCTAAAGTGTTCAACTGCGACATTTTGTAAGGAAGCATAACCTTTATACGTTTTTGAAGTGAACTGGTTGGAGCCTCATTCACTTTAATTTCTTAAAATGGATAAACGCTAGCAAGTGCCAGGGCATCTCCTTACAGTCCATGGAGTGTCCTCTCCATCTGCACAGCTTTAGTCTATTCCACTCTATCCCAGGGTTGATATTCGATCTGGGTTAATGTCATTTTTTTTTCATAACTTTTACTATGTGCTGGTTTGTGAGGTTTTTTCAAGTATAGGCTCATCAGGCCAATGTTACCCCCCCCCCCCCCCCTCTAACCTTCAAGACCAGCCTTTTAATTTTGAGGTATTTCCCTTGTAGATGGGTTCATATCCACATCTCGGGATTTCCACCTCTTTCCTGTCCTAACCTACAAGGCAGTTGTTAGCCTTTGGAATTCACCAATATACAGTGGGGACGGAAAGTACCGTATTTATCGGCGTATAACACGCGCCAGCGTATAACACGCACCCCAAGTTTAGGAGGGAATTTTAAGGAAAAAAACTTTTAGGAGGGAAGTTTAAGGAAAAAAACTTACATTTAAATGCCCATCAATGCAGCCTCATCAGTGTTCACCTGCAGCCTTTCCCCAGTGTCCAGTGCAGCCTTGTCAGTGCAGCTTTGCCCCAGTGCAGCCTTGTCAGTGCAGCTTTGCCCCAGTGCAGCCTTGTCAGTGCAGCTTTGCCCCAGTGCAGCCTTGTCAGTGCAGCTTTGCCCCAGTGCAGCCTTGTCAGTGCAGCTTTGCCCCAGTGCAGCCTTGTCAGTGCAGCCTTGTCCCCAGTGCAGCTTTGCCCCAGTGCAGCCTTGTCCCCAGTGCAGCCTTGTCCCCAGTGCAGCCTTGTAGCCGCCGACATACAAACGTTTAGTTTGTATTTTTAAACATGGCGTCGCGGAGTTCGGAGGGACTCGGCGGCGCTCGTTCAGCTGAACGAGCGCCGCCGAGGTCACAGTGACTGGGCAGAGCCAAGATACACATAGCTGAGGGTTCTCGGCTATTCTCGGCGCCGTTCACAGTCACGCCCAGTCCCTATGATGGACATAACACAGGTCCAATGGCGGGACTGGGCGTGACTGTGAATGGCGCAGAGAAAAGCCGAGAACCCTCGGCTATGTGTATCTCGGCTCCGCCCAGTCACTGTGTCCTCGGCGGCGCTCGTTCAGCTGAACGAGCGCCGCCGAGTCCCTCCGAACTCCGCGGCGCCATGTTTAAAAATACAAGCTATGTGAATGTCGGCGGCGATCGCGGCGATCACTCCGACAGATCACAAAATAGCGGGGATCGGCGTATAACACGCACCCACGATTTTCCCCTTATTTTATTTTTTTATATACGCCGATAAATGCGGTACTCAGACCTCCTTACATTTTTCACTCTGTTATATTGCAGCCATTTGCTAAAATCATTTAAGTTCATTTTTTTCCTCATTATTGTACACACAGCACCCTATATTGACAGAAAAACACAGAATTGTTGACATTTTTGCAGATTTATTAAAAAAGAAAAACTGAAATATCACATGGTCCTAAGTATTCAGACCCTTTGCTCAGTATTTAGTAGAAGCACCCTTTTGATCTAATACAGCCATGAGTCTGCATGGTGGACAGCCATTTTTAGGTCTCTCCAGAGACCTAAAAGTCAGGTCTCTGGCTGGGCCATTCAAGAACTGTCACGAAGATGTTGTGAAGCCACTCCTTCATTATTTTAGCTATGTGCTTAGGGTTGTTGTCTTATTCGAAGATAAACCTTTGGCCCAGTCTGAGGTCCTGAGCACTCTGGAGAAGGTTTTCATCCAGGATATCCCTGTACTTGGCCGCATTCATCTTTCCCTTCGATTGCAACCAGTCGTCCTGTCCCTGCAGCTGAAAAACCCCCCCACAGCATGATGCTGCCACCACAGTATTGGACAGGTGATGAGCAGTGCCTGGTTTTCTCAACACATACCGCTTAGAATTAAGGCCATAAAGTTCTGTCTTGGTCTCATTAGACCAAAGAATCTTATTTCTCACCTTCTTGGAGTCCTTCAGGTGTTTTTTTTTTTAGCAAACTCCATGCAGGCTTTCATGTGTCTTGCACTGAGGAGAGGCTTCCGTTGGCCCACTCTGCCATAAAGACCCGACTGGTGGAGGGCTTCAGTGATGGTTGACTTTCTAAAACTTTCTCCCATCTCCCGACTGCATCTCTGGAGAGACCTTTGGGTTCTTCTTTACCTCTCTCACCAAGGCTCTTCTCCCCCAATAGCTCAGTTTGGCCAGACGGCCAGTTCTAGGAAGGGTTCTGGTCATCCCAAACGTCTTCCATTTAAGGATTATGGAGGCCACTGTGCTCTTAGGAACCTTAAGTGTAGCAGAAATGTTTTTGTAACCTTGGCCAGATCTGTTCCCTGCCACAATTCTGTCTCTGAGCTCTTCAGGCAGTTCCTTTAACCTCATGATTCTCATTTGCTCTGACATGCACTGTGAGCTGTAAGGTCTTATATAGACAAGTGTGTGGCTTTCCTAATCAAGTCCAATCAGTATAATCAAACACAGCTCGACTCAAATGAAGGTGTAGAACCATCTCAAGGATGATCATAAGAAATGGGCAGCACCTGAGTTAAATATGAGTGTCACAGCAAAGGGTCTGAATACTTAGGACCATGTGATATTTCAGTTTTTCTTTTTTAATAAATCTGCAAAAATGTCAACAATTCTGTGTTTTTATGTCAATGTGGGGTGCTGTGTATACATTAATGAGGAAAAAAATGAACTTTAATAGATTTTAGCAAATGGCTGCAATATAACAAAGAGTGAAAAATTTAATGGGGTCTGAATACTTTCCGTCCCCACTGTATATCTGTAGATTTTTATATTTTTTTTTTTGGTAGGCGACAAAACAATCAAAGATCATTGACACTGTAGAGCACAACATGAAACATACACAGCTATAAGGCATGTCAGATATGTCTGGTATCAGACAAGTTGCCCACACAAAAGCCATAATACGGTAAAACAGCAAAGAGGATGGCTCCGGAAGAAGCAACAGTATTCTAAGTCTATAAACAATAAAACCTTTGCTTAACCACTTCTTGAAGGGCTCCTGTTTATATACGGCGGCAGAATGACTATGCTGCGTGAATCTCGCCGTATGTATGTGCGTGTGCATGTATTTTATATATAATATAAATATATATATATATATATATATATAATTACTGCAGCTGCTTTAAGAGCCGTAGCAGGCATGCGCCCGCTGCCTGCATGGTGGGGGATCCGATGCGGGAGCGGGAGCAGGAACAGGGATTTGTGTGTTCACAAATAGTTTAAGTAGGAACAAAGATCCGTCTTCTCTCCCAGTCATTCCAATCCCCTCACAGATGGCACACACCCAGAGAACGCACACTTAACCCCTGGATCACCCCTAGTGTTAACCCCTTCCCTGCCAGTGACATTTATACAGTAATCAGTTGCTATTTTTAGCTCTGATTGCTGTAGAAATGTCAGTGGTCCCAAAAAAGTGTCAGATTTGTCCGCCACAGTATTGCAGTCCCGATTAAAAATCGCTGATTGCCTTCATTACTAGTTAAAAAAAAATTAAAATAAAAATGCCTAAAATCTATCCCCTATTTTGTAGACCCTATAACTTTTGCGAAAACCGCTCAATATACGCTTATTGCAAATTTTTTTTTTAACTGGGATATTTATTATAGCAAACAGTTAAAGATATTGTGATTTTTTTTTTTAAATGTTGCTCCTCTTTTGTTTATAGCGCAAAAAATAAAAACCACAGAGGTGATCAAATACCACCAAAAGAAAGCTCTATTTGTGGGAGAAAAATGACAAATTGTATTTGTGTACAGCGTTGCATAACTGCACAATTGTCCGTTAAAGCAACGCAGTGTCGTATCACATAAAGTGGCCTGGTCATGAAGGGGGGTAAATCTTCGGGGGCTGAAGTGGTTAAAATAGATTTTTAATAGTGCAAATAAATAAATAAATTGAATTGGGGCAAAAAGAGGATAAAAGGAGAGAATGGAAAGTAAGGCGAAAAAAAAAAAGGGGGGGGGGGAGCGGGGGATGGGCTGCTACCCATGAAGGGTTTGACATTAAGAGTTCCTCATAGGCTGCAGAAAGCTAAAATTGGAGCCAATAGAGCCATGTCTTGTGGAAGCACTCTTCCTGATGGTACAATGACAAGTTGAGGTCCTCAATACTCTGGATCTTTTTTACCGTATTTATCTATTGAGTAATAAAGGGGGTCAGGGAGGGGTGACTTCCAATCGGAGAAACTACATGACTTTTCTGCATTTAGGAGATGGATTGTTTAAGATATATATAATATTTTTATATTTCCGCTTTGAGGGAGTATTTAAATACAAAAGGCAGGCTGCTGGGTCTTCAACTAAGTTTCAATCAGTCAGGTCATGTATCGGGGTATAAACTTGGAAAGGACAGGTCCAAAATATGTGCCCTCTTAGTATCTACGTCTCCAACAGTTGGGAGATACCTCAGAACATTTTGTGTAACTTGGTAAAGACCCTATACCATCTGTGTAACAGTTTATGTCATGCTTCTTGCAGTCTGGATGAAATTGAGGATTTATGAGCAAAAAATTAAATATAATCCCCTTGTTCTTGGGAGATTTTATGGTTTTGTATTAGAGAAACAATTCCACGAGTGCCTCCTGTTCCTTTTGATATCCTTGCGGCTTAGGTCCAGTGCAGAGATGGTTTCCATCTCTGCTACTAGGCTATAGTTCTACAGATTTTCAGTAGCTACCCGCTCGCCCAGTAGCTAGGGGTTGCCTTGAGTGGGGGCTGGCCTTAGGCCGTGTGGCTCAGATGGTACTAGTTTTACATACCCACTCTAATGCCGCGTACACACGGTCGGACTTTTCATCTACAAAAGTCCGACAGCCTGTCCGACAGACTTTCGGCGGACTTTCGGCGGACTTTCGGCGGACTTGCGGCAGACTTTCTAACGAACAAACTTGCCTACACACGACCACACAAAAGTCCGACGGATTCGTACGTGATGACGTACACCGGACTAAAATAAGGAAGTTGATAGCCAGTAGCCAATAGCTGCCCTAGCGTGGGTTTTTGTCCGTAGGACTAGCATACAGACGAGCGGACTTCGGGGTCCGTCGTAGTTACGACGTAAAGATTTGAAGCATGTTTCAAATCTAAAGTACGTCGGATTTGAGGCTAAAAAAGTACGTTGAAAGTCCGGAGAAGCCCACACACGATCGGATTACCAGCCAGCTTTAGTCCGTCAGCGTCCGTTGGACTTTTGTAGCTGAAAAGTCCGACCGTGTGTACGCGGCATAAGAGATCATGTCATCAAGCTCTCATAGAATTTTGGTTTATAATATGCTTTCCTTTGTATTATAAGATCTAGTGCATAGTGTTTGAAAAGGGTTGATTGTCTTAAAACTCCCTTCTGTTTTTTAAACTCAAAATCATTTTGACACAATCAAACATATATTACATCAAAAAGAGTCACGCTTGTATGAAAATTACAAATGATATAAAACGTGAACCAAAGCTTAAAAAAATGATTTCATGTGAAAAAAAATTAAAAAGTTCAATGTGCAAAAGGAAAATCTTTATTTTCTGTGCTCAAATGTTCTTAAACATGTGATAAGCTTCTATCACCAATAAGAAGAGCGTTCAATCGTGAAGCCACCACCCAATGGGAAGAAAGCAAGCTTACCGGCTAAAGTGTGACCCCCCCAATTATTCGGGCACCCCGCCCTTGATCACCATAAGGCTTCTCTTCCGGTTTCCCCACTGGCGGATGATTGTGGCTGGTTCTTAGGCATTGCCACATTATGAGCGCATTTATTAGTTGATTAAAGTTACACTTGAAAAAAAATATGAAGGTCCTGGTACCCAAATCTGTTACCGTATCAGCCATATAATTGTGTTT
Organism: Lithobates clamitans; assembly: GCA_037952925.1. NCBI lineage: Eukaryota > Metazoa > Chordata > Amphibia > Anura > Ranidae > Lithobates > Lithobates clamitans. Next base: position 7,763,916 of record JBBGZY010000323.1, on the reverse strand, counting down.
ATTGAAGTCTGATTTTCACTGTGCTGAGGCTTTGTGCAGAAAACGAAAAAGTTGGTAACTGTATAGAAGAGTGAAAGAAGGGGTTTGAAAAATGTATGCTAGCAAAGTAAAATGGCTCTCCTTTTTGGTGTCTGGTTTATGTTATGCTTCTCAATAATAGTGTCTGTCATCACAAATTCATTTAACAGCATATAAAGCATTCTCCTACTTAAATTAAAAACAGAATCTCACGCTTAGTAATACAAACAAATTGGAGCTGCTGCACTCAAATACATATGAATACCAGGTTTAAAAGTGACTATAAATAAACCAGAAAAAAAAGTGAGCCGTCTTCTTGCATAATATTCCTAAAAGAAAAACACCTTTTGTGTAATGAAGTGCTGAATGCAAAAAAGTCCACATAAACTATTGATTCCTATACAAAAGTTCCACTAATTTAATGAGTGTAAAATCTTAAGTGCACAATACTTAATTAAAACTAAAATGCATCAATTAGCTTATAAATGAATATACTTGTGGCGAAGTTCATTATTATATAGGTACAAGAATTCCATAAAGTGCTCTTTGTAAACGCCAAAATTGCAAACGTGCTCCAAGAGTGCCGTGAAATAATGCAGCCTCTTACCAGAACCAAATGATCTCTTAATTATAGAGATTATTAGCGTTTATGTATAATCCAGGGAGCTGACACTCAAAGACCACAAATTCCTATTCAGATCTATGGTGCCTGCAGTTAAGACCGACAGCCCAATGTCCGACATTAACTTGGCCTCCAACCACACTTCCCAGATGGACTCCAACACTCAGAATGATAAGCATAAAAAAGAGGATCTCGTAGTGCAACTCGACTGGTAATCATTTAATAAAGTGGTGTTGCACTTACATGAACCAAATAGATAAAAAACATGTATTCAGACAGCTTGCTATACAGCCTCAGTCATGCATGGTGTTATCTGAACAGCTTCGGCGTGATGACGTCACAGACCCGACCCCACCCGACTCGTTTCCACATATTAGGTGTCTTCTGGTATTTTAGAATCTTTCGGAATTTGTGGTCAAATTAGTAAGCATAGGTGTTAGAAGGGAAGAGGGGACAGTTTTAAAGTCACTAAACCCACATCATTAAAAACTATCAATAAATGCTGTATTACACTCTGTTCATATTCAGTCACTATAAGATTGTTTTTCTGTATTCTGCAAAAAATACTTCTGCTTTCTATCTCCATTTTCTGTCTGCGTCCCCTATTCAGCTAGGGATTGGTGGCAACTCTGCACATGCTCAGTTTTCAGTGAGTTTCTGTGCTGAGCATTTCCTCCCTATCGCATCTAAGCAGCCCATGTGAATATAGGGTCACACATGTGGGCGTATACACAGTGGTAAATGACAAGCCACTCCCTCCCCCCTTCTCCATGGCCACTAACCATCTAAACACAATGGGGGCAGGATATTACATGTAGAATAATGGAGGCTTCACCTCCCTCTTATTCTAAGACACAGGCTAGAGGGGTATGACTCAGCCTGTGAATGCCAGAAATCAAATGTTATTTCTACAAAATAATGAAGATTTGATTTCAAATATATACTGTATTTATGTTTCTTATTAACTATTTATTTTTACTTTGTATTCCAAAGGCTGTTTTTATTTTTATTTTTATTTTGAACATGTGGCCAGCAGCAGAGGACTAGAAGCTCCTCCTGCTTATGTTTCCCTGCAGACAAGCTGGGAAAGAGCTGGGTCATGTGACAGCTGTATATTAGAAAAAAGCTATTTTTTTTTTAATTAAAATATTTACAGTGCAATCGTTCACATACTGAAATAGAAGGGACAATGTAAATTAAACAGTGTGGAGTTGATTTACCAAAACTGGAATGCACAGAATCTAGTACATCGAGCAGGTCCCTCCCGTCCATTCTGTATTGAACTGTATTGTAATTGTACTGTCCCCCCTCTACATTGTAAAGTACTGCTCAAACTGTTGGCACTATACAAATCCTAAGAAGAAAGGGATAGAAATGGCGCTGTTCTTAATTTGTGGTGTTTCAGACCCTCTGAATGCGTGGTGGAATCCTAGTACTGGTATGTGCTATACCAAAGTGTATAGAAAGTGCAAATGTGCAATAAGTACTAACAATGCAGATATCTGAGTGAGTATAGTCAAAACTATCATGTAAACAAAAACGTGAAAATCACAAAAAAAAGCAGAAAAACACAAAAAAACAATAAATAGTGTCTGCACTGTTAGGTGCCACTTAAATAATGTGAAACTCCTTATCAAAGGACCACCATCTGGAAATGCATACTGGTGGAGAAAAAAAAACAAAAAAAAAACGTTTTGTGCATTCAAAAAAAAAATACATACATATATATTCATGTGCAAAATAAACAAATATAGCCAATTTTGAATAATACTATAGTGCTTGACTCAGAATGCATATAAAGTCCTTGGATACTGGTGTACTACAAAGTCCAGATATCATTTTAAAAATAAAGTGACAAAGTGCTCCTCCAAACTGTTATTCAGTGCTTCTTTTAAAAAGTGCCCCATAAGAAACGCACTCACCGCCATTATTCACCCCACAAGGAGGTATTTCACCTTCACAGTATGAGCCACTATGTAGCATACGGAATAAGAAAGCATGTTGTCCTGTGTCAGTAGTTTGCTTCCGTGTCTGCGGTATTGGTCATCTCCTTGCGGCTAGCCTCAGGGATGCAGTTTCAGACAGACAACTAGGTCTCCTGACAAGGCTCTGAATCCAAATGGCTATACAAATCCTGTATAATAATACAAATAATAATAATAAGCTGTGCATGGTAGCCAATCAGCTTCTAACTTCAGCTTGTTCAAGTAAATGTGACAATAAAACATGGTAGCTGATTGGCTACCATGTACAGCTGCACCAGATTTCGTACTCTCCAGTTTTAGTAAATCTCCGCCTGTGTGTTTAGTATCACTTTAAGGCTAGTTGAGATGAAGCTGGAATTCCTCATTAACAAACTATGTGTGTTATCTTTTATAGATGTAGAGATGTACCCCTGTTGTTATATAGTAGCGGCATATGCAACAAGACCGCATAGAGAGTCTTTCACATGAGTCCTTGTCCTTCAAAGAAGCTCACAATCTTCATTCATACACATGGTAGGGCCAGTTTGTGAAGAAGCCAGTTAACCACTTCAGCCTCGGAGGGTTTTACTTCCTTAATGACCAGGCCATTTTTTGTGATAAGGCACTGCATTGCTTTAACTGCCAATTGCGTGGTTATGCAACGCTGTACCCCAAAAAAATTGATGTCCTTTTTTTCCCACAAATAGAGCTTTCTTTTGGTGGTATTTGATCACCTCTGCAGTTTTTTTTATTTCTTGCGCTATAAACAAAGACCGGCATTTTTGAATAAAACAATATTTTTTACTTTTTGCTATAAAACACATCCACTAAAAAAATGTAAAAAATTGAATTTCTTCCTCATTTTACGCCAATATGTATTCAGCTACGTATTTTTGTTAAAAAAAAAATCCCAACAAGCGTATATTGATTTGTTTGCCTGAAAGTTATAGCGTCTACAAACTATGGGATATTTTTATGGCATTTATATTTGTTTTTTATTTTTACTAGTAATGGCAGCGAACAACGTTTTTTAGCGTTTTTTTTAGCGGACAAATTATTACAGTGATCAGTGCTAAAAATATGCACTGTTATTGTACCAATGAAACTGGCAGGGAAGGGGTTAAGTGTGTCCCTATTGGGTGCTTGCTGTGTGGGGGGGATGTTCTGACTGGGTGAAGACAGAGATCGGTGTTTCGGCTTAGCTGGAACACGATCTCCATCTTCTCCCATGTCAGAAAAGCGACCTGCCTTGTATACGTAGGTAGATCGCCATTTTGCCTCTCCCGGGATTGACCGCGGGTGGCTGGCGGACATTGGGTCCGCCGGTCCCGCTGATTGGCATCCCCTGTGTCCAATTGGCGCACGATCGCGCCTCCGCACCCCCCCCCCAGTGGTGCCCCTGTACTTCATTTTGTACAATAGAGCCGACCTGCTGAAGTACATCTGCGATAGGTGGTCAGCAAGTAGGTAAAGGGGCACTAAACGGTTTTAAAAAAACTATTCAAGTATTTATACTTAACTCAGAAAAGTACCCTTGATTGTTCTCAGCCACATCTCTTTTTGCTGCTGTGATCTGACTTCCTGTTAGAGGGTGGCTACATTCATTCTCCATGGTCCCACTCCCAATGGACCAAGGAATGTGTAGTGTGCATAGAGCAGTGCACATGACCACAATTGACATGCAATTCCAAACAAACATGGAAGGGGGGCGGAGGAGATGTTCAGGAGTTTAAAGAAGCAGAAAACACAGTAAGACCCTTTTCACACTGGGGAGCTTTTCAGGCATTTTAGTGCTAAAAATAGCACCTGTAAAGTGCCTGAAAAGCACCTCTCAAGCCACCCCAGTGTGAAAGCCCAAGTGCTTTCACACTGGGGCGGTCCGCTTGCAGGACGGGAAAAAAACTCCTGCAAGCAGCATCTTTGGGGCGGTGCCGGAGCGGTGTATACACCGCTCCTCCACTGCCCCTGCCCTTTGAAATAAATGGGCAGCACTGCCAAATCGCCTGCAAAGCGTTTCAGCAGCGCCACAACGCGGGCGCTACTAACCCCTTTCTTCGGCCACTAGCGGGGGTTAAAAGCGCCCTGCTAGCGGGCAATTTAGCGCCGCTATAACAGCGGTAAAGCGCCGCTAAAACTAGCGACAATTTACCGCTAATGCCCCCAGTGTAAAAGGGGTCTAAAACAATTTCCTGCTAAATAGATTACATGTCCATTGGGTAATGGCTGTGCATAAATTCTGGTTGAAGAATAAGGATATGGTTTAGCCTATGTGCAGTGTTTTGGACTGTATGGGAAATGAGAGCATGCAGAGGAATCTTACACAAGCACAGAGCATACACGTTCCATGCAGATAGTTCCCAGCCAGGATTGAATGCTTGCACCCAGAGTTGCAAGGCAAGAGGTTAACGACTTAGCTTTCTACGCTTGACTCCTCCGATTTGCCATGTAATTTTTCCACTTATCCTATTTTTGTTCCATATTTATTTTCTCAGCTTGACATATGTTTTGTTCATTTAACTAAGCATTGCTGTGTGTCAGTCTGCAAGCATTAAATTATTCTGTTAAATGTCTGTGAATGTGCTTGTCAAATAGTTGTCTTTAGCTCTGTGTCAAATGTATTATGTATTTAGAGCCTTCTGTCTTTACTGGGCCTTGCATGTGAAAAAGATGAGCAGCGGCATTTGGCATTCCAGGCTGCATCCTGTCTGCACCACTTAAGTACCCTGTTGAGAAGCAGATTGAACTTTCACAGGGATCCAGGGTTTTTAAGCACTAAACAGGGTAAGTATTATCTGTTAAGGTTTGTACTGTTTTTATGTTCATTTGAAACCCCTGGTGAATTGAATAATTAATATGCTGACTGAATAGTTATTTTTATGTCTAGAAGTAATTACATTCATAAAGGTCTATTAGGCCTTGTACATGCAGTCTTTAGTATGTGAGAGAGCGATGTGTACAGCAGGCTTTTACAAAGTGTGTGCAAAGGCAGCTTTGTTGAAAGCTTTGAGAGGAACTTCACCTTATCTAGCGAAAATGTTATTTCTTGTATCTGATAAATGTCTCTTTATGTAACTAAAAAACAAACAAAAAAAAAGACTTGTCCATGGAGTTCAGCATTGTCCTCTTTCCAAAGTTCTATTTTGACTCTGTGCACCCCCCCCCCTTGTGCTGCCCTCTTGTCTTTCCTGTGGATGCAAGATAACCCGCTTGTCTCTGCCAAGTCTATGATATCTGACAGACACCCATGTCGTGTCCACTCATGCACAGGATATTGCATGTGCAGACCGCCACACTTCTCTGCCAGCACCCAGAGACTAGCAGAGATATTTGTAAATCTGTACATGTGCGAGGCCTCCTTGTCTGTGCTCGAGCTCTATGTACAAGGCCTTAAAGTGTCATATAAAACTATCAATAAATGGTGTATTACATGATGTTCATACTCTGATGCTATGGGATTTGTTTTCTGTATTCTGCAAAAAAACTGGTTGATCCTGCTGTTCTCTATCTTCCCCTTTTTGATCGTGTCCCCAATGTAGTTGGGGATTTTGCAGAGCAGTGCTGCACATGCTCAGTTTTCTGTGAGTTTCTATGCGGAGCATTTCCTCGCTATAGCATCTGAGCCCATGTGATTATAGAGTCACACATGTGGGTGTATATAGTGGCAAATGACAGGTCACTCCCTCCCTCCTCCTCCATACCCACTGACCAGCTAAGCACAATGGGGTGAAATATTACATCTTGCTGGAGGCTTCTCCTCCCTGTTATTCACATGCTGGAGGGGGCGTAACTGGAAGAAATCCGCCCACACCATGTTGTTAAAATATAATTAAAGATTTTATATATATATATATATATATATATATATATATATATATATATATATATATATATATAAATATGATATAGAAACCATTTTCTGATATTATTTATTTATATATTATATATTACTCTGTAACCCAAAGGTTGTTGGTTTTTTTTTTCAGTTTTTTTTTGTTTTTCCCAGAACCTGTGACCAGCAGCACAGGACTAGAAGCTCCTCCTACTTAAGTTTCCCTGCAGCTAGGCTGGGTAATGTGACAGTTGTAGATCAATTAGGAAAAAAAAGGACTTCGATTTTTAAAAAATTTAGGGGTGCACCGAATGGGTTTTTTGGTGCCGATACCGAAAATGAAAAATACACTAGGCCGAAAACCGATACCGAAAATGACCAATACCAAAAATTACTGTTTTAAAAAAATATTTTTATATATTTGAAATCAAATGTATACATTTTTATATAACACATTGCTAATAGTTTTGGCAAATTTTCCATTCGGTGCACCTCTAGCAGATATGATGCAGGAAATGGTCAGAGACTGGGGACATGGTACAGGAGATGGTCAGAGACTAGGGACATGATACAGGAGATGGTCAGAGACTGGGGATATGGTACAGGAGATGGTCAGAGACTGCGGACTTGATGCAGGAGATGGTCAGAGACTGGGGACATGGTACAGGAGATGGTCAGACTGGGGACATGGTACAGGAGATGGTCAGAGACTCGGGACATGGTACAGGAGATGGTCAGAGACTCGGGACATGGTACAGGAGATGGTCAGAGACTGGGGACATGGCAGAGGAGATGGTCAGAGACTGCGGACATGGTAGAGGAGGTGGTCAGAGACTGCGGACATGGTAGAGGAGGTGGTCAGAGACTGCGGACATGGTAGAGGAGGTGGTCAGAGACTGCGGACATGATACAAGAGATCAATACAGCCTCACCAGTGCCTGTCAGATGCAGCCTGCCTGTGCCAGTCATGCAGCCTCACCAGCATGTTTGCCCCTCAGATGCAGCCCGCGTGTGCCCATAAGATACAGCCTGCCTGTGCCCATAAGATGCAGCCTCAACTGTGCCCGTCATGCAGCTTGCCAGTGCCCATCATGTAGCCTGCCAGTTCCTTTCATGCAGTTTGCCAGTGCCGGTCATGTAGCCTGCCAGTTCCTGAATCAGCGGCGATCTCCGTGTGTCACAGAGCTGCATTTTAATTGCCCGTGTCGCAGTAACGATGTCCCGCCTCCTGTGGCAGACATTGTTACTGTGGTCTGTGTAGTTAAGCCCTGTGACACACAGATCGTGGCGAGGAGGGAGGGGACTAATGGGCACTGAGGTGGCACTGGTAGATGACACCGATGGGCAGCACTGATCGGTGGCACTGATGGGCATTGATAGGTGGCACGGTGAGCACTGGTGGGTACTGGTAGGTGGCACTGGTGGGCACAGATGAGACAGCCGCAGCTCTTTGAGGGACCGATGTCCCTCTGACAGAAGCCGGTGATCGGATTCTTTTTTCCCCCCCACGCTGACAGCGTGAGGGAAAAAACGTACTGATTACCTATCTTCTGTTTACATCACGTGATCAGCTGTCATTGGCTGACAGCTGATCACGTGGTATGGGGCTGGGTCGGCCCCTTACTCCGATCTTTGATCAGCCGAGTCTCATAGACTTGGTGATCACAGAGCGTGCCGCACGCAACCCGCAGGGACGCGCAGACAGTGCATGCTCAGGAGGACGTCTATGGATACCCTCCTGGAAATTAAGGCCTGCGCTGTAGCCATCTTTCGGCAAGAAAGTTTGGCAAGAAGTTAAACAATTTTTAATTTTTTTTGGCTGTGCCCACTCTGTAGAGATTTCCCACCAATTTCTCTCCTAGAAGTAATGAGAAAACCCCCCAACAGGGACACAGACTACAATAAACAGTAGAGGCTCAAACCCTACCTCACCCTATTTAAAAGAAAAAAATGGCTCTAGTAGAGCTTTAATTAGAAAGTCATTCCAGCTTGTAGAATGTTTCTAATTTCTGCTGAATTTTGTATTTTTTATGAAAGTAACTCGTAGTGGCAAATTCATCCACATGCAAAACTATTACCCGTTTATTATATTTAAGATTTAATATCTCAAAGATATGATGTGGGTTAAATGAGTTCTTTGACCAAGAGTGAAAGCTTTAACACAATAACAACATTTATTGGTGAGTAGTTGAAAGTCTCTCTAATACACATCCATCTATCTATAGTTTACACCAAGGAAGAAAATATTAGGTTAAAATAAAAGAATTACATAAAGGAATACAGAGTATATTCCTTAAAACATTAATCTAAAAACATAATTAGTTACAAGTAAAGTTCCACCAAGGTTCCATTCTGATGGCTGCTCTCCCATCAAGAGGAAGTTTCCTCCCATCTAGTCGGTGTATATCAATACAGGCTGATGCCTCATTGGTTGGCATAGCGGGACTTCTGATTGGTGAGCTTCCCTATACTTTGCATAAGTCAGTCCCCTTTAATGCAAATCCTTGTGACTATTAAGGCAGGAGATTGACTTGAACTTTCTCGGGAAGTATTGGCCTCCCTTCATTGCATATCCCAGCATGGGATCCTTTGAAGTGAGTATGTGTAAAACAATGAGGTTTGGCTCCCATTGTTTGTACACAAAAGCCTGGGCACCAACTTGTCTGGTCTACTCCGAGATATTTGTGAAGATAATATCTTTCGGCCTGCATAGATACAAGCTAAATGATATATATTCCTAATTACAATATTTTACAGCTATTAATGAAGATTTCACATAAACTCATAAGGCAACAACAACCATTATAAAATATGTTCTAGTGCATATCATGAGGATGTAGTGAAACAAGCATTTTTACATCCACTGCCTCTTGCTATTAAATTGGTTTTGTTTCTATTCTAATGCCTCGTACACACGGTCGGACTTTGTTCGGACATTCTGACAACAAAATCCTAGGATTTTTTCCGACGGATGTTGGCTCAAACTTGTCTTGCATACACACGGTCACACAAAGTTGTCGGAAAATCCGATCGTTCTGAACGTGGTGACATAAAACACGTACGTCTGGACTATAAACGGGGCAGTGGCCAATAGCTTTCATCTCTTTATTTATTCTGAGCATGCGTGGCACTTTGTCCGTCGGATTTGTGTACACACGATCGGAATTTCCGACAACGGACTTTGTTGTCGGAAAATTTTATATCCTGCTCTCAAACTTTGTGTGTCGGAAAATCCGATGGAAAATGTGTGATGGAGCCTACACACGGTCGGAATTTCCGACAACAAGGTCCTATCACACATTTTCCGTCGGAAAATCCGACCGTGTGTACGGGGCATTAGTATATATAAATCCTGTATATAATAATAAAAAAAAGTATGATAAAGCAAATGTATTAAAGGAACCTGTCAAGTTGGCCATAGATTGGTTGAAATTTGTCCAGTTCAGCACGGACCAGCTGAATTTGGATCCAAGTATGGCTGCTCTTGCTGGACAAAAGTCGATCTAATGAATTACTTCTGTAAAGTGGTCTTGTTTGAATTTTTTTCTTGAACAGCGGCTGCAGCTAAAGGGGCTGCTGCTGCTGATCAGTGTATTCTGACAGTGGAGAGACCTAGCTGTCAGAATACAATGTCTCAGTGGGTCGGATTCTTTTATCCACCTAGTTTTTTGTGGATGGAGAAAAAAAAGAAAAAGTTCCATCTATGACCAGTTTAAGTGACTGACATGATCAGTCTATCCAGAACTGATAGTTTACTTTTGTGGATGTTTGGAGGATTAATTCCAATTTCTTATCCCTCTGAGGTGCAACTGTCAGTTCTTTGCAGTAACACCCTGTTTCTTTTAATCTCTTTAGATTGGGTTGCAGTGCAGCATTGTAAGACTCAGATTTCTTCTTGAGAGCATAATACTGTGTATTAGATCTGCACGATTAATCGTTAAAGAACCAAGATCACGATTCTACCCCCCTCGCTACCTTAACAAAGCATTTCCCTGATTCAGTGCAGAGAGTTGACACCTGTGAACCCCACCCCCCAAAACAAGAACAAAACAAAAAACAGACAGCTGCCAAGTTTATAACAACATTGCTTAGCTGGAGATAAAGAGAAACATTGTAACACTTGGTCCTTTTACATCAAAGGAATGAACTTCGGTCTGTAAATGAGATCAATTTAACCACTTAAAGGCCAAACCTTTTCTGACACTTCTTGCTTACAAGTTAAAATCAATATTTTTTGCTAGAAAATTACTTAGAACCCCCAAATTTATATATACATATATCATTTTTTTAGCAGAGACCCTAAAGAATAAAATGGCAGTTGTTGCAATATTTTATGTCACACTGTACAGCGTCTTTCAAACGCATTTTTTTTTTTGGAAAAAATGCACTTTAATGAATTAAAAAAAAAAATTAAACTGTAAAGTTAGCCCGATTTTTTTGTATAACATAAAAGATGATGTTACGCCGTGAGAATTGTGAGAGAATCGTGATCTTTATTCTAAGCAAATAGTGATTCTCATTTTGGCCAGAACTGTGCAGCTCTAATGTGTATACGCTTCCGATAAGGCCTCATGCACACTTGAGCTTTTAAAACACTGCTTTTACAGGCATTTAACGAAACCCTGCGGCGCAATAAAGGTGAGGGCCGGGGCACCCTGGCTGAGGTGGGATCCCACCACCGGCCCGTTTTGCCCGCCCCAGTGAGTTTTTTTTTTTTTTTTTCTCTGCCTAAACGCCCCTCCATGTTAGGCTATGTGTACATGCACACTAGGCGTTTACAGGAGTTTGAAGGCAGCGACGTTTAGCGGCAGAAAAAAAACACCAAATTTGCATCCAGGGGAGGCGCTTTTACGCATGAAACACATCTGATGCTCCTAAGCGCTAGGCATATTTAGCACTTGAGCGTTTATTCATTTCACTGGCAAGAAGAAATTATTATTCTGGCCAATGAAATAAACGCCCAAGCATTCGACGATCTTAAGCACGCTTAAACGCTTTTGCAAACATTAGGCTTTCGTTTCGGCACGTTTTTTTTAAACTGCTTTTCTCCTGCTGAAAGAAAAGCATTTTTGAAAGCCCCAGTGTATATGAGGCCTAAAAATTCTACAACCTGCTCATCCTTGGGTAGGAAAGTCCAGCATTATGTCTGTGTAACATCATTTCAGATATTGGAATTTGGAGTAGAATAAAATGAAGCAGGTGGTATATGGGCTCTTGCATTTGGCTGTATATTAATGTGCCTTTTATGGCTTCTAGGAGTTACAGCTGCCACATCGTGTAGCCCATTGTGCGGGGCAGTTGCGAGTGGATACATTGAATTTATATATTTATCTAAAAAAAAAATTATATATATATATACATACATACATACAACGCAAGTGCTGCCGGATATATATAATATATATATATATATATCCGGCAGCACTTGCGTTTTTTCACATGCACGTGTATAGGCGTATTTTTCAAAACTTAACTTTTTTTATGCCCTAAAGTGCAACCATGTGCAAGGGCTTTATCTGTAACTGAAAGAAGCGAGGGCTCAGTTTACTGTGCATTTTGGTAGTCCTTTGAGAATGTCAAGACTTTGCAGAATACCTAGTGCCTTGACTGGCTTATGCTTTTGCTTTTGTATTGCAGCTGTGAATTAGAAAAAATGTAGACTAAATGCTAATGAATGTTGCATTTGCGCTTTTTCGGACCTTTGGTCTTTAAAAAATTACTTTGCGTTATAATATTTTTATGCTTTACAGAAGTGATTTCCCAGAATTCTTCTGTATCTTACTACACTCCAGCCACCCGTACTTCTCAGAACCCTTCTCCTGTAAATGAGCACCTTCGGCCTTCAGTTGTGGGACGCACAAGTCAGCGACTTAGAGGAGATGGACAAGATTGGGATGCTACATCTTCTAGGTTGGTGTTTCTCAAGCTTTCAGACTTGGTGATATTGGCTTAATACATTTGTGTTCATCATAAAGGCAATACAAACTAAAAATAGAAGGCATGGGGAGAACAAGATTAGAAAAGTATAAAAAAAAAAAACCCACATCAATCTAAAAAAAAAAATTGTATAACCGGGATAATTGGCTATAATTTATTGTTCTGCAAGACATACGGTAACATATCTGAGCTCAATCATAAATCAGCACTGTATGGACCTCCATTATAATGTACTAGAATAATGACATTGATTGTATAATAATTGTGTTTTTAATACCCCAGATTGAATGTTTTATTATATATAATAATTTTAGTAGACAGCAATAAGGAGTGACATTTTTAAAATTCAGAAGCTATTTATAGTGGGTAAAGAATATTAATTTTACTGGAGTCTAAATGAGTAGATTTGGGGCAATTGCCACCCTGCACTCAGTCTATCAGTTTTTTTCTAGAGTAGAATCCTGTACTGAGCACTATGGGGTTAATTTACTAAAACTGGAGAGTGCAAAATCTGGTGCAGCTCTGCATAGAAACCAATCCACTTCCATTTTTTTTTGTCAAAGCTTAAAGTGGTTGTAAAGGTAAAGAAAAATATCTGCCAGCCCCTCTGTTCTATCAATCTATCCTACACTGTGTAAATGTTTTTATATAAAAAAAAAAAAAGTCTTATCTCCTATATTTTATGGCTGGTCACATGACCTTCGTCTGCTCTCCTCCTCTGATCTAAGGGTTACAGTGGGAGGGGCCAAGGTCCCCCCCTGACGTCAGCTGGGGAGGTCACATGGCCGCTTAACCCCTCCCGCTGTAGCCCTTCGATCGGAGGAGGAGAGCGGCCGGAGGTCATGTGACTGGCCATAAAAGATATGAGCTAAGGTTTTTACAGGGATCGTTTTATAAAAACATTTTCAGTGTAGGATAGATTGATGGAACAGAAGGGCTGGCAGTAATATTCATTTACCTTTACTGCCAGCTTTGGGGATCAGCAGCCATGATTAACGTGGTCAGCACACATGCGGGATCAGCCAGGTTTTTTTTTTTTTACAGCTTAGAGAAGGACAGATTAGACAACCACTTTAACTGAACAAGCCTAGGTTAGAAGCTTATTGACTACCATGCACAGCAGCGCCATATTTTTCACTCTCCAGTTTTAGTAAATCACCTATGCCTCCTTTAGGCCTTGATGTGTGATTAACCAGGTACACAGATTCCCTTATTAGACCACCTACCTGGTTGGCAAAGAGTGTTTTTTAAAGGAAAAATGGAGAGAAAACAAAATTGATTCCTAAGTATGCAATCTGAGTTGCTCTTTTGTTTCAGCATTGATGAAATTGGTAGCGGGAAGGCTGTCTCAGATGTTCTACTTTGAGTCAGCAAACTGTCTGTCACACAATTTCTCCCAGAGTTAATTTCCCTGCTTGCTTTTAACAAGATGCTCTCTTAAAACTGTAAGAAGCAGATTTGTAAATTACCTTCAGCTCAAGGTTCTGCTGCTCTTCACAATAAAAAACAAAACTAAAATAAAAACATGCAAGTACCCTCAACATGGTGTTGTGTACGTTAACTGGTAGATTGTGTTGTCACTGTGCTTATCCTATAACTTTTCTATCAAGGAAAACCGTACATTTTATCATGTTATGTTTGCGTGTCTCTAACTTTTCCAAACCTATTTATGAATCTAATTTTTCTGTAATTGAAAATCAGCTATTTTTTTTTTAAATAAGATTTTCATTTTGTATGTGGTAACGAAGCTAAAAATTGCTGTAAAGAGTTGCTAACACTGGGGGTTTTTTAATTTTATTATAGCAAATTACAATATTAAACTCTGATGTGGTTATTGTGTTAATTATTGCCATTGTAAGCAGTGTTTTTCTTAAAGTGTTATTAAACCCGCAACCGTAAAATCAGTTTGTATATGCAGTAGAGCATGCTTGTTATACTCGCTGTGCGGTTAATCCTCTGCATTGTGTAAAAAGGCTGTTTATTCCTATCTTCTGGTATCCTCCCCTTCTATTACTGTCTCCAATCCATTTGCTAAAAGAACAGAGCCCTAGGGGGCACTTTGCACATGCTCAGTTTAATGTGTTCAGACAGAGGGTCAGTGGGCATGCAGCCTCATAGGACAGTCAGAGGAGAATGAAAACTCCTACAAGCTTTAACCAGTGCTCGGCCGAACACTGAGCCCGGGTTCACACCTATGCGAATTAGATGTGCGTTTTCTCACATCTTATTCGCATAGTAGGAGAATGTGACCGGCTCCCTATGGAGCCGGTTCACATATCTCCGGGGCGGCTGCGGAGCGCACTGCACAAAAACGCTGTGCGTCTTGGGCTCCTTTTCAGGGCTGAATTCAGGCATAGAATCAGCCCTGAATCGTCCCTGAAACGGGGAACAGGGACGCACAGCGCTCCTGTGCGTTCCGCAGCCCATTATAGTGTGAACCGCAGCCCGTTATAGTGTGAACCCGGGCTGATAGAAGTCACAAGACTGCTATGTACTGCTGATGAGAAAAGGTGTTTAGCAGTTTATTTTTACTAAAATAATTGCATTTCCATGTTCTGTGTACTGCGGGAGAATACAGGGTCCTGGGTTTAGTAACACTTTAATGTGACCTTGATTTCTGTTTTTTTTTTTTTTTTTTTTCAGTGGAAATAGCATTCAAGCTCATGCCAATTCCCGGACATCACACTTGTCCCCATTGGACAGAGGTCACTTAGACCATTCAGATGTTGAAAATGAAGATATGCTAGATCTGCAGTTTCAGCAACTCAGTCTCCCTCAGTTCTGTGCGTTGGTTTTGGAAAGTGCAACGCCTCTGTTGAAGTCAGGTCAGCTTCTTCTTAAATATGAAGCATTGTTTTCTAGTAACCTTACAAGCAGAGTGGTGACAGTACGAACCTTGATACCACTATATATATATATATATTTTTACTTTCAGTCAATTTTTATTAAGAAAGGTTCAGAACAAAAAAAAAGAAGTAAAGTTATTACAACATTAGAGAGTAATAGCTAACGGTATATGACCTTGTTTCAGATATATATGAGCTGGTAGGTGAAATGTGTATGTCCCTAGAGGAGAGGCAACTGGAGATAACCGTAAAAAAAAACAAAAAAACATGCCGGGTCAGTCATTTAAGGTAGATGTTCAAGAAGTCAAATATAGGGCCAGGAATCGAGCATTATTGAGTAGGAATATCCTGACTTTATAATATTATTAGAACAAAGTTATCATGCACTGAAACATTGCAGCATATTTTTTTAACTAAAATGGTATTGCTGTTTTTTTCATGTACTGTGAAAAGTTCATTGCTCCCTCCTGCAAGCTAGCCTTTCACCAATTTTGAGACTATGGTTTTAGAAAGTGCAGTTCCTGTCTGAAAACATGGATCTCTCTCAGCCAAACTAGGTATAAGGGACAACAAAATGCATAAATGGTCTCTGAGGATAGACAGTATCTTTATCACACTTAAAGCAATGGATGATATAACCTTACCTCAAAATCTTGGTAATATTGGCTACATCCCTCTTGTGCAATTCAAGATCTGTATGACATTTGAACAGTACAACTTTTTGAGATACAATTTCTTTGTAGAGGAATATGTGTAAAAACCAGTCCACTCAAAGTTGAACCCTTTGGCTGTGGCTGGACATTTTTAGGTTCAGTCAGCCATAATGGTCTCAGTAGGCTGAGCTATGGTTTAATTCTTAACCCGTTAGATTCCTTACGGATGCAAATTCCTTGGGTCACTATACTCATTTCATCTCTAAAAAGAAAGGCATTCATTCACATTGAAGTTTACTTGTGTTGTTATCCCCTACTACGTTCTTTGGAAAAAAAATACTTTTATTGTGTAAAACCAGGGGTGTCAAACTCAAATTAATTGGGGGCCGCATTAGCAGTATGGTTGCCCTCAAAGAGCAAGTTGTATCTGTAGGACTACGTATCCACTCTTGGGGCGCGCTATGTAATAGCCGGGTTCAGGAGCGCGCTACGTACAGAGTGCTGGGTTCAGGAGCGCGCTACGTACAGAGTGCCGGGTTCAGAGGCGCGCTACGTACAGAGTGCCGGGTTCAGGAGCGCGCTACGTACAGAGTGCCGGGTTCAGGAGCGCGCTACGTACAGAGTGCCGGGTTCAGAGGCGCGCTACGTACAGAGTGCCGGGTTCAGGAGTGTGCTTTGCACAGTGTGCAACATCTCATTTCCACCCCTCCTCCTGGGTTCTGGCCCTATATGTCTTATTTCACCATCACTTCAAAATCGTCAGCACAAAGTGAATCGCAATTTTGCTTTTGAACGCCTTCTAGCTATAAACGCATTAAAATGTGCTACTTTCTCTAAGTCTTGGACAATTTGGATGGACAAACGCAAGTCCTTCCTAAGTGTAACTAAGTGATGATGATTGTGGTGCCCTCACTGATAGTAAATGTAATAGATTCCTTACCTGTATTCAAGAATTGTCACAGATGGATATGTGGGACCAGCACTATATTTTGAGTTCAATTTGTTGTACTTTACCTTTGTAAAATCAATAAAAATTAATGATACAAAAAAAAAAAATCGTCAGCACAGCGCTGCATCTCTTCATCAAGTCCTCAAAAAGAAAAAACAAACACATAGCCGCTTGGCCCGGCATAGCTATCACTGGTGGAGTTTCCTATCAGCTATGCGGGGCCGACCGCGCATGCGCCCAGTTCACAAAAATAGCCGGCGTCGCTGAAGGAACTGAGGAGGAGAGAGCGGGAGTTGTTTATTCTTGTGTCCCTGGAGACCGACGGGCAGCGCATGTGCTGTCTCAAGCCGGCGCCACTCGCGGGACTGAGGGGGATGATGTTTACTCTTGGGAGACTTGACAGTGAGAGAAACGAACAGGTGTTGGCCGGAGGCCACTGTGCGGGCCACTTAGCAATCTGGCGGGCCTTGTGTTTGACACCTGTGTGTAAAACTTTTCCTTGCTGGTGATCCTAAATTTTGTTTATTGTATTGTCAATTGATACTTTTGAGTTACTATTTGGATTAATAGTATATGAATGTGCTGCTTCAAAATGAGGAATGGGATAAATGTTCAGAAAACTGTCCTCACGAACCTACACTTAGTGCAAACATTATGTATTGCATTGATACTTTTGTATCCGAATTGACAGAACGTATGTGCTCCTCCAAACTGATGAAGGAGGTACACCTCTAGAAGCTCATCTTGAAAGCCTTAAGGTGGTTCAGATAAAAAGTATCACAGTATACAATGTTGTTTCAGGAATCACTTGCTGTTTTTAGGCTTTTTTTTTTTTTTTTAATTCCTAGGTGGCTATTAGTTCCTCACAGCTAGACAGCTGAGGTTGCTTGTTAGTATAGGGAGATTTTCTGATTTGTTGGACAATTCTGTTGGGTGGGTCACATCTTTTCCAATGTGAGGGAGAGAGGTAAGGATGAAAGTACTAAGAGTGTGCTGCTATTGTCTACTGTTGCATCCTGGCACTCGTGTTTTGCTAGCGTCTTTTAAAGTAGAACTATGGGCAAAACTTTTTTTTTTTCATTTTGGATAGAGTAAGGGAGGGTTAATAACTCCTGTCAGATTTTTTCCGCCATCTCTGTCCCATTGCGGAGATCTTTCTTCACTTCCTGTCCCATAGCCTAACAGGAAGTGAGAGGAAATCTCTGCAAATTAAAGGCATTTCTTGGGGACCCTCAGCTCACCAGAACTAGTGTCCCCATTGGAAGATTTCCCATCTATTACTTTTCTGGGGACAACCCAAAATTTGGGGTTTTCTTTTTAGTTTCACTTTCAATGATAACGATAAACGGGACAAATGGAGAGGATGAATTTCCTTAACGGGGGCACAGACAGCAATAGAAATTGACAGGAGCTCTAATACCTCTCCACTCTATCTAAAACTAAAAAAAAGTTTTCCCTTTAGTTATACTTTAAGGTTACTTTGCGGTATAAGCCAAAGAATCTATTAAAACATTGTAGTGTATTAATGCTTTTACTAAACAGAAAAGCTGTACATACAAAAACTATTACAATTATAGGAATGCAGTACAAGACTGCCAGTTACACATACAACAAGCATGCACAAACACCAACTATACTTCATAGCGAATGAGCAAGGATAATGGTGTGTATACTATAAGAATACACTAAAAGTTTACTTGGCTCTGAGTATAGAGGCTTCGCGATCTCCATAGGCAACGAGGACCCTAGGCTTACGCTACAAACAGTTGCTGGAGACAAAACTGCTGGAGGCAAAAGCGTCTTCAAGTATAGCTTCTTCTAGCTGGTACAGATGTTCCTTGGTGTTGCGTCATTATAGAGTCCTGCTCTCCGTCTCTGTTGTTAGCTTTTATTTAGAAAGAATAGGTAGCCAATCCCACATGGGCATATCCTTTTTCTAACTATAACCCTAATGTAAACATTCTCCAATTTAACCTTCTAGATGACCCTATTGTATCATACATGCCATAGGTCAAATGGTTAATCTATGTTTAACCATTACTTACATAGCTAACCAGAACACATGTAAAAACAATGGAAGCAGGGAGGACATCTTGTGTAAGCATTTCAGGACATCTGTTTGACAAGTGTCATAAATTCTTTGATATCTGGGAATCTTTCTTTCAAACCTTGACTACAGATAACCAGCAATCGATAGTACAATGTTTTCAATACACCCAATGGTTTCAAACCAGACTGTTAACCTATGAGCCTCCAATTGATATCCTACCCTCCATTTTAAAATTAAAATATATTTTACACTTTAACCACTAAGACCTCCCCTCTTTCCATCATCTGATAGTTAGACCGACCGCCAACTGTCTTTTTTTGTTTCTTCATGTCCATCCTTAGACCCAGCACTGATACCTTGTTTTCAAACTATACTGACAAACTGTATGCTGTCAATTTTGTATTGTTCTACTGGCCAAGTGTATTCAAGAAGCTTTTTAGTGATGCTTCTTTGCTCCTCATGGTTTAGCATCATTAAATCTTACTAAAGGCAAAACTTTTTTTCAATTTTGGATAGAGTGGGGATGGTTAGAACCCCTGTCAATTTTTATTGCGGTCTGTGCCCCAATTACGGAGACTTATCCTTTCTATTTGTCCTGTTTACCATTATCATTGAAAGTAAAAGAAAATCCCAATTTTTGGGTTGTCCCTAGAAAAGTAATAGTGGTGAAATCTTCCAATGGGAACGCTAGTCCTGGTGACGTGGGGGTCCCAAAGGAATTTCCTTAATATGCAGGGATTTCCTCTCACTTTCTGTTTGACTATGGGACAGGAAGTGAAGGGAAAGCTTCGCAATTGAACACAGCTGGTGGATTATAATCCTCCCTTGCTCTATCCAAAATGATAAAAAAGTTTTGCCTATAATTCTACTTTAAGGACAGGAGACCTATCATTGCACACATATCTAGCTGTATTTTTTTTTTTTTTAGCCTGTTCCCCCATTTTTTGCAAAGAAAATTACCAAGGACCAAAGAGTGCCTACAACTTAAATTGTATTAATACTTTGTTTACCAAAGAATTTAAGTATTGGGAGGAATCCTTTTTTACAGATCTGGTTATTCATAGTCCTGCTCAGATTTTTTTTTTTTACTTTTTGTTTCTATTTTGGGTGACTTGCCAATGAAGATAACTCCTATAAATCTATTTTGTTGATGGATTATGGCAGTTCTTGAATATTTTCACCAAAAATGACAGTGAAAATTTGCACAAATCTAAAACTGGAATATTCAATTTTATTGGAGCTGAAGAAGCAACTCTTGGTGATGTAATATGTTTTGTGAATTGCTTGTAATAAATTGGCAACAATTTTGTGGCAAGCAAAAATTGGTTAGTTTGCTGACCTTTATACAGTGGGGAAAATAATATTTGATCCCCTGTAGATTTTGTAATTTTGCCCACTGAAATGAAGGGTCTATAATTTTTTTATCATAGGTGTTTTTTTTTAAATGATAGAGACAGAATATCAACCAAAAATCCAGAAAAAACACAATACAAATGTTATAAACTGAGTTGCAGTTCAGTGAGTAAAATAAATATTTGATCCCTACCAACCAACAATTCTGGCTCCCACAGACTGGCTACAATATGTGGTACACAGATTAGTCCTGTCAATTTTAAGAAGGTGCTCCTAAGGACCACTCTTTATGTGTATAAAAGACACATGTCCACAGAATCTCCTTCTTCCATTTAAACCTCACCATCATGGGCAAGACCAAAGAGCTGTCAAAGGATGTCAGGGACAAGATTTTAGATTTTATTTCAAGACCATCAGCAAGAAGCTTGGTGAGAAGGAGATAATTGTTGGAGCGATTATTTGCAAATAGAAGAAATACAAAATAACCATCGATTGCCCTCAATCTGGAGCTCCATGCAAGAATTTGCCCCATGGGGTAAGGATGATCATGAGAAAAGTGAGGGATCAGCCAAGAACTACACAAGAGCAGCTTGTGAATGATCTTAAGGCAGTTGGGACCACAGTCCCCAAACAAACCATTGGTAACACAATACACCGCCATGGATTGAAATCCTGCAGCTCCCGCAAGGTCCTCCTCCTCATGAAGGCACATGTACAGGCCCATCTGAAGTTTGCCAATGAACATCTAAATGATTCTGAGAAGGATTGGGAGAAAGTGCTTTGGTCAGATGATACCAAAATTAAGCTCTTTGGCATTAACTCGACTCGCCGTGTTTGGAGGAAGAAAAATGTTGATGATGACCCTAAGAACACCATCCCTACAGTTAAGCACGGAGATGGAAACATTATGCATTAGGGCTGTGTCTCTGCTAAAGGAACAGGCCCACTTTGCTGCTTTGAGGGGCCAATGAACAGGTCCATGTATTGTAAAATCTTGGAGAACCTTCTTCCCTCAGCCAAAACACTGAAGATGTGTCATGGATTGGTCTTCCAGCAAGGCAGTAACCCAAAACATACCACCAAGGCAACAAAAGGAGTGGCTCAAGAAGAAGCATTAAGGTCATGGTTTGGCTTAGCCAGTCTCCACACCTTAATCCTATAGAAAATTTATGGCAGGAGCTGAAACTTCGAGTTGCCAAGGGGCAGCCAAGCAACCTTAAGGATTTAGAGAAGATCTGTAAAGAAGGGTGGACCAAAATCATTCCTGAGGTGTGTGTAAATCTGGTAACCAACCACAAGAAACTTCTTACCTCTTTGCTTGCCAACAAGGGTTTCTCCACCAAGTACTAAGTCATGTTTTTGCTTGGGGATCAAATACTTATTTTACTCACTGAACTGCAACTCAATTTATAACATTTTGTATCATGTTTTTTTTCTGGATTTTTTCATATTCTGTCTCTATCATTTTAAATACACCTATGGTAAAAATTATAGACCTTCATTTCTTTGTAAGTGGGCAAACTTACAAAATTTGCAGGGGATCAAATAATAATTTTCCCCACTGTAGTTAATACCTTTTAGAGTTGTAAGTTATACATGGTTTTTGAATTGGCATGAAAAACATGTTAATTTTTTTTTTACACAAACAGAAAGAAGAAAGATGATACAACTTGTCCTTGAACTGCTTAATGAAAACTTGGTACTGCTTTGTGATGCCATTTCAGAAAACGTATGGGAGGATCGAAGTCTCATAGGACAAGAACTGGTGAGATAGCAGCATTGTGATTATGGAAACAACATGCTATGCACTAAATATCTTTTGACCAGCAATTAAATTTTGATACCAGCCATCCAGACTATATTAAGTTTGCATCAATAAAAACATGCTCACAAAGCATTCTTTGTTCACCAGGGTATGGAAGGCCTAAGCAGCAGTGCAGGTTGCTGTGGTAACCAGGGGGAAGGCAAATCATGAGACAATGTCAATAACACCTTTTATTTTTCTAATCTTTTTTTCTTCTTTCTTTTTCTTCCTTGAAAGGTTATGCATGGACAACAATCCAGCAAAATATGAACTTGATTATAAATGATTTTTGGAAAGGGTGGCTTTTTTTGAGCACAGATGCAATAAATTCCACATCTCTTATATGATTTAAACCTATTCCAATAATGTAATAAAAACTCACTTTTGTGCTTTCTTTTTTACAGAGATGTAAACTGCTTTTCATGCTGGATACACTTGGGGAGGTTATATTGTATCATAAAAATAACAATAGCTCTGAGAAGCCTGACTCTTCTCTTGTGAACCACAGAATGGCATTTATCAGCATCTCTCTTTTTACAATGCGACTGCTGCAAACGCTTCTCCCCGTGGAAAAGGTGAGGGATTAAAAGCAATCCTGAAATGCAAAACCTTTTAAGCTTCTCTCTCAGAATTGTTTTGGTAAATATTAATACACCCAGTTAGGACTCTATGGTCTTCCCTTTTTAAACTGCTATCTGCAGCTCGAGTTGGAGTGAGTTTACACTTTGGATATATTGCTGCAGCTAAAAATTGTTTGTATATAACTCTTGGTATTGATTTCTTAGTTGCCCATTTCAAGGCACCGTATTGACGTTTGTACAACAGTAGGTTTAACCACTTGCCGACCAGCCGCCGCAGTTTTACTGCAGCAGAATGGCACGGCTGGGTGAAAAAAGTTATGTTACGTCGCTTCTCCCTGTGGCCACTAGGGGCGCGTGCGCGCCGCCGCTCTTTCCCGGAGCAGATGCGAGTGCCCGACTCTTACGATCGTCGCTGGGCTCTCGCGATCGCTGCTGACACACCGAGAACCGGGATCTGTGTGTGTGTAAACACACAGGTTCCGGTTTTCTGAGGGGAGAAGAGACTGATCGTGTATGAACAGCGATCTGTCATCTCCCCTGGACAGTCCCCTCCCCCCTTCAATTAAAATACACACTAGGGCACACAATTAACCCCTTAATCGCCCCCTAGTGTTAACCCCTTCCCTGCCAGTGACATTTTTACAGTAATCGGTGCATTTTTATAGCACTGGTCGCTGTAGAAATGCCAATGGTCCCAAAAATGTGTCAAATGTGTCCGATGTGTCCACCATAATGTTGCAGTCCCAATAAAAAAAAATCGCAGATCGCCGCCATTACTAGTAAAAAAAGAAAAAAAATGCCATTAAACTATTCCCCATTTTGTAGACGCTATAACTTTTGCGCAAACCAATCAATATACGCTGCTTGCGATTTCTTTTTTTTTTTATCAAAAATATGTAGAAGAATACAAATCGGCCTAAACTGAGGAAAAAATTGTTTTTTTTTATATATTTTTGGGGGATATTTATTATAGCAAAAAGTAAAAAATATTGCGTTTTTTTTTTCAAAATTGTCGCTCTTTGTTCTTGTTTATCACGCAAAAAATAAAAAATGCAGAGGTGATCAAATACCACCAAAAGAAGAAAGCTCTATGTGTGGGAAAAAAAGGACGTCAATTTTGTTTGGGTGCAACGTCGCACGGCTGCGCAATTGTCAGTTAAAGCGACGCAG
Organism: Lithobates clamitans; assembly: GCA_037952925.1. Taxonomy (NCBI): domain Eukaryota; kingdom Metazoa; phylum Chordata; class Amphibia; order Anura; family Ranidae; genus Lithobates; species Lithobates clamitans. The sequence goes on along the minus strand of JBBGZY010000323.1, from coordinate 7,740,140 downwards.
TGCCGAATCGCAAAAAGTGCTCTGGTCAGGAAGGGGGTAAAATCTTTCGGGGCTTAAGCGGTTAAAGTAATGCTAGAGTTTTTTTTTTTTTTTTCTAAAATAACAAACATGTTATACTTACCTGCTCTGTGCAATAGTTTTGCACAGAGCAGCCCAGATCCTTCTCTTCTCGGGTCCCACGCCAAGGCTCCTAGCCCTCCCTCCTGCCTGGTGCCCCCAAGCAGGCACACTCCCGAGCCAGGACTCTGTGTGTCCGTGGCTTGGCCCTGCCCCTTCCATCTCCTGATTGGCTCACTGACTGTGATTGACAATCCCCGGAGAGCCAAGGCTCTCATGGACATCGCTGGATCAAGAGGGTGCTCGGGTAACTTTTTAGAGGGGGGGCTGCTGCACACAGAAGGTTTTTTACCTTCATGCATAGAATGCATGAAGGTAAAAAACCTTGTGCCTTTACAACTACTTTAAAGCTGAATATTAGTGGAATCCTACAAGCTGAGAAGCTTTAACATAATTTTCCTCTGTACAGAAAGTAAGAGTCATTAAAATTCCCGAGACCACATTAAAGTGTATATAAACTCTTAACAGCAAACATCTCTTCTAGGAGCTCTTGGTCTGTAAAATATACCATCAACAGAATTTTGTTATGTATGTTTGATAAGTGCAAAAAATAAAAAGTTTATCCTCCCAGAAATCCAGTGAGCATTCTGCCTCTGCTGGACTGAAATCTAAGTGCTAGTTTACACCAAATGGAGTCCAGTGTGTTTTTTTTTTTTCTGCTGCAAAAAAGTATGCACAGTGTTTTCCATTTATTCCAATGGCTGTAGTTCACACTGGTGCAGTCAGTTTCCAGTGCAGAAAAAAAAAGTACAACATGCTGAATTTTTCTGGACAGAACTGTACTGGAACACACCAAACATTGTAAAAAATACACCGAAACTGCGTGTGGTGTGAACTGTAAGCAAAAACTTATCCGTAGTGCATTTTTGTGGTGTAAACTGGCCTTAAGACCCCTTTCAAGCTGGGGCAGCCCACGAAAGTCACCTTGGGGAATATCCTGCCTGACTGTTGTATGAACTACATGGAACTTTTATATTTTTCCATAATCTCCACAGCATACGAACTGGATTACTACTGAGATATATATATATATATATATATATATATATATATATATATATATATATATATATATATATATATATATATATATGCTTCTGGTATATGCAAATTTTTTCTTTACAGGAAATATTATAATTGTATTTATACATGCTTTTGGTACATATAGTATGCTTCCATTTGCAATAAGTGATATATGCAGTTTCTGATCTGGATAGAGTGCACTGACCTATCAGGAATACATGGGTTGTAGATAGTTGTTTTGTGACATGCCTTATATACTACTCCCTATGTAGGATGCATGCAACTATATGCTGACCCACATATACATTTTTCCAGCCAATTTCTACCATCGATATAGGTGTAACAACATTGCATTTTTGTCTTCTTATATAGGATTCTTTGTATATGTAAAAAAACGTTTATATAATGTTTCCTGCATATGCCTAGCCATTCAGGTTTTCTAGGTAGCGCCGTTTCATCCCTAAATATTTCTTTATACACTTACATGGCAAGACACCCCTAGTGAGTGTCTTTGTTTAAGGGAGGCAGCAACCTATGTGAATTTGCCCTATAGACCTGTCCTAAGCGCGGTTTTTCAGGATTATTAGTAAACTGGCCTTAAGACCCCTTTCAAGCTGGGGCAGCCCGTGCATTGGCGGTAAAGCGCTGCTTGTTTTATCGGCGCTTTACCGCTGTTTAAGCAGCTCTTTTCAGTCACTAACGAGGCGCTTTTAACCTCCAAAGAAGGGGTTAAAAATGCCCGTGTTGCGGCACTTCGGAAGTGCTGTCCATTCATTGCAACGGGCAGGGGTGTTTTGGGAGCGCTCCCAAACTGTCCCAAAGATGCTGCTTGCAGGACTTTTTCTAACTTCCTGCAAGCGCACCGCCCGGGTGTGAAAGCACTCAGGCGGTATGGGAGGCAGGTTTTTGGCGCTTTTACAGGCACTATTTCTAGCGCTAAAATGCCTAAAAAGTGCCTCAGTGTGAAAGGAGTCTTAAAGTGGAAGGAAAGCTGTAATGCTTTGAATGGGACACTGCAACCCTATCCAATCATTAAGCTTCCTGGTATGCTGAAAAATAGCGGTTTTCATAGATTTTTTTTTTTTTAAGCAGTGTTGTTCTTATCATGTGACCACAATACCACTGCACTGGTAAATGCAGAGCGACAGGAGGGCCTGTACTTCATCTTCTCATTCAAGAGAATGCATGGGAAATGAAGGAGAGATAAGAGGCGGGACTGAGTGGGGCAAAGTGGAGCTGGCTGGGAAATCTGAGACTGACTACTGAACCAGAGCATGTGACATGCACACGTCACAAGAAGGGGAAATGGGAGGCGGGACTGAGTGGGGCAGAGCGGAGCTGGCTGCCTGGAGAACTGAGACTGACTACTGAACCAGAGCATGTGACATGTACACGTCACAAGAAGGGGAAATGGGAGGCGGGACTGAGTGGGGCAGAGCGGAGCTGGCTGCCTGGAGAACTGAGACTGACTACTGAACCAGAGCATGTGACATGTACACGTCACAAGAAGGGGAAATGGGAGGCGGGACTGAGTGGGGCAAAACGGAGCTGGCTGCCTGGAGAACTGAGACTGACTACTGAACCAGAGTATGTGACATGTACACGTCACAAGAAGGGGAAATGGGAGGCGGGACTGAGTGGGGCAAAACGGAGCTGGCTGCCTGGAGAACTGAGACTGACTACTGAACCAGAGTATGTGACATGCACACGTCACAAGAAGGGGAAATGGGAGGCGGGACTGAGTGGGGCAGAGCGGAGCTGGCTGGCTGGGAGAACTGAGACTGACTACTGAACCAGAGCATGTAACATGTACACGTCACAAGAAGGGGAAATGGGAGGCGGGACTGAGTGGGGCAGAGCGGAGCTGGCTGCCTGGAGAACTGAGACTGACTACTGAACCAGAGCATGTGACATGTACACGTCACAAGAAGGGGAAATGGGAGGCGGGACTGAGTGGGGCAAAACGGAGCTGGCTGCCTGGAGAACTGAGACTGACTACTGAACCAGAGTATGTGACATGTACACGTCACAAGAAGGGGAAATGGGAGGCGGGACTAAGTGGGGCAGAGCGGAGCTGGCTGGCTGGGAGAACTGAGACTGACTACTGAACCAGAGCATGTGACATGCACACGTCACAAGAAGGGGAAATGGGAGGCGGGACTGAGTGGGGCAGAGCGGAGCTGGCTGCCTGGAGAACTGAGACTGACTACTGAACCAGAGCATGTGACATGTACACGTCACAAGAAGGGGAAATGGGAGGCGGGACTGAGTGGGGCAAAACGGAGCTAGCTGCCTGGAGAACTGAGACTGACTACTGAACCAGAGTATGTGACATGCACACGTCACAAGAAGGGGAAATGGGAGGCGGGACTGAGTGGGGCAGAGCGGAGCTGGCTGCCTGGAGAACTGAGACTGACTACTGAACCAGAGCATGTGACATGTACACGTCACAAGAAGGGGAAATGGGAGGCGGGACTGAGTGGGGCAAAACGGAGCTAGCTGCCTGGAGAACTGAGACTGACTACTGAACCAGAGTATGTGACATGCACACGTCACAAGAAGGGGAAATGGGAGGCGGGACTGAGTGGGGCAGAGCGGAGCTGGCTGCCTGGAGAACTGAGACTGACTACTGAACCAGAGTATGTGACATGCACACGTCACAAGAAGGGGAAATGGGAGGCGGGACTGAGTGGGGCAAAACGGAGCTGGCTGCCTGGAGAACTGAGACTGACTACTGAACCAGAGTATGTGACATGTACACGTCACAAGAAGGGGAAATGGGAGGCGGGACTGAGTGGGGCAGAGCGGAGCTGGCTGGCTGGAGAACTGAGACTGACTACTGAACCAGAGTATGTGACATGCACACGTCACAAGAAGGGGAAATGGGAGGCGGGACTAAGTGGGGCAGAGCGGAGCTGGCTGGCTGGAGAACTGAGACTGACTACTGAACCAGAGCATGTGACATGTACTCGTCACAAGAAGGGGAAATGGGAGGCGTGACTGAGTGGGGCAGAGCGGAGCTGGCTGGGAGAACTGAGACTGACTACTGAACCAGAGTATGTGACATGTACACGTCACAAGAAGGGGAAATGGGAGGCGGGACTGAGTGGGGCAGAGCGGAGCTGGCTGGCTGGGAGAACTGAGACTGACTACTGAACCAGAGTATGTGACATGTACACGTCACAAGAAGGGGAAATGGGAGGCGGGACTGAGTGGGGCAGAGCGGAGCTGGCTGGCTGGAAGAACTGACAAAGGCACACGGAAGAGGCAGTGAGCAGTCACATTCCTCTGTGCAAGCCAATCGTTGTCGGTCCAAGAGAGGAGGGGAATTCCTAAATGGAATAATTAGTAATTTAGATCAATAATATCACCTGGTGACCGATCACATGTTAAGTGTAGTCACAACTATTCAAAAAATAGGGGGGAAACGCAGGAAACCCCACCTTCAAAGTGGTTACTTTTTGGGACTAATATGACATGTATCCAGACTAATGCTAGCCATACACCTGTCGAAAAATCATTTGAACACGTTTTTGAAAAACGAACACAACGTTGTGAGAGCAAATGATTTTACCATTGTGTAATGACTGAATTTTAATCTATAAATTGTTCAATGAACATAAATGAATCTGATTTTCATTTCGTTTTGTCACATAGGCCCAGTGCAAACTGTTCGGACAAAGTTTTCCAAACTTTTTCTCCATTTTTATTTATTTTTTTGTCACAACCGATGTTTGATATTTGCCCATTAATTAGATGATAAATGAACTATCCAAATGATAGTTCACCTAGTTTATGGGCACCATAAGTAAGAAAATATGGTTTATTTCAATCAATATGTTAAAAATTCATCGTAATATAAATGTATCAAAATTGCCTTGTAAATAACAACCATCATCACCCCAGAGACAACGTTGTCTACAATTAACATAAATACTTACAAAATGTCACAATTGGCCACTTGAGGCTGACTGGTTAGGATGCTTGTCTTAGCTATCCCTATCAGTCTTCCTTATTTCCTCAGAAATATTGAGTGGTGGTCAGTGCCTTGGATAAGGTGCCTGCATCCCACGAATCACGGATGTGTTGTTTTGTTGGAATGGATAGTTGACTAGAATTTGAATGCAAACCATTTTTTTGTGTTTCTCGCATCTGTGTATAATGCTTGTATACAGTACCCATTTACAGTATCTGCATAGCTCTCATGTTGGCATATATGATTAGCTACCATTTTGGTACATTTAGCGTTTGACAAGGTAGGTACACATTTGTAGGGATTAGGATGGTATTAGTAGATTGGTTAGGTTACTGTGGTGTTACAGATTAAGGTTAGGCTAAGTATTTTGGGGCTTAAAGAACAACTCTTGTTCCCCTTTTAAGTGTCGGTTCACACTAGAACGATGCGTCAACCAGCGCGATTCCAGTGCGGGTTCCCGCATCACATAGGACCCGCAGGCAGTTCACACTGCCCCATGTGAACTGCTGTGGGTGTCAATGGAAAGTTAATGACATTACCAGATCGGTCCGCATATCGCAGTGCGAACTGTCAAATGGTGCAGGAATTGGATCGCATGGGTGTGAACACCCATGCGATCCAATTCCAGTGCGGACCAAAAAAGGGGTCCTGCACCATTTTGTTTCAAATGCGATGCAAATTCAGTCATACAATCTGTATAGCTGAATTTGCATCGCACAGACATCGCATGTCATCTGCACCGCAGTGCGGTGCAAATCACATGCAATGTCTAACATTGCACTAGTGTGAACCCAGCCTAAAGTTAAACACCCTATAGACAAGCAGGGTGGTAACTCTCACTGTACTGTACTTGTCTTATAGGTTGAATGTCATCCAGCGCCATTCTTAGACATTACCCCTGGGGTGTGCATCCAGCAAGGGCTTGGTGGGGAATGCACCACATTATCATATCTCTGTAGCATTTAATGACCTACTTATGTCAGAGGGAGAGAAGAAATAACATCATGAGACTGGCGTGTGTGTGTGCTTGTGTTTTTTTTTTTGGGGGGGTGGGGGGGGGTTTGCAAGGGGTCTGCAATGGGGGTAACTGCCCTAGAATTTAGGTTAAAGTAATTGTAAACTTCAGATATGAAATATAGACAAATGATATCCCTCTTATAGTGTATACTTGTCTCAGTTAAGAGCACAAAGTGTAAATTCTCTCTGTTGCCTCGTTCTTCCGCTGTCTGTGTGAGTCACTTTCGTGACAACAAGAGAAAAAAGGTGACGGGGGGGGGGACCTCCAGCTGATTGACAGCATCAACTCTGTTCCTGTATGCTGTGTGAAGTGATTGTGCCCCTTCCCAGATAGCAAGGATAACTTGCCACAAATTTGTTTATTAACTTGCTGCACATTTTCACTGGCAAATTGTACACTTGCAGAGCATTGAAGCACAAGTTCTAGTGGACACTTTTCCAATCTGTAGCAAATTTGCATGGTAAGTCACTAGCAAAAGCAAAGTGGTGAGTCTACAGCAAGGGCTCTGCAAGTCACAGTGACCCCTGTGGTGGGGTGACTATTGCACAACATAACTGAACCAGAACTTGCAGCAGACTTGCAGAATGTTTGCAAAGAAAGTTGATCTGGAGTCATGCAATGTGGACTTGCTGAAAAATTGTGCAACAAACTTGTGAAGCCTGGCAAGTCCAGCAATAGCTTAGCAAGTTACTTTCAAACTTGCAGCTCAATTGCTTGCTATCTGGGTTCCCTCCAATTGGCTCTCAGCTCTCCTCACTGAGTCCTGCAGTGTGTAACTTCAGCTATCCACCCCCTTTTTTTCTGAACCCTCAGACAAGCTTTATAAATTTTGGACTTTGAATGGATGTAGAGAAGAGAGGGTAGCAGATAATCGGGTACAACTTATAAAGGAGGATTGTTTCATCTCTGTGTATCACTTGAGGCTAGTCACTTCACTGTGTATATGTGATGGTTTACAAGCACTTTAAAGTGGTTCTAAAGGCAGAAGGTTTTTTTTCTATCTTAATGCATTCTTTGCATTAAGATAAAAAACCTTCTGTGTGAAGCAGAAACCTTTGGAGGACCTCAGAAGCTAGCGTTCCGCACAGAAAGAGAGAAAAGAAAAGTATATGGTGTAAAACCTTAGGATACCAAGGGTCACCTGCGCATATCATGCGCTACTCACGGGACCACGATGTAAAAGACTGGAGTCTTTGATAACGCCCTGGGGGAGGGGCGAAACGCGTCGACGCAACATCCTGCCTACGCTATACTAGGAACCAGTGACATCACTTCCTGGAGCGGGTGGAACGCACGCTGGTTAGCGGCGAACCGACCTAGCATCTGATTGTCTGTTTTACATCGTGGTCCCGTGAGTAGCGCATGATATGCGCAGGTGACCCTTGGTATCCTAAGGTTTTACACCATATACTTTTCTTTTCTCTCTTTCTGTGCGGAACGCTAGCTTCTGAGGTCCTCCAAAGGTTTCTTCCGGGTTTTTCCAGCATCAGCTCATCGTTTGCTCTGCATACTATACGGAGTGGTTGGCTGGGAGTGAGCTTACTGTTCCTGCTATGGAAGTTTTCCACCCAACTTAATACCTCTAGTTTGCAACCTTTGTTATTGGTGACTTTTTTATTAATTCATACAGCATCTTCTCATGAGATCCCATCAGTGTCATTTATATTGGTGTTTGTAAAAATAGGAGAGTACTTACACCTATATTTAAATTTTTGTGCAGTGATAGGCAAATCCTTTTCACTTCATTGTTGCACATGTATGCTATGTACACTTGATATATGCTATTGTAAGTCATGTTTTATTATATGCATAGTGTGGTGTGCTAGGTATATATCCCACTTACTTTTCTTTTATATTTTCAATTTTCACACATGTTGGATCCTCATTTGGCTTGACATTTTTATCATATAATTTTCTATTGCCAGCGCAGTTTTTTTGGTCATATAAATCAAAAAGTGAAGCCTTGCGGGTGGCGTGGGTATCTATGCCCAGAAGTTGGAGCAAAATACCTGTATTAGACATTTATCTGCTCCCCCCTCAACCCCCAAAAAGGTGCCAAATGTGACACTGGAGAGGGGGAGGATTCCGAAAAGCGGAAGTTCCATTTTTGTATGGAACTCTGCTTTAATATCACTTTAAGTTAGAGAACTATTATGAGTAGACTTTTTTTAAAACTTATTTTCGATGTTACATTATTTGGGCAAAAAGCCAATGTTCTGTTTGCTTCTCACTGATAGGCATCAAATCCTAATATCCCTGTGCAGACCAGGGAAACTTGAGAGAAGACACAATGTACTCTGCCTTTTTTTAATTTTTTTTTTTTCTCCAATCAGGAAGCATGGATACGCTTGCATGAGACAAAGTAGTCTTATCCTGTCCTGTAATATTTGTATAGGTTACTTACTTTACTCACTTAAGATAATAATTAAAAAAAAATCATTTTTCAAGTTAGAATGGCAAGGAATTATTATTTTTTTTTGTTGTAAATAGATGAAGTGTTAAAACAGTTAGGGGGTGTTCCCTGACTTTCTTGGGTTCACAAGGGGACTTCTCCTGGACAAGTTCTTACATTATCCAGAACTAGAAAAAACAGAGGCACCACTATAATATGACTCTTAGGAACTAGTTCAGATTACTGTATAGATTTTTTAATAGCTCAGGCCTAAAGAGGTTTGAAGGAAAACGGCTAAATACCCTATACACATGAGAATGGAAGGGCTGGTTCTTTAGTCTTCATGCACACTGGACGTTATAAAAACGCCAGTAGCTTAAGCTGTAGAATACCGCGTTAATAACGTGAGTTTTGCAGCTTTTTTGCATTAGCATTTTTAGAGTTTGTATTTATTTCATTTTTTTTTTTTTTAGCAAAACTATACTCCTGCAAAAGCTTATGGCTCAAAAACGCTGAATATAGGCACATTTTTAGTTAGTGTTTTTACAGCTGAAAAACTCCACTTCAAACCCCCTAGTTCTGGGTTTTTTCCAGCCAGAAAAGGCCCCTGCCAAAAAACGCTGATAACGGGCCTATGTGTGCATGGACACATAGGATAACATGCTTGGCAGTTTACTGGCTGCAGAAAAAAAAACCCTGAAGCCAAAAACAGCAGCTTTGAGGAAAGATTAGAGGAACTGAATTTATTCACTCTTGACAAGAGAAGATTAAGGGGGGATATGATCACTGTGTATAAATATACAAGGGGTCCATATAGTGAACTTGATGTTGAGTTATTCACTTTACGGTCAACACTAAAGACAACGGGGTAGACTTTACGTCTGGAGGAAAAGAGATTTCATCTCCAAATACGGAAAGGTTTCTTCACAGTAAGAGCTGTAAAAATGTGGAATAGAGTCCCTCCAGAGGTGGTTCTGGCAAGCTCAGTAGATTGCTTTAAGAAAGGCCTGGATTCTTTCCTAAATGTACAGTGGGGACGGAAAGTATTCAGACCCCCCTACATTTATCATTTTGTTATATTGCAGCCATTTGCTAAAATCATTTAAGTTCATTTTTTTCCTCATTAATGTTCAACACAGCACCCCATATTGACAGAAAAACACAGAATTGTTGACATTTTTTCAGATTTATTAAAAAAGAAAAACTGAAATATCACATGGTCCTAAGTATTCAGACCCTTTGCTGTGACACTCATATGTTTAACTCAGGCGCTGTCCATTTCTTCTGATCATCCTTGAGATGGTTCTACACCTTCATTTGAGTCCAGCTGTGTTCGATTATACTGATTGGACTTGATAAGGAAAGCCACCCACCTGTCTATATAAGACCTTACAGCTCACAGTGCATGTCAGAGCAAATGAGAATCATGAGGTCAAAGGAACTGCCTGAAGAGCTCAGAGACAGAATTGTGGCAAGGCACAGATCTGGCCAAGGTTACAAAAAAATTTCTGCTGCACTTAAGGTTCCTAAGAGCACTCCATAATCCTTTAATAGAAGACGTTTGGGACGACCAGAACTCTTCCTAGAGCTGGCCATTCGGCCAAACTGAGCTATCGGGGGAGAAGAGCCTTGGTGAGAGAGGTAAAGAAGAACCCAAAGATCACTGTGGCTGAGCTCCAGAGATGCAGTCGGGAGATTGGAGAAAGTTATAGAAAGTCAACCATCACTGCAGCCCTCCACCAGTTGGGCTTTATGGCAGAGTGGCCTGACAGAAGCCTCTCCTCAGTGCAAGACACATGAACACCCGCATAGAGTTTGCTAAAAAATACCTAAAGGACTCCAAGATGGTGAGAAATAAGATTCTTTGGTCTGATGAGACCAAGATAGAACTTTTTGGCCTTTTATTCTAAGCGGTATGTGTGGAGAAAACCAGGCACTGCTCATCACCTGTCCAATACAGTCCCAGCTAGGGGTGCAACGGATCGTCAACGATCCGTGATCCGAACGGTTCAACCTGTCCGGATCAGCACACGTGATCCGCGGAGCGCTCCGCTGCCTCGGCCTTAGGAAAGGCCGCGGCTTCGGCCTAGCTCCGGAGCGGTGGCCATCTTGGTACACCCAGCGGTGGCCTAGGTGAGCGGCGCGCTGACGTCGTCATTACCCGCCTCAACTGCAAGCAAGCAGACAATTGTTGGGGAGATGTGGATATTACAGTGGGGGAGTAAGTGGATATTAGTGGGGGAGATGTGGATATTAGTGGGGGGATCTGGATATTACAGTGGGGGAGATGATGTGGATATTACAGTGGGGGAGATTGTGGACATTACAGTGGGGACTATATGGTGGTGGAATTTTCACAGGTTTTTGTAAATGCAATTAAATTTTTTTTTTTTGATCCGAAAATGATCCGATCCTTGACTCCTGATCCGAGGAACGATCCGAACCGTGAGTTTTTTGATCCATTGCACCCCTAGACCCAACAGTGAAGCATGGTGGTGGCAGCATCATGCTGCGGGGGGTGTTTTTCAGCTGCAGGGACAGGACGACTGGTTGCAATCGAGGGAAAGATGAATGCGGCCAAGTACAGGGATATCCTGGACGAAAACCTCCTCCAGAGTGCTCAGGACCTCAGACTGGGCCGAAGGTTTACCTTCCAACATGACAATGACCCTAAGCACACAGCTAAAATAACAAAGGAGCGGCTTCACAACAACTCTGTGACTGTTCTTGAATGGCCCAGCCAGAGCCCTGACTTAAACCCAATTGAGCATCTCTGGAGAGACCTAAAAATGTCTGTCCACCAACATTTACCATTCAACCTGAGAGAACTGGAGAGGATCCCCAAATCCAGGTGTGAAAAACTTGTTGCATCTTTCCCAAAAAGACTCATGGCTGTATTAGATCAAAAGGGTGCTTCTACTAAATACTGAGCAAAGGGTCTGAATACTTAGGACCATGTGATATTTCAGTTTTTGTTTTTTTTAATGAATCTGCAAAAATGTCAACAATTCTGTGTTTTTCTGTCAATATGGGGTGCTGTGTGTATATTAATGAGGAAAAAAATGCCTTATAAACGAGGACTTGTAAAATATCTTCTTTGAACCCTTTGTGTGATAAATGCTGAACCAACAACGATAGTGTTTCAAATATTTGTTGGTGTATGTATTTAATTCATTAAAGACACAAAACAAAGTATACAAGATAGACATCTGAGATGTGGTTGGGAAGACTCAATGTTTGTTGCTTTAGAAAGTACAAACTGACAGCTTTTGCATTATGTTACAGCTTCAAGACCCCCTAGGCACCTTATTGAACCTGCCTTGCTATAAGTCAGTTTAATTACAATTGCCTGCATACGCTTGTGTACCTTTTATCTGTTACTTGAACTCAGTTCATGGTTTCATAGGCAAATGACCTTGACAGTTTTTTTCCAGGCTTGCAGCCTAATTATGAAGTTTGCCTGCTTCACGGTGTACACGGTTATACCCTAACTGGGAATTTAAAGACCAAGGTACTATGAGTGAAATCATGAAAAATGATAAGTACTAAATTGCCTTGTGGAAAAGGGATTTCTACATTTTAAGAGGAAAATATATATTTTTACTTTGATATCCTATTTTTACTTTGTATCGTATTTTCTTGAGATTTCTTAAGATCTTAAATAGTGTAACTAGAAAACCATATATACAGCGCAAACAGGAAAAATTGATAAGCCCCAACAAATGAAAAGCAGCGTACCAAAAAAAAATCTGCATTAAAAAAAAAAAATGATCAAAGTAGCAATCTATAGCCATAAAAAACATCAGTGGTAAGCAATCATAAGAATCCATGTAAACAAAGGTGTTCTATGTGGAAGGCTACTCCACCAAGAGACAGGAGGAATCTCTAAAATGCAAACAAAGATGATCAGGGGTCACCAACTAAGTGCAGCACATAGTTGGTGCCCCCTGGTGTTCTTTGCTTGAATCTAGTGTAACTAGGCTGTTTCTTTTAGGGTGCTTAAAGTGTAACTCCACTTTTGTGAAAAAAGCATACACAATTGCTACACACGCTATATTACAATTTAATGTTAATAAAAATTATGATTTCAATCTGCAGTCTCTGTAATTTTCTGTAATATTTAATGCAATATGGCAACCTGGTGGCGTTCTGTAAACTGTTGGTGTATAGCAAGCCTTAGAAAATGTAATGTCCTGCTCGTGTGATTGGCTCATTGATTTTCACATTTTATTTTTGTTTTCAAATAGTTTTATTGAGAATAACAAAATTGGTACACAAAATAGATATACATGTACATCCTTCAGAGTCATAGGGATATCTTTTAATACAATATGATAAAGTGTAGGCATGATAGGCTATCAGACTAACTTGAATTCACAGTGGCCCAATACATGCTGTTCATGACTCATGAGAAATTATCACCCTGAAGGGTATCCATTCTGGTAAGGTAATCAAAGGAAAAACAATAAAGAAAAAGAAGAAAGAAAAAGGGAAATTTCTTAACCAGATAGAACAAATAGCAGATTATTAATAGTCAGTCTAAATATTCAAAGAGTGGTCAGTCTTGGAGCCTGAATAAAAACCACGGATTCCATTTGGCATTATATGTCGGGATGGAATCATGTAAGGTATGAAATATTTCCTCGGACACCATCATACTATCTATCCGTGAGATAATTTGTGCAAAGGGGAACGTAGAGGATTTCCAGTGTAGTGCAATGACCCAAAGGGTAGCAATGCAGATAGAGTGTATTAATCTCATCATAGGTTTAGTTACTTCTGGGATGTCTTGGAAAAGAATACAGTGGTGAAATGTGAGATTGATGGGTTTCTCAGCCAGTCTATCAATCAGTTTAAAAACCTCTTTCCAAGAGGGTTGTAGTTTATCGCACTCCCAGAATATATGTAGGTATGAGCCTAAGTTGGTGCAACCCCGGAAACACCTGGGAGACACCTGCGGGTAAAACCTGTGGAGACGGGTTGGGGTATAATACCATCTTGTTGTAAGTTTAATGGCTGTCTCTCTGACCGTTAGTGATTTTGTGCATTTGCGAATGTTTTGCCAGTTTTTATCCCAGTCTAATTCTTCTTGGTCAAGAGCTAGCTCTTGTTCCCATTGTGATCTGTATTTTAAGGTGGGTGGGTCATTGGAAGATTCTAGCATACTATGGATCAATGAGATAAGGCCTTTTTGACGAGGGGATGTGTGGCACAGGTCTTCATATAGTGTCGGGGGGTCTGTATTAGGGTTGGGGTAGTGTAATTGAAAAAAATGTCTTATTTGGAGATATCGGTAAAATTCTCTGTTAGGTAGTTGACATCTGGCCTGAAGTGCCGAGAATGTGGTAAATGTGGAGTTAACTAGAAAGTCCCCAAGAGCAATCAGATCGCCCTGGGTCCACTCCAGGAAGGCCTCCGGGTGGTCATATGCAGGGGGGAATCTAGGGTCCCCGAGATATGAAGCACCTGTGGGTATCGGAGAGGAGAGAGAGTACTTTGTCTTATACATTTTCCAGAGCTTCAAGCCCGCTGCCACCACCAGGTTTCGGGTGGAAAGGTCTGGGATGGAGGGGTGCGAGGACCAAAGTAGGCCAGGTAGGTAGAGGGGGGCAATGGAGTCTTGTTCAAACCTAACCCATGGGACTTTGGAACCTCTAATGTTCCATTGTGCTTGTTGAGCAAATCTGCTGGCTAAGTAGTACAGCCAGATATTTGGGACTCCCAACCCACCCCTTTTAGTGGAACGGTAAAGGGTCTCTCTGGCGAATCTGGGGGGTTTGTCTTGCCATATGAATCTATTAAGGTGTGCTTGAAGAGTAAGTAGGTATGATTTGGACACTTTAATAGGGAGGGAGCGAAACAGGTAAAGCAGCCTGGGAAGTATCGTCATTTTGAGGGCCGTAATTCTTCCAAGGAAGGATATATGGAGATGATTCCAAAGTTTAAGGGATTTTTTAAGTTTTGTGGTCAGGGGGGGATAATTGGCCTCAAAGAGTCCGCGGAAGTCTCCGGTCAGCTCAATGCCCAAGTATTGTAGGTGAGTAGTGGCCCATACAAAATGAAAAGTATTCTTTAGTTGTTGGGTTTCCGTCTGTGTAAAACCCACTGGGAGGGCCACCGATTTCGAGACATTGATCTTGAGGCCAGAGACTCCCGCAAAGTCCGAAAGAGTCCGTAAGAGGTTGGGTAGAGATATGAGGGGGTTAGTCAAAAACATGAGGACATCATCAGCGTACATACAAAATTTGTAAGAAGAGGGGCCTTTGGTGTAGCCTGATATATTTGAGTTTCTAAGTATTGCTATAGCGAGTGGTTCTAGGGCAAGGGCAAAAATTAAGGGGGAAAGTGGGCATCCCTGTCTCGTGCCCCGACCCACTGTAAAGAAGTCTGAGCTACAACCCGGGATCTTGATGCGGGTTTTGGGGTTTAAATAGAGGGCTTGAAATGCATGGAAAAATTCGTCTTTAAATCCCATCCTTTGTAGGATGGTAGAAAGATAGTTCCAGGATACGCTGTCAAATGCCTTGTGTATGTCCAGGCTAAGCATAAACAGTTTCCGGGAGGTTAAGTTGGCATCTTGGATAATGTTTGTGGCTAAGCGTATGTTGTCAGTAATGAATCTATGGGGTATAAATCCTGATTGATAGGGGGAGATAAGTGAGGAGATAATGGGCGCCAGTCTGTCTGCTAGGATTCTACTAAAGATTTTAAGGTCGTTGTTTATTACCGAGATTGGTCTATAATTCTGGGGGAGTAAATGGTTTTTGTTTGGTTTGGGAATCATGGACATATTTGCCAGAAGCATCTCCTCGGGGAAGCTTCCTCCTTGTAGAACCCAATTGAATAATTGCGCTAAATTAGGGGCCAGAATGTTGACAAATTTCTTGTAGTAAATGGCTGAAAAGCCATCTGGGCCTGGAGCAGAGCCTAATTTTAGAGACTTGATAACCCTATGTATTTCTGAGGTAGTGATGGGGGCATTGAGTTTTTCAGTTTGAGATGGGGTGAGTGAGGGCAAGGGTAGTTCACGGAGCCAGTCAACCTCACCTCAGTTTGGGTGGGAGGTTTTTGGGTAGGAGCCAGAAGAGTTGAATAAAAATTTTTGAAAAGTTGGAGTACTTCCTTAGGGTGGGAAGTGGGTAATCCAGAGCTCTGCGTTAGTTTATAGACATGCGGGGGACGGGAGGACTGATTGAGCCGTCTGGCAAATAAGGTCGAGGCTGTAAGCTCCAAAGCCAGAGAACTCGTGTCCCTGTATAGCCTATCAAGGTCTTTTGTAAGGTCGACAATTCTCTGTCTGTGGAGTTTGTTATGAGTGGAGGCGAGGCTGATCAGTCTGCCCCTCAGCACTGCTTTATGGGCTGTCCAGACAATCGAGGGTGGGGTTTCAGGGAGAGCGTTAAGTGAGAAGTATTCGTCAATGGATTTGGCTGTCTCCGACTCCACAGCCAAGTCTGAGAGCAAAGCTTCATTAAGTCTCCAGGTATATGGTGTGGGGGCAAGTCTGATGAAGTCAGTGGTGAAGGAGGTTACGTGATGGTCTGACCAAACACAGGGGTGAATCTTGGCATTAGTGGAATTGGCTAAAATGATCGGGGTAGTATAAATATAATCTAACCTGGCGTAACTTTTATGTGGGTGTGAGTAGAAAGTAAACTCCTTAATGCCCATATTGTGCGTTCTCCAGGTGTCTACTAGTTGGTGGTTTAAAAGACCCTGGGTTAGAGACCTGGGGAAGGCTTTGGTAGCAGTAGTGGAGGAGGATCTGTCTAATGTGGGGTTCGCCACTAGGTTCAAATCTCCCCCTATAATCATATGGGGAGATTCCAAGGAGGCTAGTTTATCAAAAAACATTTTAAAAAAGGAGGCAGGGGCGTCATTAGGTGCATAAATACTAGCTATGGTGATTTCCCTATTATGCATTACACCTTTGACGATCACAAATCTGCTTTCTTTATCCTTATAGCATTGCTTAATTTCCATAGGGACCGAGGAATGTAACAGAATGGCAGCACCCCTGCTTTTGGATGTGTGGAGGGAACAGAATGATTGAGGGAAGCTGTTATGGAGATATTTTGGGTGTGAGGAGTGGGAGAAGTGTGTCTCCTGAAGTAGGAGAATCTTGGTGCCCAACTGGTTATAAAGATCAAACGCCTTACGTCTTTTAATAGGGGAGTTAAACCCCTTTACATTATGCGAAGTACAGGTGATTGCCATGATATGTCAATTTAGTGCTGTCAGGCAGAAAAGGTAACATACTATGCATGCAAGAGGGGTTGTGTATCAAGCAAGCTAGGCCCAGCAGGGGTGCTGTCACTAAGTCAAACATCAAGTGGAAAAAGAGGTACATGAAATTCACATTCAGGCCAATACCAGGAGAGAGCATTACTATCGTATTAGCATAATATCGGGAGAGCAAACTTTCAAGACTGTAAGGTGACTGACCAGGTAAAAGGAGAACAGCTGTAGAAAAACGTTGAATAAAAAAAAGAAGAAAAACACACAAATAAAAAATTATATAGCTAGACATAAAGTCTAGTGTCAAAAATGAGTCAGGTAAACGAATCTTTACCTGTTAACAGTAAAGGCTGTTAAAAGAAACCTTTATTAACGAGACAACTTGGTCTCGAACCCAGCTAGTATTCTAGTTCCCCCTATGGGGAAAAACCTGTGAGGCTCGCAAAAAAAAGTAGAAAAAGAAAAAAAAGAAAAAAAAAAGTTCAAACCAGTACGTAGCCTGTGGTTTCAAACGGAACTTTTGCTGGGTGGGGAGGACATGTCACGGCTCCGCGGGACTGTCGCCTGTAATAAGGTGATGGAAGAAACAGTGTCATGCGTCATATAGGTGAAGGAATGGTGGGTATCAGAAGAGTCACCGTGGAAGTTCTGCGATGCCTTCTCCGACGTCGTAACGGATTCTCCGTCTTTCTCTTCGTGATGGAGGGGTTTGCCAGATGGGGGCCGGACGAGGGGTCAGCGGTGGGCGGCGGATGGCAGCTGCATCAAGAAGGCCCAGTTTCACTAGGATTTCTTGGCCCTCGAGTAGGGAAGTGGCTGAAAAGGTGGTGCCATTGTGGGGGACCAGCAACTTAAACGGGAAGCCCCATCTGTATCGAATATGAGCGGATTGGAGTGTGGTGGTTATTTCCTTTAAGCTTCTCCGTCTGTCGAGGGTAGCAGGGGAAATATCCGGGTAGATCTGGATTTGGTGATTGTCCAGCATAATCCTTTGCTTGTTTCGTGCGGCTCTTAGGATATCCTCTTTGATGAGAAAATCTTTTAAGCAGAGGATCACATCCCTAGGTGGTTTATCATCAGGAGGCTTTGGGCGAAGCGCTCTGTGAATGCGATCACACTTAAATGCGGAGGAGTCGCACTCCGGGAGCAGTGATTTAAATAGACGAATAACTGCAGGGATAAGATCAGTCTCTGATTCTGGGATACCTCTAAGGCGCAAATTATTGCGCCTATTTCTATTGTCGAGATCTTCGACTTGGGCTTGGATCGCCGAAAGAGCCGCGGCCAATGAGTCGTGTTCCCGACTAAGGTCGTTGTAGGCCAAAGCCAGCTCATCGTGTTTGGTCTCAAGGAGCTCGGTACGTGAGCCTAGGGCCGCAATTTCTTGTGATAGGGTGTGGGAAGTTTTCTGCAGTTCCATCTGAAATTTGGAAGCCAGTTTGGTATACATTGCTTCCAGACTGCTGTCCAGGTCAGCCTTAGAGAGGGTAGTGTGGTACTCACTCGTGCCGCATGTAGACCGGGATGGTGTCTGCTGCGATGTGGGAGTTTGAGCCGGGGAGTCTCCCTTCCCTGCCGCGCCATCTTGGGACATGCTGTAACGCTCCCGTGTGAGGAGGAGATAGTGAGTTAGAGTATTCTGAGCGGAGCCACGGGATTTCCTTCTCTTCGACGGCATGCACCAGTGTTATGTGGCTCGAGGGGTGCAGGAAACGAGTGTATTTGAGCAGTTGATAGCCCTCGGGAAGCCGTGAAAGGCCCGGGTGGAGCGGAGCTACTGTGTCAGGCGTCCATTTCCTTTGGCGCCGCGCATGCGCCCCCTTGATTTTCACATTTTAGGCACCCCCTGCAATAGAAATTTTAGGTTTGGTGAAATACTCGCTTTTAACTATTTCTAAAGGAATACAGAAACTGCAACTTTTCTCACCAGAACACAGAGTGCAGTGTGTAAGAAACCAGACACTCCCAATCAGTATCCAAAGGACATAGTTGAACAAACTGCTTTTTCTCCAAAGCAGAAAGGTAGGAGTCTGCAGCAAAGTTTGTGCTATTTACTCCTAACCCTTGCATTCTGCTTTATATACTACTAACCTCTAAGCCCTGCATTAACTCCTGACCCCCAGCACTCTGCATTTCTTCCTTCTGATCTCTAAGTTACATACTGCTGTCCCCTGCATTCTGTTACTTCACACTACTGTGTGTTAAAAACTACTGATTTCTGCAATTTGTGTTACTTAATCCTGACCCCTGCAGTGTGCTTTACATACTGTAAATCTATGAAGTTTGTGTTACATACTATTGACTTCTAAACTCTTTGTTGCTTACTCCTGACCCTTAAAGTGGTTATAAAGGCAGGTTTTTTTATCTTATGCGTTTAGATAAAAAAAACCCTGTGTGTAGCAGCCCCCCTAATACTTACCTGAGCTCCCTCTCTATCCAGCAATGTGCACGAGTGCCTCGGCAGTCCAGGACTCTCCCTCCTGATTGGCTGAGACACAGCAGCGGCGCCATTGGCTCCAGCTGCTGTCAATCAAAATCAGTTGGTCAATTGGGAGAGAGAGGGGACGGGGCCGAACCGCGGCTCTGTGTCTGAATGGACACAGGGAGCTGTGGCTTGGCTTGGGTGCCCCCATGGCAAGCTGCTTGCTGCGGGGGCACTCAACAGGAGGGAGGGTCCAGGAGCACTGAAGAGGGACCCGAGAAGAGGAGGATCTGGACTGCTCTGTGCAAAACCACTACGTAGAGCAGGTAAGTATAACATGTTTGTTATTTTTAAAGAAATAAAAATGACACTTTAGTATCACTTTAAACTCTGCATTACATATTACTGACCCCATGCACTACATGTTAAATACTGCTGACTTTCTTAACTCTTCGGAACTCTTACTTCTGATCCCTGCACTCTGAATTAATATATTTCTGACCTTTGAACTTTTCATTACTTCTAACCCTTGCACCCTTAGTTGGATACTACTGACCACTGCAGTGTGTTTTAAATATTATTGTAGAATTTCTGACTTCTGCATTATTCCTGACTCCTGAACCCTGCCTTATATACTAGTAACCTCTGAGCTCTGCATTACTTACTATTGAACCCCGCACTGTGCAATAAATGCTACTGAGTTCTGCATTACTTATTGCTGTCTACTCTACATTATGTACTACTGACCTCCTATACTATGCATAACATACATTTGACTTCTGAACTGCATTGCTTCTGACCTGTGCAACTCTGTTTTACATACTACTGATCTTTGAATTGTGTGTTACTCCTGACCCCTGGAGCCTGCAGTAACTGCTACTGATCTCTGAACTTTGCATTACTTCTTCCTGACCCCAGCACTCTGCATTACATAATTCTGACTTCTGCACTGTTGCATACTATTGACCTCTGTATTGTGTGTTACACCTGACTCCTAAACTCTATGCTAAATACTAGGGGAAGAAAGAAGGCGCTTCTAAGCTTACCAGCAATTTAATAGAGGAAATTGGTTAAAAACACTTACAAGTAATTGAAGGTTACAGGCTCATCAAACATCTTTCCAGGCTGGGCGCCTGTCACTGTCTCTCCTCTCGCTGTACCGGCCAGCAGCTGCAGAGAGAGGTGTGAGCACAGAGTAAAGATGGCCGCCACTTTTCTGGAACCACCGTGGAATGCATGCTGGATGTGTGGAACACACCAGCCAGAAGTGGCGTCAAAGAGTGGGCGGTGACGCATTTTGGAGCACGCACAATTGCTCCTTTATTGGTGGTCCGATGAAGGAACGATTGCGCATGCTCTGAAACAATGAGAGGAGAGACATTGACAGGAGCCCAGTCTGGAAAGATGTTTGATGAGCCTGTAGCATCAATTTCTTGAAAGTGTTTTTAACCGATTTCCTCTATTAAATTACTGGTAATCTGCTCTTAGAAGCGCCTTCTTTCTTCCCCTTGTTACCAGTGCTTGCTTCCACTCTCAGAAGTGCTGCATCAGTGCGCCTCCAGCTACCATTTGGACAGTGAATTATTATTGTACCTAGCAGATTGATGGTTATCACGCAGAAGCGCCCTGCAAACTTTATCTGAAGCTAACTACTAACCTCTGAACTTTACATCTAACCCCTGTCCTCTGTGTTGCATACTTCTGACCCCTACACTATGCTGCTGTCCTCTGCACTCTGTGTTACTTATGTCTGGTCCCTGCATTTTCTTACTACTGACCTCTGAACTCTGTGTTACTTGTTACCCTTGCATTACATACTACTGACATTTGAACTGTGTGTTACTGCTGACCTCTGCACTCTATGGTAAATACTACTGACCTCTGTGTGTTACTTTCCCCTGACCCTTGCAGTCTGTTACATAGTAATTACTAGAGCTACACGATGTTAAAGCAGGTTCCTAGCAAAAAATACTGATAATGTCAGAAAAAGGCTTAGTCTTTAAGTGGCTAAACTGCTCTCATTTACAGACCGAAGTTTATCCCTTTGATCTAAGAACCAAATGATACAATGTTTATAGTTATGTCTCAGTGCTGAGCAATGTTGTGATAAACTATGCCAGCTTTTTTTTTTTTTTTTGACAGCTCTGAGCAGAGAACTGCTCTGCTCTTGTTACATGAATCGTGGAAATGCTGGATTAAGATTGTGAGGAGAGTTGAATCGAGATTGCGATTCACCCTGATGAACTTTGCTCTCTTTTATGTTGTTCAAGTAGATCTTCACCACTGCAGGGTTGCCTACAAGTGTTCTAGACCCTTTATGAAGACCCTTCTGAAGTCGAACTCCTTAAAACTGCAGAAATCACATAGTGTGTTAGGTGTGGAGTTTTGTGGAGTCTGTTATTCTGTGTGTGTGTGATCTCTGGTTTATTTATTATAAGGGCCCTTTCACACTGGGGCGGTTTGCAAGCTCTATTGCGCTAATAATACCGCCTGCAAACCGACCCGAAAGTGCTTTCATACTGGAGCGGTGCGCTAGCAGGACGGGAAAAAAAGTCCTGCTAGCAGCATCTTCGGAGCGGTGAAGGAGCGGAGTGTATACCGCTCCTTCACCGCTCCTGCCCATTGAAATTAATGGGACAGCGCGGCCTTACCGCCGGCCAAGCACCTCTGCAGAGGCGCTTTGCGGTGGTTTTTAACCATTTTTCGTCCGCTAGCGGGACGGTTTTACAATAGCGACACTTTACCGCCGACGTTGCCCCCCGCCCCAGTGTGAAAGGGGCCTAAGGAAAATTTACTCCCTTCATTATTTATGATGACAATCATGGATATTAGTATTCATCTTGAAGTTCCAGATTTATTTTTAAATGCAGTTTTCCAATAGCTGAACTCTGTGATTCCTTTAAAAATTTCTATATAAAGTATCTAACTATATGCTTATCATATTTTTATTATATAGGGGGTTGTTTACTAAAGGCAAATCCACTTTGCACTACAAGTGCACTTGGAAGTGCAGTCGCTGTAAATCTGAGGGGTAGATCTGAAATGAGGGGAAGCTCTGCTGATTTTATCATCCAATCAAGTCCAAGCTAAAATGCTGTTTTTTATTTTCCTTGCATGTTCCCCTCAGATTTACAGCGACTGCACTTCCAAGTGTACTTGCAGTGCAAAGTGGGTTTGCCTTTTGTAAACAACCCCAATTGTGTACATTTGGCAAATGATTCTATATATGCAATTTTAAAATGATTTTTTTTTTTTTGTTTTATTGGTGTTTTGCATTAATAGTGGCAGGTAAAAGAAATACATAAGTAACAAGAAAAGAACACTAGGTGAATAGGATTTTAATAAAAACCTCAGTTCTTATTTATTGGTCTTCAGAAGTTTTGTAGATGCAGACTTGTTTTGTATTGAATGTCATCCTTTCTTGCCGTGTGCAGGCTTTTGCTGCCCTCTGCCTGCTGTCAAGAGGTTTACAGCATTTTAGCCATAGATATGGAACCATTTATGAATTCTATTAAATAATTTTCAGCACCGCAAACATACGGTTTTCATGATATCTATTAACACAAATCCCATCATAAAATAATACACATTATATGCAGCTAAGCTTTGATGTGCCATTAACAAAGCTTTAATGTATCAATTGTATTTGTTGGTGTTATATGTTTGTTTAGTCTAATAACTGAGTGTTAAAAAACAAGCAGACTTAAAAGTTAAATAAAATAAATCTCCCATTGTGTAAGAGCTGTGACTCACTCCAGCGACTTAAAAATAATGAGGGCGGAATGGATTGGTTGATATTCTGCTCATATTGCTAGTCATTGAAAATACATGCTGTGCTAAGCACATTAAGTCACAAAAGTGCCTCCCTTTAGTGAGTTTGATTTCTACAGACATTACAGTGGAGCTAGGAATTCTAATCAGCCCAGGCACCATTCTGTAGAAGACTGGAGAGCTCACTGAACAAGCTTCTCCAAATTGGTCCTTTAGGGAACTGGACTGGGCATGTTGATGGCAGGGTTTTATGTCTTTTTGTCACTCAATGAAATATTAAAATAAAATGTTTTTCAATGAAATATTTAAATTGTTACACAGTGGAAGTGGATACATTGCTACTTTTAGCTCAAATTAGTGAATAGTGCAAATTAAGTCTTCAGTGCTATTGAGAAAAAATATTTTATGATTTTTGTTTTATTTTTTTTTTTCCTCTTAAGGCAAATGATGTGCTGCCGGAAAGCTTGATGAATGCTTTGTTTCTCCTATCTGTCGA
Organism: Lithobates clamitans; assembly: GCA_037952925.1. Classification (NCBI taxonomy): domain Eukaryota; kingdom Metazoa; phylum Chordata; class Amphibia; order Anura; family Ranidae; genus Lithobates; species Lithobates clamitans. The sequence goes on along the minus strand of JBBGZY010000323.1, from coordinate 7,716,687 downwards.
CCTGCCATTTCGTATTGCATATCCCAGTGTTCATGAATCTGTTATAGCTTTTATGGAGCAGCTGAATTCTGAGGACTATGGGGTCTATAAACAAGCCTCGGAGACTGTGTATTCAATTGAGTGTACCGCGTCCTTTATGTCCTGTTCAAGCAAAGAGGTTTGTACAAGGCTTATTGATGTAGGACATTGCCTTCTTGTATAAGTCATTTTAATATACCGGGTATAGAATACTACTGGCCAGTATGTGGAAATAATGCATGTCTTGTAAATCCCTAAACATAGGTAGGATTATGTAAATGAAATGACTCTCTAGTGCAGGGATACGCAATTAGCAGACCTCCAGCTGTTGCAGAGCTACAATTTCCACGATGTATAGCAAGACTCTGTCAGCCACAAGCATGACACCCAGAGGCAGAGGCATGATGGGACTTGTAGTTTTGCAACAGCTGGAGGTCCGCTAATTGCATATCCCTGCTCTAGTGTAATATCCTTGCCTACTTCACCTTTTTCAGTCATTTGTAAAAAGTCAGCATTTTAAAACAAATCTTGTACATGGGTGGTGTACATTATATCAACTTTTTGCAGTACAATATTGGAGCACCTAAGAGTGCAAAACTCCAGTTGTGGCACGTTTAATCTGGAATAAAGACAGTGGATTTGAATTGAATACCTCTGCGTCACTTGAATGTATAGTCAAGAAAAAAATAGAGTAAATGGGACTTTAACCACTTCAATACCAGGCACTTTTGCCCCTTCCTGCCCAAGACAATTTTCAGCTTTCGGCGCTGTCACACTTTGAATGTTAATTACGCGGTCATGTAGACACTGTACTCAAACTAAATTTTAATAATTTTCTTCCCACAAATAGAGCTTTCTTTTGGTGGTATTTGATCGCCGCTGGGGTTTTTATTCTTTGCTAAACAAACTATAAAAGACCGAAATGTTTGAAAAAAAGTTTTTCTTCCTTCCTGTTACAAAATGTTGTTTTTTTCCTTCACTGACGGGCACTGATGAGCAGGCACTAATATGTAGAATTGATGGGCACTGATATGCAGCACTGATGGGCACTAATAGGTGGCACTGACAGGCGGCATTGATGGGCAACACTGATGATGAGGTACTGACAGTCATTACTCATGGGCACTGGCATCTGTGAAGGGCACTGATTGGTATCTGTGAAGGGCACTGATTGGCATTACTGATGGGCACTGATTGGCACTTTGGTGGGCACTGACTGGCAGCTGATGGGCTGCGATTGGCAGATGTGGTGGGCACCTCTGATGGGAGCCACCGATCGGCTCTGTCAGCATGAACCGAGGAAAACAGTTTACCGGCACTTCCTGGTTTCACGCTGTGATTGATCACATGGTAAAGAGCCTACATCATAGGCTCTTTACCACGATCGGAGTTGCGGTGTGTCAGAGTGACACACCACCGATCTGCGCGCAATCGCGGCCTATCCTGCTGGACATCATTTGACGTCTAGTCAGGATAACTTAACCACTTTGCGCAGGTCATTCTGTTATATGGCGGGTGGGAAGTGGTTAATGGTGCTCATAAATCCACCCTCTGGAAAAAAACAATACACAAATATGAATAAAAACGATAAATGCTTATTGCATAATCATATTAAAAGAATTTGGGTGGAAGCCCCATAATAAAACTATTGTTAAAGAGGTTGTAAACTTACCCCTGCCCCCCCCCCCCAAAAAAAAAACAAAACAAACAAAAAACTACAAGACAGTCATAATGAGCATAGCATACTAGCTCATCAAGAATTACCTTAGATCGAAGCCCCTGCAATGGTCCTCATACACTGCTCTGGCCGGTGACATCGCTCCCGGAGTTACTTCCAGGTATCGTGGGCTCTGGCCGGAGCCACGATGACGTCTCTCCAGCGCATGCGCGCGGGAGCTGCCGGTAATGGAATGCTAGCTGAAGCAACGCCACGGACGTGCCATTACTTCAGTGTGCATGTGCCGATGAGGTCGGCACATGCTGATACAGGGGATATCTCCTAAACTGTGCAGGTTTAGGAGATATGCGCGGTAGCTACAGGTAAGCCTTATTTTAGGCTTACCTGTAGTCAGAAGTGGTTTAAAGGGTTTCCAACCACTTTAAGTATATTAACGTGCATAATAAGCAATGTCGCAACCCAATGCATCTCCCCTTGATAAGAATACTTCTACAAATATGCGTGTATCTGACAAAAACAGGCAAAGTTAATGTGCCATAGGGGAAAAAACTAAGGAAGGTGTTCAGTCCCAACGTGTTTCTCAGAGGAAGTTCCTCAGGGGTTCAAGGGGTGTAGCTATTAAGATGAGAACAACAAGTTACAATATGTACATGTAAAGACACCCCGAGTATGAAAGGGGTTAAAGTCGTTTAGGAAATTCCATACCCAAACACAAAGGCAGCTACCGAACACTTCAATCAGCCGAACAAGAAACCCATACAAATAATTCTCCCCCAAGTACGAGGCGAGGCTCTGTCTTGAGGTTCAAGCAGGAATGAATCTTTATTCAAACACATGTTATACAGATCTCACTTCAAAACACTTCCCCCCCACCCGTGGAAAACAGGGCGGGTTAAACTGTCCGATGACAATGGACACACAGGTCAGGTGTGTTTACCTTCTCATCAGTAACCAGTCTTAACAGGGGGGCTGCTGGAGGAATCCCCCCTCCCTCTTTCCTCACAGCAAGACACTTAGACATCCCATAATAGTTGAGGCAGACAGCCACAATAGACAATAGAAAACAGTCACACTCCAACCATCACAGCGAATAGTACACAACATAATGCAATAGCACACATTATATATAAATATATACAGCATTGAGTCTGACTAGCACAGATCATAGTGGGTTTCTCATTCATCATGTGCCCCTATTAGTGACTCCCATCACAATGGCATATCCAGGGTCCCCAGAGTCTGTGTGTCTTGGGGGACATGGACCTGAATCTAAAGTAACACCACCTCAAGGGTCCCCAGGCATACAGCTCACAACAAGCACCGTTCCCCCAAATGCCAGGGCCCATAATCGATAGGCAAGAGGCTGACATTCAGTCTCCTCCAAAAGCCTCTGTCCCGGCTAGGTCTGTCACAATACAGAATATAGGTAGTCCCCAAGTTACATACATCCGACTTGCATATGACTTGTACTTGCAAACGGAGGAAGACAACGGATAAACAAAAGAAAATCTACCCCTAGGAAGGGAAATTCACTCCTGTAAGAGTTATCATGGGAAAAAGGTGTTTCCACTAAAGCTTTATCACCAATCCTTGTTTCCACACCAACCCAACATTTTCAAAATCCAATTGTCACAGGGACAGAAAGTGACGTGAAATCTTCTGAATGGGCACAGACAGCAAAACAGACATAACGGCTGTTAACCCTTCCCTATGATATTAAAAAAAAAAAAAAAACAACATATTTTTTGGGCTGGAGTTGCACTTAAAAAATATACCTGTCCCAAATTAATAATAAATTTGAAAAAAAAATTACCTGTTCCAACTTACAAATTCAACTTAAGAACAAACCTACAGAACCATCTTGTTTGTAACCCACAGACTGCCTGTTTACACATATCGAGTAATGCATTTATTTCAGCCACATGGTATCAAGTATACAAAGATTACTCACAAAGGATAAATGTTCAATAGCGTATCTCCACATAGAGGGAACATTTCCATGTACTGGCGGACTAGCATATGTACAGTATGTCTTTAAATTTATAAATGTGGCTCTCACATATATCTAACAGACAAAGGGCAAGTGTATGGCTGGCCATTGATCAAATACCTTCTCAAACATAGGTCCATAAATATTGGGACATCGACACAATTCTAATCTTTTTGACTCTATACACCACCACAATGTATTTGAAATGAAACAAACAAGATGCTCTTTAACTGCAGACTTTCAGCTTTAATTTGAGGGTATTTACATCCAAATCAGGTGAACGATGTAGGAATTACAACAGTTTGTATATGTGTATCCCACTTTTTAGGGGACCAAAAGTAATGGGACAGATTAACAATCATCCATCAAACTTTCACTTTTTAATACTTGGTTGCAAATCCTTTGCAGTCAATTGCAGCCTGAAGTCTGGAACGCATAGACATCACCAGACGCTGGGTTTCATCCCTGGTGATGCTCTGCCAGGCCTCTACTGCAACTGTCTTCAGTTCCTGCTTGTTCTTGGGGCATTTTCCCTTCAGTTTTGTCTTCAGCAAGTGAAATGCATGCTCAATCGGATTCAGGTCAGGTGATTGACTTGGCCATTGCATAACATTCCACTTCTTTCCCTTAAAAAACTCTTTGGTTGCTTTTGCAGTATGCTTCGGGTCATTGTCCATCTGCACTGTGAAGCACCGTCCAATGAGTTCTGAAGCATTTTGCTGAATATGAGCAGATAATATTGCCCGAAACACTTCAGAATTCATCCTGCTGCTTTTGTCAGCAGTCACATCATCAATAAATTCAATAGAACCAGTTCCATTGGCAGCCATACATGCCCACGCCATGACACTACCACCACCATGCTTCACTGATGAGGTGGTATGCTTTGGATCATGAGCAGTTCCTTTCCTTCTCCATACTCTTCTCTTCCCATCTATCTGGTACAAGTTGATCTTGGTCTCATCTGTCCTTAGGATGTTGTTCCAGAACTGTGAAGGCTTTTTTAGATGTTGTTTGGCAAACTCTAATCTGGCCTTCCTGTTTTTGAGGCTCACCAATGGTTTACATCTTGTGGTGAACACTCTGTATTCACTCTGGTGAAGTCTTCTCTTAATTGTTGACTTTGACACACATACACCTACTTTTTTTCTGGAGAGTGTTCTTGATCTGGTCAACTGTTGTGAAGGGTGTTTTCTTCACCAGGGAAAGAATTCTTCGGTCATCCACCACAGTTGTTTTCCATGGTTTTCCAGGTCTTTTGGCGTTGCTGAGCTCACCGGTGCGTTCTTTCTTTTTAAGGATGTTCCAAACAGTTGATTTGGCCACACCTAATGTTTTTGCTATCTCTCTGATGGGTTTGTTTTGTTTTTTCAGCCTAATGATGGCTTGCTTCACTGATAGTGACAGCCCTTTGGATCTCATATTGAGAGTTGACAGCAACAGATTCCAAATGCAAATAGCACACTTGAAATGAACTCTGGACCTTTTATCTGCTCCTTGTAAATTGGATAATGAGGGAACAACACACACCTGGCTATGGAACAGCTGAGCAGCCAATTGTCCCATTACTTTTGGTCTCTTAAAAAGTGGGAGGCACATATACAAACTGTTGTAATTCCTACACCGTTCACCTGATTTGGATGTATACCCTCAAAATTAAAGCTGAAAGTCTGCAGTTAAAGCACATCTTGTTTGTTTCATTTCAAATCCATTGTGGTGGTGTATAGAGACAAAAAGATTAGAATTGTGTCGATAACCTAACATTTATGGACCTGACTATAAGGAGGATACTTGGGATGTAACAGGCCCAGTAGCAGTGTTTAAAAACATTCAAACTTCGCTAATCTACAAACAAAGAAAGGTAGTGTCACTTTTGAACATGGAATCTTGTTGTCTTTTAGTATGCTGGCAATATCTATTTAATGTGTAAATAGATATTGCCAGCATACTAAAGGACAACCAAAATCCACAAAATTACCACCCAAAGACCTACAGAGATTTTCATGTCCACCACGCCAGCGGAATGACAGCATTGACCTCGCAAGGCTGGAATATATAAAGGCTGAAGATAAGGCGCTGTCCCCGCCCCATGTAATATGTCATAAATTGATGGCGTGGGTTTTTTTTCCCCTCACGCTGTTGGCGTGATCACCGGCTTCTGTCAGAGGGACATCGGTCCCTCACATAGAGAGCCGTGGCTGCCTCATCTGTGCCCAACAGTGCCACCTATCAAAGCCCATCAGTGCTGCCAGTCAATGCCCATCTGTGCCTCATCAGTGCCACCGATCAGTGCTGCCTAATCAGTGTCGTCTACCAGTGCCCATCAGTGCCACCCATCAGTGCCACCTTATCTGTGCCCTTCAGTGCAGCCTCATCAGCGCACATCAATCACATCAATGAAGGAGAAAAATTACCCGTTTTCAAAATTTTATATCAAAGTATGTTTTTTTTGTTTTTTTTTGTTTTTTTTGTTTTCAAAATGTTCGATCTGTATTCGCAAAAAAAAAAGACCATGATCAAATACCACCAAGATGAAGCTCGATTTGTGTGAAAAAAAAAAATGATCATTTTATTTGGGTACGTTGTTGCATGACCGCGCAATTGTCATTTAAAGTGTGAGAGCGCTGAAAGCTGAAAATTGGTCTGGCAGGAAGGGGGTTTTAGTGCCCAGTAAGCAAGTGGTTAAAATGAATGGAAACCTCATCAAAAGCATAGCATCAAACGCACTTGCCACAGGTGCAAAATGCACCGGAAACATGGTACAAAACGCAGCAAAGACGCATATGCGGTTTTACCACCTTTTTGGAACGGAGCAGTGTGAAAGTAGCTCAAGTGTGAACCCAGCCTAATCTGGCACTAAGGAGCATATTGCTACACAGTATGTGTTTAGCACCAGAATGGTGACTTTCATTGTGCTAGATCAGATTGTCAGAAGGCAGTCGGAGTGCTGAACATTTAGCTGTAAAGAAGTGAAAAGGTCTGTGTTGATGTGCTGGCGATTAGGAGCCTTGATATTTATTACTAGGGTAGCTCTAAATGGCACAAATGCTGTATTGGATATTGGACTGTTTGCAGGAAAATCCGTGTTTTGGACACCCTTTGTTCTGCTCTGGAACACCCATATTTTACGTATTTAGACTGTATAAAAAGGCCTACTTTCTTGTTTCATGTTGCCACTATTTTCTCAGTAGCCTTGTAGCACTGAGGACACCCTGACAGCTAGCTGGGAACAAAGGAGCTTGCTTCTCATATATGGAAATAAACAAGACTAGTAGATACAAAACTTTTGTCAAAGGGCTGTTTTTGCCTATTCACACCTATGTGCCTGAAAATGTACTTTTTTGCTAGTAAAATTAAAGTAGAAATGAAGGATAAACTTTTTTTTTTTTTTTTTTTTAATTTTGGATCTTTATAACCCACGTCCAGGTTTTTTTTTGCCATCTGTGTCTCATTGGAGAGATTTACCTAAATTTCCTGTCCCATAACAGGAAGTGAGAGAAATCCCTGGTAGTCCCCGAGGTCACCAGAATTTGTGAACCCATTGAAAGATTTCCCCTCTATTGCTGTTGAGGTCACCACCCAAAACATTACGGTTTTGTTTTGTTTTCACTGATAATGGTCATCAGGACAAATAGAGAGGGTAAGTCTCCCCAACAGGGACACGTACAGCAAGAAAAAAAAAAGCCTTGGGGAAGACAGGAAGATTGGGCTTGGAACCCTAGAGTTATCCTGTTGATATGGGAATTTGAGGTGGTATTTTACACCAAAGGTTTTCCACAGCTTCTTTGACTTGTGCTGGTATGGTTTTGAGATTAACCCTTTTCCGCCGACACCTCCCGGCCCTTTAGGAGCTTCTAAATGCCGGGAGGTGGAGGAGGGCATTTGGGTCATGTGACCCCTGTGATTGGCTGTCACAGCGGTCATCCTGATCGGAAAGCTCCCGATTGCAAGAATGCATCGAGAGCTTTCTGGTCCCCACCAGTAATTGCGCTCCCAGCACAGAAAAGTGTTTACATAGAGCCACATATATAGGGTGTTAAAGCTCACTCACCAACAGGACCGCATACATGCATTGCATACCATTGACGGGAAGAGGATAAAGCACCACACCAGGAATTGACTGTCAAGGCATATATATTCTTTATCCTGCGCCACCTGCAAACGGGTATAAAATCGGTCATGCTTCCTCAATTACAGACACAGAAAACCAGGAAGCACATTCCCTCATGATGTCACTACAAGCAAAGCATTCTCACTGGTTAACAACAAAAATGCTCAACACATGAAAATGCATGTAAATTACACAAAACTGAACACAAAAAAATGCATGACAACATAATCTGATAAATGTGTACAGTGTCTTAAAGCAGAACTCTGGGATTTTCAAAAAATCCCCCATTAGTACACCCCACACACAAAACACTAAACAGTTATTACATTTGTGAAATTTCTTACCGTTTAAGAGATATGTCCGATTTAATTTTCAGGAAGTCAGCTCTGTGATTTAAAAAATGCATAATCTTTTCTGGCAGGTAGGAAGTGTTAGAACAGTGATTGCATCATATCCTCATATCCTCTCTCTCTCTCTCTCTCTCTCTCTCTCTCTCTCTCTCTCTCTCTCTCTCTCTCTCTCTCTCTCTCTCTCTCTCTCTCTCTCTCTCTCTCTCTCTCTCTCTCTCTCTCTCTCTCTCTCTCTCACTGTGCTCAGACTACATTTCCCATGAATCCTTGGGATGGGAGTGAATGTGGGAGTTACACTAGGCTTGTACATGTAAATGTGAACTCGCCCCCTTCAACATAAATCACACCCCACATTCTGCAGCCAGCAAACCATACATAACACACGATATGATAGTTTACAGCCTTATAAATGCAAAGCATATTAATATACATGCATAATAATATAATATTTAATGCATTTAATAAGTTTAAATGAATGCATTTATTATAAATGCAAACCAGTGCAGCTTATCAGTGTCCACCGGTGGTGAATTTCTGAGACCACCATGTCAGGGACCACCATGTCAGGGACCACCAGTGCTGCATGTCAGGGACCACCATGTCAGGGACCACTAGTGCCGCTTGTCAGGGACCACCATGTCAGGGACCACTAGTGCCACTTGTCCGGGACCACCAGTGCCGCATGTCAGGGACCACCAGTGCCGCACCAGTGTCACCAGTGTGGTGCTATTAATGCCTTATCAGTGCCCATCAGTGTGGTGACAGTAGTGCCTTGTGCCCATCAGTGCGGTGACAGTAGTGCCTTATCAGTGCCCATCACTGCAGAGTGGGGGAGTTACAGATCATCGGGAGAGAGAGCGGATCTCAGGCTGACAGGTCTGTACAGTATTTGAGAACACCACTTGTCGTACAGCCCTTCCTCCCAGCAGCGGAGTTGTGATAGACAGCGCAGAGCGCACTGTTCTAATGTGCAGGGAGGTGGGGCTGTACCACGAGCTGTGTTCTCACATACAGATCTGCTATGTCCCGATTATCTAACTATCCCAGCACTGGAGAGAGATGACGGGCAGTGGCGACAGAGAGGAGAAGAACACCACCTCTATGGGTGACAAAGACCAGGGACCGTGAGACCCCTTCCACCCACTACAGCGAGCTAGGCAGAAATAGAACTTCTGGCGTGCCAGACTGCTTTCTAAGAATACGGGAGGACTAACAGCCAGCGGTCTTGCAAACAGGAAGTCACCAGGCAATAATTGTTTTTTAGCAAGTTCAGCAGACTGTTGCAGAGGAGCAACAGAGCTCAGAAGAACATGACTGACATAGTTGGTTAAGGTAGGAAATCAGCAACGAGAATGTGGAAAAAAAGTTTTTGCCCGGAGTTCTGCTTTTAAGAACATTTTTTTTTTATTCACTGGCCAGAATAAGCAGCTAGGTAAGCAAAACATAGACTACTGTCTGCAGGGGTCTGGAAGGGTGCATAATAAGGGCCAAAGGGCCACATGTTGGTCATTAGGGAATTAGAATCATACTATGCATTCTGGAGTCAGAGAGCATTTCACTTGACTGTCGATTATATCATTAACCCCCTTTTCTTCCTGTAGGGGGCAAACTTTTTGGAATTGGTGGAATTGGCAGAGAAAGCCCTTACTAGCCTTCCCTACCACAAACATTTCCCTTTGGTTCGAAAATTCATCCACGCTTGTTCAGACATGTAAGTGCTTGATAAAAATGTGTTTCCTGCTGTTGGTTGTATTTCTGATTTCATGTATTATGATTAATTAATAACCCCCAAGTGTTTTAACACATTTCCAGTGATGCATAAAAAAGAAAATGTAGACGCGCACATGTAGAAATCTACGTACGTTTTTTGATGTTCAAAATACATTGTAGTAAAATCCATTGCTTTTGAAGCCAGCAGAGGTCAGGCAATACCAATTAAAGAAATATTTCTCATGCTCTGGTGTTTTCCTTCAATACAAAGCAAAATTTCTTTTAATATGCTGTGCTATCTAAATGTCAAAATGTTCAATAATTTTGAGTCAAGCTTTTGAATCGTTGACTTATTACTTTTGTTACATTTGAATGAAGTAATTGTTCCATTTTGCTGTCCATGACTAACAGATTTAACTCGGCTCAAAGTGGTCCTGTACTTCTGGAAGAGTCTCAAAAAGTACTTCTGCGCATGATGTCCCACTGGGTGCCCGCTGTGAGAGTTGAGGCTTATAATAATTGTCTTGAAATTGTAAAGGTAATAATGAGTAGTTTCACTTCATAAATTCATTAGAGCACCAAAACGTTAAAATGATTTTAATCAAAATGAATTTAAATACTTTTAAACTTTAATTGGGATTAAAAAAAAAACACAATCTTGGTAAAGTTTTGGTATTTAAAGAGACAATTGCCTATAAACAGAGGCTTCAGCAGTATGGTAGGTCTCCAAAAACCCAGATATCTGTGCTTCCAAATGGAAAGGCATTTTGGAATTGATACAATAATATCTTTTTTTTTTTTTTCCGCACAAAGACTTGATGCAACACCATTATTTCCTTAAATTATGTTGTCATTGGGGTCCCCTAAATCGGTGTTCCGCCAAAAAAATAAAAATTTAAAGCCAGCAGCTACACATACTGCAGCTGCTGGCTTTTAACAATAGGACACTTACCTGTCCTGGAGTCCAGCGATGTCGGCACCGCAGCTGATGTTTCCATCAGCTGTCGGGTGCTGCTGCCGCCATTGTGGGTAAGGGTACCCGGCAGTGGAGCCTTACGGCTTCATGCCGGGAACCCTACTGTGCATTCGTGAGGCCCCACTCCTCTCTCCTACTTTCCCAGCTACAGGGAGAGGAGGAGGGAGCCACGCGGTGATGTCACGGGCCACGGCCCAGACTCCCAGAAGTGGCAACAGGATACCTGTCAGGTATCCTGTCCCCCCCCCCCCCGAAAGGTGCCAATTGTGGCTCCGGAGAGGTAGAGCAGACTAACAGACTCACTACACTGTCCACTGTCAACTCTTACCTCTGAAGATCGGAAGTTCAGGGAAGCATTTTTGAAAGCTGTAAGCTGCAAGTGTTTTGGTAAGAATCGTAAATCGCTTACTGGGATTATTTTTTTTTTTTTTTGCTGTTCTCCATTTGTTAAAGAGATTGTAACCCTAAAAAAAAAAATCTTGTTCCCTTATAGCAGGTTAAACAGCACGGTACTTGTTCTCTCTAATCTGTCCCTTTTCTAAGCTGTAAAAAACCTGGTTGATCCTGCCTGTTCCTGTGTCCCCCTTAGTGTGCTGACCATGGTAATTATGGCTGCTGATCCATGACTACCGTGGTCAGGTTACATGCCCCCATCATCCCGCTTCTCTCCTCTCTCCCCCTCCCTCCCTGCCTGTCAGCTCCTGTGTGTGTGAGCCACCACTCCCCTCCCCTCCTACTGCTATTAGTAGCTGGCAGTAAAGTTAAATAAAGATTTCTGCCAGCCCCTCTATTTTATCGTACACTGTGTAAAGGTTTGTGTAAAACGATGCCTCTAAATACCTTATCTTAGATTTTTTTCTGTCTGGTCACTTGATCTCCGGCCGCCCTCCTCCTTTGATCCAAAGGCTGCAGCGGGAGGGGCTAAGTGGACAGCACAGCGATTACGTGACCTCCCCGGTTGACATCAGAGGCGGATTTTAGCCCCTCCCACTGTAGCCCTTAGATCCAGTGGCATCACTAGGGTTGGTGTCACCTGGTGCGGCAAAACATGGTGTCACCCCCCTCCTGTCTGTTCTGCTCAGCACCCTGCAGGCAGAGCACGGTCACGGGGCACACCCCCAAATGGCCCCTGTAGAGTATAGTATAGGGTGGCGTTGGGCAGGTTGCGGTGGCGTAGGGCAGGTTGCGGTGGCATAGGGCAAGTTAGGGCTCTATGTAGAAACAGACAGTGTGCAGTAACTTACAGCATGCCTGGAGATAAAGACACTCGGGGGCTGCTGTGTTCTCACCTTTTTCTCCTCCAGCTGCGGGATCAGCCAGAGTGATGGAGTCTGTGGGAGGAGTGGATGAGGCAACCACACCCCCAGCTCCGCCCACCAGCTCCCTTTGCCTCCGGAGATATTGGAGATCTCCGAGGGACAGCTTATAACGGAGTGTTACAGGAAGCCTCCCCCACACTGCTTGGTGCCTTGCTCGCTCCGCTGCAGCTCTGCAAGCAGGCAGCAGCCCCCGTGGCACCCCTCTGGCATCACCTGGTGCGGCCCGCACCCCCATAGCAACACCACTGCTTAGATCAGAGGAGGAGAGCGCTCAGATGTCACGTGACTGACCAGAAAAGGTCTGAGATCAGGTATTTAGAGGCATCGTTTTACACAAACCTTTACAAAGTGTAGGATAGCTTGATAGAACAGAGGGGCTGGCAGTGAAATGTTTTGCCTTTACAACCACTTTAAGTAAAAAAAACAAAAAAAAAAAAAAAACAAAAAAACGCTAACGGTCTAATACTCCTTTAAACACCTTAACATTAGTAACAACTGTTCTTAGGGATTGCGTGCAAGGACTTTGTTTTTTTTTTCTTGCGTTTTGATTTTGAAGGGTGCTTTAACCTTAGATTTATTTTGTCTGCTTAAATTGTGTTGTGTGGATGACAGTTCTGAGATGTCGCAGACACATTTATTCATTATGTACAGTATACTGTTTTACATAAAAGCGCAGGCTTGACCAGGGTCTAATGCAATACTGCCTGGTTAAATCTAATATAACAAGCTGTCATAAGTTACGATTATTATATGTGAAATGCAATACTTTTCTAGTTTATATACTGATTATTATATTCATTTTAGGATGCCTTAGGAATTTACAATGTGACGAAGCCTGTTTCTTCAATTTGCAGTAGTATAAATTTTTTACTTCATCAAAAAGTTCTCTATGAAATAATCACATTTGGCCTACAAGACTCCAACAAAGAGGTATCCATTCAAGCTTTACTACTGTATATCTGCATGCTTGTTTATCTTTTATGAAAAAACACACACACGCACACACATACACACACACAAACACACGCTGCTCAAAAAATTTAAAGGAACACTTTAAAAAACACATCAGATCTCAATGGGGAAAAATATCATGCTGAATATCTATACTGATATGGACTGGGTAATGTGTTAGGGATAAAAGGATGCCACATCGTTTGATGGAAACGAAAATTATCAACCTACAGAGGGCTAAAATCAAAGTGAAAAAATGATGCCTCAAAATTAGATTTTGCTGAAATTACATTGCAGCAATTTAAAATGGTACTCAGTAATTTGTATGGCCCCCACACGCTTGTATCAATGCTTGGAAATTCCTTCATCCTCCAGGAAATGGCTGCATACTCTCGCCACATAAGGCCGGCATTGTCGTGCACCAGGAGGAACCCAGGACCCACTGCACAAGCATAGTCTGATAATGGGTCCAAAGATTCCATCCCGATACTTAATGGCAGTCAAGGTGCCATTGTCTAGCCTGTAGAGGTTTGTGCATCCCTCCATGGATATGGCTCCCCAGACCATCACTGACCCACCACCAAACAGTCCTGCTGAATGATGTTACAGGCATCATAATGTTCTCCGCGGCTTCTCTAGACCCTTTCATGTCTGTCACATGTGCTCAGGGTGAATCTGCTCTCATCTGTGAAAAGCACAGGGCACCAGTGGCGGACCTGCCAATTCTGGTGTTCAGTGGCAAATGCCAATCAAGCTCCATGGTGCCAGGCAGTAAGCACAGGGCCCACTAGAGGACTTTGGGCCCTCAGGCCTGACCTCACAAATGTGTTTCTGGAAGAATGGTTAAACATTCCCATAGACACACTCCTAAACCTTGTGGGCGGCCTTCTTAGAAGAGTTGAAGCTGTTATAGCTGCAAAGGGTTGGCTAGCTCAATATTGAACCCTAAGGACTAAGACTGGGATGCCATTAAAGTTCAAGTATATATTACAATAGCGGGGTATATTATTATCATTATATTTTAGCATTACTGGATTGTTTTTAGCAATACTGGTAAAACACTGCTACATAAAAAGCAGTTTGATGACCTATACATTAATTAAATTAATTCATTTTCAAAAGAGCAAAGTTACAACTATACGCCCCTCTATACACAAACACTTAAAGGAAATTCTCAGTGTTGAGGCTAGTGTCGATGACTCCATTTCTGTTGGTAGACTTCCTTTTTCGGCACCTTATGGGATTGGTCGATAACATCAGTTTGAGACACTTGGTTTGTACCATCTTAATTGACAGGTACATTAGACCTGCATTTCAACTCCTTATCACCTGTTTCAAGGGAGGTTTGCATTCCCATAGGCTTGTATGGGAACCCTAAGCCCATCTAACTTGAACAAAAGCCATCAACACAGACCCTTATAGTTGTGCACCTTAACAAGGTTAGCAATGTTATTTTAAACCCGTATTTCTAAGTTTGATTTTCACCATGTGACTTATGTCTAAGGCCCCATTCACACCTGAGCATTTTGCTTCTTGCAGATTGTAGCTCTAAAATGCTCAACAATCCAAATCCTATTGATTTCTATGGCCCCTGTTCACATCTGAGCGTTCTGTCGGCTGAAGCAAAACACCTGTTGCTCAAAAAAGTACATGAGCTTCTTTTTGGCAGATTGGAGGCAGATTGGGTCCCATAGAGTTTAATTGGAATGCCTAAAAATATGCGCCATGAGTGTTTTAATGCGTGTTTTCTGCTCAAATAGCAGCTCTCAACCCCTAATTTCCTCCATCTCTCCTTCCCCCTGGTGCTTTCTGTTGGCTAAGCAAAAATACCTAAATCTGTAAAACGCTTGTAATACAGTACAATGCTCAAAAGCTCTCAAATAAAAATGCCGGAAAGTCACTCTGATCAGGTGTGAATGCAGCGTAAAAGAAAAAAGATGTCCTTGGCAAAGCATGTTATTTTTTATTTTTGTATTTCTTACAGATTTATTGTGCTGCTAAGACCATTCTGACATTTTTACTTCAAGGACAGCTTGTGATGTCTGCATTGTGCTGGAATACATTTATTGAAGCACTTCATCCTGTCATACCAGTTTTACAGGTATTGTCCATTTTATCTCACTTTCACCTATTAACTTATACTTGGGTCTTAATGCATTGAAAGCAGAAAAGCAGTATTGTACACATTTTACTTACTGATTTGTTAAATGTGATAGGAAGTGCCAATTTTTTATTGACAATGGACCTTCTATTTCGGACATGTAGCAACATGTTTTTTAAAGGCAATGTATAATCTTTTCAATATAGTTACACATAGAGCAGAGATCAGCTAAATGTAAGGAATCTCATCAATATTTCAATTCTTTGCTGCCTTGTTTTAAATTATAAATGCATTTTCTCATCACATATAAAAGGGTCTGCTTGCTGCTTTGCAGTTCTTCACAGTGGTAGCACTTTTCTCCTGTTTCCCACAGTGGAAGCATGCGTCATCCAGCTCACTGAAAGCAATGCAGTCTGCAACTTATCTTTTTTTATGAAAAAAGCAGGAAGGGGGAGTGGGACTAAATGAAGCACATAGGTTACATCAATAAAATGTAATATATATATCAGTAATATGGTACAAACAGGTAATCATAATACATAATAAATATCCAATAGTTTGTGGAAATGCACACATATACATATGTAACAGAAGGTAAATTATCACATAGTTGCGGGCAGTTAATCTCATAAAATACATATATGTAGATTCCCTGATAAAATTTGTGATGACTTGAAACACGGCATATAACAGCTCTACGCGTTTCATGGATTGATCCAATCTTCAGGAGCATGCACGTCAATATGTAGTGCAGTATGATAATGGGAATATCTAAATGGTCTGACCCTATCAAGGAAAATACTATTTAAATCTTAATCCATAGAAATCCCCACTCTCTAAAATACCTACAAGTATAACTATGAAATGAGGGTTTGGCACTGAGGATCGGAAACCCCCAGAGAACATCCCCACCGGGAGCTGAGGAAGCGTGGGCAGCCCCAAGCCCAACAAGGACAGCATACAGGAGGGATAGACCACCAAGGAGTGAAGGTGATCATGAGCAGCCAAAAGTGCTAAAAAATAAATAAAAAAGTGGACTCCTGTGAGAATGATATTGTTAATATTAAAATGTGCAATAAGTCCTGTGCTCGGTAAAGGGCAGGACAGTTAAGATAATAGAAGTGTAAATAGAGTACAAGTGATTAGGAGTGGAAAATGCAGAAATAGTGAGTAAGTAGGAACCAGGCTCACCAAAGAAAGGAAAAGCAATAGCATGAAGCTAATAGTGAATAAAAAGTAAACCGATTACCTGGACCTGAAACAGAAACCTGGAGTCCAGGGTGATATATGAAGTGAACCAAGGTGAGCAAGTAAAACCACCAAGGTAAGTCAGCCACCCGTGAATGGGACCTATAAGGGCACAGCCACCACGCGCCCACCAGCGTCATGCTCGCATGCACAATGTGAGGGAGGCACCACTGATCTGGCAAACAAGCTGTCCAACACTGGTGTAAAAAAAGTCCCTCTGTTTAGCCGCCAAATGGAAATAAATGCGCCAGTGAGGCGGCGCCACACCACATGATAACGCACCTCCGGCGCAAAGGCGTGACATCGATGCACAGCGCGAGGTTGTTCCCCTGCCCCAATGCATCACAGGAGGGAGGAGATCCCACATCATCGCAGCTCTCGGAGGGTATGAAAGCAAAGGGCCCCCGAGCCAGACAATATGACACCCTCAACATTACACAATACCTGTAGATGACTATCAAGGGATGGGAGATAACAACCCCATCCCATGGGTGTAAACCCATAGAGAGGGGAAAAGTCTTTTAGTAGTTAGGAAGAGCCATCCTAATAGATATACTGACCTGCTTCTAGTGGCTAGTCTACAAATCTATACATTTAAAAAAGTATAATAGCATGTGAAATCTTATCACAAATTATTCTACACAGCAATAATGAAAATACACTATTATTTTCCTTTTAAGAAATGAAATTACTTCCTAACAACCACATTTCATATTCAGAATTTGGGATCAAATTTGAATGTGTTGGTTGCGGGAAATTACTCCAGTTCCTCTTTTAGGTGGGTATAAAGCTTTGTTTTAAAAAATAACAAACATGCCTATACTTACCTGCTTTGTGCAATGGTTTTGTACAGAGCAGCCCCGCTCCTCCTCTTCTGGGGTCCCTTGCCGGCACTCCAAGGCCTTCCTTTTCATTGGTTGCCCCCAGGGAAAGCGGCCCCCTGGGGGCACCCGTGCATGCTTGCTCTTGATTCTCGCTGCTGCGTCCATCGGCAGACAGCGGGGCTTTGCCCTGCCCCCCACTCCCATGTCACTGGATTTGATTGACAGAAGTGGGAGTTAATCACTCCCACTGCTATCAATCAATCCAATGAGGAGAGAGACAGCGCTGGGAGCCACTGCACGCTTGTGCACATTGATGGATCAGATGGGCGCAGGTAAGGAAAAGAGGGGGTCTGGAGGGCAGCTGCAGCACAGAAGGTTTTTCACCTTAATGCATAGAATGCATTAAGGTGAAAAACCTTAAGGCTTTAGAACCACTTTAAAGCGAATCTTTGCTGCATCTGAGCACCAAAAACCTAAAATACTATTTCATTAATTTTTAATATTTAAAGCAAACTTCCCCCATTGATCCATGTCTCTATGCTTTAATTTGCTAAGAAATTACAACCTCCTAGCATTTCTGGCTGTGGCCACCTTGAGTAAGGGAAAGGATTCATGTAGTATTTACTTCCTGGAATCCATCTGCCCTTAGCTCAAGCATGCATGCAGGAGGGTGTGCTTAGCTAAGAAAATACATCCTCCTCTCCTCCTTTCCTCCCCTCCTGAAGACTCTTGCGATGTATGACATAATTTGCCTAGGTAGAAAAACCAAGAAGTAACTGACGAAATGTAAAAAAAAAAAAAAAAAGTTTAAAACAAGTAAATATGATCTACTTTCCTATCTGTTTACTAATTCTAGCAGCACAAGAATTAAAAATAATTAACGTTGATTGGGATAGTGAAGTTCCAATTTAAGAACATGTTGATATTTCAAGTTACATGATCAGTAGTTATTCTGTGTACTGATAACACCAGGCTATGCAGGCTATACGTCAGGAATTGGACAACTTAGGAAAATGAAAAGCTGCTGGCCAGCTGGGGAAATCCTCTCCCAGCATACATTAGGCTTTTTTGCTAGGATGATGGACATCTTCTCCCTCCTGAGAAAAGTTAACGCCCCTTTTTGTTTGTTTGGGGTTTTTTTTTTCCAAGATGATTTTCTTCAAACAAGACTTTATCTATGTGCTGCTGAGCTCTTCTCACTGCGGCTATTCAGATTGTCCAATCCTTAGTGCTGCCCTGCAGATTGTACCCAGGCCCTGTTGGACCAAAGATTGGAGGGCTACCTTGGAATGTGCCCTTGGACACTGGGTTCTGCTAAGGACAATATCTATCTAATCTTTTGGGCACTGTGGTAAGCAGCCACAGAGTTGTTGTTTTTTTTTTAATTTAGGTGCAGAGCTTTGGCACTACCTTTAGTGTGCCTAGTCACTTTTGGCTCTTCTTAGTAGACCACATTGAGTTACACACTGGGTACTTCTGCACTTTGGTGATCTTTACTGTTGGTATTCTGTCCCCTGTTCTGTTGGTCTCTGTGGAAAGGGTTAATGTGATGAGTCTTCGGGTAGAGAGTAGCCTGCACACACTACCCGCTCTGTACCTACCTTTTTTTCTTCAGTCAGAGGTAGCTTCTTCCCACCATTGCTTTTTTCGGTCTATCCTTGTTACTTTCTACAGTGACTTACAATTATTAAACCCCTTTTGCTTATGCAACTGGTTCTACGTAAACAAAAGTTTTAGCTGGTGTTTACTAGTAAGTACGATGCTCCTGTCTGAGCAGTACAACATATTGGATCCCAAGCATGGTGGGAGCAGTTCTGCTGCATCAGGTCGCTGCAGCTCACAATCCATTAACTGTTCCCAGGCAACTTGCAGTGTCCTTTTTGAAGGAACTGACATTGACAACCTGGATGGTTGTTCTCTACCCCAGCCACCTCACTCCTCGGAGTCTTCTGTGCGCCATCAGATGTGTCCTTCCTCCTTTGCTTTATCCAGGGAAGAGTTCTCTGCAAGCATGCAGAATTTTTTGAGCTAAGTTGCTAAAATTGCTGCCTCAGAATGTAGGGGGGCTGTAAGCTTGTATCCTGTCCTTTTACCTTCTGAAATACCTGCAGCTGTAGCTGCTTCAGCACCTTCCCATTTAAGTCCTAATTGTATTCAACTATCAGAATTGCTACTGATCCTGTGTCCCCTAAAGTGGTTGTAAAACTCTGAAGTCAAATATGGACAAAGCATATTCTTCTATAGTGTGTACTTGCCTCTATTCAAAGCACTAAATGTCTGCTCTCTCATTCCTCTATCTGAATAAGTCACTTCTGACTGTGCTGACACCAAGCAATCCGTGAGGTGGCCCCAGCCCCTCTTTAGCACACAGCAGGTGACTGACATCCTCAGCTGTGCATGTTTCTCTATAGAACTGTGGGTGTGTCAATGTCCTTTCCCTCCACCCAGGTCTCAGATTACACTCAGCTCTGTGCTCTAGCAGTGCAGTGTGTGATATCAGATCTCTGCCTCTGGAAGCTCAAAAATGTTGTGTAAACTGTGTGCTTTAGGAGGCTGTAGATGAGGGATGCAGATAAACCTGTACACTTGTAAGGGTATTCAACCATGTTAATGAACTTTATAAGCCTAACGTTCAGTTTAAATCTGCTAAATATGTTCCAGTTGCATCAAATGAAAAGGTGTGCAGATTCTTAGTTCTTTTTTTCAAGGAAGCCACAACCAAACAAAGTAGCAAAGTGTGCTGCTCCAGAGAAGGATCCTTGCTTTGTGTTTTAAGCACTGGTTTCCCTGTAGACGTC
This sequence comes from Lithobates clamitans, assembly GCA_037952925.1. Taxonomy (NCBI): domain Eukaryota; kingdom Metazoa; phylum Chordata; class Amphibia; order Anura; family Ranidae; genus Lithobates; species Lithobates clamitans. Next base: position 7,696,613 of record JBBGZY010000323.1, on the reverse strand, counting down.
AAGCACCCCCACTGCTGAGTCAGGCTAATAGCTCTACAGTCAGCAAAACTCACACTTCCTGCTGGTAATGGAGCTCTAGCGCTCACTCGGCATGACGGACCTTTGCAGATCGACCACTGCTTCTACACAGAGCAAGTATTTTCCTCTACATGCTGGCTTTTTTTACACTGGCTGTGGCTAATCGCTATGGAATTTTACAGGGACAGAGGAATTGGTTTGTCTATTAACACATTATTTACATGGTATGTTGCACTTCTTCACTATTGTTAACTTTAGGCAGTTTTTTAGTTTCAGTCAGGTGTTCTTATAAGTGGTTGTAAAACTCTGACATGAAAAATGAACAAAATATATTCTTCTTTAGAGTGTAGTTTCATTCCTCTGCTATCTGTATGATTCATTTTTGACAGGCCATGCTGGCTCCAAGGGATCAAGAGGGGTGGGGTAGGGGACTCCAATACACAGCTCGTTATTGACAGCATCAGCTTTGCATGTTACCTATGAGATTGAGGGAGATCTGTCCATTCCTTCAACTTAGATCTCAGAATACACTCAGCTCTCCGCTCTGAGCTGTGCAGTGTTTGACGTGAGAACCCTGCCCCCTGTCTCTGGAAGCTCAGAAAATCTGTGCAAATTCTGGACTTTAAAAGGATGTAGACCTAAGATGCCGGCCGATAAACCGGTACAACTTATGTAGGAGGATTTGTTTCATCTCTGTGTAGGCTAGGTACTTCTCTGGGTATATGTAAGAGTATACAACTGCTTTAATTCTACACCCGACATTTGCTTCAATAAAGGTCATACTACTGCTTCAGTGGATAAAACCTGATCTGTGAATGGAGGGGAAGATGCTATCAATCATCCACCTGTCTATCATTCATAGATTGCATTCCATTCATCAAAGCTGTAGTATGACTTCTGTGAATGGGGCAGCTGAGCAGAAATGATGGGCATAGTTGGGCTTTCTTGATGAGAGCTTGTGACAGCCCGTTGTGTTAACACCCTTCTGAACCAGAAGATTATGGCGGGGGACAGAATGGAGGAAGACTTTCACTAAGAAGAGGAATCGGCACAAGTGACACATCCTACTGACTATAAGTGCTGATTTTAATGTTTGTGATTTTAGCTGCACTTAAAGTGATTGTAAGCCCTTACAATCCACTTTTTGTTACAGGTAAGCCCTTTAATAAGGCTTACCTGTAGCTACCCCAGATATCTCCTAAACCTGCACGGTTTAGGAGATTTCCCTGTATCTGCATGTACCGACGTCATCGGCACATGCGCACTGAAGCAATGGCATGTACGTGCCATTGCTTTAGTGAGTGTGTCGTTACCGGCGGCTCCCACGTGCATGTCGCGATACCCAGAAGTAACTCCGGGGAGAAATGCTTTAAAAAACGCACACGTTATTACAGGCTGGGTTATGTAAAAGGGTTTTTATTATTGTCCATGAATAAATATGTTAGTCAGAACACATTTTAAAATTATGGTGGCTGGTAAACTAGAAATCAAAATTGCTAGACGCAGTTGATTTCTTGTTTAATAACCCCATAGAATGTGGGATAAATCTGAGTTTGGCTCCCCCCCCGTAAACCTTGCCTGGACCCCACATGCCTATGCAGCATCATAATCCCCTGTTTTCAATATTCAACTGTTTACTGGTTATAGCCCTTTAATTTTTTTGATATACATCTGTACTAGACCAACCTGATACTGCATCTATATTGATTCTTTATGGTATTACTGTACCAGTTATACTTTCTTTGTACTCTACAAAAATTCAATAAAATTACATTAAAAAAAAAACCCATAGGGGAAAACTACCAACTATTGGGCTAGTAGGTTAGACCATTTACGAATGATCAAATATTCAATAAATATCATTATTTATTTTCATCTATGAATACTTTTGCATATACACCGTATTTATTGGCGTGTAACACGCACCCCAATTTAAGAGGGAAGTTTCAGGAAAAAAACCCTTTTTTTTAAATAAACCATTTTGAAGCAAAATAATGGTCAATGAACATCAATGCAGCTTGATTAGTGCCCACCTGCAGCCTCAATGCAGCCTGATCTGTGCCCATCTGCAGCCTGATCTGTGCCCATCTGCAGCCTGATCTGTGCCCATCTGCAGCCTGATCTGCGCCCATCTGCAGCCTGATCTGCGCCCATCTCCCCCATCAATGCAGCTGCCTGATTTAAGCCTCACCATCTCTCAATGCAGGAAATCACAGAGTCGTCATCTCCTGTTTACTCGGCTCTCGGTCGGCAGTCACATACACAGTCCCGCCTCCGCCATCGGCATGGGACCAGCTCCTGTGATAGACAGAACACTGGTCCAATGCCGGTGGCGGAGGCGGGACTGTGTGTGTATGAGAGCCGAGTGGAGAGGAGATGATGGCTCTGTAAATTCCGGCGGCGCTTGTCCCCCTCCTTCCCTTCCGAGGTACACTGTCGGCATATAACACGCACCTGTGATTTGCCCCCTAGTTTCAGGGGAAAAAAGTGCATGTTATACGCCGATAAATACGGTATATAAAAGTTTATAAAAACTATAAATGCATCTAGTAAAACATTCCCATAATATCAATTTCTCATTTTATGTTTAGTGCAAATGTAACAATCTCACATATGATTCCAATTATGTGTAATATCATTATGCAATGTACAGTCACACATAGCAACCAATCATCAATGATCTCTTATCATTCCAATTTCTATAAGCAGATAAAAAGTAAATTTGGGTAGCTGTACTCTTGTACAGTGTTAAAGATTTTGTGCAGCGCAGCTGTACATGCTTAGATTTTTAGTATATGATAGAATTAAATTTTTTTCATATTTGGTTGATTGTCAGCCATTTGGGGTCTCTGGAGCTTTTCTGTGACCTGCCATATTCATACTACCTTTTGTTAACGAAGTAGAACAGTATATTCCCTATTTCTGTTTTTGATTTATGTCTTCTGTCTAGTGTTTCATTGGCTTTAAAGTTCAACTTTCTTTCAAGTAGTTCCTTTAGTTAGATAAATTTCATGTTTTCTTCTTTCAGGGCTTTGCCGATATGGATGATGCAGTGGGTACCTCCATCCTAACCTTATGTGAGACATCAGAAAGAGGAGAAGGAATGTTAACTAAAACGGCTCTTTTAAAAGCTGCAATGCGATTTCTATTTGCTAAAAAGCTGACGTAAGTTTGCCTTTTTTCTTTTAACAATGGTCACCTTTTTACTGTAAGTTACTGGCATGTTACAATATAAATAAATATATATATATATATATTACCGTATATACTCGAGTATAAGTTGAGGCCCCTAATTTACCAGGAAAAACTTATTGCCCCGAGTATAAGAGGAGGGTGAGAAATGCAGCAGCTGCTGTAAGTGGACAAGAGGGTCAACAATGCCCATCTGCAGCTGCATGTGTCCCTGTGTATGTGTGCGTGTGTCCCTGTGTATGTGTGTCCCTGTGTATGTGTGCGTGTGTCCCTGTGTATGTGTGCGTGTGTCCTGTGTATGTGTGCGTGTGTCCCTGTGTATGTGTGCGTGTGTCCCTGTGTATGTGTGCGTGTGTCCCTGTGTATGTGTGCATGTGTCCCTGTGTATGTGTGCATCCTACCTGTTTCCTGTGCATGCCTTCGTGTGCCGCTCTGCACTTATCAGCGTGTGATAATACCATTCGGCGGCCATTCTACTGTTCAAAAGCCGCGCCTCCTCCTCGTCTGTGGTAGGCAGAACACTCCATTTCCCTGCAGTCAGCGGTCAGCCTATCACGGACATTCTCTCATCCTCATACCACGGACGAGGATGAGAGAATGTCCATGATAGGCTGTACACTGACTGCTGGGAAATGGAGTTTTCTGCCTATCACAGACGAGGAGGAGGCGCTGCTTTTGAACAGTGGAATGGCCGCCGAATGGTAATATCACACGCTGGCTGCCGTCTGTCTGCATGACACGCTGACTCGAGTATAAGTAGAGCGGGGGCAGTTACAGCCGAAAAAAAGGCTGAAAATCTCAACTTATACTCGTGTGTGTGTGTGTGTGTGTGTGTGTATATATGTATGTATGCACTCCTTAAAGTGGATGTAAACCCTCACATATACCCAGTGAAGTGAACAGCCTCAGATGATACACAAAGATGAAACAAATCTACATAAATTTTACATGTATATCTGCGGTTTTCAGCTTTCTATATACTTTAGAAAGTGAACATCATGTTAGAATTTTTACTTCCTGTTTCAGCAGTGGGAGGGGAGTCTTGGCATACACTGCGTGACAGCTGATTGGAATAAAGGCACCCCCCCCCCCCCCCCACACACTACATAGGCAGAAGAAGACACTTGCAGAGCTGTGCTGTAGATAGACAAGCTCTTTGCTAATCTATTTTTAGCAACCTCCTCACAAATTTTCAGCTGCTTTTATCTCAGGTGTCGGAGACCTTGTCAGATGTTATCATGCTGATAACAGAGGAACGGAGCAGCAGAAATGCACGGGACTTAGTGCTTTGGAGAGAGATAGGTAAACACTACTACAGATATAAGTGCTCAGGTCAGATTTCATGAATGGGGTTTTCATCCACTTTAAGCTCCAGTCTTTGCAAAGGCTGAGATGAAGTCATCAGTCTGCCGCAGGCAGGAAAAAACATGTCCTTAGTTACCTCTGGTCTAGACTGCAAAATTGTAAATTTATACTAAGACACAAAGTGGGAGGCTGCAGCTGGAGTGTGATCTGTGTAAAACAGTCAAGACAAGTTCACCTTTTTATCAATTTCTGAATAACTTCCTAGCTTATTAAACATAAGTGGTGACGCGGATTAATTTCTCCATTAAGCAGGGGCAAGTCAGAAAGGTGACATAGAAAGTGTGGCAGAGGTGTGTGAAATCTCTCTCTCTCTCTCTCTCTCTCTCTCTCTCTCTCTCTCTGTATGTGTGTATCTATCTATCTATCTATCTATCTATCTATCTATCTATCTATCTATCTATCTATCTATCTATCTATCTATCGATAGATATATCTAGAGATATTATTATAGGATTTTTTATAACGGCTTACCTGTAAATTCCTTTTCTTGGAGTACATCACAGGACACAGCACCATAGTAATAACTATATGGTTTATAGGCCACCTTTAGGTGAATGATGGACACTGATATAACCAAAAAGGAAACGGGAAGTGCCCCTCCCTATATAACCCCTCCCATACCGGGAGTATCTCATTTTTTGTAGCAAAGTAATATATACACATATCCCAATAAGAGGGGAGGGACCTCTGTGTCCCGTGATGTACTCCAAGAAAAGGATTTTACATGTAAGCTGTTATAAAAATCCTATTTTCTTTATCATACATCACGGGACACAGAGCACCATAGTAATAACTATATAGGATGTCCCAAAGCAATGCCACCTGAGGGAAGGGAGACACAAAGCAAAACAGCCACCGCCAGGCGTGAGGACCCTATACCCCTGCCTGCAGCACACTGCGCCCGAAGGCGGTGTCCTCCTGCCACCTTACATTCATTTGATAAAGTCTTGTGAATGTATGAACTGATTACCAAGTAGCTGCCTTGCAAACCTGAGCCACAGAGGCTTGGTGATGCACTGCCCATGAAGCACTGACTGCCCTGGTAGAGTGCGCTTTAATCTGAAAGGGAGGAACCTTTCTTTTTAGGCCATAGGCCTGACTAATCACCTGACAAATCCACTTGGAAGGGCCTTCCGGCAACACAAACAAAACATCAGTTTTACGTATCTGAGCAGTCGCTTTCAGATAGGCTTTAATTGCTCTCACTACATTTAGAGAATGTAATAAACTTTCTTCTACAGAACAAGGTTCTAGGAAAAAGTAAGGAAACATCTTGATTCAGATGAAAACTAGACCCTACCTTTGGCAAAAAGTTTGGGTGTGACGTAGCACCACCTTATCCTTGTAAATGATAAAGTATGGCTCCTTACAGGAGGAAGCAGCCACTTCTGATACTCTTTTTGCAGAGGTTAGGAATACCAATTTCCTTGTAAAAAAGGATAAAAGGAATATTCTGTATAGGTTCAAAAAGTTGTCTTTGCAACACCGACAAAACTAGATTCAAATCCCATGGGCATAAGGCTGTTCTAACTGGCGGAGTTATCCGAGTTACCCCTTGTATGAATGCCCGGACTAAAGAATGCGAAGCAAGCGGCCTTTGGAAAAATACTGCCAAGGACGAGATCTGACCCTTGATTGTACTCAAGGCCAGCTTCATTTCTACTCCTAGTTGTAGAAAGGCCAGAATACTTCCTATGACATACTTACAAGGATGCCAACCCTTGGTTTCACACCAAGTGACATAAGCCTTCCAGACCCTGTAATAAATGGTCCTGGATGCCGGCTTTCTGGCATTAATCAGGGTGGTTACTACTGAACCTGAAAGCCCCCGATTCTTCAGGATGTGGGCTTCAATAGCCACACCGTTAAATTTAGCGTTTGTAAGGCAGGATGGAATACTGGTCCCTGAGATAGTAGGTCCGGACGAGGTAGAAGAGTCCAAGATTCTCCTGCTGGTCTTCTGGGCCATGCCGGGGCTACTAAGATTACCAGTTTCCCCTCTTCTCTGATCCTGTGAAGCAGCCGCGGTAGCAGATGAACTGGAAGGAATGCATAAACCAGCGAAAACTGATTCCACAGGGTCATTAACTCCATCTATTCCAAGAGCAAGCGGATTCCTTGTTCTCGCCACAAAGTTGTCCAACTTCTTGTTGAACCTGGACGCCAATAGATCTACATCAGGCGTACCCCATCTTTTGGCATATGGCCAAAAATACCTTGGGATGTAAAGACCATTCTCCCGGCAAAAACTGTTGACGGCTCAGAAAATCTGCCTGCCAATTTTCCACTTCTAGAATGTAAACTGCAGATAGGCAAGGAACATCTTTCTCTGCACAAGACAGAATATGGTCCACCTCCCTTTGGGCTGCGTGGCTTCTGGTGCTTCCTTGGTGCTTGATACTCATATCAGAAAAAACAAGTGAGCCATATATATATATATATATATATATATATATATATATATATATATATATATATATATATATATATATATACATACACATTCCCTGTGTTTCTGACTTAACTGATCTCCGCCGCAGGACTACTGGAAATTATCAGACAGATCCAGCCTTCACCCATCACGGCGGGCCGTGTCATGCCAGACCTTCAAGGACCGGGTCCCCTTTTACGTGTCCTCTCCCTTGGACCTGTACAGCACCACTGTCGGGAAACTCTTTGGCTGTATTAACATGAACAAGGTGCCGGGTCCCAGGGTCCAGCTCTCAAAAGAGAAGCATTACAGGCAAAAACATTGTTTCTTCCGCCACGAGGCCCGGGTACCATCCACTTGGCTTTCAAGCACTTTAGATGGATCCGTTTGTACAGCCCCTTGATCCCCTCAGGGATTACTTAGCACATCATCAACCGTGACCAACACCTTAGACACTGGCAAAAAAACTGAAATTCTCCTGGTTTGGGAGGGGTTATATAGGGAGGGGCACTTCCTGTTTCCTTTTTGGTTATGCCAGTGTCCATTCACCTAAACCCATATAGTTATTACTATGGTGCTCTGTGTCCCGTGATGTACGATAAAGATATCTATCTAGATAGAGAGATAGATATAGATATAGATATAATATTATATACACACACTATATTGTCAAAAGTATTGGGGCACATTGACTTTAATGGCATCCCAGTCTTAGTCCGAAGGGTTCAATATTGAGTTGGCCCACCCTTTGCAGCTATAACTGCTTTAACTCTTCTGGGAAGGCTGTCCACAAGGTTTAGGAGTGTGTCTATGGGAATTTTTGACTATTCTTCAAGAAGCGCATTTGTGATGTGGACGAGAAAGCCTGGCTTGCAGTCTCCGCTCTAATTCATCCCAAAGATGTTCTATCGGGTTGAGGTCAGGACAGTGTGCAGGCCAGTCAAGTTCCTCCACCTCAAATTCGCTCTTCCATGTATTTATGGATCTTGCTTTGTGCACTGGATCAAATCATTTGGTGGAGGGGGGATTATGGTGTGGGGTTGTTTTTCAGGGGTTGGGCTTGGCCCCTTTGTTCCAGTGAAGGTAAATCTTAAGGTGTCAGCATACCAAGACATTTTGGACAATATGATGCTCCCAACTTTGTGGGAACAGTTTGGGGATGACCCCTTCCTGTTCCAACATGACTACATATCAGTGCACAAAGCAAGGTCCATAAAGACCTGGATGAGCGGGTGGGGGAACTGGCCTGCACAGAGTCTTGACCTCAACCCGATAGAACGCCTTTGGGATAAATTAGAGTGGAGACTGCGAGCCAGGCCTTCTCGTCCACATCAGTGCCTGACTTTACAAATGCGCTTAGACACACTTCTAAACCTTGTGGACAGCCTTCCCAGAAGAGTTGAAGCTGTTATAGCTGCAAAGGGTGGGCTAACTCAATATTGAACCCTACAGACTAATGCCGCACACACGATCTGATTTTCCGACAGGAAATGTTGGATGTGAGCTTGTTGGGGGTAAGTCCGACCGTGTGTATGCTCCATCGGACATTTGTTGTCGGACTTTCCGCCAACAAATGTTGGCTAGCATGCTCTCAAATTTTCCGCCAACAAATGTGTGTTGATTGCCTTTGTAAAAAATCAAAAGTACTAACACGCATGCTCGGAAGCAGAAGCGGTCGGTCTTGTAAACTAGCGTTTGTAATGGAGAATTAACATTTGTGACGTGGCAAATTATGAAATCTCCAAATGCAGTGCACAATTCTCTTCTTCTTTAATGGGATAATAATGAAACTGCTTTTCTGGTGATACTGATGGAGTTATTGCAAACAAATTTTCAATGGCTTTTTTTTTGCTAGTGATATCAAGAATAATATTATTATGTTTTTTTTTTAGTTTTTTTATTTGTGCAAGTTACCACAACACCATTATCTTGTAATTTTTAGGATCAAAGATACAACTATGTTGGTGTCCCTTGTCAATTTTACATTTACAAAATAAAAAAATACAATTAGGCATGCTATCTGCCAATAGAACTTAACCAAAAAGTGCATTCTATGCATCCAAAAATATATAAAATATTCAACCAAAAAAATAATGTCAAAGCAATAACTACAAGGCCAATAATAAAAAACACGTTATCTTCTCTGATTCCGCAACATATCTGGTTGACGAACAGCCATTCTAGAAACAAACTGAAAAGCACGAATCAACACTCACCAAACTTCTACTAACACGAAATTAGCAGAAGGAGCCCAAATTGTGATGCTAAAGAGCTGAAAAACCACGTAGTACGTCACTACATTCGTAATTGTTGGCCAACATTTGTGTGACCGTGTGTATACAAGACAAGTTTGAGTCCCCTTCGAACAAAATTCCACGGCTTTGTTGTCGGAAAGTCTGGTCATGTGTACGAGGCATAAGACTGGGATGCCATTAAAGTTCATGTGTGTGTAAAAGCAGGTGTCACAATAATTTTGGTAATATAGTGTGTATCTCTCTCTCTCTCTCTCTGTCTCTGTCTCTGTCTCTCTTTCTCTTTCTCCCTGTCTCTCTCTCTTTCTCTCTGTCTCTCCCTCTCTTTCTCTCTGTCTCTCTCTCTCTTTCTCTCTGTCTCTCTCTCTCTTTCTCTCTGTGTCTCTCTCTCTTTCTCTCTGTCTCTCTCTCTCTCTTTCTGTCTCTCTCTCTCTCTGTCTCTCTCTCTCTCTCTCTCTCTCTCTCTCTCTCTGTTTCTCTCTCTCATATATATATAATTCTTCTACACGCACAAAATATATAAACATGCCTACAGATAAGGGTGATATACTTGATACTTGAATAAGGACACATGAAAAGTTTGCCTTTTCAATAATTTTTTCAGCAAAAATATCAATTGATGTAATGGTGTACTATGGAAATGTAAGCACATCCTTGGTATTAACAAAAGAGAAGGATTGGTAGGTATATAATAACCCGGTCTGTCTAATCCAAATAGAACAACAAAGAAAAGAAAACCTGGTGCCAAGGGCACGGTTATACCCCTCAGGATTTTAATAGACAGACCAAGTGTCTATAAAAAGGAGTACATTTATTACAAAAACATATACATTAAAAACATGGTACCCAAATATAACCGTCTGTATGTAGAGCAAGCTGTCCCTTGGGATGAAGTGGGCTGGCAATGACACCTAACATGTTTTCGGACCTCAATAGTCCTTCTTCAGAGGTTTTAATGTCAATTGGGTCATAAAGGTTCTACAAGGTAGATACATAATAAGAAATTCATGAAAGTAATAACAACATATGTCAGCATTTGAATAGATATACATGTCTTCGTCATATATAGTAGTTGGCAACAACATTCACTATACTTACAAAAAGGCAAATGGTATATCAGCTGGAGATGTGGTGGTAAATGCTCCGCAGGTCAGGCAGTGCAGCCAATGTGTAGCCAGTGTAGTCATGAAGTGGTCCAACAAGATAGGAAAGAAATTGCAAAAACATTGTGCACTTACAGTAAGACGATTAAGCATAAAAATAAAGCCTGAACCCCATACATTTCTAGTTACACTACATAATATGTTGACAGTATAGAACACAAGAAATAACCTAACTTGTTGGCATAAACATTATACTCTACATGTTGAGATTAATTTACTAAAGCAGTAGAGGTGGTTCACCTAGGAAAGTGAACTTTGCAAAATTTATGTTCACTTTGAAAAGTGACTGTTAGTTACTAAGGTGAACGTCTGATTTTTTTTATTATATCCAGATATGTATGGGGAGATTAAAAAACAGGATGTTCGCTAGCACTTGACTGGGTATTTAAGGTAGACCTAGTTTTGTTCACTAAGATTCACTCTGCTAATTGAGCCTTCACTCAACTTAAATAGCCTCTACTCCTTTCCTAAAATAATGACACACTTTTATGGACAAATTGGATACAAGACTCTATGCCCTCTTAAGAAGTTTTGTTAAGTATTATTGGGGGAAAAAAGCTATTGGTACGGATGGTAGAGTTGGTAATAGGTAAAATGTATTAAGATAAAATGCATTATAGTATTGAGCCAGAATGCTTCAGTTGTAAAGTTGGAATAGGTCCTTTCAGAGTGCTTGTAGACTTGCTGGTTATCAATAAATAGCTTTATGGTTTCAATTACAATGTTTCAATGATTTTATGATTTAATTTTTCTAGGCTCCGTTCTGTGGGCATTAAGTGGCTATCAGTCCACCTAATGAATGAAAGAGATTCAAGATGCAGGCGCCCCGAGCTGCAAGGAAGTGTAATGTCTAAAGCCGTTAGCATTTATAGTACAGAGCGGCTGGTTGACTTAAAGCTGGATGATAAGGGAATATCCTTCTTCAAGGTTAACATATTTATTGATCTTTCTATGAAATATATGTCTTTTAGGTTGATAGCCATACATTTACATAAAAAAGCATGCACAAAATGATCTATGACTGAAAATGTTCCTCTTTTTTATTGGGAAAAATAATGGAACCAAGTTATTGCTGTTTTCTTTGATTCATGGTTGGTAAGGTCCTCATTTGAAAGCTGTCATTTTTATGTTCATGTGATCCTTCATCTACCGTTTATGTATATAGTATCTTTGTCTTTTTGATAAATTGGGGAAATCTGGCCACTTAGACATCAATATTGACCCTCTAGGGTATTTTTATTTACCTGCTAGTAAGGTCATCAACAGATCCCTATAAGATCAATACAGATCTCAATTTAAGGTGGGATCATGCTGCAACTTATTTTGAATGTCAGAAGATGATCTAGTTTAAACTAAAGCAGTTGTACAAGAGGGCCTGGTTACTTGGTCTGGAATGTGAATTTAATGAGCCTTGAGAGCATATGTTTTGTAACTTGTAGCCTTAGGGCTTGTTCACACTTGACTAAATTTCTAATAATTTACAAATGTTCCTATATCGTTAGTATAGACTTGTGTTAATGAGCTTTAGTATGGGCATTAGACTTGCGTTTTACATGCAGTAATGACGAGTTAAAAATGCTCCCCAAACCCCCTATGGGCAGTTTTGGCATGTTTGATGAGCATTGAGACGCGTTAAAACCGCTCCACTAACACCTATTCCATTACAGTTGTTAAACTAATCTTAACGCACCGCAACTGCCTGCCAGAGCGTTTGCGAATCGTTACCATGAACCTGAATGGGAGGTGTTGAAAGGCTTAAAATGCCTCCTGACTTGACATGCGGCTTCAATTTTGAAGCGACGCTAACGCTTCATGTTTTGATAGAGGGGTACTTTTAACTCCTCTCAAACGACTGCTTTTAATGCCAGCGTGAACTTTAGCCTTTCTCTTGTATGTTTTTTTTTTTATTCCATTGTGTCAAGAATAATTATTCAAATTTGTGTTGCTTTTGTGTACTGTTTTTTTAGGTTCATTAAAAAGATCAAAACTGAAGTGTAAACACAGTAACCTGTAGCTCATGGCAACTTTCAGTTTATGAAATTACATCACGGTTAGATGAATTTAGATGTTGTTATGGGTTCCTGCTCTTTGCCTTATTGAGCAAGAATTAGGGTTTGTGTGGAAAGCTGTTCCTCTAAATCTTAAAGGAGATTTGCACTTATCCTTTTCCTCCTGACCTTACTTTTTCCACCCTCCATAGATGCATATTTACGTAGATCAGATGGCCATGACCTACAGGCGTTGTTGATATCCTGTCCTCAAATCTTCACTGTCCAGTCTCCTGAGGTCGGACACATTTTGGATACAACCCCATAGGGGTCTAATGCATGGCCAGGACAGTGAAGACTTGTGACCCAAACAAATACAGAAGGCCATAGCTGTTGGATCTAGGTAAGTATGCATCTGGGAAGAGTGAGGGTGAGCTAGGGTAGGTCAAGGAAAGGAGGCAAAAAGGATAAGTGCACTTTGTTTTGAAGTACATTTATCCTTTTAAGTGGATGTAAATCTGATTCATGAAATTTGAGCTGGGCACATATATCTGCAATGTTTTTGTTATAGCTTTTCAAAACACTAGGTCACGTAGCTGTCTCCTGCTCTGTTCTTTTGTTATCAGCCTGATAACTCCTGACAAGTTCTCCGTTACATATGATAAAAGCAGCCTTGCCGAGTTTTGTATTGGGGAGGATGCTATAACTAGATTAGCAGAGCCCTAAACAATTCAACAAACAGAGCTGAAAGTCTCTACCTATGAGGAGAGGGGGTGTGTGCCTTTCCTCCAATCGGCTGTCTTGGCTGTATGCCCAGGATTCACTGCAGTGCTAGCCAGGAAGAGAAAATCTAACACAATATGCACTTTCTTAACAGTATATAAAGGTGCAGATATACATGTAAAACTCATGTAGGCAGATTTGTTTCATCCCTGTGTATCATCTAAGGCTTTTCACTTCACTGGGTATATGTGAGGGTTTACATCTACTTTAAAACAACTAGGAGAGCATTTTGCAGACACCCTAACTTGTTGCTTTCATGCACCAAGCAATATTTTTACCTTTCCAAGCCCAGGGAATATGTCACACTGGGTCTTATCGATACATTTACCTCCACTGGGGGGGGGCAAACATGGTTTGATGTAGAGTTGTCAACAAACATCACTCATGTCCATTATAACAAAAACTGGCATCACAGGCTAGCAGATCTGCATTTCCTGAATGCTGTCAGTGTGTACAGGTACCAGTGTTTAGGGTAGACATCATTGGTTGTGCCTGTGTCCGCAAAGTACTAAGACACACACACTATGAAAGAAATCTGTCATGAGAGAAATTTGTGGACAACTATTGCTGACCCCCTTTTGAAAATGACGGACTGGTGTTTATGTTCTATAAGCTAATTTAGGTCGCTGGCTCAGGACAAGTACGCAGATCAAAAAAGTTACAAGTTATTATCGGCATATTTGTCCAGATCAAGAAATAAAGACTGTGAAGCTGCATTGTCAGCAGAACAGCTAGGCAACTAGCAAACTTGGGAGCGTTCAGCAATAGCAGTCTGCACCTTTTATTTCATGACCTCGTTCTTTAACATCAACTTTTTGTTTCTATTAATCTCAGTCATTGCTCATTAAAAAAGTACAAATGTTCATTATTTAGCACAGACCTGAGTTTTCTTAATACGTCTTGATTTTCTTTCTGTGACATCTCTTAACACAATTCAGGTTGTAGTTTTTCTATAATACAATTAGCCTTTGTTGTCCTTGAGGCTGAGTTTTTATTTCAGGGAACAAGGGTTTTTAATCAGTATGCAATGTGTATTGAATTTGTAGGCAGAGACTGTCAAGAAAGTGGCTGAAATCTTAACTTCAGAAAATGTGGACATAGCACTTCGCAAATCAGCCGCTGAACAGCTGGCAGTTATAACACAAGGTAAGATAAGCAAGAGGTTTGGTTTTCTTTTTTCCTTTCACCTGAAAATAATCAATTAGATTACCTTTGCTCTTCTGCACAAAGAATACCTCGGCAGGTCATAGCAAATCTGTTCCTTTTGTTTCTTTTTTTTTTTTTCTAAATATAATTTGTACATCAAAAGTCTATACCTAAAACTGCATTTCAGTAATGCCATATGAAGGAGATAGTAATGGACAGCCTTGAGTGCACCTTGATAAAGCCAGTATTTGGGTTGAATTTGGTCTGGTGTCTGACATGGTCATATATCCCCTTAATAAGCAATGTTAAACCCATTTATTGTGTGTCAGCTCTGTCAGCCCAAATTTTAATTTGCCCCTAGCATAAAGTGTGGGAAAAATATTTGATCCCCTGCAGATTTTGTACGTTTGCCCACTGACAAATAAATGATCAGTCTATAATTTTAATGGTAGGTTTATTTTAACAGTGATAGACAGAATAACAGTAAAAATATCCAGAATAATGCATTTCAAAAAAGTTCTAAATTGATTTCCATTTTAATGAGTGAAATATGTATTTGACCCCTTCGCAAAACATGACTTAGTACTTGGTGGCAAACCCTTGTTAATCGGAAGTCAGATGTTTCTTGTAGTTGGCCACCAGGTTTTCACACATCTCAGGAGGAATTTTGTGCAACTCCTCTTTGCAGATCCTCTCCAAGTCAATAAAGTTTAGAGGCTGACGTTTGGTAACTCGAACCTTCAGCTCCCTCCACATATTTTCTATTGGATTAGGGTCTGGAGATTGGCTAGGCCACTCCAGGACCTTAACATGCTTCTTCTTGAGCCACTCCTTTGTTTCCTCGGCTGTGTGTTTTGGGTCAATATCATGCTGGAATACCCATCCACGACCCTTTTTCAATGCCCTGGCTGAGGGAAGGAGGTTCTCACCCAAGATTTGATGGTACATGGCCCCGTCCATCGTTCCTTGCGGTGAAGTTGTCCTTCCCCTTAGCAGAAAAACACCCCCAAAGCATAGTGTTTCCATCTCCATGTTTGACAGTGGGGATGATGTTTTTGGGTCATAGGCACCATTCCTCCTCCTCCACGGTGAGTTGAGTTGATGCCAAAGAGCTCGATTTTGGTTTCATCTGACCACAACACTTTCACCCAGTTCTCCTCTGAATCATTCAGATGTTCATTAGCAAACATCAGACAGGCCTGTATATGTGCTTTCTTGGAGCAGGGGGACCTTGCGGGCGCTGCAGGATTTCAGTCATTCACGGTGTAGTGTTACCAATTGTTTTCTTGGTGACTATGGTCCCAGCTGCCCTGAGATCATTGACAAGATTCTCCCATGTAGTTCTAGGCTGATTCCTCCCTGTTTTCATGATCATTGAAACGCCACAAGGTGCATGGAGCCCAAGACCGAGGGAGATTGACCGTTATTTTGCAATTCTTCCATTTGTGAATAATCGCACCAACTGTTGTCACCCTCTCACCAAGCTGCTTGGTGATGGTCTTGTAGCCTATTCCAGCCTTGTGTAGGCCTACAATCTTGTCCCTGTCTTCCTTGGACAGCTCTTTGGTCTTGGCCATGGTGGAAAGATTGGAATCTGATTGCTTCTGTGGACAGGTGTCTTTTATATAGGTAACAAGCTAAAATTAAGAGCACTCACTTTAGGGAAGTGCTCCTAATCTCAGCTTGTTACCTGTATAGAAGACACCTGGGAGCAAGAAATCTTGCTTATTGATAGGGGATCAAATACTTATTTCACTCATTAAAATGCAAATCAATTTTATAACTTTTTTTGAAATGCGTTTTTCTGGATATTTTTCTTGTTATTCTGTCTCTCACTGTTAAAATAAACCTACCATTAAAATTATAGACTGATCATTTCTTTGTAAGTGGGCAAACATACAAAATCCGCAGGGGATCAAATACTTTTTTACCTCACTGTATACTAACTACAGCACTGAGAACCACTACAGGTACTAGGAATGTTGACTATACATGTTAGGAAGGCTACGCATTTTGAACTAGCAGACAATACAGCCCACCTAAATACAAATAGGTAGCCCAACATGAATTGGAGGAAGACTCCAGTTCTTTACTGTTCATGGATACAACAAATATTACTGAGTGCTTTAGTTTGAATTGTGATCAGCCAACAGATATTGCTCAGCATTGGATTATCCTTACAGCAATTGTATTATTGCAGCTGGACAGTAGTTTACATTCACAATCATTCCTACCTGATCTAGCGTTATTTATTAGTATTTAACAAATTCGATCATGCCTTATACTTGTACTACCATGTAATGCATTTATTGATGGGATTTGTTTCTTTTAGGGGCGTTTCACATTAGTGCACTTAAAAACATGGTATGCATTTAGCAAAAATGCATATCACATTTTTAATGCATTTCTGGTGCTTTTCCTGGATTTCTGACCCTCAGCATGCAGCTGTGAAATTTGAACATATTTAAAAAAAATACACAATGGGTGCGTTTTTGGTGCCTTTCCTATGGAAGGTGCGTTTTTTAAGACAGGGCACCAAAGAGGTAGCATGCAGGACTTTTCACATCAGTGCACCTGCGGCACACTGATGTGAAGAGTTCCATAGGATTTAAAGAGAAACATTTTTATTGCGTTCTTGGTGCTCGCTGTACAGCTACGTTTTAGCGCAGTCAAAGTGTATCAGCGTGGAAAGGGCCCTTAGAATACATATCTTTGTGTTTAGCATGTGTAGTATGTGCTTTCTGTCTTTGGAATACATTTTGTTCAATACAGTTTTTACTGGAGAAAGACAGTGGGTGCCAGGTCTTATAGTTTATGGAGTGCATTAGAAAGCGAGGTTGAACCATGCATTGGGTATACACAGGCATATTTAAACACACTGCAACTGCTATAACTGGGAAAAGGGGATAAAACTATAAAAATAGAACTTGTCAGTGAGTCTTTTTTGGCTGAATATTTATTTCTGTGACTTTAATTGAGCTTTAACTAATTTACTTGTCATGGAATGTTGTTGTATTGTAGCCATTGTGAGTCTGTAGCCACATCAGAAATATTTCTCATATAATCTTAGAGTTTGTGTTTTATCGCTTGAGTTTTATGATTTTTGTGTTCATAAATCTCTTTTGGGGGTGGGGAAGGTTATTTGGTATTTTGGGTTCTATTTGGCCTCTGATACACTCATTCTATGGTGGGGTCTGTTTATTCATATGTCTGAAATTGCACAAGATTCTTGTTTTAGAGAGGACCATGTTTTATGACATGAATTTGATATTCTTTGCTTACATTTTCATATTTTTATCTACAGATATTACAATGCACAGTGTACTTAAAGAGCAGAAGATTGTGGAGACAATACGTAATGTACTGCAGAAATGTGTGCACCAGGATGGGCAGGTTAGTACAGTCATTGTACAAGGTCTGTTTCATTATAACTTGTCATCATTGCAGCCTAGTTTGTTGAGAACAAACATGGAACATTTATTTATCATTCTGCAAGTTGGCTATTTTCTATAATAATTTGGTCATGTTACCCAGTTCAATACGGGGCACTTTTACTCCCTTCCTTCCCAGGCCAATTTTCAGCTTTCAGCGCTCACACTTTGAATGAGTATTACTGAGCCATGCTGAGAACTAAAAATAAGGATCCCTCATCGTGCAAATCCCTGCTAATGCCAGCTATGAATACTTTTATAAATATTGTATATAAATAAACCCCTATAAGCTTCAAACTGCAAAAAGGGGAGAGAGAGAGGGGGAAAAGGATTGGAGTGGGAGCTCTAGGTATCATATCATATCAAAAACTCATAATAAAAACCCTGTTTGGGCTCAACCAACTCCAGTGACATAAAGGGGATAAGGAAAAGAGGAAGGAAAACGCAACCCACTGTGCAAGTACAAAAAGTCAAAATTTATTTTTGCAAAAACACATAAATGGAATAGCCAATGATGAAAACGGAATCATTCACAACATGTCAATCATACTGTGATGAAAACTCAATGTCCACCATTCTTGCCCCTATCCAGTGACAGTAATATATATATTATATAGCGAGGAATGTGAAAGTACAATATCTTCAATCCTGAGCAGCAATAATAAATTGAAACATAGAATTTGCATGCATGTGAAAAGGATGTGGAGCCAAGTTGTTTCCCAATGGGAAATGGATCCTGGGAAGATCAGACCTGGATCCTGGGAAAAAGGCACCCTGGCATACTGTGGTAGGTGTTTTTAATTCCTTGATGTATTCAAAAGGGGGGAATTGCTGAGATATGAAAGGGGAAAGGATGGCACCCTGGGTCAACAGTGGTCTAGAGGAGGTATATGGAATTGAAAGGTACAGTCACAGTATGTATGTGGCATGAAACGCCAGAGATTTGAATGCCAAACAATGTCCTGTAACCTCCCTCTCACTGTTGCAAACCATAATTTGATATCCACAGTATGCATGCAAGTTGACAGTCCTGTTCCATGGGAGACCTTACATGGATCAAAGCATTTAGTCCAAAGTAGAAAGAGTAAATGGATTCTTATCAGGTGGTGATGGAAAGACAAATCTTCAGTGCCAGTGCCATTGCCAATTTCCAATGAGGCCCGTCAAGCATGAGCAAGTGTTCGTATCCTCCAGTCACAGGGGCAAGGTGGACAAGGAAAAAGAGAGCCTAACTGGTTTCGCCGGTCACTGCCGGCTGCGTCAGAGACAGTGTGGTCCCTTTACTGAGCCATGCAACACTGTACCCAAACAAAACATTTTTATCATTTTTTTTTAGACAGATAGAGCTTCCTTTTTGGTGATATTTAATCGCCACTGGGTTTTTTATTTTTTGCAATAGAAGTGCAAAAAGACCAAAAATATTGAAAAAATTTTTTTTTCTTTTTTGTACATCATGGGACACAGAGCAGGCTTAATAATGATGACCATTTGGGTTATGTGCCGTGAGGCTTGATGTTGGTTGGACCTAGCTTTTCTTGTTGGTTCAGGCTTCCTCAATGGGACTTCCTGTAGTCATGGCATCCTCCTCTTTCTCCGGGCCAGACTGGAATGAATTTTAGGCTCCAGGGATGCTGTTTTCTAAAAAAATGTTGTTGGGAGCGTAAGCATGCACGTGGCTTGGACGTTCGAAGCTTGGGAGGAGGGGTATTACAGCTGTGAGGACTTATGGGGGCTGGATTGCAAAGTAAGCCAGCCTGGGTGCTCAGCTACACAGGGCATCATGTGTGAATTCAGCCTGTGGGTTGTTGTAAGACCTCTAGGGGAAAGGACGCTGGCAGCTGGGGTCTGGTGTTTTTAGAACTTGTTCTGCTTCACGTTTCCTCCTAAGCTGATTGAGACTGCTCTCTAGGCACAGGTCTCCGTATTTGTCAGCAGACTTATCATGTCCAACAGAAAGTGAGGAGGTGGGAGCATGGCTGGAAGGGGTGTTTGGCTGCAACCGTCAGGTCTTCAGGATGCTGGACGGAATCCTACTAATGTGGTTTCCCTTGAGGAGCCAGTTATGGTGGGTGGTTCATCGTTTATCTAGTCTGGTGGCTACTAAAGGGATGTCTTATGTGACCAAGCAAAACTTGGCATTCACATTAGAAAGCTTAGATAACAAGCTTTTGGGCATGTTTGCCTCCTGTTCGCAGGAGGCAAACATGCTCACCTCTTCAGGTCTGTTGCTAGGGGTCCCTCGTAATCTGCCTCTTCCTCTCCAAGGCGCCTGACGTCCTTTCCCTCACTAGTGCTCCTGGGAGATGTCTGTCATCCTTTCCCAGGAGTCACTGGGCGAGCGCTGAGGGCTGTAATCGCGTTATATTGTCATAACAACGGGACCTTCCTCCGTCACCGCCCGTTATTATGGCAACGTTAAAAACAATCAACGCTACGGCCGCCGCTAAATCGCGCATGCGCGAGATTGAGAGGTGCATGCTGGTTACCCAGCATGCACCTCTCTGTGCATTTTCCAGAAAGCATTCACGATTGGGCTTCATATTCCCACATCAATGATGGAAACGGCCAAACACTGAGGAAACAAATTTTACAGTAAGAAATGTATTTATTAAAATAACATTTCTAGATCATTGTATACTTTTATTTTTATTTTGATAGCACTAAAATTAGTACCCAAAAAATAAAAAAAACATTTTTCGCTGGAACTCTGCTTTAATATGGCTATTATTATTTTGTTATTATTAATAGTATCATTATTGTTATATTATTATTATTCACTTTATTTTTGCATATTGAATGTACCTGCAAACAATGTTGCTGTGAGGCTTTAGTTAAGTTGTATACATAGGCTGTCCCATATCAAATACTGCCATATGAAATACCCCAAATTAAATATATGAGTTCCAGTTGTTTCATTTTCAATCTTCCAATTGAATGTTCTAGCTGAAAGCTAATTCTTTGCTTTAAACACGATGTACACTTTTTTTCCTAGACCTGCTTTATAATGTGAAATCAGTACTTGGCAAACCTTTTTTAGTTTTATGTATATGTGCCTCTTTTTGTTTTGAATATGTGCGATCAAATGTATTCCATGTAAAAGACAATTCCTGTTTTAATCTCCAGGCTTTTGAGTGCATGGTTTGCCCATGCTTAACACTACTACGAAAGTTGGTATACGCTGACCCAGTTGTGCGCCTTACACTGGCACAGGAGCCGGATTTTCTCCTTACTTTGTTCAGAGGTAGGATGCTTGTATTAGTACCATTGGTAGAATCTGTTGGATGAGATATCTTGGCCCTGAATCTCTAATTGCTTTAAATCGGTAGTAAGCTGTTTGACAAAAAAAAAGCATGTTATGTCAGACGTACTTATAAAACGAATCCCTCCAACAGCGCCCTGTCACCGTTGACAGGGATTCCCCCTTCACCCAGTCTTTCTTCTGGGTTTGTGGGCTCTCGCTGTTTGAATGGCCAAACCACAATGTCATCACTCCCGCTCATGCACACACAAGCAATGATTGCGCAACACCACTCTCAATGGATGGCATACTTAAGTGTGCCGTCCTTCGAGAGCGGTGCCGTCCTTCGAGAGCGCAGTGCGCATGCACTGGTGACATCTCTGGCTGCCACACTTTGGAAAACCTCCTAAACAGTGTACATTTAGGAGATAGTCACTGTACCTACAAGTAAGCCTTATTATAGGCTTACCTGTAGGTACAAGATAAAAAGTAGAGTTTGCTACCACTTTAGGAATAGAGCAGGGGACATGTGCTTGGTTTTTAAATTGAGACCGTCTGAAGTAAATATGCAACAGTTGACAGAAATGGCTTCTTCCAAGAGGCGATTTTACTTCAATAGTAGTGAAGATGAATCTATGCTGGTGTAACAAGACTGAAGAAGAACTAGCATGCATTTCTGAGTCTTGAGTGGCTTCTGTCATGAAGCCCAATGGCTGTGTGAGAACCTTTTAACCTTGTGAAAGGATTCTATCACAAAAGCAAAATACCATTGTATGAGAAGACTACTACAATGACTGAAGCAGCCATGTCCCCACATTCATAATAATTCCAGGTGGTAGTATATAGGATCAGCTGCACTGTCCTAAAACAAGTATTTAGCAGTAGAGGGATTTGCAACATCTACCAAAGCTTTATCACACAAACAATTCAGTCTGACGAGGCTTCTTTTTAATGCACTTTAACTCTCTATTGTATTTTATGGGAGTATAAGCATACCTAGATATGTTTCTTTGGTTTGGAGAGGTACAAACTGAAAAAAGACCAGCTACACAAATGGTAAGAAGACCAAATGTGGTCTACTGTACCTGTTACACCATGAGTGTGGTGTCCTTGGACTTGATTCCACAGGTGAAGATGGGGATGGCAGATGGTGTTATTCCCCATTCCCCCTCTCCACTATCCTATTACTCCGCCTTTTTTTTTTCCTCTCCTCTCCCTCTTTCACCTCATCTTTTCTGAATTCTAGTATCACTCTCTTCTCATCTATCTTCCCCCCACTAGGTTGGGTTTAGACAGCAGGAACCTTCTCGGGAGTCTCTTGGTGTAGAGACGGGCTTACTAGCCCCCTTCCTCCTTGGGATCCTTTTACGTTAGGGGCTTACAGACCCAAAAGAGGGGGTATAGGTTGTCTACTTTGGGATCTTGGGAGACATTGATGTTTAACTACCTGCCTCTGTATTTACTGTTTATTTTTATTTTCTACCTAAAGTCTGTTTTCCATATGTTACTCAAGGAAGCATTGCCAGCTATAACCTGCAATACATGATCCAGATCTCCTTTCTTTTGTTTGTCTTGTTTTCAGTATATTCTTCCCTGATTGTTATGGGAAGTGATTGCCCAACATATGCACCTAATTTGTAATATCTGTTATGTACTTGGAATCTCTCCTTTTTTGTTTCTTCTCATTTACTCAATAAATTGCTAATGCAAAAAAAAAAAGGAAGACGACCAAATGTCTTATGGAACATTCCTACAAAATGCTGTTAGTGTTTTAAATTTCCCCATTATGTTTGCTGAACCACTGAGGAATGTAAAGGAACTGGAGTCACTGGAGAGAAGAGTTCACTGGGTCTGAAGTTGCAATTGGAAGGGCTCCGAACACAATTAGCATGGGGATTCAGTAGCAGTATTAGGGTGTCAGGGATACAATTCTTTTTTTCTGTCTTAGTGAAAAGGAAAAATAACGTAGCATTCAAAAGTTATAAATGAAAGAACTCCAGTTTTTTTAGTGCTTGTTTGTTTAGTGTAAATGCAACATGAGCATGCACATGCACTAACTCTGGTCATAGGCCTGAATAAAGGACAGGATTATCACTATACCCAGTTATACTGGTGAGGATCCTTATTTTCTTATTACATGGTGACACTATCCATCAATTCACTACAACACCTTACACTATATATTAGCAATATTATATACGCTTATAAAAAGCATGTGCACACTAAGTTTTGCAATTAATATTGAAAAAACAGAATGCAACAAGATGGTCAGCTTTTCTTTTCCCCTGCATTATCTGTGTGCATGGTCTTAGTGGATGAGATCTTGTTCCCCAGTACAGTTTGTAAGATATCCTCCTATAGTGTTATAAGTAGTTATAAATAAAAGCAGATCCATAGTAACTGTCTGTAGTCCTCTTCTGATCTTTTTATTGCATTATTAATTGGCATCTCGGTTGTACTCTGATGTGTTAACTATGTGCTTAAAGGGGTTGTAAAGTCAAAAGCCTTGTGTGCAGCAGCAGCAGCAGCCCCCCTAATACTTACCTAAACCCCATCTCTATCCAGCGATGTCCACAAGCCCCTTGACCATCCGGGACTCTCCCTCCTGATTGGCTGAGACACAGCAGCGGTGCCATTGGCTTCCGCTGCTGTTAATTAAAGTTAGCCAATCAGGAAAGAGAAGGGGCGGGGGCGAACCGCAGCTCCGTGTCTGAATGGACAAGCAGAGCTGCAGCTCGGCTCGGGTGCCCCCATAGCAAACTGCTTGCTGTGATGGCACTCGACAGGAGGGAGGGGCCAGGAACACAGAAGAGGGACCAGAGAAGAGGAGGATCTGGGCTGCTCTGGAAAACCATTACACAGAGCAGGTAAGTATAACATGTTTGTTTTTTGTTTTAAAAGAGACTTTACAGTCAATTTAAGATAAATATTTGTTATATTTATTATAGTATTAAAGTTGAGGTATTTTTCTTTTGTTGGTCTCTTTTATAATGAAATAAGTGAACAATAAATGCTTCCCTGTCTCAGACTATTTAGGAAAGACCAGATGTTGACTATTTGTTCTTTTTCCAGTGTCTTTGTTATTGCAGAATGATTGTTCAGCTGTAAATGAAGCCGCAGCGGTACTATGTCTGCTTCTTTTTGATGACATATCGAGAACAGACTCTTGGTAAGAATTACTCACGGTCTTTTGTTAATAGACTTCCAGTTTACTCATTTACATTTTTTTTTATAATACTTGCAAGATCTGTATCCAGTTATAAATCGTATCACACAACACACTATTTTATGTCATTTAACTACTTCCATTACGGGCCTTTTCTGGCACTTTTTTGTTCACATGCATCCATCAGTATTTTTTGCTAGAAAATTGGTTAGAACTCCCAAACATTTTTAATGTCACGCAATATTTACGCAGCATTTTTTTAAACGCTTTTTTGGGGGGAAAAAATACACTTTAAATTTTAATGCAAAAAAAACACAATACATAACCCAATTTTTTAGAAAAGATGAAGTTACTCCGAGTAAATAGATACCAAACATGTCACACTTTTAAGTTGTGCACTCCCGTGCAAAGCAACAAACAACGTAAATTGTACTATGCATAAGCGACAGTTTAAAAGCCTTTACAGGTTACCACTTTAGATTTACAGAGGAGGTCTGGTGCTAGAATTACTGCCCATGATCTGTCGTTTGCGGTGATACCTCATATGTGTGGGATGATCTTGTGCAGGACTGTTGAGCGCGTTTGCCTTTGTACGCGAGCACAGGGGGGCCGGGGGCACTGAAGACATTATTATTTTTCATAATTAATAATTTTTTAATTTAATTTTTATAATTTATGTTTTTATGATCTTGTGACAGCAATAGGCATGTGACGGGTCTGCTTTATGGAGATATCTGGGTCTATAAGACCCCAGATCCCTCCTCTGCACTTAAAAGCATTCAAAACGCCAAGATCGGTGTTTCTGAATGCTTTCGATCTTCAAAGAAATGGCTACGATGGTTTCTGAGTAAACCGAAAGCGATATGTCATCGCTTCTGGGTTACTATTACAAATAGCCAATCAAAGCTGATATCAGCTGGAACGGGAAGCCCTAGAGAGCCATGGAAGGTGGCGGGGGATCGCTGCTTGTAATAGCAATTGAGGGGCCGGTGAGCTATTACAATATAACCAACCGACGGCTCTAAAAAAGCGATACCGGGATGATGCCTGCAGCTATAGACACCATCCCAGTAAGACCACTGAAAAGCCAGCGATGTACAGGTACGTCACTGGACGGGAAGTGGTTAAAGAAGGACTTCACCTAAAGATGAAACATTCTAGTTAGAGGACTGTCAACTTTTCATCTTCGTTAATAATAAAAAATAAGTCGCTATAGCTGTGAGAGTTTGTTTGGCTTTGAAGTAGGGGGCACCTGTGCAAAAAAATACTTGGCAATAAAAGTTCGGAAGCCAGTACCTTCCCTGAAATGTTCATTGTAAATAAAGTTAGGTCCGATTTTGAGAAAAAGAAGTTTGTGAGTGAAGATCTTTTGTAAGGCTGACAATCATCAACTATATTTCCAGGGTGAAGCATGTCTTTGAAATTCTGATTTCTTCAACTCTTTTCGACCCAAACTTGGGTTGTACTGATACTAGTATAGGTATCGGGACCGATAGCGAGCATTTATGCGAGTACTTGTACTCGCATAGATGCTCCTGATGCTCAATCCGATACCTGGGAATGCGGCGGAAGTCAGCAGGCGGAAACCGGAAGTCAGTAGGCGGAGAGGGCGGAGCGCGAGTCAACAGGCTGGCAGCATTGGAACTAGGGGTAAGCAGGCAGGGGTGCTGGGTGCAGCCGGATATTCTGTCAAAATTGGTGACCGGAGCCGTCCCATTCAGTAAAGGAAGGGGCGTTCCGTGTCTCAGTCGGAGGTTGAACATCACAACGCCCATCTTGGTACACCCTGCCCATATAGTAAGCCAGCAGCAGATATCTTGTTACACCCAGCCCATATTGTTTGGGCTGGGTGTAACAAGATGCCCGCTGCTGCTTACTGCTGCCGAATGCAAGATGTACCAAGATGGGCGTTGCAGCGTATAGTATATACTATATGATAAATGACATGAATGATGAGATGAAAGGAAGGATTTTGCAATGCTAATATGCCATATAGCATTGCAAAATCCTTCCTTTCCTCTCATCATTCATGTCATGTATTATGCCAGGCCAGCAATTGCCAATCAGTGCTGCGTATCAGTGCCCATAAGTGCCGTCTATCAGTGCCAGCCATCAGTCAGTGCCACCTATCAATGCCCATCAGTCAGTGGCAGCCATCAGTGCCGGCCATCTGTCAGTGCCACCTATCCGTGGCAGCCATCAGTGCCACCTATCAGTGCTCATCAGTGCTGCATAATCGGTGCCACCTATCAGTGCCCATCATTGCTACTTGCATAAAAAAAAAAAAAAGTATCGGCGAGTACTTGAAAAAAAGTATCGGTACTTGTAATCGGTCTTAAAAACGTGGTATTGGTGCAACCCTAACCCAAACCAACATTCTTTATGCCAATGAGAGCATCTTTATTAGTAGCTGATCATTCTCATTGACCTTGCTAAAGTCCCCATTACATGCTTCCACTGACAGGTTCCCTTTTAAATTTGGCTATGTGTCATTATAATTGTAATGTCTAAAGCTGAATCATTTTAGTTTAACTAATGCACAATTTCTTCTTTGACTTCAGGTACAATTTTTTTATTTTTATTTTTTATCCTCATGTTTTTTACTACTTTTATGAGCTCCTGTTTTATACAACAGGGAGCCTAATTTCTGGCTCCCCACTGCATCAGAATGGTGTCTATGAAGAACATGAGTTCCTGGGTTGTACTTCTGCCCCCTCTCTCTCTGCTGAGCCTTTCACAAAGCATATGGCCAGCCTCATCTCTGTGCTGTGTGTTGAGCTGGAAGTGTGGCTCCCTGCAGTATTAAACAGGAGCAATTACCAGAGCTTAAAGAGCTCCTAAAGTAGTAAAAACATGAGGCTGTCAATGTGTAAATTGAAGATATAATACATGAGGCTCAGTTCACATATTAGCCGCATGCGACTCACAGTAGGGGTCCGGTGCATCCTGGTTCACCGTTTCAGGTCAAATTTCAGCCCCTGAAATGGACCATAAGACGCACAGCGTTTTTGTGCAAAACGCACCAGACCCGCTGCAGGGATATGTGAACCGGCTCCATAGAGAGACGGTCAAAGTCTCCTGCTATTGCGAATTGCATGTGGAGATCCCTGCATCCAATTCACAATGGTGTGAACCCAGCCTAAAAATAGCTGGGCCCACAGTGGGGCTTTAATGTATTGTGCATTTTATTTATTAAGTATTTCTATTTCATGTCATGTGCAGGTCACAAAGTACATCCAGTAGCATGCCTCCATTTAGCTTGCCTGTCGCAGTATCTAGAAGGTAAATATACTTCAGAACACATACTTTCTGCTTGAAGTTGAATTAAAGCAGTAAGCTGCATTCATTTTTTTTTAGGCTTTTTTCCTTTAGTTTCACCTGGTGATCCAGCCAGTAAGTCTGTAAGATCAACTTACTTTAACAGACCAAGCTGTCCAGACAAAGTAACAGAGGGTTGAGACAAACCATTTACCACAGATAGTGTTGCTTGAAATAATCAGATTTTATTTATGTAAAACCTTTATCACAAAAGGAAAAACAAAACGGTTTGCTGTAAGCTGTAAATGCTTAAAAATGTTATCTGGAGTTCAGGTTAATTTGGGGTTTAAGTTCATTTAACCACTTGCTGACTTCCCTATAGCATTTTTACTGATACAGGGCAGTAGCTGTGTGCAGGATCACATGTGTATATATATATGTGATTGTACACGTCTGCCTGCAGGAGGTGCACCACTTCTGCTGTTATTATTTACAGCAGAAGCTGATCTGCGGGTGCCAGGCACTCAATACCCACTGAATGTCGGGCAGAGACTAAAAATCGAGCTCTGCCTATGTATACAAGGCAGAATTCTGTTCTGACAGGGGGGAAGGGATGGGTTTTGTGTTCCTGCAAAGCAGGGACTCAAATCCATCTTTTCTCTTAGTAAAAACAGCACACTTGGTAAATACAAACACTGGCTAGGCACACGTTTAACCCTTTGGTCGCGCTAGATAATTAACCCCTTCCCAGCCAGTGTCATTAGTACAGTGTATTATTGTCACTGGTTCCCGCAACGTGTCAGTCGGTGTTTAATTGTCCGCTGCAATATTGCAGTCCCACTATAAGTCAGTGATTGCCACCATTACTAGTATAAAAAATAAAAATTTTTGTATGTATAATATTTTTTTTTTTTTACCAGTAACGTAGCAGAATACATATTGGCCTAAATTTATGAAGAAATTTGATTTTTTTTATTGGATATGTTTTATAGCAGAAAGTAATAGATATTATTTTTCTAAATTGTCAGCCTTTTTTTATTTATAGTGGCAAAAATAAAAAAAATCCAGAGGTGATCAAATACCACCAAAATAAAGCTCTATTTGTGGGGAAAAAATGACATAAATTGTATTTGTGTACAGCGTTGCATAACCTCACAATTGTCAGTTAAAGCAACCCAGTGTCGTATCACATAAAGTGGCCTGGTCATAAAGGGGGGTAATTCTTCCGGAGGTCAAAAGGTTAAATCTTCTAGTACATCTAACACTTTTCTCTCTCCACCTTTTTGTTCAATTCTGCTCTTCTATTTTATCCATATCACTGAAACCCTAAGACAGGAGGTGTTACTGGCCGAATCACCAGATGAAAAAAAGGGAAAAAAATAAAACAAATTCAGCCACCACATAAAATGGTTGGTAAGCTGCGATGTAGTCGATTTTTGGGTTTAATACCACTATAAGAAGTTGCTGTTAAATAACTGTTTTGCCCAAATCTTTGTAATTCTTTTTATCCACTCTTGCGAATATGTCTATTCCACAGTATGTATCAGTGTTTGATGACACTTGTATTTAGAACTTTGCAGCCTTCAGCTTGGCACTATCTTCATCCTGCTCATTATCTTGGCTCTGCCACTGATAATGTCACTGATCCTCTCAGTGGCAAAAGGAAATTTGGCTCTGGCCAAAATTTTTTCATGTTTGTTGGATTTTTTCTTGTTGTTTATAGCTCCATTGTGGAGGTATTGGCTTACGTCCTGTCTAGCGACCACGGGCACAAAGCGATTTCTTCAGTGGGGACATATACAGCATTAAAATCCTTTTTCACTAGCGTGTGAAAGGTTGGAGTCTTTCAGGATTTGATTGCTTTAATTTTCCCCTTTGGGCATTCTTTTCTCTTCTTTCTTATACCCTGCCACCAGGAAGTGGGCTGAAATCTCTTCAGTACGGACAAAGCAATATAAAAGTAACAGAGGTTCTAACCCACCGCTACTCCATTCAAAATATATAAAACATCTAAATATTGCTGTGATTTTGGCTCTGAAATCTAGAATTGTTGTGACCGTTTAGCCCACGTTCACGCCGAATCTGACTTTGAAATTGTGGGACTTCACTTAAAATCGCATATTATCAAAACTGCAGGTCAGTGCCACTTGGCTGACATCTGTTGGACTTCATGCACAGGTGTCTATGCAAGTCTCACCTGAAATCACAAAAAATAGTGCAGTAACCTTTTTTTTTTTTTCAAATCGGTGCAGCACCGAAAAGTTTGAACAGTGCCATAGCTGACATTAGGGTGAGACTTGTCATGCGGTTTGGACCTGTCAAATCACATGACAAGTTGCACCGGTGTGAATAGGGGCTTAGTCTGCATCCTATTTGTGGAACTAAGATGGCTATGTATGAACACGCTTTCTCTATAGAAACAAATAAAAAAAAAATCCCTTATGTTGGAAGTCAGGGTAGGGCACTAGGCATTTTCTCTTATTTGTCATAACGTTCTGACCAAATATATTGCTACCGTCTTGTCCAGACTAGATTACCAAACATTTTTTTTAGGTACTTTAGCCACTCATACAGATAACACTTGCATGTCAACTTCTCAACATTGGCTAGAGATGTTTTTATTACCGTTACACAACCTGTGTTTGATCTCTCTGGGATTGTATTACATAGTTACCTATATTTCAGGTTTAACCTTCCTGTCATTGCAAGCACTCATCATGCAGTTAGTCCATACACCATGTCCTCTCCTTTATCCTCGGAATGGATAACGACAAAACCAGTAGCAGACATGCTTCGGATGGCTTGGAATTTGTCTTGGTACCAAGGGATTGATAACCTTTTGTCAAGTGTAGACAAGGAACAGCATGAAACCGAAACGTAAGTTGTTATTTCTTACATAGAGCTAGACAGTCTCACATTTGTTAGTGTTCTTCTGCACATATACTACACTTGCATGCTTTTATATATATCTATATATCGATTATCTATCTATCTATCTATCTATCTATCTAATCTATCTATCTATATAAAAGATATATATATATATATATATATATATATATATATATATATATATATATATATATATATATATATATATACACATCTCTCTATATAGAGATTTTATATATATATATATATACATCTCTCTATATAGAGAGAGATCTATATATAGAGATTTTATATATATATATATATATATATATATATATATATATATATATATATATATATATATATATATATATATATATATATAATATTATTGAATAGATGTAGAAAAATTAAAAAATGCACAGTGCACCATTTTGCTGGCTCCCGGCTGAATAAAACGTCAAATTGGGCAAAAGATTTCAGCAGATCTATACTTGAAAGCACATGCATTCACTTATGGCTTTCTCTAGTAAAATAAGTTCTTGTAGACCTTTTTTCTGATAGGACACATTGTTTAAAGCAAAACTGAAGTTCTGCTGTAAGAAACAGGCATCTTTTTGATAGTTCTCTTTAGGTAACAATGGTTGCTATTGCTGTCCTCTTCTAAAATACTAGATTCCTGGCTGCCATGCTAACCCTTTTATTTCAATAGTTTGAGGCACTGATTTGGAGAAAGTATGCAGTTAAGAGCCTCTCTGATTGTTTTTTTTGAGTTTCCTGGCCTGCATACCTGTTTAGGAAAATTGCATTTTTATATAAGGACGGCAATGGCTATCCTGGCATTTCTCTTATTATAGGTTTGCTTTTAAGCTGAAGTCTGGGCACTCAGATACCCCCTCCAACTAATCACTGCCTTAGTTTAAAAAAAAATGTTATAAGTGGCCAAACTAACTTGTGGCAAATATGTGTGTATAGATATAAAAAAAAATTATAAATAAATCTTTTTCCCTCTGTTCTCAGCTACATAAATGCTGGGGGAGGAGAAGCAACAGCACACTGATCTTCCCAGTGAAAGGCTGTGCAGGGGGGGGGGGGGGGCGTGTCAAGACAAGTCTGATTATTGGAGGACAGCAGGCTGAGTTTATAGCAGAGCTAGACAGCTGACCACTCCTGTGCTCTCATGCCTAGTGTGATCGTTTTTTAACAAGAAAGCATAAGAACTGGCAGGATCATCAGGCATTTCACGCTAAGGAAGCAAAAAAAGAGAACAGGATACCTTTTCATACAAGTACATGGTACAGCAGGCACATATCAGGAATTTGAAATGCTGGGGTAACAAACACTTTAAATCCTTAGTCATGTGATGCCCCAACTACTAAGTCTTCACTGGACACCTTCTATTAGTGCAGTGAAGGGCCTTCAGAAGACTGCAGCAGTAAAATGACATCAGGAATATGCAACCAGTCTACTGCAGTGCTGGATCCTCTGGTGGCAGCTGCTTCCTTTGTTACATTCCAGGACTGTGGCCTCCCCTACTGTTTGATGGGCCACACTTGCCCGTCTGTATAGGCTTAAATGATGCATATAAGGAGACTCAGTATGTAGCGCCCTTCAAGACTATGGGATGCAGCCAACACTAAAAAGACTTTTGGAAGCCTGTAAGAAATGGAGTGGAACAAAGGTATGTAAGCTACTGCGAGGGGGTGGGGGGATAGTATAGTGTAGATTAACTGAGTGGGGTGGCTTAAACATTGTTTACCTTAATGCATTCCTTGCATTGAAGTGTTACTAAACCCAGGACCTGCAATTACTATATTCGGTCTCCCACAGCACACGGAACATGGAAATGCAATTATTTTAGGAAATATAAACTGATAAATTCCCTTTCTCATCAGCAGTATATAGCAGCCTTATGACTTCTATCAGTTCCTAATAAAGCTTGTAGGAGGAGTTTTCATTCTCCCCTGATCCTCTGTCTGGACAGTGCTGATTGGCTCTGTGCTGATCACATGCACCCTCCCAAGAAAAAAAAAAATCTCTAGCAATACACACCAAACTGAGCATGTGCAGCCTGTCCCCTGGCTCTGTACATATCAGGTTATTTTTTTGGAGGCAGTGAAAGAACAGGAGGATCAGAGAAGACCGGATCAAACAGCCTTTATACACAATGCAGAGGATTAACCCCTTAGGTTCCACAGTGAGTATAACAAGCATGCTCTACTGCATATACACACTGATTTTACTGTGGCTTACCTGAGCCCTCACTTAATCCAGCGCTTCCTATTGGGGCACTGGACAGAGAGGAGGACCAGGAGCGCTGGCAGTGGATGTTTGGGGCCACTCTGTGCAATTCCATTGTACAAAGCAGGTAAGTATATAGATCCTGCTTGTTGTTTTTTTTTAAATTCCCTTTTATAATTACTTTAAAGCATTATTAAATCCAATAGCAATTTTTTTTATATTGTAGCTTACCAATTCTTCAATGTGATGGCTGCATTGGTTTTCTTTTTTAAGTCTTACTTGATCCAGCCAGTAAATCAGTTGTGTTTCACAACCTCAAGCTCTCCATCGGAATGTATCAAGAGTGGTTATAGAAGATGTGTTACTGGCCAGATCACCAGGTGAAAAAAGACAAAAGAAAACTGATGCAGCCATCACATCTAATCATTGGTAAGCTGCAATATAGTACATTTTTGGTTTTGGATTTAATACCACATTACCAAATTAGATAAAAGTGCAGCTGTCCTTTAACCACATGCCGACCAGCGCACGACTATATATGTTGGCACAATGGTATGGCTGGGCAAATGGACGTACAGTTACATCCCCTTAAAGAAGCCACATTGTTGGCGCATGCCCGCTGAGTGCTCCGTGACTGCGGGTCTCGCGGACTCCGTCTGCCGGGTGCCCGCCATCGTGTCCCAGAGCGGAAGAACGGGGAGATGCCTTTGTAAACAAGGCATTTCCCCGTTCTGCCTAGTGACATGACAGAGATCACTGCTCTCTGTCATCGGGAACAGTGATCGCTGTCATGTGAGTAGTAGCCCATCCCCCCACAGTTAGAATCACTCCCTAGGACACACTTAACCCCTTGATTGCCCCACTAGTGGTTAACCCCTTCCCTGCCAGTGTCATTTACACAGTCATCAGTGCATTTTTATAGCACTGATCGCTGTATAAATGACAGTGGTCCCAAAATAGTGTCCGATGTGTCTGCCATAATGTCGCAGTCACGCTAAAAATCGCAGATCGCCGCCCTTACTTATTAAAAAAGAAATTCTAATAAAAATGCCATAAAACTATCCCCTATTTTGTAGACGCTATAACTTTTGCGCAAACCAATCAAAATACGCTTATTGCGATATATTTATTTTTTTTATTTTTTTTTTACCAAAAATATGTAGAATACATATCAGCCTAAACTAAGGAAAAAAAAAATTTTTATATAATTTTTGGGGATAGTTATAGCAAAAAGTAAAAAATATTGCTTTTTTTTTTTCAGAATTGTCGCTCTTTTTTTGTTTATAGCGCAAAAAGTAAAAACCGCAGAGGTCACATACCACCAAAAGTAATCTCTATTTGTGGGGAAAAAAGGACGTCAATTATGTTTGGGTGCAACGTCGCACAACCACGCAATTGTCAGTTAAAGTGACGCAGTGCCGAATCGCAAAAAAAGTGCTCTGGTCAGGAAGGGGGTAAATCCTTCCGGGGCTGAAGTTGTTAAATGCGTAGGCTGTTGAACTTAAATCCCTAAAACACGTATGCTGCTGATCAGTTTATTGGAGGGAGAATCCCATTTTCCTTAGCCAATCCAATACCCTAGATGAAGAGCAGCATGTTCTTTTGTATATTTCTGTCACATATACCTAGGAATCTAATGCTATTTCTGATGGTATAAAGAAAAAGAGAAGTTGTGTTTTGTGTGCATACTTGACGGTGTCTGGCTTTCTGTAGAAAAGCTTGCGATGGACAGATCCCAAAACATTTTGAGAATATGAAAGGTAATGCAAGCTGTGCCCTTAAGGATGATCTTCCTTTCTCTCGCGTCTGACTTTACGCATTAGTATTACAAACAGCTACACATGTTTGCTAAGGCTATATTGTTGTTTCTGCATGTGGGTGCATTCCGTTTCCAGATTGAGACTCTCTTTTTCCCTCTCTGAAGTTTTTTAGAGACATTAAAGTTATCCTCAGAAGAAGTTCTGACATTGAAGATGACACACTCAGCCAGTGGACTGCAAGATTGCCTGAGTTATATCGTTCAGGCTGTGTCTCATGGGGAAGTGCGTTCTGCTGTTGCTAGGATGAATTTTTATCTCCTAAATGACAGGCTGGTTCTAAACTGCCTCACTGACTATAACATGTCCGCCTTGAAGTGTTTGCCTTGGCATACTGCACTGAGCAGGTGAGAAGCCGTGCACAGATTCTAATATCTCTGATACAACTAAAATATTCATGCATGTGCATGATGAATACAGTGGCAAAAGGATTTTCGCTTTCTGGAGTGTTTAATTTGAGATTCAGGCATCATTAAGATTACATTTTGGAATAAAGCAGCTACTTGGGCTCGCCTAATTTGTGCAGTAAATTATTTTTACAGCAAGGTGAAATATATTTTCAACCAGAATGAATGCAAGCCTCAGGTGACTGAAATGTATTATGTTTTCTTGTAACAAGGTATAGGAAAGGAAAATGGGACTTTAAATGAGGCATGACATTGTAGTTAGTAAAATTATGTATGAAGATCTGAGAATTGTTTTGGATAAATTAAATTTGTTTTGGTGTCCTAATCCCCTAGGGGTAGTCCAAGATATTTGAAGGCATAATAAAATGGATATGTAGATAATCATTTTTAATATAATATAATCCGATATTAACATGATAATTGTAATAGTAGATTTCATGCAAACAATCAATCAATGGACATAATTAATACAATAGATACAATTAAATGTATAAATAAAATTACAGATCATAGGTGAAAACATCATATAATAAGTATATAAGCCGTAGATAATGATGATATTGAATTTCCTGATTGAAATAAACTTGTATAGGCACCGTTAGTTGTATACCCAACGCGTTTCATGGCTGACTGCCAATCATCAGTGCTAAGATGCATATGTATACTGGAAAATCAAGTAAATAACTATTAATATACAAAGCCCTCAAATAAGAGGGAACTGTCAAATACACCCCCTTTCCTAGAGATACTTACAGAAAAGTCCGCAAGTAGGACCCAGCTTCAGTATAGGAATAGCATGGTGATCTGGAAGTGTATGTCCCAACCAGGGGTTCAGGCAGGGTAACACCCAGCCCCCGAAAGAAACCGGAGGAAGGGCCAGGAGGAACAGCAGCCATGGAACAAACCAGACAGCCACGTCACATGTACAAAAGGTATTGTGTGTGCATATTTATTTTACCCAAATCTGTAAAAAAAACTGAATAGACTGAAAAATGTATGACACAAGTCAAACTTGTAGATGTTTAAATGAGGGATTGTATGTGTGTGAAGGAGGTGTGTACCGGGTGATCCCATTTATGAGATTACATTGTATGTGTGATAAAATGTGTATGGAGATTATGGAAATAAACAGCACACCTAAAAAGAGTGTGCAAGTAGGCAGAAAATGCAACAACAGAAAATGTGTATGGGGCTATATAAGGAAATGACACACCCATGATGGTGTGTGAGTGAGCAACAAGTGGAGTTTAAAAATGTGTGTATGTATGAGAACGTGAATAAACCTACCGTCTCCTAGGTGATATGAGTGTGTCTCAGAGTGATCCCTTCCTTGAGATTGTGGAGGAGTGAACTGTTGGCTGGCCCCAGCTGATATACCCCGATTCTGGGTGGGTCCCCGCCAATGTCATGTGACACCATCTCAACTGCATAAAGGAGGTGAGGGAGCCCACCTCCCAGGGTATATATCATCCCAGTAGGTGCCCGCCCACCTCCGCTGCAGCGTGAGGTGGAGAAACAAGAATGCCAT
This sequence comes from Lithobates clamitans, assembly GCA_037952925.1. Classification (NCBI taxonomy): domain Eukaryota; kingdom Metazoa; phylum Chordata; class Amphibia; order Anura; family Ranidae; genus Lithobates; species Lithobates clamitans. The sequence continues at coordinate 7,660,315 of JBBGZY010000323.1, read as the reverse complement.
CACCCAGCGGTGTGATGGGCGCCGCCTGTGGGGCACGCTTGAACATGACGCCAATGCACTGAGGTCAGACCCCGCCTCCATCATGCAACTAGGATGAACTGAGGGGAGAGAGCTGGGCGCATCGCAACCCCAGAAATGAGACAACCAAGTATCCAGCCCTGCCGCCCGTGGTCTGGGCTGGCTGGAAGATGGTGGGGGGGGGGTGTCCTTAAGAGATCACAGGGTAGTTGAAAAAATAATAAATTGATCATTAATAGAAAAAAATATATAATATGAACTAAGGCCCATGAATATTGTATAACAATAAACGTGTCAAAATTATAAATTTGCATATTTTGTGCGTGGGGTCACTAGAAAGCGAGTGTCTTCCACCCATATGTATTTGAAAGATTGGAAGCAAAAGTGACCCATCGCAACCTTGATTTGAACAATGAAATGCCTCAATTCCTAGATATATTGTAACAAGGTATAGGAGTCCCACCTTTTAGTTGTTTTGCTGCCTCAGGCTGCAATAGTGTTTTTATTGCTTGAGTTACAGGGATGGAGGCACACGGCTCTACCCAGTCATGGCCTCATTTAAAGTCCCAATTTTCCCTCTTTTCTCCCCCCCCCCAATCGAATAAGGTATAGGAAAGGAAAATGGGACTTTAAATGAGGCATGACATTGTAGTTAGTAAAATTATGTATGAAGATCTGAGAATGATCAGTGATCAATTTATACATTTTTCAACTACCTATAGAGACCCATGTGATCTCTTAAGGAAATCCACCCCCCTTCACCATCTTCCAGCCAGCCCAGACCACGGCGGCAGGGCTGGATACTTGGTTGTCTCATTTCCAGGGTTGCGATGCGCTCAGCTCTCTCCCCTTCGTTCATCCTAGTTGCATGATGGAGGCGGGGTCTGACCTCAGAGCATCGGCATCATGTTCAAGCGTGCCCCACGGGCGGCGCCAATTGACACCGCTGGGTGATAACATGCTTGTTTCTCCACCTCACTCCGCAGCGGAGGTGGGTGGGCACCTACTGGGATGATATATACCCCGGGGGGTGGGCTCCCTCACCTCCTTTATGCTGTTTAGATGGCGTCACATGACGTTGGCGGGGACCCGCCCAGGACCGGGAATATCTCAGCTGGGGCCAGCCGACAGCTCACTCCTCCAAAACTTATCTCAAGGAAGGGATCACTCTGAGACACACGCATATCACATAGGAGACGGTAGGTTTATTTACGTTCTCATACATACACACCTTTTTAAAATCCACTTGTTGCTCACTCACACACCATCATGGCCTTATATAGACCCATACACATTTTCTGTTTGTTGCGTTTTTTGCCTACTTGCACACTCTTTTTAGGTGTGCTGTTTATTTCCATAATCTCCATACACATTTTATCACACATACACCGTGGTCCCATATATGGGATCACCCGGTACACACCTCCTTCACACACATACAATCCCTCATTTAAACATCTACATGTTTGACCTGTGTCACACATTTTTCAGTTTTTTCAGTTTTTGTTTTCATTCATGTTTTTTCACAGATTTGGGTAAAAGATGCACACATGATACCTTTTGCACATGAGACCTGACTGTCTGGTTTGTTCCATGGCTGCTGTTCCTCCTGGCCGTTTCTCCGATTTCTTTCGGAGGCTGGGTGTTACCCTGCCTGAACACCCCGGTTGGGACAAACCCTTCCAGATCACCATGCCATTCCCTTACTGAAGCTGGATCCTACTTGCGGACTTTTCCGTAAGTATCTCTAGGAAAGGTGGTGTATTTGACATTTCCCTCTTATTCGAGGGCTTTGTATATTAATAGTTATTTATTTATTTGCTTTTCCAGTATGCATATGCATCTTACCCCTGATGATTGGCAGCCAGCCATGAAACACGTTGGGTATACAACTTAGGGTGCCTATACAAGTTTATTTCAATCATGAATTTCAATATCATCATTATCTACCGTTTATATACTTATGTGATTTTTTTTTTTCACCTTTTGATCTGTAATTGTATTTATACATGTAATTGTATCTATTGTATTAATTATGTCCATCGATTGATTGTTTGCATTAAATCTACTATTACAATTATCATGTTAACAAATCAATCATAAGAAGAATATTATCTACATATCTATTTTATTATGCCTGCAATTATCTTGGACCACCCCTAGGGGATTATGACAACAAAACAAATTTAATTTATCCTAAACAATTCTCAGATCTTCATACATAATTTTACTAACTACAATGTCATGCCTCATTTAAAGTCCCATTTTCCTTTCCTATACCTTGTTAAAATATATTTAGGGATGGAGGCATTTCATTGTTCAAATCAAGGTTGCAATGGGTCACTTTTAATTCCAATTTTATTATGTTTTCTTATTTAATGACAATTTTCAGCTCATTTTCTATTTTCACTTATTAAACTGTTGACTTTCTGAAATATGTTTCCCAAATACATTTGGTTGGGCAGCAATGTTATTAATCCTAGATTGCATCTGTAGGCTGTAGTATGATAAAATGATGTTGTCTGCTTTGTCCTTGACTCACTCAGTACTAGAATCTTTTATTGGTTAAGCCATTATGAAAATGCTAGAAAGGGAAAATCTAATTTAAAAAGCCGTAGACGGGAGTGTTAAAGAATCCTATTTATTTTGGTGCATTGTGCATGCTTTTACACATGTAGGGTTGAACCTAAAGCAACAGTGAGAAGTGTACAACTGTTATCTTTTAGTATGGTGGATTTTATGTTTTAAATTCATGGCATTTCCCAAGGGGATGAATGGTAGCACGTGGAAAACACATGTATAGTGCAATGAGCCGCTGTGCACACAGGCAGCAAGTATTCTACTTTTTTTTTTCCTCTTTTTAGTTGAATGTATGCAAAAATGCACTCCAACATGTCCACAATGCAGCCCATGACAAAATGCACAGTGGCTTGTTTAAAGTAACCTTGTCATGTAAACCAAACAAAAGCTGGCATCCTTTAACTCCGTGCCACTGCGCCTGAATCATAGTCTGATTGTGCAGATCTCTGACTCCTAGATAACGTCAAAGCTTGCTTGTTCCATCCCACCTCCTAATTTTTTACTTCACTGCCTGCCTGCCTGCCTCCTTAAAGTGGAGCTCCACCCAAAAATTGAACTTCCGCTTTAAGTGATGTTGACCCCCTGACATGCCACATTTGGCATGTCATTCTTTTGGGGGGGGTACCCTCTTTTTAGAAGCATCCAGCTCACACTTCCTCCCGGAGCCCCGCGGCGCCGGAAGGAAGTTCACCACTCCCTCCTCCCTCCCTGCAATCTTCTGGGACATGTCCCAGAAGATTGCCCTGCCATCAACATCGCGCAGTACGGCTCGCGCATGCGCAGTGCGTGTCTGGCTGTGAAGCCACAGCCGGGCGCCCACAGTTACAATGCCGGCGCCACAGAGAGGAGGGGGAGAGGTGCAAGGCTTCGTTCGCCTGCATCGCTGGACCGTGGAACAGGTGAGTGTCAGATTATTAAAAGTCAGCAGCTACACTTTTTGTAGCTGCTGACTATTAAATGGGTGGAACTCCGCATTTTAACCCTTTAGGAACATGTTAGAGGCAGGGTGGAGGAGAGCTTTGCTGCATCAGAACAGTGCAGGAGTGAGTGTGGCTGGGGCAGAGGGAAGCAAGCTCTGGTGGCACGTTACACTTGGTAGAAGCTTTTTTTGTTAAAGTGACAGAATTACCTTAATAACCCATACACTTTTAAAGGATAATTTCACCTTTGGAACATACCACACTGTATTTAGGGTGCACAAAGTAAGGTCCATAAACACATGTATGAGTGAGTTTGGGGTGGAGGAACTTGACTATATATAAAAATATACACACACACACGCTATTATGTCAATTTTTTTAACATTTGCACACAAGAGAGGATTCTCTGAGCACTGTAGGTTAGCCTACATCAATTAGCTGCAAATTTGTTTCCACTAGCCCAATTACTTCACATCACTGTTAGAAACTGATATGCCGCGTACGCACGAGCGGAATGTCCGACAGAAAAACTCAGATATAAGCTTTTCATCGTATATTCCGATCGTGTGTATGCCTCATCGGACTTTTTTTTTTTCGAAAATTTTGACAGACCTAGAAATAGAACATGTTCTAAATATTTCCGACGGAACCAATTCCTATTGGGAAAACCGCTCGACTGTATGCTGTTCCGACGGACCAAAAACGGCGCATGCTCTGAAGCAAGTACGGAACAGAAGCTATTGGCTACTGGGTATTGAACTTCCTTTTTCTAGTCCCGTCGTACGTGCTGTACGTCACCTCGTTCTTGACGATCTGACTTTGGTGTGATCGTGTGTACACAAGACAGTTTCAGCGGAATTCCGTCGGAACTCCGTCAGAAAAACCTTCAGAGTTTATTCCGACGGGAAAACCGGCCGTTTGTATGCGGCAATATTTAAAGTAGAGGTTCACCCTAATACAAAAATCTCTTAATCTACTGGCATCCACAATCTAAGACTAATCTGTCTAGCCCTGTAAAGAAGAAATTGCTATGCATACCTTTTCTGATGTCGGTCCAGTCCCACGCTGAGCTGTCAGCGGCGGCTTCTCTGTGAAGGCGGATGTAGAGGAGGCCCCCCAACAATGGAAGTCCCATAGTATCTCTATGGGTGACATCACTTCCCAGTCATTTCACAGCCTTTGTTGGCTGTCTCTTCTGCAGAGCTTCCTCGGCTGGAGACCGGACTGGCTTCAGAAAAGGTATGTATAGCAATTTCTTCTTTACAGGGCTAGATAGGTTAATCTTAGACTGTGGATGTCAGTAGATTTAGAGATTTTAGTATTGGGGTGAACTTCCACTTTAATTAGGTTATGTGCTTATTTTGCAATGACGTTAAAGCTGAAGTCAGTTTATTAGCATATAGTCAGTAGAAGCCCCTTGTACTGTACATGCATTAACACCCTTTAGTTATAAAAAATCAAAAAAAATCAAAATGTACTTAAAATAGATGTCTCTAATCAGGTCACATGATCTGGCTATCCTTCTGATTTCAAAAGATGCAGTATAGGAGGGGGGATTGCTGCAGAGGCTTAATTTGGTAGCATGATGTAGTCTGGACGGAAATATGCAAAACACTTACAAGGTATGAGGGATACTCCTGTAGCACACTAAATCGGTGGAAATGCTGACACTTTTTTACAACCAAGTATTATTATAAAAGGCACCGTAATTAGAGGAAGGATTGCTACAGATGAAAAAAATGTCTTGGGTTTGAATTTAAAGATGTGAAATATTGCCGTGTGTGTTAATATACAAGATATAGTTAACTTTGTCACTTACATTTTTATTTGCTAAATGCTGTAAACCTAGTAGATGGAGGCACTGCGGCTGCAGCTTGCGTTGCCCCAAGCACAGGAAAGGTTAATGTTTGTTCTTTCTCCTCTGTAGGTTTTTGCTGGTTCAACCAGCATGTGCTGAAGATGAAAAGCTCCTGGCAGATGTGATAAGTTTCCTAAACAAGATCCTGAGAGAACAGAGTAGAAGCTCAGATTCACAAGATCTCCAGTGGATACTGGAGATGCTACTTAAACAAGTAAGAATAGTACCTCAGAGTGTTGCAATTGCCATTTCTGACAGATGATGCAGCATTAACATCCTTGGCCAATAAAGATAATTTAGCTGTAAAGGGTATACATTTATTTTGTTCACCTGCCAAAGCAATTCTGGTGGGAGCACTGAATCTGTCTCTTACAATGCTCCGGGTCTCAATAAAAAAAGCAAACACAGCAGCAGGAATGACATTGTATGATAATCAGGAAACATTATTTGGTTTCTGGCACAATGAACTATTCAGCCTGAGTATTTGTAATGATTCAGTCCTGCCTTGCATTTATGTGCTAATGCAGTACTGGGAAATCTGTGCCTCCACTATAGCTGTATACATTTTTGCTGTGTATATGTGTGTGTGTGTGTATGTATGTGTGTGTGTGTATATTTATATATATATATATATATATATATATATATATATATTATACACAGTATCTCACAAAAGTGAGTACACTCCTCTCATTTTTGTATATATTTTATTCTATCTTTCCATATGACAGCACTGAAGAAATTACACTTTGCTATGTAAAGTAGTGAGTGTACAGCTTGTATAACAGTAAATTTGCTGTCCCCTCAAAATAACTCAACGCACAGCCATTAATATCTAAACCACTGGCAACAAAAGTAAGTACACCCCTAAGGGAAAATGCCAAAATTGGGCCCAAAGTGTCAATATTTTGTGTGGCCGCCATTATTTTCCAGCACTGACTTAACCCTCTTGGGCATGGAGTTCACCAGAGCTTCACAGGTTGCCACTGGAGTCCTCTTCCACTCCTCCATGACGACATCACGGAGCTGGTGGATGTTAGAGACCTTGTGCTCCTCCGCCTTCCGTTTGAGGATCCAGTAATCCTGTGGCAGTAGAATGCTCTGATGACTCCATGACTCCATGGGATCTATGCAGCTGAATCTAGAGATTTCCTCTTTGTTCACTCCACAAATCTGAATGGATCTGGAGAATAAAGATAATTTTTTAGACCTGCGTTTTTCTGAGGCTCAAGGTTTGGCAGGATTTTTATGCAAGGTTTTCTTGGATAGGTAAGAGTTAAGCTTGGTCATCAGCTCTATCAAGTCTATAATCTCCCTTGCTAATTTTTGAAGAAGAGATTTACCCTCTATTTTCTCTTTAATCCTTGATTTCCCATGTACTTTACATTATTTGCTAATACTGACACATGAGATTGAACCTTTGTTTTCTGTGTTCTTCGGAACTGCCATTACATTTCTTGTAGGTAGTTCAACCCCAAATTTACCTGAAGGGTTGTCATTGTCTTGTTGAGTTGAATGACTGTCCTTAGTCATTTGAAGCAGGAGGCCCTATCTCTCTTGGACCTACTGTATAATTGAATCACATGGGTTGAGGCCTAGGACCTTCTTCTGACATAGGGCAGCTCCGACCTCCCTCTGCCAGGGCATTGTTTTCAGGTCCATCTGTTTGACCTGCTCTCCAAGGGGAACTCCTTTATTCTCATTGAGTATTGACCACCAATTGATCTTTCACACTGTTCCTATAAGAAATATGTTTTTTGTTACACCCTTCTGGTTGAATCATATAGATTAGCTTCCAAGCTTATTGTCTGTCTTCTTCTCCTTTCAGATATTCCACACTAATTGTTTTAATATACACTGGGAAAAATATGTATATATATTTTTTTTATTTTCTCTGGCCTTGTTTTCATGTTCTTGTTACTAAGTGGGGGTTGCGGACTCATCCTGCAGGCAGTCTCCAGTTTTCATTCTGTTCACGTTGAGCCTGTTAACATTTGCTTGCTGTTTGCTCACCCCTCGGTTGGACTGCTTTGGATGTCCTGACGATGGAAGACTTGTGTCCCTTAATAGATGACTAAAAGGATTGACATTGGTCCCACTCCACTTTGTTTATGACAACGCTTTGCTACAAGACTGGGGCACACCAGTAGTAGGAGGGATTATCCTGGGTTAGCCAACAGTTTTTTCTTACAGCCAGTGTCCAATCCTACTATAGGTGGCAGTATAACCTGAGGGTGATTCTTGTGTCCCTCAATGAACTTCGAGAAAAGGATTTAATGGTGAATACAACAATTCTATTTTTATTGCCCCGCAATGTTTTTCTGAACTTGCTAGGGAATTGACACTCCAGAAAGTGGTTTATCCAGAAAAAAAAATACATTGGTGAAAGAGAGCAAACAAAGCAGTGACTCAAATCTTACCAGATAGCTTTGCTCAAAATAAAATCACAAAATACTAGGGCACCAGGTATCAAATAATGACAACCACATATCCGCATACATAATTTTGTTTTTACATAATATAAAATGATTGTACATAAAACACATTTAAAAAGTAGGGAAATGAGTCTGAACTATTAATGTGTGTACCCAAAACGAATATCCAGCCCTCTACAAGCTTATTACAATTATCAATCAAGATAATCAAATGTTCTTTCCAAAAATAGACCATGTACAGTGCTATAAATTCATTCTTTACAAAGAGGGGTGAGAAGATCTGTTCTACTCCGTTATTGTACACTTATGCCGGGTACACACGAGCGGACTTTACGGCAGACTTTGCCCGGCGGACTGGATTTCGTCAGACAATTCGATCGTGTGTGGGCTCCAGCGGACTTTGTTTTCTCAAAAGTTGGACGGACTTAGATTTGAAACATGTTTTAAATCAATCCGACGAAATTGAGTCCGGTCGAAAAGTCCGCTCGTCTGTATGCTAGTTCGACGGACAAAAAGCCACGCTAGGGCAGCTATTGGCTACTGGCTATGAACTTCCTTGTTTTAGTCCGGTCGTACGTCATCACGTACGAATTCGACGGACTTTGGTGGATTGTGTGTAGGCAAGTCCGTTCATTCAGAAAGTCCGTCGTAGAGTCTGTCAAAGTCCGCCGAGCAAAGTCTGCCGTAAAGTCCGCTAGTGTGTACGCGGCATAACTGTTTTTGTTTTATAGATTTAAATATAGATTCTGATATGTACTGCTCCTGATGAAGCGGCTTGGACTGAGAAACACGTACAGCTCATCGGTGATCCTCTTCTCCTCCCTCTTTGTATAGAATTAATTGATGTACAATTGTAATAAGCTTGTAGAGGGCTGGTTATTTGATTTGGGTGCACCTATATTAATGATTCAGAATCTTTTCCTCTGCTTTTTTTAATGCGTTTTATGTGCAATCTTTTTATAGTATGTAAAAATCTAATTATGTATGCTGATGTGTGGTAGTCATTATTTGTTATCTGGTGCCTTAAAAGCCCAACTGCTTTAGTATTTTGTGATTGTAACTAATAGGGTATGGCACCTTTTTATACCACCCGTATTTTGAATGTATTTGTTTGTTTTAGATTTTTATTCAAAACTGGAATGTTTTTTTTTTTTTTGTTTGTTTTTTTAATCCAGATGCATTTTTGCAGGAGATTAAAGTCTCAAAAAATGCTTTTCTCTGGGATTACAGAGCTTAGCTGTAACTGTAAAATACAAACTGGGTTCTGCCGTGTTGTTGCCCACAGCAAACCTAGGAAGTATAGAAATACATTTCACTCATCTGCTCTGAACCTGATGTATAAAAAGCTGTCTCTGATGGCTTATCCCAACAAAGGTTTTGCTTCTGGCATCATCAGGGATTTCCCAATTCATGTTCTCAGTTACTGTCATGAGCTAAGAATGTATTTGTTGACTTGGTTGTAAAATAAAAGGCATGCTTATACTTAAGGGGCCTGGTGAAACTGGCACATTTTTCTTTAGGAAGACTTTTTTGCTTTTGTTTATAAACTGTTAAATTTTACCAACCTTGTTTTTAAGGCAAAACTTTTTTTTTTTCTTTTGGATTATGATAGAGTAGTGAGGGGAATTAAGGAGTTTGTTTGTTGTTGTCCTACTAGGGGGATTTACTCTTTGTTATTGTCCTGATCACCAATGTTGCAGAGACTGAAAGCGAGGGTAAATTTTGAGTTGCCAGCAGAACAGGAATAAAGGGAAATATTCCAACTGGGACTGTCTGATAGGGAATCTACTTTTATTTGAATAATATACTCTCAGTTTGAGTCTACAGAACAAGGCAAGATCAGTAATCTCACTAATGAGACACAAATAGTAAAAAAAACTGATGATGATTTTAACCATCTCCTACTCTATCTAAAATGGTGAAAAAAGATTTGGCTTTAGACTCATGGTAACTGTAAATAATGATGAATAGGTACATTATAAAGGCAATTATAATTGTGCGGCTGCAAATGTTTGCTGTTTCTCTCTAAATAACATATATAGTTTTCCACACAAAGGAAACAAAACATTTTAGGGTTCCTTGTTGCCCTATGTGAAATTGTTTTAATTTAGATTGATTCATTGCAATTATGACCTATTTGCAGTTCCTTGGTTCTAAAGGAAACTTGGCCAGGAAAAAGAAAAATACAAATAAACTTTCAGAATGTCATTTTCTAAAGGAATTGTAAGCTTTTACAATTTTAATTTCCTGTATGCAGGGAATTAAAAAAACAAGTGGCTACATAGTGTATTTATTAAACCAAGGTTTGATGCCTTATAGAACTATAACTATGTAATTGCTGTTGCACAGTTAAGCCTCATACACACGGTGAGAATATTGGACGAATGATCGTAATTTATTAGTTTTTTTTGCATGCTTGTCTTATATAAAAAATGAAGAGGTTAGTAAAGTTACGAAAATTTTCTTAAGACAGAATACAGCTTCGGAATTGATGTAATGTATTCTTTAGTTTCTAAGGATGCGTGGTTCTGATTTTTTATTTTTTTTGCGGATGAATACTGTACTGATTAAATGAAGATTGTACGTTATTTTATTGTATGATCACTTAGAAAGTGGTATTTTTCGTTCGACTTTCTGATCGTGTGTACTAGATTTTAGGGCTTGTCCACACCATGTCCATTAAGCTGCATTTTTAAGCACACCATCTGAGCACATAGAAAACAATTGATTTCTATTTGCCCTATTCACACCATACAATGTAAGGCTGTGCACTAAAACACAGCTCCACAGACATGGACATGCTTTTGAGACAGGAGTGTGCAAAGCTGAAACTGGAAATAATGGTGTCCTTGGAGTGGCCATGAAGCATAGTAGAGGTTTTTGAATCACAGGAGTGGTCAAAAAAAAAATAACACGTTTTGGCACATAAAAACCATTCCCATACATGTATTTCAAACAGCATGTTTGCTCGGAGCTCTGTTTTATTTCTTGCATTTGTAAACGACAACTTATCCCAGGCACAATTCATGCCTCAGTGAGTGGATCACCAGTGTGAAAATTCTAATTTTACTGTTGCTTTTCAGAGCCCAAGTCCACTACTAGATCTAATCATCCAGAAAGAGCAAACGGCCAAAAAGGACGTGGATGATACACAAGCAGCTGTGAGGCAGCATCTGCAGAAAGAGCTGATGGTGTTTTTTAACACGCTAATGCTCTGCTTAACTTCAGTTACTGATCGGTAAGTGCCAACTTGCATTTTAAGTCCAGATATTGACTATGCCAGATTAGTCACGGTGGGCTTTAAGGATATTTGATGACTTCTGCTGATTTATGTACCATTGAGATTGAAACATTTTCTTTGCTTATTTGTTTGTTTTTCTCCAAGCATTAATTGAACCACTGCTTTTTTTTTGTCCAGATTAGGTGAACCTTGCCTCCTTTTTTTTTTTTTTGTCAGATTTTTATTCTTTAATTATTAAGCTTGAAAATATGATGATGCTCCCACGTCCAATAAGTCCAGTATTGAGTATTTAAAATCTGATCAAGAATTCTACACTTATGTAAATTCTCACCTAAGTCCAAAGGATAAGCACAGTTTATTGAAGGACTTGGCAAATGCCCTACCCCTCACTCCGGCAGCAATGACTTCTGTAGAAACTTCAATCCCCTTTATTTATTTTTTTTCCATCCCAACTCACCCTTTTCACTGAATTATACTTAATAAACATACTCACACACACAGCAAATCCAATTTTGTCTTGTTCTAATTCACTGCTACACTACTGCCCACCTGGTCTCATGCCGCCATCTTCCTCCCTTATGCCATTGAGATCCGACTGTCTCTTCTGATCCTTGCTACTGCCTCCATAATGATGCACATGTACCAAAGCACATCATCAGGGGAGCAGGACCAAGGACCAGTAAGAGACAGCCAGCCGCTTGATGTTGCGCCACATGTCCTGTAGATTTCCCCAAAGCCTCCTGGGATGCGTGGATTTCAGGAGGCTGCAGGCAGCCAAGGGCTGTCATTCTTTTCTAGGTTGGGAATGGAAAATGACATGTAATGATAATCATAAAAAAGCTATGTAACAACTTGCCTACTGGGTATTTTTACCCCCTTCCTGCCCAGGCCAGTTTTCAGCTTTCAGCACTGTCACACTTTGAATGAGAATTTTGCAGGGTCATGCAACACTGTACCCAAACAAAATTTTTATTACCATATTTATCGGCGTATAACACGCACTTTTTTCCCCTTAAAATCAGGGGGAAATCGTGGGTGCATGTTATACGCCGATTCCCGCTATCTGTGATCTATCGGAGCAATCGGAATCGCACTGGGGCAAAGCTGCACTGACTATTCTGCACTGGGGCAAAGCTGCACTGACAATTCTGCACTGGGGCAAAGCTGCACTGACAAGGCTGCAATGGACACTGGGCAAGGCTACAGATGGACACTGATAAGGCTGCATTGATGGGCATTTTAATGTACGTTTTTATTTCCCTTAAACTTCCCTCCTAAAAGTTTTTTTCCTTAAAATTCCCTCCTAAACTTGGGGTGCGTGTTTTACGCCAGCGCGTGTTATACGCCGATAAATACGGTATTTTTTTACACACAAATAGAGCTTTATTTTGGTGGTATTTAATCACCACTGGGTTTTTTTTTTTTGCTTTACAAATGAAAAAAGCTTGAAAATTTTGAAAAAACAACACAACTTTTTCATAGTTATAAAATTTTGCAAACTGGTAATTTTTCGCCTTCAGTGATGTGCGCTGATGAGGCTACATTGATAGACTGCACTGATGGGCACTGATGAAGGGGGACTGGTGGGCACTGATGAGGCTGCACTGATAGGTGGCTTTGATGGGCACAGGTAGATGGCCCTCCTGGGCACTGGTAGGCAGCACTGATGAGGTGGCACTGGTGGGCACTTATTGGCAGCACTGGTGGGCACTGTTGGGACTGCACTGATAATCGGGACACTGATAATCAGTGCCCTGATTATCAGTGTAGATGTCCCTTTTTAGAGAAGCCAGTAATCGGCTCTCTTTTCCTCTTCTCGTGCTGTCAGCATGAGGAAAGGAGTGCCAATAACCAACTTCTATTTACATCCATGATCAGCTGTGATTGAACACAGCTGATCACATGATAAAGAGCTGATTGGCTCTTTACCTCAATCAATGATCAGCAGTGTCCTCCATGCGATCCGATTCCAGTGTGGACCAAAAAAAGGGTCCTGCACCATTTCGGCCCGAATGCCATGCAATTTCAGCCATACAAACTATATGCCTGAATTTGCATCACACAGACATCACATGTGATGTGCACAGCAATGCGGTGTGAATCGCATGCGATGTCTGTCATTGCACAAGTGTGAACCTAGCCTTAGTGATTTAGTCATCTTTAGCCACTGTAAGTCAGCCTGGACACTGGGTCTTTTCATTTCTATTGCATTTTAATTAATACTGCGCTCAGGTAGTGGAGATCTCTCTTCCTCTTTCTTTTCCTATTTGTTCTGCTGGTGGGAACCTTCCCAGATCCTGTGTGAAGGGGAGACTGCTAACACAGCCAGCCATATGAACTTTTCATATTTTATGGGCTTTCCTTATGGACTCATTATTCCCAGTTTAATACTTTTGCTTTGTTTGTGTTATATGGGTTGAATTTGTGAGCTAGAACCGTTTTACGCCTAGGTGTGCACTTTGCATAATTGACTACATTAGGATAGTGAATGTAGTTTTTTATTTTTGAATTCTCTTCCATGCCTGTGTTGGCTTACACATTTTTTTTTTCTTGAAGCACACATCTAGCTCTTTTATCCTTCTTTGCAGACATACACTTACTGCAGCTCATTATAGGCATGTTAATGATTTCATTTTTCACTAGACTGTTTTGTTGATAATCCAGAACATATTAAGTTATGTATAAAAATATGAAAGCCAAAAACTTTATTAGAAATAAAGAGCTAATTGTCGGTTATTACAATGTGGAATAATTAATCCTCTTAGCGTTAATAGTTGAATGCATGCTGCTAAGGAGTCTAAGACATATCTGTTTCTGCAGAGCAATATAAGCTAACAGCAAATCTAATGATAAAATGGCTTTGCGTGGATACCGGCTGTTCTCATTTTCACTTCACTCTTAATGGGAATTTTCATGGTTGATATGTTTTCTAATGGTAATTAACCTTTAATGAATGCGGTATCAAAAATTAAGTTCATCTATCCGCATAGAACCTAAAAGGTCCATTACCTTAGTTCTTAGCTTCTTCATTCACTTAGGGAGTTAAGGAAGAGTGTAGCTTGTTCTTGTTCCTAAAATAGTAATTTTCCACTTTAAACTGCGACCACTTAGAAATTAAACAAGGGGCACCTCCAATACCAAGGGAGGCAAAGTGAGTGCCATAAGGTTACACTTTTGTCTACACTGACCACAAAAGCCATTGTTAAAAAAAGAAAACAGAATGAATTAGCAGGGTGTATGTCCATTTATATAGGTTGTTGGGTAAAACTGATATAAAAATATACTGTTTTCTGAATGTACAGGTATGTTAGATTAGTGTAAAGTCAAGCTATTGCACTATGGCGACCTATTACAGGAAGTTTTTTGAAGTTGTGTGCACTTTAAGAAGTTGAAATTTATTAAAAAAAATTAAAACTGTGGGGCTGCCCACAGTAACCTAAAATGGTACCATCCTGCTAATTTTGTCTTTAGTAACCTCTGATATACAGCTTAGCGGTATAGTTTGAGATAGTCTAGAGAGAACCTGGACTATCATAACAGGCTGTTGGGATTAGATTTGATGCAAATTGGGTGTGATCCAATTGTGATGCCTTGCCTAGCTTAGCTGTGCCCCAAATATTAAATATTGCTTACAAGTATTTCATATTTACCTTTTATAGCCAGCAGGTAGTGAACACAAATATCTTCAGTATTTCAGACACCTGGTGATTGCAGACACCTTGCTTGTGAGCACAGGCACAAATAGCAGACTATACATAGGCACACAGCTAACTGAACCTCTTTTTAGGTGTAATAACCATGTATAAAAACAATATTGGCTCCTGAAGACTTTGCACATGAATGATGAAATGCGTAGAGCAGAATGTTCAATTACGTTACTTCCGCTTTCTTGGAATGCACGCTGGTGGAGCTTCTAGCTTCGATTTTGAGATCTTGGTTTACTGTACCATTTTGCAAGTGCAATACTCAACTACTTTTTGAGGTTACATAAATTACACTATGAGAGGCTGTTCTTTTTTAATGGTTTTGCTGCACAAGTTTGGTTGCTTTGAGAGGATTTGGAAAGAACATTGGAGTACTTTTAATTTTGGTGGAGGTTCCAGCATATTAAATTCAGTATAATTCTTATCCAGGGTACAGAGCATCCAGAGTACCAAAGCACAATTTAACTTTCTTGTTATACACAATGGGTCAATATGGTTTGGTGAGTGTGGTGTGTGATTTTAAGGTGGAGTGGAATACACAGTTCTTATTCTGAGCATGTACGCGCTAGATAAATAAGCACACAGAGCACATATATTACATGGACTTTATAGTATATTTTTAAGGAAAACTTTTTCATGTTCACAAATTTCACATTTATGGCTGTTATGCGTATTTATAAGCCCCGTCTTGTTTTACACTGAAAAAGAGCCTTATTTGGAGCTGTGACAAATTACTCAGTCAGCACTTACTTAAAGGGGTTGTAAACCCTCATGTTCCCCTCTGCCCGTTGTCTCGACTCTTGATTGGATAGATTGATAGCGGCACAGCCATTGGCTCCTGCTGTTGTCAATCAAATACAATGATGCCTGGAGGCGGGGCCAAGCTCGGCATTTGCATCTAAGGATGCAAATGCTGGACTCGCAAACACACCCGCAAGTTAACCCCCCGGGAGAGCGCTTCCCCTAGGGGGTTATACGATGCAGAGAGGAGCTAACGGCGCCAACGGGGGACCCCAGAAGTCGAGGATCGGGGCCAGTCTGTGCAAAACGAACTGCACAGTGGAGGGAAGTATGATATGTTTGTTATTTAAAAAAACAAAAAAAACAAAGCCTTACAATCACTTTAAGGGCTCTTTCACACGGATGATCTGTATGTCCGTTTTTCATCCTTCCGTTTTCGGATGAAAAACGGACATACATGTATCCCTATGGAATAGCGGATGTCAGCGGATGAACGTCCGCTGACATCCGACCCGCTCCCATCCGAAAAAGTGTAACGGAGGAAAAACCTACTTTTCCATCCGTTTTCGGATCGGATCAGTTGACGACGGACTCTACGGTCCGTCATCACCTGAACCCCATAGGGGAGAGCGGCGCTCTGATAGGTCCGTCGCTGCACACTGTCATCTTCCTGTTATTCCTGTTCACGGGGTGGATCATCACTGATCCGCCCCGCGTGAAAGAGCCCTAAGACAGCAGCTGTAATTATTTCACAGATTTTTGGTAGCACGTGTTGCTTATTATTATAAATTCACACAGCTAAGTGAGTCAAAGCCAAGATGCCTACCCCTCTCCTAGCAGAAAGGCTACCTATCTAGATCTTTTGTGAGCAGAAACAGGCAACCAAAGCTAAGTTAGTGCTGAGCTTTCCTATTAGAAACTACTATGTTGTGTATATATACACAACATAAAAAAGATGTACCACATCAGAACCCTGCGATTGCATCATAGGAAAATTAAAAATCCCAGTAGTTGCGCTGTTTACATTCCTGGGTTGCTTTATACATGACATAGTAAATGCACATTCAGTGTTAGAGACTCTCAAATCGATATCCACATGGAGTCATCTTGCTTGTGTAACGTGTTTCGCAGGTCAGCGCCTGCTTCATCAGGGACATTAACACTTTAAAACATCTGCACCAGTCATAAAAATGATATGCACAACCAATTAAAAACAGCCAATGGATGGACCATTCCTCAAATTAAGAAGATATGAGTTGTCCTAGTCCGGCATGTGTGGCAGAAGAATCAAATTACTGGTGATAATTGATTCTTTATGTTCAGCTTTAAGTTTAAAATTAAATGAGGGTAACCACTAAAATGCCACATCCATAGATCATTCTTTTATCAGGATGGTCACGCATTGCCATTGGATACCACCATTCAGAAACAGTTACTGAATGGTCCATCCACTGGTTGTTTTTAATTTAGTTGCGCATATTGTTTTCATGACTGGTGCAGACGTTCTTTAAGTGTTAATATTCCTGACGAAGCAGGCTTTGACCTGCAAAAGGTGCTGAACAAGCAGAATGACTCCAAGCAGATATCTTTATTGTCAGTCTGCGGAGTACCACCAGTGACAGATTTTTACAACCATGATGCACCACAGAGCGACACAAGAAAGAATTTTTGCCCGTGGCGATCAAATTATATAATTCTTCTCTGTGAGTGCTGGAGGTGAAGATTTAATTCTGATTTATGATCAGGATTTTGTGGTGTTTTTATAGTGTGTTGGTTATTTGGTTTGTTAAAGAAACTGGTGTATTGTTTGCATTTGGTAGTTTGATTGTCTGTTATTTTAATCTGTTATTTATTCTATGTTGTATGAATGTTTTATTTGTAGTGTAGTTTTAATGTGTTTTATTTGATGCTAATGGCTGTTATTGGTAATTTTGTTGTGTTTTTGTATCTTGTTTATTGTTTGATCGTTTGTGATTGTTGTGATCTTGTATTGTCTTTTTTAAGTGTGTCTGTGTCGCAACAGTTTCCCAATTTCTCTTTGGGATTAATAAAGTATTCTGTAATTCTCTAACACCGAATGTACATTTGCTATGCCCTGTATAAATCATGTGTAATGCAACTCCGGAACTATTGGTGTTTTTACTTTTTCTATGATGCAATAAAATGTGTTACAATTTTTTTATATACGGTGTGGTACCTTTTAAAAGTATGGTGTGGTTTTGTCTATAGACACCACCATTGTAATATATAATAGTGAATGTGGTGCCCGTATAATTTAAGTCTTTTGAGGGAGATTAGTTGCCCCCACTCCCCCTTAACTTTTAATTGTAAAAAAATAGATTTTAGGCTGGCCATAGATTAAGCGAATTTCTTTCCTGCAACCATGGGTCCTCCATCAACACAGACAGTGTTGACAGGGGATTCCCTCTCGCAGAGCCATTGTTTTCTCCCAGAGGGGGGGCAGGGGAAGCTGTCCTTGCTGGGGAGAACACAGAACACACACAATCGCATGAGAAATCCAGCAGGCTGGTTGTACCCAAGTTGATCGGTGGATCAACATGGGTACAACCAGGCTGCCCATATATGGTTCGATGGATCAACTTGGGTACAAACAGCCTGCTGGATTTTTTATGCGATTGTTGTTATGTGTGTTCTTTCGGCAGGGATGGCTTCCCCTAACCCCTTTTCCCCCCTCCAGGAGAACACAATGGGGTTGATTTACTAAAGGCAAAAAGACTGTGCACTTTGGAAAGTTCAGTTGCACAATGCAAGAATAGTTGCTCCAGAGCTTAGTAAATGAGCCATCATGTGCAAGAAAAAATGCTGTTTTTATTTTCCTTGCACGTGATTGGGTACTCTTTGCAAAGTGACGCTTTACCTCATTTACTAAGCTCTGGAGAAACTGCACTTGCAGAGGGCAACTTTGCAAAGTGCACCGTCCATTTGACTTTAGTAAATCAACCCCAATGGCTCCGCAGGAGGAATTTGAATAGTCTATAGCTGGCTTTTTTTTAACAAAATCAAGATCTAAAACACTTACACATTTTTTTTTTTTTAAATAAAATCATGCTGAACCACTGCAGTGTGCTTT
This sequence comes from Lithobates clamitans, assembly GCA_037952925.1. Taxonomy (NCBI): domain Eukaryota; kingdom Metazoa; phylum Chordata; class Amphibia; order Anura; family Ranidae; genus Lithobates; species Lithobates clamitans. The sequence continues at coordinate 7,641,727 of JBBGZY010000323.1, read as the reverse complement.
AAAATATTCTGTTCTTAAAATGGTTTATATATAAAATACAGTACAAAATATAAAGTTACAACCACAGTGCAACCATCCCTTTATTTTCCACGGTATAGACAGTTTTTTCCCACGTGTTAAATTATCAAGGCACATGCTTAGTTTCCTACATTTCACAGATAACAATCCTCCACTACTTTCCCATATATAAAATATAGATAGTTCTTGTATTTTCACTCCAGCCCTTTAATGTTTCTAGCAGTTTGTCAAGCTGCCAGAGCTATGATAGGTATGTCTTGGCTTTTCCCTCGTCAGGATTCAGTCTTTAGCATGGATAGTTGCCGCTTCCTATATTTTTCAGAGTACTTTAAAGAATACTATATTTTATAAAGCAGGATGGCTGATTATCCAAGGTGCTTATTTAAGGAGATCTCTGCTATGTATAAGACATTTTCATGACAGATGTCACACTTATTATGTTCCAACACAGAGCTGCTGCCAAGTATGAGTAGATTGTACTGTTCTTTTTATCTGATGATTCTGAATTAGGTAGATTGGACAGGCTTGCAGTTGAATAGGAAATACACAACAGTGGCAGGAATTTGAAGAAGGCTTTTGTTGAAATTGCACGTTGAAGAGAAAAGGAAAATATGTAATTATTAATTTCCTTGCTTGACCTTCCTGCCTATAAGCCGAGGCTTCATGACAGTCATTTTATTGGTTTAATGATTGCCTGAAAACACATGGCAAGGTGAAGACAGGACATCGGGCCTTCAAGAATTGTATACTTCAGTGAAAGATTTTCTTTTTATAAATTCAGGCTCTTAGATCGTCTGACTCTGTGTAATGCAGCTGTCAGCAGGCCCAGCCGTATGCAACATATTAGTAAATTTAAGCTTCTGGGGAACCCTTTTGAATACTTGCTTCAACAACTCTGCACCAAACTTACTGCTGTTACAAGGGACCACACACTTCTTCTGATTTCCAATTTAGATGACACTATAGGAGTGAAGTTGCTTGGCTTTATTATTACGGTCAAGGAGGCTGGCATGGAAACCTAGGCAGGGAAACATCTCCAACAGTTATAGAAAGTGTTTGATTTAACTAGAAGGTGCCTGCTCAAAATTCACTTCTCACCATTTTTGAGATTGCTTATCATTTTAATAAATTCAGTAAATACAACAGAGAATGTTTTCTGTCCAATTACCTTACATTTTATAATACAATACTTTGTAATAAACAAATGTTACTTGTTTTAGAAAGAGAGGAAGGAAGCAAACACCCATTCTAGTAATTACGAAGAAAGTTACAGCTGAGGTAAAATGGTTCTTATTCTATGATAAATCACATTACTTACCAATAGTAGACATCAGATGGCAACCATACATGCAAAACTATCTTATTTTCCAGTACATGTGTCCCGTTATTAGATATTTGCATTTTTGCACAGGCATGCACTTTCAACTGATACAACCACTCGTGGACCGTCTTATCTCTTGGTTGAAATATTGGGAATGGGAAAAAAAATTAAATAATGAATGAATAATCGCCTACTGGTGTGGTCTCTTGTGTTAATGTATAAGTTCACATTTTAGAAAAAAATAATAAATGCACAATTTTTTTTGCAGGTAACAAAATGTGCATTTATTTTTTTTTTTTTTTTGGAGCCTGTAATTAGCAGATTGGGCAGCAGCTGCAGCATTGAGAACATGTTATATGTTCCTCACGAAAAAAAAGGGGAACTTATCCTTTAAAGAGAAAGTAAACTTCCATCTTTTGAATTTTACCTATAGGTAAGCCTATAATAAGGATTACCTCTAGGTAGTGTAAATATCTCTTAAACGTGCGCCGTTTAGGAGAGCTTTACTGTACATGCAGCCAGTGACATCACTGGCGCATGTGCTCTGAAGGAACGACCACCCGTGCCGTTCCTTCAGAGCCCTGTGCCGTGACCAGCGGCTCCCGTGCGTGAGAGTGACGTCATCACGGCTCCGGCCAGTCACAGAGCCAGAGCCCGTGAACCCGGAAGCAAGAGGTGTGAAGATGGAAGACTTTGTTTTCAGGTAAGTTTCACATAATGTGCTAGTATGCGATGCATACTAGCACATTATGCCTTTGCCTTGTAGGTAAGAAATAATGTGTAGCAGTGTACAACCAGTTTAAGTAATCATAGGCTTAGGCTGGCCAAAGGCGGGTATTTGTTTTTATTTGATCAGCCAGCGGGCTGATCGAAATAAACAATCAATGGGTTCCCCCATTCACACAAGCAAGGTGGGTAGAAGAATCCTAGCTGCTTTGCTATTGTGTTCTGACAGCAAGACTCCTCCGCTGTCAGAATATACTGCAGCCGGCTGGTCGAGAAAAATTTACCAACATTCCCGTTTGACAGAAGTCAGTCTTTAGATCAACTTCTGTCAAGTGGAAATGGCATTAGATGTATCAAAATTCAGCTGGTCTTTACTGAACTGGCCACATTTTGATCCATCTATGTCCAGCTTAAAGAATAAGTTAATCTTTGGTAACGTGTTAATTTATATACCCATATTTAGGGTATAACATATTACCAAACCGCACCTGCCTGCTCCCTCATGATCCCCCACTGTGACGGCAGGTGATCTTCTCCCGGCAACTGCCATCACAATTTCAAACGTGCAAATCAATGCGGGGCTCCACCCACACTGCTCCATCATTCATTCACAGTGATCTGTAAATGAATGAACCACAACTACTTTTCTGCTTCCAGCAGGATAATCATTAAAGGAGTTGTAAAGGCAGAAGGTTTTTTTTAATTTTAATGCATTCTATGCATTAAGATAAAAAGCCTTCTGTGTGTAGCAGCCTCCCCAGCACCCCTAAGACCCCTTTCACACTGAGGCGTTTTTCAGGCGCTACAACGCTAAAAATAGCGCCTGAAAAAAGCCTCAGCTGCAAATGCAGTGTGAAAGCCTGAGTGCTTTCTCACTGGGGCGCTGCTCTGGCAGGGTGTCACAAAAAGTCCTGCCAGCAGCTTCTTTGCAGCAGTGGAAGAGCGGTGAATACACCGCTCCTCCCCATTGAAGACAATGGGGCAGCGCTGCTATACCGCTGGCAAAGCACCGCTGCAGCGGCGTTTTGTGGGCGGCTGTAACCCCTTTTTGGCAGCTTGTGGGGGTTAAAATAGTGCCACTATAACGACGGTGAAGTGGAGCTAAAAATAGCGCCGCTTTACCGCTGACGCCCGGGGCGGCTCATTGTGAAAGGGGTCTACTACTTACCTGAGCCCCATCTCTGTCCAGCGATGTCCACGAGTCCCTTGGCGGTCCGGGACTTCCCTCCCGTTTGTCTGAGGCACAGCAGCAGCTCCATTGTCTGTCATTCAAAGTCAGTTAGCCAATCAGGAGAGAGAGGGGTCGGGTGGGACCACTCAACAGGAGGGAGGGGCCAGGAGCAGCAAAAAGGGACCCAAAAAGAGAAGGATCCAGGCTGCTCTGTGCAAAACCACTGCACATAGGAGGTAAGTATAACATGTTTTGTTTGTTTAAAAAAAAAAGAGAGCCTTTAAGTTGTTTTGCCTCCAATATCAGATTTGAACACAAGATGGAGCCGATGGTGAATTTACTGTTTTTGCAGAAACTAGAAACTGTTCAGCTTTAATAAAAGTTCCCATAATTCTGTAGTCTGAGAAGAGAGACAGGTGCATCCTGGGAGCTCAGACTCAATCTTAGGGACTAGAGAGAAAGAACCAGCTGTGAGAGCACATGTTGGATTGGAACTTGCATCTCTTTACATCCGCTAATGGCAGCACCGCTGGTTAGGATTACTTGCTGTCATTCACAGCCTATTTGTTCATTGTATTTTCTGTATATTTCATATACTGATTATAAGTACTTTTTCTGTTTTCTACCAATAGTTTCGCCCCACCCTGTTTTGTTAATAAAGCTTCTAATTTACATCCAGTCTGGTTTTTTGCAGAGTAGGAAGATTCAGCTGTATATCGAGTTACACACAGGGAAATGTGTAGCGAGGACAGAACAACTACCGTTTGCCATCACAGCAGATGGTTTATAGCAGGGGTCTTCAAACTATGGCCCTCCAGTTGTTCAGGAACTACATTCCCATCATGCCTAGTCATGTCTGTGAATGTCAGAGTTTTACAATGCCTCATGGGATGTGTAGTTCCGCAACAGCTGGAGGGCCGTAGTTTGAGGGTCCCTGGTTTATAGTCTCGCAGAACTGTGAGGACACTGGTGAGCTCTCTCATAGTTCATTGTTCTTCCTGCTCTCCAGTACCTGTCTGCCCCTGTGGGAAGTACAGGCAGACAGCTGTACTGAGATTCTGCAGGAGTCTGACATTGCACTCATGATCTGCTGATTGTGGGTGCAATGCTCTGCAGACTCCAGAAAGAAAAAATAAATGCATTATTTTTTTAAAGGTTTATCATCTGATTGCCTGGATTGCAGTTTCTAGTTACCCTTTTGGTTTTTGAGTTTTGATGGTCATTGAGGTAACTAAAATGAAGTGTATTCTTTAATCAGATTTTCTTTAGGTACTTTGTTTCAAATGGGCTTTAGTGAATCTTTTCAGAACCTCGTATTTTATTTTCCCTATTTCTAAATATAGATGCAAATTTCAGTATTTCCTAGGTACCAATAACACAGCACTTTAATCGATAGTCTGTAATTCATGTATTGTGTTTTGGAACAGAAGAGTAAATTGTCAGTAGTGGAAGGGTCTTTACAAACCTGCAATTATATCACATTAAGAGTGGTTGTGCATTGACAAATATGAAAGTTATGCCAGCTGCATAATTTGTTTTATACCAGACATTACAATTTTGGCATCTGATTTGTTTGTTGCCAGGGAACTGGCTTGAATACCGATCTCTTCATAGACCGATAAACATACATTTTTGTTTAGTAATTATTGCGTTGCTCTGTATCGGGTTTTGAATAGCAATTGAAAATATATATTTATGTGTTTACAGAAAAAATTATTTGCGGATATATTTAGCTTGGCTTGATAATTATTCACTCATACAATAGATATAAAAAGTCTACACACCCCTGTTAAAATGTCAGGTTTCTGTGATGTAAAAAAATGAATCGGATAAATAATTCCAGAACTTTTTCCATCTTTAATGTGACCTATAAACTGAACAACTCAATTGAAAAACAAACTGAAATCTTTGGGGGGGGGGGGGGGGTGGTAAAACGAGAAAAAAAAAATAATGTGGTTGCATAAGTTTGCACACCCTCTTATAACTGGGGCTGTAGCTGTGTTCAGAATTAAGCAATCACATTCAAACTCATGTTAAATGGGAGTCAGTTCACACCTGCTATCGTTTAAAGTGCCTCTGATCAACCCCAAATAAAGTTCAGCTGTTCTAGTAGGTCTTTCGTCTTTCCTGGCATTTTCTTAGTTGCATCCTACAGCAAAAGCCATGGTCCTCAGAGAGCTTCCAATGAGGGATCTCATTGTTAAAAGGTATCAGTCAGGAGAAGGGTACAAAGGAATCTCCAAGGCATTAGATACACCATGGAACAAGTGGAGAAAATCTGGCACACCAGTGACATTACCAAGAACTGGATGTCCCTCCAAAAATGTATGAAAAGGCAATAAGAAAACTGGTGAGGGAGGCTGCCAAGAGGCCTACAGTAACATCAAAGGAGCTGCAGGAATATCTGGCAAGTACTGACTGTGTGGTACATGTGACAACAATCTCCTGTATTCTTCATATGTCTGGACTATGGGGTAGAATGGCAAGATGGAAGCCTTTTCTTACAAAGAAAAACATCCAAGCCCGGCTAAATTGGGCAAAAACACATCTGAAGTCTCCCAAAAGCATGTGGGAAAATGTGTTATGGTCTGATGAACCAAGGTTGCACTTTTTGGCCATAATTCCAAAAAATATGTTTGGTGCAAAAACACTGCACATCACCAAACGAACACCATACCCACAGTAAAGCATGGTGGTGGCAGCATCATACTTTGGGGCTGATTTTCTTCAGCTGGAACAGGGGCCTTAATCAAGGTAGAGGGAATTATAAACAGTTCCAAATACCAGTCAATATTGGCACAAAACCTTCAGGCTTCTGCTAGAAAGCTGAACATGAAGAGGAACTTTCAGCATGACAAACGACCCAAAGCATACATCCAAATCAACAAAGGAATGGCTTCACCAGAAAAAGATTAAAGTTTTGGAATGGCCCAGCCAGAGCCCAGACCTGAATCTGATTGAAAATCTGTGGGGTGATTTGAAGAGGGCTGTGCACAGGAGGTGCCCTCGCAATCTGACTGATTTGAAGTGTTTCTGCAAAGGAGAGTGGGCAAATATTGGCAAGTCAAGATGTGCCATGCTGATTGCTATATTGATATGCTGAGACTCATACACAAAAAGATTAAGTGCTGTAATAAAATCAAAAGGTGCTTCAACAAAGTATTAGTTTAAGGGTGTGCACGCTTATGCAACCATACTATTTTTTATTTTTTTTATTTTTACTTCCCTCCACCTAAAATATTTCAGTGTGTTGTTCAGCTGAGTTTATGGTGTATAATCTCAGTTTATAGGTCACATTAAAGGATGGAAAAGTTCTGAAATGATTTATCTTTGTCTCATTTTTTTACATCACATGAACCTGACCTTTTAACAGGGGTGTGTAGACTTTTTATATCCACTATATGTTGGTCAACTTTTCTTAAAGGACAACTGTTTTTACTATGTATAACTATGCTTGTTTGGCATGCTGATAGGTCTGCCATCATTGTTACATAGCTGGTAAGGTTTGATCAAGAAATCAGTCCATCCAGTTCAACCTTTCTGGGAAAGATGTTTAGGGGAGAATTCCAGTATCTGTTCAATGTAATGCCATTTTAATTTAAATTCAGATTTATTAGGGCTGCCCAGGTCATGGACACCAAAAAGATTTGCGTGCGCTTTTTGTAGAATACTGTACTTTGATATTGCTATGGTTTATCTGTAGTTTTCTCTTCTATACAGCTGTTTAAAGTCCAGAATTTATAAAGCTTTTCTGAGATGTCAGAAAAAAGGGGGTGGAGAGTTGAAATTACACTCTGCAGAGCTCAATGAGGAGACCTCTGACAGCTGATTGAAGGGAAGAGACTGTCCATAAGCTGGACATCCCTCCCCATCACTTATTTTCTCTTGGTGTCAGGAAATCTCGTCCGAAGGGGTTTATGCTGGTAGCAGAGGAAAAAAGCAGCAGACAGAAATGACACTTAAAAGATAAGTATGGGTTTGATTTTTTTTTTTGAAGAATCACACTTAGCTAGATGCAGCATCAGTCCGATGCTACATCTGTCCTCTGCCAATCAAACACCGCTGATCGCTAGATTCTCACAGCTCCGTGAGCAGAGAGCTGATGACTGTCAGTCACTGCTGTCTTCTCTGCCATCTCCTCACTCACTGGAGTGCTGGGCTGTGGAGAGGGTGGGAGCGGCTGGCTCAGGCTCTCAGTGGCTCGGTGAGCCGGGTGCTGGTCCAGATACGTGGGCGGATCCCAACCATATGGTTGATATCTTGCCTGAGCATGGACCGGCTCTGTGACATCAGCCGACAGCAGGCTTCAGCCTGCTGTCTGCTGAGAATGGGTCGCAGGGCTGCAGAAGGAACTGCACTCCTGTGATCAACAGGAGAAGTACAGCCAAATGAGCTTCTCCTTTTAATAAGTACACACTATAGGGGGATATTCTTTGTTAATTTTTCATGTCTGAGGTTTACAATCACTCTTAAAGTGGTGTTCCGGCCGAAATTATACTTTTTAAATAAAAATATCCCTATAATACACAAGCTTAATGTATTCTAGTAAAGTTAGTCTGTAAACTAAGGTCTGTTTTGTTAGTTTATAGCAGTAGTTTGTTATTTTATAAACTTGAGGCAGGCCGTGGCCATCTTAAGTCTGGGCATCTGAAGCCAGACTGTATTTCTTCCTGGATCTCATCCTTGCAGATCTCGCACATGCTCAGTGCAGCACAAGCAGTGTAATAGGTTTCAGGTCAGGTTTCCATAGCAACGGAGTTGCCTCCCCTTCCCAGAAGGCATTGAAAACAGGAAATGATGCGATGGGCCGCGGCCAGGGAGGAGGAAGTGAAAAATGAATACAGCAGATATACAGTAGGTGCTGAGAAAATTTTTTTTAAAATATCCAATTTGTTTACAGTGCACAGTTTAGGGAGGGATGCTGAAGAGTTGTAAAAGTGGGTGGAACTCCACTTTAAGCACATTTAAAACTATATTAACACAGTTCTGTAATGATTAATGCATCATTAAATTGTTTTTTTAAATGAAAACTGTGTTCCTTTGCTAACCTTACACAGCAGGGCTGTGAAAAGAAGTGGTAGTACAAGGAACCAATCAATTCATGCATTGAAAACAAGATGGCTAATTGAAAGAGATGGCAACAGAGAGATAAGATCATCACTGGACTGCTTCTCTTTTCACTGTCCTGTCACAGGCTGGGACAGGTCCAGGATGATCTTGGCTCAGAGGAAGTGGGTTGAATGTTGCTGGCATCTAGCAGCAGAAAAACGTACTACTGGGGAAATCTCTGGCATGAAGCCGAATAAAGCAGCAAAACCAGGTTTTATAATTTTTTTTAACAAACAAATCATTTTTATCTTACCTTTTGGCTGGCATTTTGCTTTAAATATTTAACCTCACTCATCTGCTTGGAAAAGCTAGCCATTTTGTTTCTCTTCTACAGTAAAAGAACCTTCCATTATTGTCCAACCATAACTCATCTCATAAACTTTTTATCTGACAGGAAGTGCATGGCTCTTGCCGGAGCAGTCAGAGCACAGCTAGCCCTGCGTTTGCTTGATTGTTTGAAAGTGTCAGATGCTCCCCATTTCTATGGCCTTCCATCTTTAGCCAGAACTCTGAAAGGCATGGTCCATGTCACATCCTTGCCAGGATGGAGCTCGCATTGCCCTACTACAGAGCCAGTCACCATCTGTATGAAGTTACTGACCGGCCTTCTTGAGGTAAGAGAGCATTTATGACCAGATCACTGTTTGTTATTGTCGCAGTTCTGGAACTCAACGGCTGAATTTACTAGGGTTATTCGTATCTGTTTTAATATAGTGTAGAAATAAGGTCAATTCATATTAAAGTTGGAATTGTTTTATTTAAAATTTTAAAGTATACATACCGTTGTATATACTTTTTTGGGGATGACTTAGGAAATCATTTAGGCAGCGTTTTTTCAAACGCAATACCTTTTTTTGAATTTCAAATACTTTTTTATTTGTTTATTTTTTATTTTAATGCTAAACCCCCACAGTACATAATGTATAAAAGATGATGTTACGCCGAGTAAATAGATGCCAAACATGTCACACTTTAAAATTGCATACGTCCGTGCAACAGTGACAAATAATGTAAATTTTACTATCCATTGGCAATGTTTTTAAAAGCCATTGTAGGTTACCACTTTAGATTTAACTGAGACATCTAGAATTACTATCTTACGTTTGTGGTGATACCTCACATGTGTGGGACGATCACTGTTTGCGTACATGCAGGATTGACACGTAAGTTCGCCTTTGTGTGCCAGCACAGGGGGGGCACTTTTAATTTTTTTATTATTAATTCATTATTTATTTTGTTTTTACACTGTCGTTTAAAAAAAAAAAAAAATTAACTTTTTTTTTTTTTGCTGTCACAAGGAATGTAAACGTCATATGTGACAGCATTAGGCATGTGAAGGTACTCTTTTTCGAGAGATCTGGGCTCCCAGATCCCCAAAGACGCCAAATCCCTCCTCTGCCCTTAAAAGCATTTGATCACACCAACATCGGTGTGTTTGAATGCTTTTAATTTTTACACATGGTGCCGTTGACATGCGGGTAAACTAAAAACTATGTCAGGTCTACCATTCCGGGTTACCATAGCTGAGAGCCGAACAAAGCCTATCTGATCTTTGTTCAGCTTTGTTTAGCTCTCCGGTCAGCTGGTGCAAGCGTCGGCTGGTCGATCAGGACTCCCGGGAGATCCCGGAGGAGCCACGGAAGGCGGCTTTTAAAAGCAGTCCAGTGGCTAGTTAGCCACTAGGATTGCTCTTAACCGCTTCAGCCCCGGAAGATTTTACCCCCTTCCTGACAAGAGCGCTTTTTACAATTTGGCACTATGACGCTTTTACTGACAATTGCATGGTCGTTCGAGGCTGTACCCAACCAAAATTTTTTTCCCCCATAAATAGCTTTCTTTTGGTGGTATTTGATCACCTTTGCGGTTTTTATTTTTTTTCACTATAAACAAAAAAAAGAGACAATTTTGAAAAAAACTAACTATTTTTTACTTTTTGCTATAATAAATATCCCCCAAATTTTTGTAAAAAACAAATTTCTTCATCAGTTTAGGCCAATATATATTCTACATATTTTTGGTAAAAAAATTGCCATAAGCTTATATTGATTGGTTTGCGCAAAATTTATAGCATCTACAAACTATAGGAAAGATTTATAGCATTTTTATTTATTTTTTTATTTTTTTTCTAGTAATGGCGATGATCTGCGCTACCTTTTGACACTTTTTTGGGACCATTGACAATTATACATCGATCAGTGCTGTAAAAATGAACTGATTACTGTGCAAATGTCACAGGCAGGGAAGGGGTTAACACTAGGGGGCGATCAAGGGGTTACCTGTGTGTGTTCCCTCAGTTTGTTCTAACTGTGTGGGGATGGGAGTGACTAGGAGAGGAGACATATTGTTTTTTCTACTTGGTAGGAACCAACAATACATTTCCTCTTCCCTGACAGCACAGGGATTTGTGTGTTTACGCACAAATCCCCGTGCTGGCGCTCGTGCGTGGTTGGGAATCGGTTAAAAGAGCTGACTCCCCTGGTACAACCACTTGAAGTCCAGTGACATACTAGACACATGACTGGTTGGCAAGTGAATATTTATACACTAGTAGATTTTGGACAAAAATTTGTATGAAAATTCTCGGTGCATTCAACGAATGTTGGTCAAATGTAGTTCAAAATTTCATTTGTTTCTAAAGTTCCATAAATAGTAAATAAATAGTCTAAAACTATTTTTTTTTAATAAAAGTGAATTAAAACATACAAAAAGATTGTGTCCAAACATAGACACTAAAATTGTTCCCTATTGAGTGGATATTTGCTTACTGATATCAAGAGTTGGTTCTTATGGTCAGTCACAACAGGTTTGTCCATATCTTCTCAACATGTAGCACGTTAACTGCTTCCTCAGGGGTGTTTGAGAGCAAAATTATCTTTAAAGAAACAGTGACAGTCATGATACAGAAAAACTAAATGTAATATAGATAATTGAATATGTCTAGACATAGAGACCAAGATATGGAGCTGTGTAGAAGCTTACCTATCACCCATGGTGATGGACAGCATGTGGAACACCAAAGGGCAACGTCTCCCTCTGCGGGTCTCCTTTGGCGTTCCACATGCTGTCCATCGCCCAAATAGAACATACGGTACTGTATAACTGCATATACCTTTTGAAAGTGTTGTGATGGAATTCCAGATATTAGGAAGACAGGGTGCTTGTAGCTGGCTCTGTTCATTGTAACCGCAAAGAAAAAGGGTGTAGTTCTCCACTGATTATCTATGAAGCATTTTCAGCCATTCCTCTGCAATGCATAGTATACATTTCCATGTCCTTGATTGCTCTTGTTCGACATTTCATGTAAACTTTAAATCCTGGAATGTGCTAATGTACAAATGCTTACCAACTACTGTGGATGCCATCTCTAGCGAGCATAGAAGCTGAATGTATATTTAAACTCCTCACTATCTGGGGGATATAGGGCACTCAAGAAGTAACGGAAACTGATGTGCTGTCTAGCTTGAATGAGAATTTAATTTGTTTGCTTCTGGCCACATGTTTTACATCTAGATCTGGCACAGCCAATTACTTGAATCCTAGATGATAAGAAAAAAAAATAACAGGTTGTTTCAGGTTTATTTCATTATTTTTGTTCCACATAGAGAGACAAGTTGCTCCTAACTGCAGAATCCGGTATCATTACTGTAAACGAGACTATATTGAAAAATATATAGTTCAGCGAAGTATATTGTTGTTTTACTTTATTCTATGAACACTCGTAAAAGTCAAGCTACCATGAAATTGTTTTTTCCTCTTATCAGATCATTTCATCGTTTTATGTGGAATGGGGAGGAAATGCTCTTTCCTATATGGGGAAAGGTGTCACGAAGAGCACAGTATTGTGCTTGCTTCACTTGTCCCATGAGATGACAGCTCAAGCCAGGAACACGGTGAGGAATGGAAATGGTGTTCTTTGTAAGCTGGAATGTGTGGCAAGAGGCATCCATGTGATGCCAGAAACATAAATGTTACTTTCTTTCCATCTACTTTCAATGAGTCTTCCTCTATAATGTTATCTTTTTCTTCCAAAATAAGATTTTTCTTTAAAAACGAGTCATCGGCTGTCATGCCAAAAGTACAATTAAATATAAAAAGATATATATATTATTTTTCCCCAGTGCTAAAGAATTATGTTTGTTGACAACAATGGCTCAGTGACTTGGTTTACTCAAATATCTTCATCCTTTAAAATCTCTTTTCTACCTATCTGATTATGTGCAGATGGCTGTTTGAAACTGTATCTCCTTTGAGGCACTGAAGCAAAATACCAATTAATTCCTCCTTATGGCATACTTTGCTGTTTTTAATGTTTTGCAGCTTTCTTTTGTTTCTTGCATCTTTTGGGCTTTTTTTTTTTTGTACTGCGTTATTTTGCTTGTTTTGTAAAATGCCTTTTATTTAATATGTGCTTTCTGGGTTGTTATAAGTTCATGAGTGTAACAGATGCACAGCATTTGTGGAAGTGCTGAACATACAGGTGACCTCATAATACAATAGCTATCCTGGCAGTTGCAGTAGATTGTAAACTGCCAGTTTTAGAACAATACCAAATGACGTAGTAGCCTATTGAAAGCACTAGAAATAAAAAGGTCTTTGATGACTATTTAAGCCAGTCTAGTTCCAGCTGCCATTTTAATGTAGAAAACAAGAGAGAACATCTGTCTGGTTACTCTTTTCCTCTATGCCAGCTTTATAACCTTCAAATTCAATAAACTTTTTAATTTCCAGGCTTACATTTCTAAATAATCTAAAGGTAAAGCCAAGAGTGTAGTGGTAGTAGTGGTATGAGAAGCTGTTTCTTCCAGAGGTCCTCATGTGTAATCCCCAGATTCTACCAAAGGACAGTTTATCACATTGCATGGCTCATAAAAATACATTTTAATAGTAGGAATTCAATCAATGAATGAAAGAATAAGTGTATTACTGCAATAGTTACTCTGCAATGGTTGAAAACTTACAAATTCCTATGGTTTTCATACAGAAGAAACCAACGTTCTCCCAGCTTGGGGGGTGGAGCTGCAGCCTACGTAAAGAGAAAACAGTGTTCTCTTTTTTTTTTTTCATAACAGCAGCACAGATCAGAACGGGATTAGTGTTAAGTGCACTTAATACCAATGGGCTATTCAAAAATGTTTTACATTGTAGTGCTAATTCCTATATGCCGTATCTTTGCTCTCTCCCTCCAAATATGCTACGGTATGTCCCTCCGCCAGTGGTGGAATATAAAATGTATTCAGTATGCAAAAGGTTGCAAAATAACACAGCACTTAATTTACAATATTTCTGCTAAGAAATCCCTAATTTTAGTGCGTGCTAAATATATAGGTGCATCTCAAAAAATTTGAATATCGTCAAATTCATTTATTTCAGTAATTCAATTCAAAACGTGAAACTCATATTATATAGATTCATTACACACAGAGTGATATATTTCAAGCATTTCTTAATTTTAATTTTGGTTATGGCTTGCAGCTAGTGAAAACCCAAAATTCATTGTATCCGAAAGTTAGAATATTACAGACCAATAAGAAAAAAGATTTTTAATACAGACATGTTGGTTTACTGAAAGTATGTCCTTGTACAGTATAGTATGCACTTAGTACTTTTTTGGGGCTCATTTTGCATGAATCACTGCATCCATGTGGTGTGGCGTGGAGGCATATAACCTGTGGCACTGCTGAGGTGTTATGTAAGCCCATGTTGCTTTGATAGCGGCCTTCAGCGCAACTGCATTGTCGGGTCTGGTGTCCTCTCATCTTCCTCTTGACAATACCCCACAGATTCTCTATGGGGTTTAGGTCTTTCAAGTTTGCTGGCCAATCAAGCACAGTGATACCATGGTCATTAAACCAGGTATTGGTACTTTTGGCAATGTGGGGAGGGGCCAAGTCCTGCTGAAAAATTAACTCAGCATCTCCATAAAGCTGGTCACCAGAAGGAAACATGAAGTGCTCTAGAATTTCCTTGTAGAGGGCTGCACTGACTTTGGACTTAATATAACACAGTGGACCAACATCAGCAGATGACATGGCTCTCCAAATCATCAATGACTGTGGAAACTTCACACTGGACATCATGCAACTTGGATTCTGTGCCTTCTCCACTCTTTCTCCAGACTCTGGGACCTTGATTTCCAAATGCAATGCAAAATTTATTTTCATCCCAAAAAAAGGACTTTGGACCACTGAGCAACAGTCCAGTGCTTTTTCTGCTTAGCCCAGGTAAGACCCTTCTTATGTTGGCTCTGGTTCAGGAGTGACTTGGCACAAGGAATGTGACAGTTGTAGCCCATGTCCTGGATACGTGTGTGTTTGTTGGCTCTTGAAGCACTGACACCAGCCATAGTCCAATCCTTGTAAATCTCCCCCAAATTCTTGAATGGCCTTTGCTTCACAATCTTCTCAAGGCTGTGGTTATCCCTGTTGCTTACCCTTTTCTACCACATGCTTGGATACAGCACTCTGTGAACAGCCAGCTTCTTTAGTAATGACGCTTTGTGACTTTCCTTTTGGCAGTTGTCAATGACTGTCTTCTGGACAACTGTCAAGTCAGCAGTCTTCCACATGATTGTGTAACCTACTGAACTAGACTGAGAGACCATTTATTGCTCTGGAACCTTCACAGGTGCCCGTTTTGATTTAATTACCGTAGCTGCTTAGAGTGTGACACCATGAGTCTTCAATATTGAACTTTTTCACTATATTCAAATCTATGAGATACTGAATATTGGGTTTTCACTAACTGTAAACCATAATCATCCAAATTAAAAGTAAGAGATGCTTGAAATGTGTCGCTCTGCGTCACATCTATATGAAATATGAGTTTCACTTTTTGAATTGAATTACTGAAATAAATTGCCTTTTTGATGATATTCTAATTTTTTGAGATGCACCTGTATAAATTATTATATAGATTCAAATATATCAATATATATATCAATAACGTTCCATTGAGTCTCAGAAATTGTAAAATTTAAAACAAAAAATCAAAAAGTGCTACAATGCTATTTATAAAGACATCATTGCAAAACGCTGCCCTGGCCTTTCTACCTAACGCTTTGTAAATATGCATATTTGTCACATACATTCCCACCAAAATCCACATTTTGTAACCATATTTAAAAATGGTCTTTGGAAGGTATATTCATTACTGTATATAAAGTATAATCATTTTCTATACAGAAATATTGTTTTGCAGTTGGCATGTATTTGAAGGCCATCTCCATCCAAACCTATTTAGTTCTAAATTTATAAGTCTAGAGGTTAGAAACTCTGTCAGGTTTTTTAAACTGCTGGTGAAGATTTGTGTTCACTTTCTTTGTCATCTCCAGGCTAAGAAGGTGTGAAAAAAGAGAAGAGCGATGATGATAAAAACCTAGCAATTCTAAACCTTTCCCATGCTAGTCAAATCTAAAAAAATATATATATATATTTAGGTAGAGCTGTGGCATGTTGCTACACAAACTTAGTGTACCTTTGTCCAAACAGATATTTTTAAATACTCCATTCATACTCTGTGATTACAGATTTTTTTTTTGTTATATTTAAGATAAAGGTTTGTCTTTCAGGACTGGGTGCATCTTTGGTCTTTACCATATGATCATGGTACTGAAGAACAAGTCATATCACGGCTGGGTTTGGAATGGTTGATTCCTTTGTGGGTAGACCGAGACCCAGAGGTTAGTGCACTTAACCTGGCCATCAAGATAAAATCATCACGTTTTTTTTCTTATTGATAATGTGTATTTTTCTGTCTACATACAATAGCATATGATATGTACATATAGTCTCATCTCCAGCTTTTATCTGCAGTGGCACTGCTGGTCAAATATGATATTAAAGTGGTATTTAAACTAAAATGTTTACTTTAAGGAACAGGTAAGCCTATATAAAGTATTGTCTTGTAAATGGCTTGGACTTGCATCATGTAGTAGATAATAAAATTTGTTCCAGCTGATGTAACTATAAATGCAGAGAACCAATGCTTCAAGAAAGGTTGACCGCACTCCCAGAAGGGAGCAATCATTGCCACCTGGAGCAGCACAGCTCTGTCTGTATCATTCAAATGCAGAGCACGCCATGCCACGGTGGCAACACAATGATGCACATGTGCAGCAGTGACGTCAGTGCCTGAGGGCTCTGTTTGTCAAGTCTGTTAAACTAGCACATTTTATGGCATTGACTTGCAGGGGGACTGATTTTATTGTCCTCTAGAGTTTATTACCACTTTAAAGTTTTAGGTAACACAGAAAGTTTGAGATTTAGCAGAGTAGATGGGACTAAATTAGGCAATTGCTTTTAGGTAAAGTGTTCCAGAGAAAAGAAAAAAATGAAAAATCTGTGTACATTTCTGCAATACATGCACATTTCCCCAGGCTTTGTCTTTAAAACCACTCATTACAGGAATGTACTTGTTGATTTGCGAGAAATCGAGTATGCGCCTAGCTTCCTGTTTGGGTCTGACAACTGCTGCAATGAAATCCAAAATTATGTTGTCAGCCCTACCCAGTGTGCTTTGTTAGATTACAGAACCCCTCCTTCTCTTTTCCATAACATATCGGAAAGGTGTTCAGTAGCCCAAGGGGTGAATTGGACAGGTCTGATAACACTGCTTAGGAAAAAGTGTAGCAGAGTGCACAGAAAGTTAGGCGCTTACTGGATTTCTGGCAGGATCAGCAGACATTTTTCATGTAATTTTAGCATTTTCAAAGGGCAAAACATGGGTAAATTTGCATGTATTGTAGAGATGTACGATGTATGTTTTGCCCCAGCAAACGTTTTGAAATTAAAACCCTTTCAAAGTCTCTACATTATTGCTTTATTTTGCCAGTACAGCAGGCTGTATTTTTCCTCAGTTTAATCCATTTATGAAAGAAGGCTAACAAGTGCAAATAGGTTTTCATTAAAATCCCTGTTTTGATTTAGCCTCACAGCAATTAATAATTGCTTTACTTCATTAATTTCATTTTTTTTTTTTTATTGGTAAAATTATGCAAACCCTTTTAGCGTTTGAAATTGAGGGCAACAACTAAATACAAGAGGTTCTTAATATGCCTAGACATTTGAACACTTTATTGTGAGAATGTCAGAATTCTACCACATTTCAGAGATTAAAAAAAAAATCTTTGCTTAACTAAAGTCGTGTGTTCTGCCCGTTACACGCACTGTGTTATCCGCAGTTGTGTTACTCCATTTTTAAATAAATGATGTGATCGGTCTCTGATGTGTGTACTCTTCTTCTCTGTAATGCTCATGGGAACTGAATGCAAGAACAAGAAGGCAGTACAGAATATAGAATGTATCTTTAATTTACTTGGTAATTAAATGTCATTGACTTGTTTCTGACCTTTCACAGTGGGATCAGCTACAGTGAACATCTGCTTTTAAATTCCTCTGTATTAAATAGCTTAACAAACTTAAAGCTATGGTCTATCCAATTAATTTGTTGAATAATAAAAGTAAAATATTAAGGTTTATATTTACTAAAGGTCAGTTTTAATGTTGTGTGTAGTGATATTTAATGGTATTTTAAGGAATCTGTTTTTAATTTTGCATGAGGATAACGTTCCTTCAAAGCTGGATAGGTATTGCGTACACCTCAACCCTGATACTTGTGGATGCAAGCATCATATGGCCTAATTGCACGCTATTTTATTAAGTAAATAATTTGAGGATTAATGTACCCTTGATGTAAAATATAGGTTTAGAGAATGTTTAAATTCTATATAACTATGTGTACACGTATGCCTGACTCAAAGGCAGGTCAACGTAGTGTGCTTTTTGTGTTTCTTTGATTGACTCGCACATGACTAGCTTCTAAAGTGCTTCAGACTTTGCATTCGCATTGAAGCAGTTTAGATGCAGATCTGTGTTCTCAGTACAAGCAAGTTAGGTGCTTTCATAGATGTCATGGAACCATACAGTGATCTGTACATGCCTTTTTGTGCATGCAACTGGCAGAAGCAACTAAATCTATAAGACTGTCCTAAAAGGAGAGTGTTTTTGCCTTTGTTGCCCAAGCATAGGTTAGAGTTGGTCTGAAGGCTGATAGTTGGACTAAAGAATAATACACGGGCTGAATGTTGGGCGACATTGGCCGATTCAATAGAATCCGGCAGACATTCGGCCCGTGTGTACTGCCGCTCGTCCGACAGAAGCCAGCCAGGGCATGACCGAAAAAGGTCTGTTGACTAGCTTTCAATCAGCTCTCTCAGCCAATGATTGAGAGCGCTGATCGGAGTGTTTGGGGGGGGGGGGGTCCTCCTGTCAAAACACAGTAGCACCACAGGGATTGTTACATCGATTGTTAGTACAGTAGCTCTGACCTGAGCGGTCAGGTTTTTTTTTTGTAAGCTTGTTGGGTTTAACAAAAAAAAACTATTAGTGTGTACTAGGCTTAAGACAGGCTGAACAGAATTGCTCATTTTCTGGAAGTTAAAACAGTTACGTATGTATTTCAACTGCATTTAAAGTTTGCCCAGAGCTCAGATTTACCCAGTTGCATCCTCATGGGTGGGTCTAAAAATATGTATGTTTTTGAATATTTATTGCAGGCGAGGTTCACTAGCCTGGGCATTGGATCTGCTTTGACTTCGATTAAAGAAGGTTGCGTTACTTTGTCTGACAGTTGTCAGAACATTTCTGGAGGCTTATGGGGGACAGTGCTAAGTATCTTTCTTGACCAGTATGAATGCAGCATGGTGCGCAGAGAGGTGAGTTATTTTGATTTAGAAGTAGGATTATATCATTAAGATATTCTAACCTGATTTTTAAGGATCAGGGCCACCAAAAACTAAGATTTGAGTTTTTAAACACCTAACCTGTTAATGAGATCTTAGCCCTTGAATTTCTGGGGTAACTATTACACTCAATTTCTTAAATTTGAAAGTATTTTATATTATGGAAAATTCAACGGGAGCAGACACAACGGGAGTAATACACAAACGTTGACATGGAAAAACTCCTAGGTTGGTAGAAAGTCAGAAACTATGGTAGAGAAATCCAAGACGTATAAGAAGTAAGCGGCTGACTCTATAACTAAATATTCCTTTTGTGTGGATGGATTCTTTCACTTTCTTCAATGTAAAAATACAAGAATATAAAATGTTTTAGGAAAATGTATAACAAGAGAAATAGCAAGAAAACAGTTGTTGACTGCTTTTGGCAGATACAAGTTGCCTAGATGACTATTTTCTCTAACCTCTTTTTGTGTGTGTGTGCGTGCGTGTGTGTGTGTGTGTGTGTGTGTGTGTGTATTGCATATGTAAAAACATTTAAATATATGAGAAAAAAAACAAAAAGCCAAGAATTCCCCCATCTGCGGTAACATTTGCTCATATGATATTTATTTAATGAATGCCAATTACCAAATAATATAACACTAGAATTATTGGGAGCAATGCAAATTACAACATGCTGCCGTTTTTGTCTTTCTTTTGAAATAGTGTGGAGTCTTTCATTTACAGGATAGTAATGAGAGGAAACGGCAGCGATTTGAAGTGATAGAGTGTATACAGTTATTTATGGAACTGGAATGTAAATCACATTCACCGAATAGGGCTCTATGGATAGGCAGTTTGACCGTTCTTTTACATACAGGCCCCAATCACTGCATGTTTGAGTGTCCAAATCAGGCATAAGTCTTAATTATAATCTGAATTGTAGGGACAGTGGCTGCAGTTTTTCAATGTATACTACTGCCACTAACTAAGTGCACTAATTGGGCCCCAAGGGACATTCCGAACTGGAAAATGCGTACTGTTAAAATGGACAAATCATTTTAACTGTACAGGTTTGTTGCTGGATTAAAACCTTGTCATTTTTGTACTTTGCCATTATCACTGAGCTTGTAGCTGTCCTGCATTCTATATTCTAAATAATTATATTCTAATCTAATTATATATATATATATATATATATATATATATATATATATATATATATATATATATATTTTTTTTTTTTTTTTTTTCTCTATTTCATAAGGAGCCCCAGTTTGGCCATAATTTACTAGAAGCCGTATGGGATTTACATCTCTCGTTTTTGAAATTCCAAAACTTTGTTAACCTCTTATCGCTAAATTGGCATTTTTTTTTTTACTTCCATATAACAAAAATCAGCTAAGTTGGCATTTGGCCTTTCTAGACATCTGGTGATTGGTCATATTTTTCTGATGTACCTGTTTTGCCTCTTTTAATGAAGTAAAATGTACGATGCTCCTTCGTTGCACAGTGATGCACTTTAAGCTTTAGACATAAGTGATTGCCTTTCAAGCACACATTTGTGGATGTGTTTGTTGGGTGAAGAAAGTCTGTCTGAATAATCAGATTTACATTGTGTGCGCTTAATCAGACTGTACTAGTGATCTCTGCAATGTTAATCATCTGCATATAAGTGAAAAAAATTAACAAATATTTCACAAAGGAAGCATACAAGTAGACAGCTATGTGCTAATGCTGTTCATCCTGTCCTGTAGTTCCTACCAGAGAGGCAGCTTCACTTTTCAGCACTGCAATTTAGCAATATAGTTTTTCACTGAACCTTCCCAAGGATACCAATGAGTCATTGAAGAAGCTTCACAGCAGTAATTAGGTCATTACTTTGTATTCTTTTTTTCACTATTCTGTTCTAGTGTAATCCATTCATCTCCTAGTGTTATATACCTAAAAGGAGGCCTAAAAGGCTGTTAATTACAGAATACATACTGGGACTTTACAGATGCTAGATACATGCAATACACATAGATCATATTTTCTTTAGTTGATACATGTTGATACATGTATCTAGCACTTGTAAAGTCCCAGTACGTATTCAGTATCTTCATCTATCTCCCAGTGTTACATTGGCAGTTTTGCACTGTACAGTAGGGTTGGATTGTCTTACACTGTTGTCTCTTCCTCTTCTGTTCCCGTTGTGTAGGGCATCACAGAGCTACAGGTTTTATCTGACAGCAATCTATCATCTGGCCGAGGCTTTGTCATGGGTGCAGCTCT
This sequence comes from Lithobates clamitans, assembly GCA_037952925.1. Lineage (NCBI taxonomy): Eukaryota > Metazoa > Chordata > Amphibia > Anura > Ranidae > Lithobates > Lithobates clamitans. Next base: position 7,620,391 of record JBBGZY010000323.1, on the reverse strand, counting down.
TGGGGTGTGTGTGTGTGTGTGTGTGTGTGTGTGTGTATATATATATATATATATATATATATATATATATATATACACAATTCATATAACAGCTTTTGTTGCCATATGTGCAAAATGTACAATACACATGAAACATATAGCGAAATACATAAATGTGACACGATGACCGTTCCATACAAGTGGCTTCAAATACCAACATGCATACATATAGCATTTTTGTTGTTATGTAAGCAACAAAGGAAAATCAAACTATACATTAACTATTCAAAAAAAAAATAGCATATATATATAGATAATAGTGCTGTCTGCGTTGGATCACAAGTTGCGGCGTTGATATTGGGGAACATCATATGTTGAAACCCAGTGGACCAAACTGATCCCATTTAGAGACACCCGGAGCGGCCATTATTTCTCATGTGTGTTTGGTCTCTGTAATTGGGGATCATAACCATCTGGTAAGAGGCTTGTTTATGGAGGAGGGCACGTGTGTATGGTGGAATTCATTCACAATTCACGTGGTTTGCCACCAGGTGGGATGTATCATTATCTTGAGAAGAATTAAATGCATCTTCATTCCATTATATCTTTCAGTGCTATTGGCACATGGACCTACTTCCATATTGAACTTTATGGACTATTTAATTCACTGTTTGTTTGAACATTGATACATTTTCAGTATTTAATTTCTTGCATAGTAACCAGAAGCACACTATTGTTTATGTATATATGTTTCTTTATCGTACATCACGGGACACAGAGGCTCATAGTAATTACTAAGTGGGTTATATCTCAGCTTCAGGTGCTGCACTCTGGTGTAATCAATTAGACAGGAAGTTTCCTCCCCATATAACCCCTCCCCTACAGGGAGTACCTCAGTTTTTTCGCCAGTGTCTAAGGTGTTGGTCACGGTTAATGAGTGCTCCTAGATGGCCTGAACAGGGCCAGGGAGCTACGCTATCGGATCCATTCAAAGAGCCAAAACAAAAGCTAAAGTGGATAGTACCCGATGCCTCGATACCGAAGAACGAGGTTTTGCGTGTAACGCTTCTCTTAGGAGAGCTGGGCCCTGAGATCCAGCACCTTGGTCACATTGCTATACCACAGGTTTGCTCTGGCAGAGCGCTATACATGGCCCAAGGCAGTGGACCCTATGTACAGAGGGGACCCCGTCCTTGAAGGTCTGGCATGACACCAACCCGCCGTGATGGGTGAAGATTGGGTCGCTGTGATATTCCAGCAGTACCCTGCAGCGAGGAATGGTGAGTCTGCATTTGTTTGAAGTGTCTCTATTAAGAGAGCGATCTGACTGTTTCCCTGTGGCCACTGGGAGCAGTGTGCTGTTCTATCATGCTTGTGCTCTGGCCCAGGCAGGCTGCTGTTTTTTCCCCAGACACTAGAGAGCGCAAAAAAGGGGAAAAAACTGCGCTATAAGGTGTTAGGATATGAAAAAATTATTGTGAATAAAGCAGCAATCCTAACAATAAAACCCCAATTGGTATACAATTTAGAAAGAAAAAAGAATCGCGCTAAATAAGTGAAAACTGTTACATAAATTATGCAGTGACAGAATTTAAAAAGCAAATGATGCACAGAGTGAATGTGAAAAAAATAAATAAATAAAACCTCGTGAAAAACTGCTGGTGGTCCAAAAAATAAATCTAAACTGCAGTAAAAGAGGTGGCCCTGAACCACCTATATAAAAATGTAAATAAAAGTCCAAGTGATTAACAAATGTTCAACTGTGAAAAAACAGGAAGAGATCCACCACCAGGAATAGAAGGGGTCACTCCTTACGGAATGGCCACGATCCCCCACTACAGAGGATCATAGCTTGCAGATACACATTAGCACTGGCAATAGGAACCCACATCAGCATCCACTAGGGGTCGTCACACCATCAGCAGTGAACTCGTGGAAGGGACGTACTGTCCAATCAGTAGTTGGTGTTCATTTGGTAGGATTCTTTTCTCTCCACAGACAATCAAATTGCAGCACAAGATTCAAGTGTGCTGCAATTTGATTGTCTGTGGAGAGAAAAGAATCCTACCAAATGAACACCAACTATTGATTGGACAGTACGTCCTTTCCACGAGTTCACTGCTGATGGTGTGACGACCCCTAGTGGATGCTGATGTGGGTTCCTATTGCCAGTGCTAATGTGTATCTGCAAGCTATGATCCTCTGTAGTGGGGGATCGTGGCCATTCCGTAAGGAGTGACCCCTTCTATTCCTGGTGGTGGATCTCTTCCTGTTTTTTCACAGATGAACATTTGTTAATCACTTGGACTTTTATTTACATTTTTATATAGGTGGTTCAGGGCCACCTCTTTTACTGCAGTTTAAGATTTATTTTTTGGACCACCAGCAGTTTTTCACGAGGTTTTATTTTATTTTTTTTTCACATTCACTCTGTGCATCATTTGCTTTTTAAATTCTGTCACTGCATAATTTATGTAACAGTTTTCACTTATTTAGTGCGATTCTTTTTTCCTTACTAGAGGGCGCAGATTTGCTCCTAGCCTATTGTTATTTTAGGCAGGAGAAAGGGCAGCCATTACCATGTGCTGACAGGTCGGACGTCCTTGGAGACAGAACAGTGGGCTGTGAGTGTGTGAGTACCAGCTTGGGAATGGGTACAGACAAGTCATGATTACATGCTGCATATTTTCTGCCTATCCATGTGGCATGTACAAGCTGTAGTAGATACACCCCTGGATGATTAGCAGTTCACTTTAAAAGTGTCATTATCTGCTTGTGGGCAGGAACAGCATAATATACGTGCTTGCAGTTTGGAAATGAATGTTGTTATATTACATGTTTGAAAAGTTTGAGCGTAGTGCATATGTGCTTGATATCCTACAGGTGTAAGTATAGGACCAACTGCAGTTGAGTAGGTGCTTGCTTGCTAAAATCGCACAGTTGCTGATATGCTTAGTTGCTAAAATCACACAGTTGCTAATACGCACAGATGCTGATATGCACAGTTGCTAAAATCACACAGTTGCTAGTACTCATAGATGCTGATATGTACAGTTGCTAAAATCACACTGTTTCTAGTACGCAAAGATGCTGATATGTACAGTTGCTAAAATCACACAGTTGCTAGTACGCACAGATGCTGATATGTACAGTTGCTGAAATCACACAGTTGCTAACATACACCGATGCTGAATTGTACAGTCGCTAAGGTCGCACAGTTGCTTAAAATGCACAGATGCTGAAATACACAGTGGCTGGATCGCACAGTGCTAGATCGTACAGTTGCTGCTGAAATGCACAGGTGCTGCTTAAGCAAACAGGTTGCATAAAGATACATGGTCATGTGTGTACAAAATGCATGTTTGGACATGTTTGTGTTTTAAAAAAAAAAAAAAAAAAAAAAATATATATATATATATATATATATATATATATATATATATATATATATATATATATATATATCACACAAAACATGCTTAATTTTTTGATTACATAAGAAGGCGTGATCGCATAAGGTGACAGGATGGCTTAAAGATGCATGTTTATGTTTGTTTATGTTTGCATGGATACATGTTGTGTAATGTTGCATACACTCATAAAGTGCATGCTTGCTTGCAAGATGTCTGTTCCATAGCACATGTGTTATATGTATGCGTGTATACAGCGCACACTTTTTTTGTTCTTGCCTAAAACATATTTGTATGAATTTATGCTTCCATGAACGCACGCTTCCATAGAGGCATATGGCGTTAATACTTGCCCCATACTCATATGGGCCATTTGCATATGTGTTCATTTGCATGGGCTACAGAGGTTGTCTGCACTTCGCAGGGGAACAGCACCTCTTCCGGTTGGTGGTCTGGCCTTTGGGTTAGCCACCATGCCCGAGATAAAGGCCCAGGGTATAGCAGTAATGGCTGGACCTAGGTGGTCAAGTATCTGGAACTCCTGGGTTGGGATCCCAGTCTAAATGTACTTTCTTACGGTCGGTAAGGAGCTTGGAGTGTTTGGGACTCAGCCCAAAAAGGGGTCAAGGCAAGGTAGAGTTCCTTTGCTAAGGTGCTAGGGAAGATGGCTTCATTCAAAGCAGTTCCCTATGCTCAGTTTCTTTCAAGGCTGCTATAAACATTATTCTGTCTGCCTGGAACAAGTAGATCCTAACCTAGGCATTATCCAAAAGGTCTGGTCCCAGGGATACGCCGGAACCTCAGCAAGATGACAGAAAGGAAGATCCTTCATGCCAATTACCTGGGGGAGGAGGTGGCTACGAAGGCTGGCCTCTAGGAATGGAGACCAGTCGAAGGAGACCACTGCCCAGGGGAAGTGGTCAAGCTCAGAGAGCCTTGACTGTCGACATTCTAGAGCCTCCGATGGCATGTCTGGCTTAATGGCCTGGGCGTTTAGATTACAGGATTGTTCTGTCAAGGTACAATCCGACAATGCCACATCAGTATTTACTTCAGTTACCAAGGAGGCACTAGAAGTCACGCAGTCAGAGGGAAGTGGGCCATGTTTTGGTTTGGGCAGAGGAGTTTGTACCTTGCCTATCGTCAATCTTCATATCGTGAAATGGAGAATTGACAGGCGGCTCTCTGGAGCCATCAACAATTGTTCCCGGGAGAATGGCCTCTGCACCCTGACTTTTTTCTGACCAGATAAGAATTTTGGGCATCCAGGTTCAACAAGAAGTTGGACAGCTTTGTGTCAAGGGCTAGGGATCCACTCACATATGGGACAGATGCGTTAGTGACCCCGTGGGATCAGTTTTTCACTGATTTATATGTTCTCCCCAGTTCAGCTGCTTCCGCAGCTTCTACGCAGGATCAAAGTGGAAGGGAAGCCGGTAATACTACTAGCCCGGCATGGCCCAGAAGATCCTGGTATGCAGAGATCGTTAGGGTGGCAGTAGGGAAACCGTGGACTCTTCCATCTGGCCTTACAATCGCTAAATTTAATGGTCTGTCTATTAAAGCCCACATGTTAAAGAATCGGGGCTTTCAGGTTCAGTGGTAACTGCCCTGATTAATGCAAGAAACCGGGCCTCTAGGTCCATTTATTATAGGGTCTGGTGAGCCTATGTTTCCTGGTGTGAAACCAAAAGATGGCATCTTCGGAGGTATGTCACAGGTGTAGAATTCTTGCCTTCCTACAGTTGGGGGTAAAAATTAAGCTAGCCTTGAATACCATCAAGGGTCAGATCTCGGCCTTTCTCATTGTTTTTCAAAGGCCGCTTGCTTCGCATTCTTTGATCCGTGCCTTTTATACAAGGGACAACGCGTATAAGTCCACCAGTTAGGTCGCATTTGTGCCGTAGAGTTGAGTCTAGTTTTGTCGGCCTACAAGGACAGCTCCTTGGGCAGATGCATCATATTTCTTTTGATCTTCCTAACTGGGGAATTGGTGTTCTCCGTTGCGGTAGCCTCCGCAAGAGTTTGTGTTGGCAGCTTTCTTTTGTATAGTGCCGTACTTAATTGTTTTTAAGGATAGGGTGATGTTAAATCCTCACCTAGCCTTTTTCCTTTTTCCTAAAAGGATCTAGCTGTCATTTGAATCAATATGTTTCTTACCTTCCTTTTTACCAGAACCTTGCTCTGTGGAAGGAAGGTTATTCTTCTCAATATAGTGAGAGCGGATAAAGATATATCTGAATGTTTCAAGATACGGGAATCTGATGTTTGTTGTGCTGCCAGAAGAATGGTCAGGCAGCGTTCAAATCAACTATTAAAATGGTTGCACTCTCTCATTGTAGTGAGAGCAGTCAAGGCCTATCTGAAGCGACTGCTCAGATATGGAAAACAAATGTTTGTGGCGCTACCTGGAGGTCCCTGGATAGGGCAGATAGCATCTAAATCAACTGTTGTTTTAATGCTGATTCGTCAAGTTATTATTCAGGCTTGCAGTTTGAAGAAAAGGTTTTCTCCTTAGAGTGCACTTTACCAGGGCAGTAAGCGCTTCATTGGCGGTGCATTGCCAAGCCTTTATGACTTAGATTTACAAGGCCGCAACTTGGTCATCTATGCATACGTTCACTAATTTCTATCAGGTGAATGTAAGACGGCAAGAGGATGCCGCTTTTGGCGCAGTGTACTGCAGGCAGCAGTATAGGTCCTCATGTCTAATGGCGGTCTGCGTTTATTTGTGTCTCCCTCCCCTCAGTAGGCATTGCTTTAGGACATCCCACTTAGTAATTACTTTGAGTCCCGTGATGTACGATAAAGAAAATAGGATTTTTATAACAGCTTACCTGTAAAATAGTTTTCTTGGAGTACATCATGGGACACAGAGCTCCCGCCCCTCTTGTGGGACACTTATTGCTTTGCTACAAAAACTGAGGTACTCCCTGTAGGGGAGGGGTTATATAGGGAGGAAACTTCCTGTCTAATTGATTACACCAGTGTCCAGCACCTGAAGGTGAGATATAATCCACTTAGTAATTACTGTGAGCCTCTATGTCCCGTGATGTACTCCAAGAAAAGGATTTTACAGGTAAGCTGTTATAAAAATCTGATTTTTCACATTCGTATTGGTATTCGGGTGATATATAGTTGCAGCTCTTTGATAACTCATTACACTTCAGCGCAGAATTACACTTTTGTTTAAACTATAACAAAAGATAAAGAAAAGAAAAAACAAAAGGAACATTAAGGCGTGAACTACAACCCCCCTATTCTATGACAACACAATGGCAATAATATTCTACTATACTCCAATGCCGCAAAGAAGAAATTATACACAGTGTATCAACAACACGTCTGTTTAACACACGTTACCATCTCTCCCTCATTTAGAGCGATCTGCCGCCGTTTCAGGAGATTACACCCATCTAGTCTATATTCTAACACATTTTTTTGGACATCCCCCTGTCTTCATGCGTCATCTTATATAAGGGGTCATTAGAGTTAACCAAGCTTTCCAAACTGCTAGGTCAAGGTTGCCTGTCTGTATCCAACTGAGCTCAATCAATTTGCGTACTCTTAGTATATATTTTCTAAGATGTTTCCCTGTGTGCTTACCAACCTCTCCAAATGTTTACCTAGGAGAGGCAATGAACGTCAGCACCCAAAAGCACAGTCTGGACTGACTACCAAGTGCTGACAACCATCATTTTCTGTTTTTTAAGCAAATTGTTAACTGGAATATAAATGGTTAAAAATTTCTTTAGATTGTTATTAAGGGGGTTTCCATTGCTATGCACCTCATGTTTGATCTTTTGGTCTCTGGAAAGAGAAAACAATTGTAGCTGAAAGCTGATTAATAGCCACCAAAATGCCACAGAATGTCATAGTTTGTACGGCTAGCATAATTTTCAAGCAATTTTAATCACTTTCAACCAGCTTTTGAGTATATAAATGACCTTCCACCAACAGTTTCTATCAACACTTTGAAATAAAGTAAAATGTTGATAGAAAGTTATCTTAATCATGTAGATAGATGCCACGGCTCCAAGCCTGTATGAAAATTTCATCTGAAACTCTAGGTGCTGACCAAAGGTCGCTCTATGGATTCGTTAGGGCAGCAGGAGGTGGCCTACTGATGACATTGGATAACATCCTATTTTAATAAAGTGAAACTAAAGTCTTATTTGTTATTTTAAATGAAAAAAATAAATCATGTTATACTTTCCTTCTCTGTGTAACAGTTTAGCACATAACATCCTATATCCTCCTCTTCTCGGGGTCCCTCTTCGTTACTCCTGGCCCCTCCCGCCTGTTGAGTGCCCCTCCAGCAAGCAGCTTGCTATGGGGGCATCTGAGCCGCAGCTCCCTGTGTCCATTCAGACATGGGGCCGCCCCCCGGCCCTGTCCCGCCCCCTTCTCTCCTTATTGGAGACATTTGGCTCACTGACTTTGTTTGACAGCTGCAGGAGCCAATAGCGCCGCACTGCTGTCTTAGCCAATATGGAGGGGAGTCCCGGACAGCCAAGTTTCTCGTGCAACATCGCTGTATCTAGATGGGCTCAGGTAAGTATTGGGGGGTCTGAGGGGGCTGCTGCACACAGAAGGTTTTTTTATCTTAATGTATAGAATGCATTAAGATTATTATTTAAGGTACTTATATAGCGCCGTCAATTTATGCAGCGCTTTACATATACATTGTACATTCACATCAGTCCCTACCCTCAAGGAGCTTACAATCTAAGGTCCCTAACTCACATTCATATACTTGGGCCAATTTAGACAGAAGCCAATTAACCTACCATAAAAAACCTTCTGCCTTTACAATCACTTTAAATCTAACTCTGCCTCTGTAGGACTGCCCCTCTAACATTTCACCCAATGCAGGCCTCATCACAAAGCCGTAATTGGATGAACTGTTAGAGAGTGCTATGTCCCGGTTTAATAAAGTTGAATGTGATCTGAAGCCATTGACCTGCAACTTTCTCTATTCCCATTGAAGTTACCTTAATCAGTTAACTTGTTTTGTGCAGTGGAATTGCAGAAAACTTTAGTCTAGGGAGTCAGTTTTAAGATGGCCATATACACCTTGTAATCTGATTGAACAATTTTCTTTAGGTCTACCAATAAATATAGTGTAAAAGCCTATCTAACTAGATTCAAAAGTTAAGTGGATTGTTTAGGCAGGCATCTACTACATACTGTAGTTTTGGTAGCTCTAAAGGAGACGGAATAGTGATTGTACATCTTGTTTGTATTAGTAACTGTTTTTTTCAATGTGTATTACCATTTTATTCATCTAGTCTAACAGTTTTTTCTATTAAATGTTTTTTTTTTATGTAATCATATGATGGCAAATTTCCGGCTCACTCCAATCTCTCTGTAAATGGTGGGTGGGAATTCTCCTGGCTGACAACACTTCAACAAACCAGGGAGCTGTGGACACTAGCAGAATAGCGCCATAGCTACAGGGTATTCAGCACCATTGTAGGACCCTTCACAGTACAGAGAACAACCGGAGCTTTGTCATCATGTGACTGTCTAGAAATGAAATTTAAAAAAAATAAAAAATATTCAGGAGGCGATTTATTAGAAAATGAATGCAAGATTAACTGGTGAGTTATCTTGATGTTCTGTCTTCTACCTTAGGTATATGCATGTCTCAGATTAGAAGTACATTAACGTGCTTGGTTGCAGCTGATCACAGTTTCCGCTAGATGGCAATGTTGAGATCTTTTTGTTGTTTCCAGGCTGCCTTCATTCTTCAAAACATGCTGGTTATTCCATTGTCGAAAAATGCAGAAGATGCCAGTGAGTTCACTCTTCAGGTTTGTAAATCTTTATTTATTTACCCATGTATTTATTGCCCTTACAAATCACAGAATACCTTTATATAAATACTTTACACCATTTTGATTATTATCCTGCAAATTGAATTGTGCACTGTCTAATTAAAACATTTTATCCACATTATTCAGTTTCTATTGTTGCAATTTTTATTTACTACTTAATTTAACAAACGCACACAGCCTGTTTGTTACAAGAAGCAGATGAAAGTCTCCCAGTGCAGAACTGTCTGGAACACATGGAGCAGATTCATGAAAGCAGAAGTATTACAAAATAAAGTTGTTGCCCATAGCAACTGTTGAAATAATTGGCTTTAATTTTCTGACCCGAGTTAGAAAATCAACAGCCGAATTCAGCTGCTGTGCTTAGTTCTGTCTCCTTTCTGTTAATTAGGTGTTAATCTGTAATATGTATACATGTATCATGAAGTAAAGAAAAGTATGAATACAAAAGCAGCACAAATCTCTAAACAGACTTGCTTCCCCTGCAAAATGTAACTCTGGTTCCCTGACAAAGAAGAATATGAATACTTACCTCACTGGCAGTTAGTGAGTCTGCACTCTTCTGACTTCCAGCACTGCAGTCTCCAGCAGTTTCAAAATTCAGTGCTTCTGGAAGTGTCAAATGTCTGTGGCCCCCCACTGAAGCACTACAGGATTTGGCCTAGCTGGAAGAACCACAGCACTTTTCAGGGAGATGCAGACACTTGACACTACCAGAAGGGAGGTTTTAAACATTGAAGACTTTGCCAGAGGCTGCAACACTGAAAGCACATCTGAACTTCTCTGTCTATCTACCAGAAAGGTAAATATGCATATTCTTTTGTGATGAATCAGGGCTTACAGAATTGCTTGACAGAGAAAACATTGAAACCAGCGGGTCAGATGTTTATTGGATGCCCCGTAATTCTCATGTGATCCCTTTACTATAAATCAGTGGTCTCCAAACTGTGGCCCCGGCGCCACATGCGGCTCTTTGCTTGCCTTTTTCCTGCCCTTGGGGCACTAACGGACACCAACAAACAATAGGGCATGATTCCTCCCACTGACACCAGCAATTGGGCATTGTTCCTCCCACTGACACCAAGGATGGGGCACTATACCTCCCTCTAACACCAACAATGGGGTACTATTCATCCCACTGGCACTAATGTTAGGACACTATTCCTCCCACTGGCACCTACAGTGGAGCACTATTCCTCCCACTGACAACAACAATGGGACACTGTTCCTCCCACTAACACCAACAATGGGGCACTATTCATCCCACTGACACTAATGATAGGACACTGTTCCTCCCACTGACGCCTACAGTGGAGCACTATTCCTCCCATTGAAACTAACAATGGGACACTGTTCCTCCCACTGACAACAGTTATGGGGCACTATTCTTCCCCCTAATACCAGTTTTGTTTATTCCGACTTTTTTTCTACACCCACTGGTCACAGTCTGGCCCCCATAAAGTCTGAAGAACAATAAACTTGCCCTCTGTTTAAAAAGTTTGGAGACCCCTGCTTTAAACTGAACTGCAGGCAAAAGGCTTAATACACAGTTATAATAAATATATGTGAGCTGTTTTACTTGTTAAATGATTCTTATTTCTGCTAAAAAAAAGTTCTGCTAAAAATAAAAATAAAAGTCAGCAGCTACAAATACTGCAGCTGCTGACTTTCAATATTCGGACTCTTACCTGTCCCAGGGTCCAGCGATGTGGGGGAGTGAAGCCTCGCTCATCTCCCCCTCCTCTCTACGGCGCCGGCATTGAAACTGATTTTTCTCTTCACAGCCGGATACCCACAGTGCATGCGCGAGCCGTGCCACGCGCCATGACTGGCCGGGCAATCATCTGGGACCTGTGACTTGTCCCAGATGATTGCCGAGAGGAAGGGGGGGGTGATCTCCCATCCGGTGCCACGGTGCTCCGGGAGGAAGTAGGAGCTGGGTACCGCCCCCCCCCCCCAAAAAAAATGACATGCCAAATGTGGCATGTCAGGGGGTCACCTCCCTTTTAAAGAGGAAGTTCTATTTTTGGGTGGAACTCCGCTTTAAGGCCTTGTTCACACGAGCATACTATAGGGGTATGCCTGTGCAAGGGGTTATCCACACTAGGATTTTCAGGTGTTCTGTGTGTCCTTGTGCAGGCGGTCACATTCATGTCAAAGGGGATTCAGCAGCTACATAAACACAGCTGCTGCTCCCAATTAGACATCCAAGCAGCTGCACCGTCCCGAGCGCAAACTGTCTGTGTTTTGGGCCCTGCATCCGCACGGCTTTCAAATGAGGTGCAGTGGCTGTGCAGCTGCTACTTCTAGATTGACATGAATGTGACTGCCTTCATGGGGGTGCACGGAACACCTGTGCATCCCCATGTAGGTAAACATTGCCCTCACATGGGCATATAGCGTATGTTTGGCTTATTGAATTAAGCAGTGTAAGAATGACTTTCTCACTCCTATTAAATAAATGGTTTTAAAGTTTTCATTTCATCAAACACAACTTTCAGGGTTGCTAGGTGATTTGGAAGCCCTACCAAGAAAGGCCCGGATCCATCATTGTTGACTCAAAAAATGAAAATTTATGTAAAATTTTGTATTGGAAAGTAATTTAGGTCACTTTATACCAATAAATGGCTACATTGTAAATTATTTTTCATTCCATTCAGTGAAATGCCATATGGTTATCTGTGCAATTTGTATTTCTTAGTAGCTACAAAGCCATCACATAAATTGTTTGCCATTTCCACATGAAGACAGGACTCTTCGTTGTTAATAAGGAGCTGTTCTGTCAAAGTTGTTTCTCTCCAAGCTTCAATTACACACATCCAGCGATTCAGTGTTTGTCTTTTAGCAGTCAGGCACGAAAACTGCTTATGTTGATATTTCCCTTAATAGCTATGCAAAGTTTGAGCTTTTTCACTTTCTTGATTTACATTTCCTTGCAACAGAGATCGCTTAGTCTGCATTTGTACACCACTCTAAGTAGTGGAACGTGTGTTATCTAATTCTTAATTATATTGCTAATGTTATTTTTGGCAGGACTCAGTAAAGCATATAAGAAGGGCATAGAAATTTCAAGCATGCTTTTCACTCCAAGAATAACAGAATACCGATCACAACTATAGGCTTTCACTCAATACCAATCACCACTGTATTTTCTATTCTATAACTACTTCTTGAGATGATTTCTTGCCCATACATTGCTGTCAAACAGGCTTTTCTTTATGGAGCACCATAATACAAATAATAATGATTATTACTATTTTTGTTTAGCTTTTTATTATTACTTTATAATCTGTTAACACTGTATGAGACCATCTAGACCATCTAGTGGAATACTGCTTTGTACTAAAAAATGCTGAAGACTTGGAGGACCTGAGGTGTGGAAGCTGTGCACAAAGCAGGCAAGCAGAGGGCAAAAGACTGGTCCATGAGTATTGCCTGTGCTCTCCCTACAGCTGACCATTTCTCAACTACTGGTGTTTCCATGCCTTGTTCTACAGTGTGTTTGTGTGTGGCTAGTCACCTTGATACATGCAAGAGCTCTTCTTAATGTCCGAGCTGCCCCGATACCTGACAGTCTGGTGATTGCTGGGTTATTGATTGAGAAATATCAGGAGAGGTTGAGATAAAACTCTTCCTGTTTCATTCATTCTGGGGATCTGTGCTGTCTGCAGGTACAGCTTTTTCTCCATAACAGCAAACAAACACTCTTGCGCATTAGTGTGATGTCCGGGTGGTCTATTGTTCAAGGGATAATTTCTCAGGCCTTGCTGCCCTCCAGGATAGGGATATCCTAATAGTCACAAAAAAAAGTAAAGAAAAGAGGGTGCACCGGCCTTGTGCATTATCCCAAGTAAATGTATTGATAAAAAAAAAATTACAAACGTGGAGAAATGATGCTTGTAAAAGCCACCTAATCATGGCGATCAGTCCTGAAACTGACCGTCTCCAGATGGCAAAGGAGAGGACATCAGGGCCACTGCTGGTTGATGCTTTTCGAAGGAGTACCTTTTTCTCCAGCTGTAAGATCAGTAAGCAGCTCAGTAGTGAAATCTCCAAATCTCAAGACTAGTAATCACAGGCACACAGTGCCTTGCATTCTCACAGCAGATATCCAGCTATGGGGCTATAGGCACAGGACATGTGCAAAGCAATGGTTTCCCAGCACTGCTAGTGGACGCCATAGTTTCAATAGGCTCTTGGGGTCTTTTTCTGGGCCAGTCTGTGTAGAGTTGGGGCCAGAAGTGCGCCCACCACCCAGCCAGAAGAGTGAAAAGGCCTCTGGCCATTGCACAGGCATGGCCCACCCCTGTGTCTGGACACGTGGCCAGTCTGCCAGTGCTACAGCACAGACACAGTTGGGATGCACGGTGCATGTGCAATTTGAGATCTTTTCCTTGAGGCATTCTGATCAGGATGGATGCACCCTAAACAGCTCCAAGAATAGCAGCACAGGCTACATTTGCAACAGCCTCTGGCCTCCAGGTGGCTAGACACTGGTAAGCTAACCCCCCTCACACACACACACACCCAGCATGGTGGAGTCATAGGGGACTTGGACCTGAGGTACTTAAACATCACATCACTTATGGGTACGGTCTTTATCCTAACTCATGTCTGGTACAATAGGCCAACTGTGGCTCGGACGCAGCATCTGGTTTCCTACTTATGCTTTTATGGAGCTCTCTCCTCCAGGAACTTTTGTGTCAAAGAAGAATTTCTCATTCGTTCATTGACAGACACAGCCTTCTTTATTCAGAACCATAGGGTTATATCGCTTCCGCAGGAGTAAGACTAGTCAGAACAAAACACCTGGCCCACGTCCATGGGCTGTCCTCAGTCAGTATATAACCCCCTCTCTGCTCTAGGTGTTCAGTTTTTTTTCTGCCTAATCGGGAGTAAGGACCTAGTTCCCTGCTGGAATATCTAGTCCTGGGAATTTTTGTTTGTTATTTTCTCTTTTTCTTGATTTTTTCCCGTGAGATCTACAATCCAACTGCTGGGCTGGGCGACGGGCTGGACACTTGATACAGTGGTTACCCCAGTCTGGCCAGCGAGTACGTTCAGACCGCAGCTACACGCTAGGTCAGCCACGACATAGCCCCACTGGACAGAGGCCCTGCGATTTAAACGTCTCGCAAGGTCACATACGACCAGGTCTCAGCCTGTGTCGCAGCGTTCCTCATCGCCAGCCCCCCACTTCGGTGACGAGGAGGATCTGTCCGGGAGCTTTACCCGCGCATTTTGCTGGAGAGGTAAGTAGTCCCCTCCTCTCCTTCCCTGGAGTGATATGGGACGCGGGTACTCCATGGGGTGGTCGGTCTCTCCAGTGTCTCCTCCACCCCCCCTTCCTGGGTGAGGACCAGGCTTCAGGCCTAGGGGCTTTTTGGACACACTGTCCGCCTTTTTTCCACCCTCAGGGTTGTATTGGGGGGGTATCTGGTGGTTGGGCCTGGGAGGCGGCGATTTGGTGTCCTGCTCCTGTAATTTAGGCTGCAGCTTTGCGGCCTACCAGCTAGGATCAGTTTGGTCCCTCCCGTGGGCCGCGCACTAGCGGCCGGCGGCTGAAAATTTAGGCCACGACTTTTTGGCCTACTAGCTCGGATTGGTCCGGTCCCCTCGCGTACCGCGCACTGCAGCCGTCATCCGAAAATTTAGGCTGCGGCTTTGCGGCCTACCGATCGAGTGTCCGTTCAGGGCTCAGGATCGGTCTGGGCCTGCGGCTTTTGCTGCAACCTACTGGGCCGCAGCTTTGGTGGCCTGCTAGGCCTCATGGCCACACCTCTCCAGAGGTGTGGTGCTGTGGGGGTCGGCGCTCCTGTGAGGCGCCCCGGTCTGTGCCCCCTGTGAGGGGCCCCGGTCGACATCCCCTATGTGGACCTGAGTTTTTTGGGGTAGCGCTTAGGCATATAGCCTAATATAGAGCACCCCTGACCTCATATATAACCTAATATAGAGCACCCACCTTTTTTGGGGCGATTCCATTTGCATAGTTCCATACAAGCTCCCTTTGGGGAGATCCTGGCATAATGGAACAAATGCCCAAGGTCGCTGAACAATCTGATTCTGCTGAGTCAGCAAACCAGAGGTTCACTAGTCTGGTGGCTTCGCTCTCCGGTTCTTGGGCGGGGTAAGTCCTTTCTCCCCTTGTATTGAACAGGGTGAAAACCAATGCCAGTCTGTCCGGGTGGGGAGATGTCCTGGGACTGAGCTCTGCTCAGGGTCATTGGACGTTGGTGGAATCCTCACTACCGAGTAATATCCTGGAAATTCAATCGATCAGACTAGGTCTGGGTCATGGACGGTTCGACTTTGGGGACTCCCGGTACGAACAAAACAACTGTTTTGGCTTATGTCCTTCACCAGGGTAGGCCAAAAAGGGTGTTGGCCCTGGCTGTTGCCAGTATCCTTCGGTGGGCAGAACGTCTCATTCCGGCCCTTTACAACGTATGCATTCCAGGACTGAAATACTGTCAGACGGATACCTCAGTTGGCTAGGGTTGGGCCACGGGGTGGGCCCTTCACTGGGCCATGTTTCATCAGATTTGTTTCTGCTGGGGCTCTCCTGAGGTAGATCTGTTTGTGTCTTGACTCAACAGGACGGTGCCAAGGTTTCTAGCAAGGTCACGGCATCTTCTAGCGGCTCTGGTGGCCCAGGGGGCCGGTGACATTTGCTCTACGCCTTTCCCCCTCTCCAACTTCTGCTGTGGTTATTTGCACAGGATCATGGCTGCGGGGATTCCGGTCATTCTATTGGCTCCGGTGGAGTCGCATTGGTCTGGGTACGCCGACCGGGTTCGCCTGGTCGCTGACGTTCCTTGTCGACTGCCTCTCAGGGAGGACCTACTGTCCCTAGGGCCGTTCTTCCATCCTGCTTTAGAGTCATTGGTTTTAACAGTCTGGCTGTGATGAGCCAGGTGCTGCAGTTCTGACACTGCTGATGGCTAGGGAGTCTGCCTTCAAGGAGGTTTTACCTCCTGGATGTGGAAAGCGCATATATCCTGGTATGAGTCATCGGGCATTCTTCCTCGTTCTTTCTAGCTGACTCCAATTCTAACCACCATTTTCCGCGGGATGAGCAGGATTAAGCCTCGAGTACCATAGAGGGCCAGGTGTCAGCCTGGGTGGTCTTCAGCATCCCCTGGTCTCGAACTCCCTGGTGCGTACCTTTTTTGTTCAAGAGGTTAGACGTCTGTTTCCACCGGTGCGGTTTTCGTCTACCGCCGTGGGATCTGAAATTGGTGATTTTGGTTTTCCAAAAGCCTCTCTATCTCTCTTTCAAAATATTCGGGAGATTGCACTGCTTACTCTGTCTTGGAAGGTGGCCTCTTGGTGGCTATCACCTCTGCTCGCAGGGTGTCGAAAATGGTGGCGTTATCTTGTCGTTCACCTTACCCAGGTTAGGGTGGCGCTTCATCCTTTTTACTTGTTCCCGGGTGTATTTGCCAGCCACTGAGTCTGTTTGGAGGTCAGGCTCACTGTATTCACGGACAGGCCAAGAAAGTGGCCATCTGCTTCTTCTGTGACCTGGTTTCTGGATGGATCAGACAGATGATTGCTCTGGGCTATTTTGTCAGTGATCGGGTTCCTACTTTCCCTGTTATGGCGCTTTCTTCCCGAGCACTTAGTGCTTCTTGGGCCTTCTTTCATCAGGTGTCCATTGCGCAAGTTTGCAAGGCGGCCACTGGTCGTCGGTGTACATTTTCACAAGTCCTATGAAGTGGATGGGTTGGCATCTGCGGATGCCTCTTTTGGCCGAAAGTTTTTTGCAGGCTGCTGTTTAGAGGGTCTATTCCCTCTTGAAAGGGTATCATTAAGGTTGGGTTCCAGCTTGTCCTGGGTGAAGCTCCTGTTACCTGGTTGGCTCTTGTGTTAGGCTTGGGATTTTTTGTTTTCCCACCCCTCATGTTTGGCACTGTTTTGGGACGTCCCTATGGTTCTGAATGAAGAAGGCTGTGTCTGTCAATGAACGAATGAGAAAATAGGATTTTTGACTTACCGTAAAATGAGTTTCTCTGAGTTCGTTGACAGACACAGCACCCACCCCTCTATGATGTTTTTGATACTTCTATTACTGCTTGCTACTAAACTGAATACCTAGAGGAGGGAGGGGGAGATATACTGACTGAGGACAGCCCGTGGGCTTGGCCAGGTGTTTTGTTTTGTTCTGCCTAGTCCTACTCCTGCGGAGGCGATATAACCCTATGAAAAATAGAAAAAGTGTGGCAGCGCTGCAATAATAAAGTATGATAAACCCAAAATCTTCTACTAATAGTGCAGTATACAGAATAAAATTAAATAATGCAAAAATAAAATGAAAAAAAGACCAATGTCACTAGTGTGCTCCAACAGGTAACAATATAGAAATGAAGAAAGTGTGACAGCACTACAATAATACAAACCTTCTACTAATAGTGCAGTATACAAAAATAAAATGAAATGATGCAGTATAAAATGAAAAAAAAAAGTCCAATAATCAATATATGGAGAATCCTTCAAAGTGATACTTCTTCTAAAAAAATTCTTTATCCTGAGTGCTCCCACCACCGCATGCAATGGCCGCTCACCTCCTTTATGCGACCCCAGGGGGTAAAATATGCCTTTGCACTTAGTGCCAATAATCTCTCCAAGGAATCCTCTGTACTCTTTACTTAGCTCAAACAAAATGATCAATGGCCAGCATAAGTTCCATCCACTGTACTGCTTTCACGTTTAAGACCAGATGTGGAAATACATATAAAAGAACAAGAAAAAGTGCCTTCTATAGTGCAGTATCCAAGGTCCCCTCAGTAACCCCAATCTGCTTGGTCAGAGAGCTGGGTCAGCTCTCTGGGCAGCACGGGTTTAGAACCCTATGCTTCTAAATAAAGAAGGCTGTATCTGTCAATGAACTCAGAGAAACGGATTTTATGGTAAATCAAAAATCCTATTTTTCTACTGCCTTTACATTGGTGTTGGATTAATTGCAGTCTTTCGCATTGAATGCAACCAAAGTCAGACACAGCTTAAAGAGGCAGCTGTGAGGGACCAGTTGCAGCACTGCAAGGAGCATGATGGAGTAAGGAATAAGGTAATTTCCCCCAAATCCTCTGCCCTTAGACTAGCCAAGCATTTACCCCTCACAGTGCAGGTCAACTCCACTGCAACAGTGGAATTTTGAACTTAAAGCGGAAGTAAACACATCCATAAAACAGTTTAATTTATGGCACGTGCCAAAAATGTAACACTCCCATTGGTTGTTCTCTCAACCAAACTGTCAAACCCTCCAATGGCTGGTGACATAACTGATCACATGTGCAGCATCATGGCAGTTGTAGATTAAACAGAGGCAAAGATGGCAGCTTCCTTGGCTGAAAATGATAAGGGGTTTACTTACACTTTAAGCTTTAAGGCATTATTTTATTTGGTGAGTGCAGTCATGCAACCAGTCACTGCTCCCATGGAGTTTGATGAAGCCTTGCTTGTCTGGGCCAAGCATATTGCAAAAAAAACAAAAACATATGTCAATCCACAGGAGGCATGAAAAAAATGCTGGGCAGCAAAGCTCCCCTGCAAGAAACAGCTGGAACTTATCCCTTTTGAGGGTGAACACCTTTTTGGCAATGCCTTGGATACATCTTTACAGAAGATTTGGGGGGGGGGGGGATAGCCTTATTTTACCTTCAAAGACAAGCCATCTACTTCAGGGACCAAAAAGGTTCCTTTTTGTTTCTTTCAAAAATCCCAAGGTTAAGTGGAATTCCAAGAACCCCAAGCCTGCCAAAATGGGTAACAAACCTTTTACCTAGTAAAGGGACTCCCCAAATTCTACAAGGGGGATGTCTTGTGGTCTTTGTGGCCATATGGATTCAAGATCTCTGTAAAATCTGTGTTCAAAACATTGTGTCAACAAACTACAGTTTCCCATCTTGCCTCCTCCATGCTTTATGCCATCAAATGTTACTAACAACAAAGAAGCAGCCTTGTTTGCTGCACTTGACCTGTTGCCCTGGGGGTCATTGCCTCTGGTCCAGAACCAGATTAATTGCATGGCTAATGTTCCAACCTTTTGATGTTGCCCAAACCACATGAAGGTATGTGGCCCATTCTGAACCCAAAGAGCTTGAATGAGTTTCTACATGTTCAAAAGTTCTGTATGGAAGTTCTGTGATAGCTTCTCTACATAAGAGAGACTTCCAAGATTCAGTGGACATCAAAGATGTCTACCTACTGTTCCTCATTTTTCTGCCTTATTAGAGCTATCTGCGTTCTGCAGTGGGGGAACAACAATTTCAGTTTGGGATCCTGTTCTTTGTTTAGTTAACAGCATCACGAGTATTCATGAGGAGGTTGACCTTGATGTTAGCTCTTCTATGAGTATAAGGGCAGCTTCAAGGCCAATGAGGGTGTGGTGCTTAAACATAATCAGACTTCCCATGACTCCTACCGAATCGTCCAGATCTTCTTTCTCAAGATCCCATGTACCATCCTGCTTTATGGTTGCTGGCTTTGTTAGCTTGGCTATTGAAGCCCAAATCCTGAGGGGTCTTTTTAGACTCTGATTCCCACCTTGCTGAAGCTCATCTTGTAAGGTTTATCACATGTGGAAAGCATCCTTTGCCTGACATGGGAAGGAGAAGCTTCATCCCATGAAATTTTTTGTGGCATGGGTTTTATGAAAAATGCTAGATGCCTGGCTGTTTCTGACTTCAGTATGTTTA
Organism: Lithobates clamitans; assembly: GCA_037952925.1. Lineage (NCBI taxonomy): Eukaryota > Metazoa > Chordata > Amphibia > Anura > Ranidae > Lithobates > Lithobates clamitans. The sequence continues at coordinate 7,600,468 of JBBGZY010000323.1, read as the reverse complement.
GTAAGTCCCATAATCATGCTGTGAATAAGTGCCGTAAATATGTCAGAACTACATATCTCTCTATACTTGTTCTGATCATTGACTCCGAGGGCATTAAAGTCAATGTGGCAGAATGACAGCTAGAGCTCAAAGGAGAGTTCAGTAATGGCAGCCTCCATTAGCCTGTTATGGCAGTTTCAGTTGAATGCAATGAAGGTCTGCTTGTAAATTTCAGTAAAAGATGGTAGCTAGGAAAATTCTTTGGGTGTATCTGCTTAGTGGAAGTGAGTCTCCTTTTAAAGCTTTTATTTTTTCTATACCAGCTGCAGAGTGGCTAATTTTTTGTTCAAAAAGCATATAGGTTAGTGGGTGGCAGCCATATCTACGAATAGTAATGCTGTTCTAGCTGTCGCATATTATGCACTTAATTATTTTGCAATTGTAATGTTATGAAGTATGATTCAACCAATCAAGATGGCCTTTTCGCTTGTATGACATCACAAGAAAATTGTACATGAAGCTGATATGCATTCTGGATGTTTTACTCCCACGTGTCATGTGTTTTTTTGGCACACACACCGTATAATTGGCATGTATTTTTTTTCTCAGTGGGACTTGGTTGTCGTCAGTCTTGCTTGTCCTTGTTGACCAGGCTGGCTTCCACAAATGGGATTGTAGTGAATGAACCAAAAAGTCACTGTGATTAAGTTAAAAGGCACCCTATTACATTACAAAAAATAAAAAAGTATAAGTGAAAACATCCTTAAAGTGTTTGTAAACCCTTACATAATCCCATTGAAGTTACTGACCTCAGGTTATGCGATACAGATATGAAACAAATATGAAACAAATCCTCCTACATAAGTTGTACATGTCTATCTGCAGCCTTCTCTCCACTACAGCCTCCTAAAACACACAGTTAAATAGATTTTTTTTTTCTCACTTCCAGAAGGCAGGGGGGCGGGGATCTGATGTTGCACACTGCACAGCATAGAACACAGAGTTGAATCTGAGCCCTGAGTGGAGGGAATGGACACACCCCCTTCTACACCATCTCATGGGGAAACAGCAATCATCTTCTGTGTGCTGGGGGGAATGGGGCTCTCGTAATTTTGTGGTGTCAACATGGACTGTCAGAAGTGACTTATACCGATAGCAGAAAGAAGAGAGATCAGATAGGACCCACATGAAGTGCTTTGGATTGAGGCTAGTCAGCACTATAGAAGGATATGCATTACTCCTTTTTAATTTTAGAGGTTTACAACCTCTTTAAAGATATGTGTTTTAGATAAATCAATAACTACAGTTTTCTTTAAGATAACTGTAGACACAGGAAATCAAATGCAGATACATTTTTGTATTTGGCAGACAGGGACTTTTTTTTTTTTTTTTTTTTTTTTTTTAGCACTGATAAATTATTTTATCTGAATCTGTGTTATATTTCTAGTATACAGGCAAAAAGCTATTTTTTACAGTACACTAAATTGCTACAGTATGAGCTGGAAATTAGACATGGAACATTATACATTATTTTATTACCATATTTTAAAATAGTTTGCTTTTGAGGTTGTGCTTTGGCTATTTTCCAGTGTAGAAAATTGCATTACATTGGCACTCTGTGCGGTTTCAAAGCAGTCATATTTCAGCGTTTGCATTTCCACTGCTACACACATAGGAAAATAAAAAGTGATCATGTTACTAATTAACGTAAAGTAAACCTAATAGTTATAATTTGAACATCCTATAATGTAAATATTCAATATAAGCAACAATAAAAAAAAAAAAAACTATTTTCTCTGATTCTCAACCGCAGGTCAATCTCCGGCAACCAACAGCTGGACAATCGTTCAATAGCCAATTCTAATGTACTTGGCCTGTCTGTTGGAATGGAATAATTGACTTGCTACAATGCAATGCCAGAGAAAGTGGATTTTTTTTGTGCTGCTCCTTTGTTGTCATGACTCTTCTCAACTAGGTTTGGAGTGAGAGTTGAGGTGGCAATTCCCTAAAAACGATTTGATTTGCTCCGATCACATAATCTGCTATGGCTAATCTAGTGATGAATAGAATTACTTGTACACAGGCCTTGGAGCATGATAGTTGGCCAGGATCTTATGCCTCGTTTCCACTGAGCGGAACGGTTCGGTTCGGTTCAGTACGGTACGCTATTTTGGGTGTTTCTATTATGAAAGCGGCCCATACAACCGAACCGTTCCATTCAGGGTCCTGCTTCAGATGTGGGGCCATAGAAAATGGAACGGTTCGGTTAGGGCGGAGCTACAATTCATTACACTGATTGGTGGACGTGTGACGCCATGACGGCATTTTTTCTCAACCCACGTATGGCCCCTGTCGGTCCGACTTGCAGTGGAAACGCTCGCCTGAATAGGCCGGACCATTCTAGGCCTTCCAAACTGATCCGACCCGAACCGATCTGCTCGGTGGAAACGAGGCATTATATGGAATTTTGGATTTACTACCAAACAATGATACTAAAAACTAAATTCAGATGCAGGCAAACTTCTATTCTTGCTGCTTGATAATCACAGAGTTGTGCGTTGGTTGTAGCTCTTGTATATGTTTGCCTGTAGGCTATTAAATAAGACACTACCTTTAGGCCTTAATGGTAAAAGTTAAATGCATATTCATCTTTCTGGCACTTCCTCCCCACAGGAGAAGTCTCATAATTACCGTATTTATCGGCGTATAACACGCGCCGGCGTATAACACGCACCCCAAGTTTAGGAGGGAATTTTAAGGAAAAAAACTTTTAGGAGTAAACTTTAACCACTTGAGCCCCGGACCATTATGCTGCCTAAGGACCAGAGGTCTTTTTCCAATTTGGCACTGCGTCGCTTTAACTGCTAATAGCGCGGTCATGCAATGCTGTACCCAAACGAAATTTGCGTCCTTTTCTTCCCACAAATAGAGCTTTCTTTTGATGGTATTTGATCACCACTGCGGTTTTTATTTTTTGCGCTATAAACGGAAAAAGACCGAAAATTTTGAAAAAAAATGATATTTTCTACTTTTTGTTATAAAAAAAAATCCAATAAACTAAATTTTAGTCATACATTTAGGCCAAAATGTATTCGGCCACATGTCTTTGGTAAAAAAAATGTCAATAAGCGTATATTTATTGGTTTGCGCAAAAGTTATAGCGTCTACAAACTAGGGTACATTTTCTGTAATTTACACAGCTTTTAGTTTATGACTGCCTATGTCATTTCTTGAGGTGCTAAAATGGCAGGGCAGTACAAAACCCCCCCAAATGACCCCATTTTGGAAAGTAGACACCCCAAGGAAATTGCTGAGAGGCATGTTGAACCCATTGAATATTTATTTTTTTTGTCCCAAGTGATTGAAAAATGACAAAAAAAAAAAAAAAATTTACAAAAAGTTGTCACTAAATGATATATTGCTCACACAGGCCATGGGCCTATGTGGAATTGCACCCCAAAATACATTCAGCTGCTTCTCCTGAGTATGGGGATACCACATGTGTGGGACTTTTTGGGAGCCTAGCCGCGTACGGGGCCCCGAAAACCAATCACCGCCTTCAGGATTTCTAAGGGTGTAAATTTTTGATTTCACTCTTCACTGCCTATCACAGTTTCGGAGGCCATGGAATGCCCAGGTGGCACAAAACCCCCCAAAATGACCCCATTTTGGAAAGTAGACACCCCAAGCTATTTGCTGAGAGGCATATTGAGTCCATGGAATATTTTATATTTTGACACAAGTTGCGGGAAAGTGACACTTTTTTTTTTTTTTTTTTTTTTTTTTTTCATAAAGTTGTCACTAAATGATATATTGCTCACACAGGCCATGGGCATATGTGGAATTGCACCCCAAAATACATTTAGCTGCTTCTCCTGAGTATGGGGATACCACATGTGTGGGACTTTTTGGGAGCCTAGCCGCGTACGGGACCCCGAAAACCAATCACTGCCTTCAGGATTTCTAAGGGTGAAAATTTTTGATTTCACTATTTACTGCCTATCACAGTTTCGGAGGCCATGGAATGCCCAGGTGGCACAAAACCCCCCCAAATGACCCCATTTTGGAAAGTAGACACCCCAAGCTATTTGCTGAGAGGCATGGTGAGTATTTTGCAGCTCTCATTTGTTTTTGAAAATGAAGAAAGACAAGAAAAAACATTTTTTTTTTTTCTTTTTTCAATTTTCAAAACTTTGTGACAAAAAGTGAGGTCTGCAAAATACTCACTATACCTCTCAGCAAATAGCTTGGGGTGTCTACTTTCCAAAATGGGGTCATTTGGGGGGGTTTTGTGCCACCTGGGCATTCCATGGCCTCCGAAACTGTGATAGGCAGTGAAGAGTGAAATCAAAAATTCACGCCCTTAGAAAGCCTGAAGGCGGTGCTTGGTTTTCGGGGTCCCGTACGCGGCTAGGCTCCCAAAAAGTCTCACACATGTGGTATCCCCGTACTCAGGAGAAGCAGCAGAATGTATTTTGGGGTGTAATTTCACATATTTCCATGGCATGTTTGAGCAATATATCATTTAGTGACAACTTTGTGCAAAAAAAAAAAAAAAAATTTGTCTCTTTCCCGCAACTTGTGTCGCAATATAAAATATTCCATGGACTCGACATGCCTCTCAGCAAATAGCTTGGGGTGTCTACTTTCCAAAATGGGGTCATTTGAGGGGGTTTTGAACTGTCCTGGCATTTTATGCACAACATTTAGAAGCTTATGTCACACATCACCCACTCTTCTAACCACTTGAAGACAAAGCCCTTTCTGACACTTATTGTTTACATGAAAAAGTTATTTTTTTTTGCAAAAAAATTACTTTGAACCCCCAAACATTATATATTTTTTTAAAGCAAATGCCCTACAGATTAAAATGGTGGGTGTTTCATTTTTTTTTTTCACACAGTAATTGCGCAGCGATTTTTCAAACGCATTTTTTGGGGAAAAAACACACTTTTTTAAATTTTAATGCACTAAAACACACTATATTGCCCAAATGTTTGATGAAATAAAAAAGATGATCTTAGGCCGAGTACATGGATACCAAACATGACATGCTTTAAAATTGCGCACAAACGTGCAGTGGCAACAAAATAAATACATGTTTAAAATCCTTCAAAAGCCTTTACAGGTTACCACTTTAGATTTACAGAGGAGGTCTACTGGAAAAATTACTGCCCTCGATCTGGCCTTCGCGGTGATACCTCACATGCATGGTGCAATTGCTGTTTACGTTTGACGACAGACCGCCGCTTGCATTCGCCTTAGCGCGAGAGCAGGGGGCGACAGGGGTGCTTTTTTTTTTTTTTTTTTTCTTTATTATTTTTTTGCTTTTTTAATCTTACTTTTAAACTGTTCCTTTCATATTTTTTTTTTTTTAATTATTTTCATTGTTATCTCGGAGAATGTAAATATCCCCGATAAAAGCAATAGGTAGTGACAGGTACTCTTTTTTGAAAAAATTGTGGTCTATTAGACCCTAGATCTCTCCTCTGCCCTCAAAGCATCTGACCACACCAAGATCGGTGTGATAAAATGCTTCCCCAATTTCCCAATGGCGCTATTTACATCCGGCGAAATCTAAGTCATAAAATGCTCGTAGCTTCCGGTTTCTTAGGCCATAGAGATGTTTGGAGCCACTCTGGTCTCTGATCAGCTCTATGGTCAGCTGGCTGAATCACCGGCTGCATTCTCAGGTTCCCTGTTGAGACAGGAGAGCCAGAGAAAAACACGGAAGACGGTGGGGGGGGGGCATTCCCTCCCACGGCTTGTAAAAGCAGTCTAGAGGCTAATTAGCCACTAGGATTGCTTTTACATGAAAGCCGACCGCTGGCTGAAAAGAATGATACCAAGATGATACCTAAACCTGCAGGCATCATTCTGGTATAACCACTCAAAGTCGTGAATGGCGTACCTGAAGACAAAAAAATGGTTAACAATGGTTAACAATAAAGCACAGTAAACAGTAAAGTATAAATAATTACATACCTGAAAAACAAACATGATAAAACATAATAACAATAACAATAAAACATTGCAGAATAGAATACAGTAAAAAAGAGCAGAACAATAGAGAGAGAGAATAGAGAGAGAGAGAACAATAAAACGACAACTATTTTTTTTTATTTCATATATTTTTTTTTTTTTACACTTTTTTTGTAACTAACTTTTATAACTGTAACCGGTTCCAGGTTCGGGTCTCTCAAAATGTGATGGCATCTTGGGAGACCCTGTGAAAGTGCGCCTAGTCTGTGGAATGCTGTACCCTACGCTAATACTCAACTAGTGTATGGTAGCGTTCAAAACATTCACCAATGCAAAGACCAGGTATGTCAGGACAGGAGGGACAATAATAGTGGGTGTCACGCCTATATCCGCGCTTGCTGCAGACACTACCTCTTTTTTGGGGGGGTTCGCTGGGTAGGGGTACTCGGGAGGACATAAAAATGCCTCTCATGCAGCCGACTGAATTTGGTTGGGGATGTGAATGGGGGAAGTACGGGCGCTGCAGAAGCGGTGGGCTCCCAATTAGGATTGGCGAATGCAGCAGGAAGGGCACTATGGGCACGACGGGCCTGTGTTTGTCTTTTTGGTGGCAGCGGGACACTACTTGTGCTTGCCACCTCACCAGCTTGAACTGCACTTATGGGACTCGCCACGTCACCAAGTGTTACTGCAGTGCTGGTTTGACTACGACCGGGGTGTACTACGCCGCTGGTGCTTGCCAGTTCCCCAAAACGCTACCAAAAAAACTGTTAGCGATCGCAGGGATCAGGCCTGATTCTGCGAACGCTGCAGTTATGCGTTTAGAGTTTTGTAAGTGACAGTGATCGATCGATACTGCACTTGGGTGGGCTGGGCTGGGCCAGGCGGAGGGGCAAAACGCAGGTGCTAGCAGGTATCTGGGCTGATCCCGCTAACACTGCGTTTTTGGGAACCCTAAACTGCTGGGGACGCTAGTATAGATCAGATCGGATCAGATATTGATGCGATCAGATACTATACCACTAAGGGAGGTGTATGCTGCGTGCGTGGGTGTTAGCGGTACTGGCGCTAACCTGACGCTGCCTGGGGCTGGTGCTTGCCAGTTCACCAAAATGCTACCAAAAAAACTGTTAGCGATCGCAGGGATCAGGCCTGACTCTGTGAACGCTGCAGTTATGCGTTTAGTGTTTTGTAAGTGACAGTGATCGATCGATACTGCACTTGGGTGGGCTGGGCTCGCCTGGGCGGAGGGGCAAAACGCAGGTGCTAGCAGGTATCTGGGCTGATCCCGCTAACACTGCGTTTTTGGGAACCCTAAACTGCTGGTGACGCTAGTATAGATCTGATCGGATCAGATATTGATCCGTTCAGATACTATACCACTAAGGGAGGCGTATGCTGCGTGCGTGGGTGTTAGCGGTACTGGCGCTAACCTGACGCTGCCTGGGGCTGGTGCTTGCCAATTCACCAAAATGCTACCAAAAAAACTGTTAGCGATCGCAGGGATCAGGCCTGACTCTGCGAACGCTGCAGTTATGCGTTTAGTGTTTTGTAAGTGACATTGATCGATCGATACTGCACTTGGGTGGGCTGGGCGGAGGCGCAAAACGCAGGTGCTAGCGGGTATCTGGGCTGATCCCGCTAACACTGCGTTTTTGGGAACCCTAAACTGCTGGGGACGCTAGTATAGATCTGATCGGATCAGATATTGATGCGATCAGATACTATACCACTAAGGGAGGGGTATGCTGCGTGCGTGGGTGTTAGCGGTACTGGCGCTAATCTGACGCTGCCTGGGGCGACGCATATCACCGCCGGGCGATCGGGGGGCTAAACCTTTATTCGGTAATAAACGGCGGGTCCCCTGACACTATAAAAAATAAACGAACTAACCAGCGTCAACCGTAACGGTTATATGGTGATCAGTGGTGAAAGGGTTAACTAGGGGGCAATCAAGGGGTTAAAACATTTATTAGGTAGTATATGGGGGTCCCTGACGCTATAAAACGCTGACGGCGAACCTAAATATTTACCTCACTAACTAGCGTCACCAGCGACACTAATACAGCGATCAGAAAAATGATCGCTTAGCGACACTGGTGACGGGGGGTGATCAAGGGGTTAAAACTTTATTAGGGAGGGTTAGGGGGGTACCCTAGACCTACAGGGGGGTAACAGTAACTGTGCTAACACAGTAACTGTCACAAACTGACACAGCAGTAATCAGAAAAAAAAAAAAAAAAGCTGGTGTCAGTTTGTGACAGGGGGGGGGGGTGATTGGGGGGCGATCGGGGGGGGGGATCGGGGTGTTTTGTATGCCTGGCATGTTCTACTGTGTGTGTGTGTGTTGGTGCACTCACATAGATGTCTTCTCTCCTCGGGCCGGAACGGAAAATACCGAGCCGAGGGGAGATGACATCACTTCCTTTGCTGCTGTTTAGCATACAGCAGCAAAGGAGTGTTCCCATTGGCCGGCGGCAATCGCGAGGGGGGGGCCACGAACGGATGGCCTCCCCCTCGTCTCTGATCGCCGGGGGACAGAACGGGACCGCCTCGGGCGGCGGGGGGGGTCCGATCGGACCCCCCACCCGCGGGAGGCAAATCACGTACATGTACGTGATTTTGCCTGCCCGTGCCGCCTTGCCGACGTACATCGGCGTGAGGCGGTCCTTAAGTGGTTAAGGAAGAATAACTTACATTAAAATGCCCATCAATGCAACGTTATCGGTGTCCATCTGCAGCCTTGTCAGTGTCAGTGCAGCCTTGCCCCAGTGTCCATTGCAGCCTTGTCAGTGCAGCCTTGTCAGCCTTGTCAGTACAACCCGCCCTGTGATGGACATAACACAGGTCCAATGGCGGGACTGGGCGGGACTGTGAGCGGCGCTGAGAAAAGCCGAGGACACTCGGGTATGTGTATTTCGGCTCCTAGTCCCTGCAGTCTCGGCGCCATATTTGAATTTACACACGGCTGTGTATGTCGACGGCAATCGCCACGATCGCTCCGATCAGAACGAAATTGGCGGGGATCGGCCTATAACAGGCCCCCACGATTTCCCCCTGATTTTAAGGGGGAAAAAAGTGCGTGTTATATGCCGATAAATACGGTATTGAACAAAGGGTTTCTAAGCATCATATTCTTAAAATCAGGGTTAGAATTGATCAGAATCAATCAGTCAGTTAGCTAGGATCTACCAACCTGTTTTAATTTGTCACCTGTTATACCACCCGACTCAAGACAGCGAGGAGCATTTTCATTATGGCATGTTTGGGATACTTTGTCATTCTGTTATTCACTGCTGTTATAAAGTGTAATGCATTCCAAAACTCATGTGACCAAGCATTGGAACCTCTGTCAGCTGAGACTGTGGATCTAAGGGAAAATTGTGACAGTGGAAGGAAGCATTGGGGAAACATGTCACAAACACAGGACACTAGGAAAAATCTCCCCAACAGAGCTTTAGACTGTAGTAAATATCCGACCAAAGGTTTAGCCTTTTCTCATCTTTCAGGAATAAAAAAAAAAAAAAGAAAAAAACTTGCATTAGATTACATTTTAAAGAGCATTGTCAAATATATATGTAAAGCCAAAAGGGTTTTTTTTTTTTTTTCCAGAATATGGAAGGGTTAGGACCTCCACAAAAATGTACCCTCATTATTGGTCCTGGTGACCATTGTTTTTAGTAGAGAAAGTCATTGCTCATCCAAACTTTTTTAGTTGTCACAGCAACAAGAGGGGAGGGCAAGTATTTAAATAGGCAATCCTGTTCTAGTGACATCTGTCTAAGGATGACTATAGACTGATCAAAATTCAGCCGGTTTAGCACAGACTTGCCAAATTTCGCTGTGTGTGTTTGTGTGGGCGTCCTTGTTCAATTAGAGTCGAACACTAGATTGACTTCTGTCGAATAAGCAAGTTGGAAAAATTTTGTGGATTAGCCACTTGCTAAGGGTGTTCTTGTGCGAGCTCTCGACACACAGTGCGGCTTGGCCGCACCCCCTGCTCTGTCTTCACTGGATTTGATTGGCTCCTACTGCTCTCACTGTGCCCAGTGAGGAGAAAGAGAGAGCAGCGCTGATGCTCTCGGGCACATCTCTGGATCAAGATTGTCTCAGGAAAGTTTTTTTGGGGGGGGGAATGCATTGGAGTAAAAGAACTTTAACCTTTACAACCACTTTAAGATTAAGAACTATTAAGAACTATTAAGAACTATTCCCTAGTTTTGTAGAGACCTATTACTACCTGATTTATCCTTGGGACAGGAAGTAAAGGAACACAGGCAGAAAATAAAGCCTGATAGTATTTATAACTATCCCTATGCTTTACCCTAGAGATATCTGAATATGCCTGCAGTAAACTATAATGCTTTTACATTCTAGGCTAAATGCAGGACTTTTTTGAATGGCAAAGTTTCTACATGTCTCACTTGATCCTGCCTCCTACACATTCCTATTGTGCCTAGTGAGTCACAATGGGACAATAGAAATGTAGGGAAGGTAGCAAATGTGTGTAGGTTTGAGCAAGTGTATCTGCTTAAAAATTGCAGAATTTTATTTGTATTGTATTATTATTATTATTGTTATGATGATGACAAGGTCTGTTTTACCCAAAGCATTCTATATAAAGATTACGTAAATAACAAATGATTTTTGGAAGAAGTGGCTCCGGGAAAAAAAAACAAATTAATCAAGTGTTTCTTACTCTCCCTTATAAATGTAAATTATGTTCTTTTTTCAGACAATTCCTCTCCTTTATTTTAGTGAAAAGCAAAGTATTGTTTTACATTGCCTGTTAGGATGATGTTCTTTTGCTTCAACAGTTGTGATTAGCTTTCAAGGGCATGTTTTCAATCCAGAGTTGTGCTCAGCCCTTGTTACCCAAGAGTACAACCCAACCTGAGCCAAAGCAAGGGTCATTGACCTCTTACATGATCATCAATTCCACTGACACTCATTACAAATAGATGGATTAACTTTGTACTTTGTTCTCCTGGTAAAAAAAAAAGAAAAAAATCAGCATGTATCTCCTAAAAGTGCTGATATTATATTAACAAAACTTTGTGTGTACATTTATAGTGTTCGGATTTTGTTATTCCAGGGCCCAAGCATACATGATGAGGAGACCGGATTGCCATTAACTGGAAAAGATGCACTCGAGGCTCTCTTGCAACACTACCATTTCTATGAACATGTCAGCAACATGACTAAAAACTGCTATCTGGAACAACACACATTTGACGTCAGTAATTCTACATATAAGTCAGCACATGAACATCTGAATTGTAAGTAAACAAATTTTTCTTAATTTATTTTTATTTAAAGAATAACTCCAGAAATGTGTGCAAAAATGTGCTGGCTTATAAGGGGGTGAAGTCCAACAAGGTGTATGCCATCTTGTGGACTTCTCTTGATTTTACAATTTAGACTTTTACAGAGCACCTGGAGTATAGTTATCACTATAATCCCTGTGCTCCAACACTGGACCTTCAGGTATCTTCCACAGAAGTTGTGCACTCCCCTCCTGCTTTTCCTGTCTAATCGTGGAACACAAAGTATTCTCTGAATAGATAATGGAGGGCTGAGTAGACAGAGAAGCTACTGTTTCGCAGAGCAGCACCTACTGTCAGAGTGCTATATTCCTAGTCCTCTGTAAGAATGTAAATTGCAAATAAATCCACAAGGTGGCATACACCTTACTGGACAAGCCCTTATAAGCCAGCACAGTTTTAAAAGTGCGTACATTCTTGGAGTTCTTCTTAAAAGTCAAAGTTGGTCTTTTAAAAGATTCTAAATGTTCCTTTTTAGTTTATTGTAAGTCCACAGGCTTAACTTTTTGAATGGTTTATCTGTACCACATTATTAAGCGTTCTTTATTATTGAAGAGTTCTAATTTACATGCCCACTCCAGTCTGGTTGTTACTGACCTGTTTACTGTCTGACTTCATGCTAGCATATGTTGTGTCCTGCTCCATAGTATGCCTAAAACATCAAATAAATAATGGAAGCCTGTCGCCAAACCATTGCTTACAAAGCTCTCCTCGTAGATTATATGTGTATTTTAGGCATGTTATTTACTTGTAAAATCTCCCCTTGTGTTAACAACCAAAAGCCCTGAGACTGCTGCTGAGCACCGCCATTTTGGATGTACCCCACCAGACTTGGAGCTGCACTCCAGTGGTTCTGTATAGTATCCGCCTTCTTTTCACCAGCAGCTACAGTAAAGGTTAGGAACAAGAGGTGAAGGATAGAGGAGCTGGATCAGCACAGAAAGTATTTAGACATTTCCAGAGGGGGAGAGGGGGCTGTTCTAAGAAAATCAAATCTTTCTGAAGTAGTCACAATTTCTAGCAAGTTCAAAAGCACATTGCAAGTAAATAACAAAATCATTTTTAGAGAGGAAAAACACTGCAAGTAAGCATTTAATATACAGTACTTGATATTTCTGTACTTTACCTGCAATTTCTTTAGGTGGTGAGTGGGTCTTTCTAAAAGCAGTGTAAACGCTAAGGCCTTATACACATTGGATGTTTTTTCTGCTGCTCTTAGGGGTGTTTGGCATTTTTTTTCCCTGCCTCTGAATTCCCCTCTAGTTTAGCCTTTATGTCCTTGCACACATAGGTCTTTTAAAGATAGAAATAAAAACCTGCAGCCAGTGCATCCAGGAGCAGCGGCTCTTTGGCAAAAAAAAATTCTTGATGCATGTAACTGCATCTAAATGTGTGTTAACATGTGCATGTGCACACTATGTGCTTATAGTGCTTGAGCGTCAATGGCTAGAATAAGAACTTATTTTGGCCAATGAAATGAATGAACGCCCAAGCGCTTGACGCGTCTAAACGTGTTACACGTGTTTTCAAGCATCAACCATTTTTTTCTGCCAAAATGTTTCTGCCAGGAGGAAATTAGTTTAGGAGAGTTTTCAAAACGTCAAGTGTGCATATGAAGCCTAAGGAGGCTCTGTATTTAATACAGTTGTGCATAATGATGGCGGTGATGTAGAGTATGTTTCAATGAGGGTTAGGCAAGGGGGAGCTGCTGTAAGTATTATGGTGATTTGTGACTATAACCAAAGAGTCAGACACAAAGCTAATGAACTTGGTGATTGTACAGATTTTTTTTTTTTTTATTAAAGCAAATATAACAAACATGTTATGTTATACTTATCTGCTTTGTGCAGGGGTTTTGCATAGAGCAGCCCTGATCTTCCTCTTCTTGGGTCCCCCGCCGTCATTCTGGGCTTCTCCCCCTTGCCGAGTGCCCCCATAGCAAGTTACTTGCTGCAGGGGCACTCGTGGGTGCGCGCTCCCGAGTCGGTTCCTCGTCCATAAAACACAGAGAGCGTGGCTCGGCCCCGCCCTCCGCTCCCGCCTCACTGGCTGTGATTGAGAGCAGCGGGAGCCAATGACTCCTGTTGCAGCATCTCAGCCAATCAGGAGGGAGAGACCCGGGAGAGCCTCGGGTCGGGTGCACATCGCTGGATCAAGATCAAGCTTAGGAAAATATTGGGGGGGCTGGGGGGGGGGGGAGCTGCACACTGAAGGTATGGCATGGAATGCATGAAGGTAAATACCCTTCAGTCTTTACAACCACTTTAAATAGTTTATCCCCACTTATGGAGCTACACATTCATGGCCTATGCTTTCACCATAGAGTGACAGGTCAATTTGTAATTGCATCTTTCAGGATTACAAAAACATGAAAATATTTCTGTGTTTTTTGTTTGCTGTTTTCAAGACTATGTACTCCCTGAAAATAAATGATTTGCTGTTTAGTTTCTTAACCTCAAGGTCGATTCATTGCACATTGACCACCGTATACCATAAAATTGAGAGAAACTTTAGGACAACGTTTCCCTTCTATCTAAGTTATATATCAACCTTAATTATAATAGAGTTGCTCTTATATCTCTAGGGCTGCAGTAGTGAGGTTCCTCATCTGAAGCTTCTGGGCTGCCTTCCAGTTTTGTCTACATGCAACTGAACACAGTCATTAAACTCCCCCAAATGACTTCAGTAATCATCCATACACAGAGTTCAATGTTGGAGTTCTATGTGCAGCAAGAAGCCAAGGGCAGTTGCTGTATACCTGACCATAGCAGAAGCCTGGGACCTGTACATAACATTTAGATGTTACTGTGGGGTTGATTTACTAAAACTGGAGAGTACAAAATCTGGAAGCTGATTGGTTTCTATGCACAGATGCACCAGATTTTGCACTCTCCAGTTTTAGTAAATCAACCCCTATTTGTTTTTAAAAAAAAATTGAGGTGGCTTTGTTTGACCTCACCTTCTATAAATGCTGCTCACCTGACTGTCAAACTCACCTAATGACTCTACCGCTTTTTATGAAAGCAAGCATATAAATCAGAAAGTCTGACTTCACTCACAATGTGCTTATTTTAGACCAGTCATTCAGAAATCCTCTGCGTTTCAATTTCAGCATCATTTTCCTTTTTTGCTTTTATATATGTATGAGTTTTTACAGTAATATATACTGTATACATTGCTTGTTGTGACCATTTTTTATCCATTGTTGCATGTCAGCACCGTAGATCTCCAGCAGCCTCTTTCTGTCAGGGTTACAGCATGACGGGTTTTAAGGATGTGACAGTACTGGACAATCCCTGTGCAAAGTGCATTAGCCCCATCGCACCCTTTCTAGTCTCCAATTGGAAATGGTGTGATTGTTACAACGTAGAACATTTGAGAGAAAAGACCTTCATGCCAGGATCACCTCTTATCACCTCTTATTATGTTTATGAAAGATGCTGATTTAAAAAAAAAATTGAAAATGACTGACTTTCAAACATCATCATGCTAAAACTTAAATGGGATTTTGGAATATGTGTTTTATATATTGTATGCAGCTCTAATTCTACCCTCCACTGTGATTGTTTTTTTTTTTTTCTTTTTTTTTGTTTTAGGCTCTGAAGACTCCCTTTATTTTTGGAACAGCATACCCAACATCTCTAGTACAGCTGGTTCTGAATCAACTTTGAGTACAGTAGTAAGTCTTTTGCATTCCTAAAGTATAAAACAGTTATAGCTTATAAAAGGGGCAAACCTTCTACCTTCCTTAACCCCTTCCTGCCTTTACACATATATGCAGCCTCACAGAAGTTCGTCTTTATGCATAGAGCCACGTACATATGCATATCTCTCTTTGGGCTGAGAGTGTGCCACACAGAGCGCTCTCAGCACAGAGACCGGGCTCTCGTACTAATGATAGGGACCCGGGACTCCCCGTTCCTGGGTCACCTGATTACAGTGATCGGTCACTGTGAGCCCGCCCCTGTGTTTACTTCCTCTTCTGATTGAATGGGGGATATTTACTAAAGGAAAATCCACTTTGCACTGCAAGAGCACTTGAAAGTGCACTGAAATTGCACTTGGAAGTAAAGTCGCTGTAGATCCGAGGGGGAAATGCAAGGAAGATAAAAAACAGCATTTTAGCTTGTACATGATTGGCTGATAAAATCAGCAGAGCTTCCACTCATTTCAGATCTACCCCTTAGATTTAGAGCGAATGCACATTCAAGTGCACTTGCAGTGCAAAGTGGATTTGCCTTTCGTAAATAACCCCCGTTGCATCTTTCTCTTCTTGCATGAAAGGAACATATAAACTGAAAAAAAAAAAATAAATAGCAGCGAGGTCAAGGTTTGATCTAGGTCAGCGCCAAGGTTAGTGTCAGGGTCAAAGGTCACAATCAGTATATTTTGGGTATAATTTTTTTAAAACATTTTTTACTTGTGGGTTTCCTATAGGTACATATGCTTTACATGGTATTTTTCAGATAATTTTCTGAAACCTTGAAAAATATTTCTTGCAAAGCATCTACACAAAACTGTGGGTAGCACTGAGAGACAGGAAATGTAATTCAGTTTGAAAATAAACATTCCAAACAAGTTTGCCGTTGTCAGTCAGCAGCTTTCTCCAGCCATAGCTACACAGGCCTTATCAGAGTGCCAGGGAAGATAAGCAGACACTGGCTGTAACATTTTGACAGTGCAATCTCTTGGTGCGCACACATCCACCAAAGTGGAATGAAATTTTGGAAAGAAATAATCAAGTCATGTCATGCTAATTGTACATCCAAGTTTATTTGTTCCAGTCCTGCTGAGAAATGTTATGAACATTGTAATAAAAAAATCAATGAAATGCTAGCATCTATAGCTGAGTGAACAAATTATTTCTGAAATCAATAATGAAAAATACACAAGTTGTATTTTTTTTTAAGACGTACCAAGAAATGTGTTTTGTTTTGTTTTATTTTATCACATTCAGTGTATGTATATTGCTGTATTTATTTGTACCCAGCTAATTTGCACACTGCAGGTGTCATTGTGGCCTGCACTAAAACCATTCTGTGCAAGAACCAGGTATAGCCCAATTCTGGGAAAACCTAAACATCCTCCCTTACAGTGGGGCTGCTCATTCTGGAGAGAAAGAGAGGGGAATTCTCTTCTCCTTTCTTTTACCCATCCCTTTCTCTTTCTGAAATGTGTCCCCCCTCCCCCCTTCTCAAATTTATTTTGAGGCAGTGGATCATAAATTAATTTAATGAATTAAATATTATGGTGTTGAGGCTGATATATTTGCTTAATTGGAAGGAAAATGGAAAGAAAGGAAATTGTCTATTGAAATATCGCAGATTTTGTGTTTTTTTTTTTCTCTTCTTGTTGTTGCTTTATATTTGTTTTGTCTGTAATTTGTTATATAAAAAAAATTTCAAAAATAAAATCTTATAAAAAAAAAGGGGGACAGTAAAAGCAGTTTTACCTGATTCCCCCCTGCCCCAGCAGATCGCTCTCCTATGCCCTGATGACATTAGGATGACCTTAGGCTGCAGGAGAGAATATACAACCGCTTTAACCACTTCAGCCCCAGAAGGTTTTACCCCCTTCCCGACCAAGCCATTTTTTGCGATGCTGCACTGCTTTGCTTTAACTGATAATTACGCGGTCTTGCAACGCTATACCCAAATAAATTTTATGTTGCTTTTTTCCCCCTATAAATAGAGCCTTCTTTTGGTGGTATTTGATTACCTCCTGTGGTTTTTTTTTTTAAAAAACATTTGAAAAATCTTCATCAATTTATGCCAGTATGTATTCTGCTACTTGTTTTTGGTAAAAAAAAATCCCAATAAGTGTATCTTGATTGGTCTGTGCAAATGTTATAGCGTCTACTATGGGATAGGCTTATGGACTTTTTATTGTTTTTACCAGTAATGGCGGCGATCAGCAATTTTTAGTGGGACTGCGACATTGCGGCGGACAAATCTGACACTAAGGGGTAGATTTACTAACACTGGTGAACACAGTATCTGGTGCAGCTGTGCATAGTAACCAATCAGCTTCTAACTTCAGCTTGTTCAATTAAGCCTTAAAAATAAAACCTGGAAGCTGATTGGTTTTTATGCAGAGCTGCACCAGATTCTTTGTGCACCAGTTTTAGTAAATCTCCCTCTAGGTGACACTTTTTGGGAACCAGTAACACAGTGATCAATGCTCAAAAAAGGTATGTGATTTTGCACAGCCAGGCTGCCGTGCCGCAGTGTATATGCGGTGGGCGGTCCAGAATCGGTTAAAGTGAATAACTCTACACCAAGTTCACTATAGGGACCACGTATGTATTTATACATGTTGATCATGTCCCCCTTAATCTCCTCTTCTGAAGAGAGAATAAGTTCAGTTTCTCTAATCTTTCCTCATAGCTGAGCTCCTCCGTGCCATTTATCCATTTGGTTGCCCTTCTCTGCACTTTATCCAGGTCCCTGATATCCTTTTTGTGAACTGGTGCCCAAATCTGAACTGCATATTCCAGATGAGATCTTACTAATGATTTGTATAGGGGCAAAATGTTGTGTGTCTCTCTCTCTCTCTCTCTGCAGTTCAGCTGATCTGCTTTAAGCTGTGAAATGTTTAATATGAAGGATCTTTCACCCTGAAGTATGTTGTATAGCGGAAATTCATGAAATTTTCTAATAAACTTGACTCTGACAAATATAAAGGTTGGGGACGGGATAGAAGAACTCAAGGTGACACTACAACAAAACAATAGTGGTGTCACTGTGTTGCTACGTAGTTTTGCAATAGAAGTGAATAGCTAGAGTGGCCCAAAGAACTGCTAAGGTTTTGGCAGGTTAAAAAATCCACATCCATTTAAAAAAAAATTGCTGAATTGTAGCCATAATTTTAGTAACTTGTTAAAAT
This sequence comes from Lithobates clamitans, assembly GCA_037952925.1. Lineage (NCBI taxonomy): Eukaryota > Metazoa > Chordata > Amphibia > Anura > Ranidae > Lithobates > Lithobates clamitans. The sequence continues at coordinate 7,582,298 of JBBGZY010000323.1, read as the reverse complement.
GATCCTGCGATGATAAACATAGAAGCTGATATTTCTGGCTTGTTTTACAGATCATAATCTAGGCAAGCCTTATCTTGGCTTTATTTTCCAGTGAGTCACCAACCTGTAAAATCTTGCAAATAGTCTGAAAAGTCCTGTCTTGTTGGTGGTAAATAACATGGTGAAACCAAGATGAAGTCCTGACAGTCCTGGGCTTGCACCTTTTAGACTGTACAGTGCATCTGAAAAGTATTCACAGCGCTTCACTTTTTCATTTTGTTAAGTTACACCAAAGTTCCAAATTTAATTTCATTATTTTCCTCAAAATTCTACAAACCATGCCCCATAATGACAACTAGGGATGGGCTTTATGTTCTGGTCGAACATGAGTTCGACTCGAACATTGGCTGTTCGCCGAATAGCGAACAATTTGGGGTGTTCATGGCAAATTTGAAAGCCGCGAAACAAAAGTCTATGGGAGAAATCAAAAGTGCAAATTTTAAAGGTTATTATGCAAGTTATTGTCATAAAAAGTGTTTGGGGACCTGGGTCCTGCCCCAGGGGACATGTATCAATGCAAAAATAAGTTTTAAAAACTGATGTTTTTTCGGGAGCAGTGATTTTAATAATGCTTAAAGTGAAACAATAATAAATAAAAGTGTAATATTCCTTTAAATTTCGTACCTGGGGGTGTCTATAGTATGCCTGTAAAACGGTGCATGCTTCCCGTGTTTAGAACAGTCTGACAGCAAAATGACATTTCTAAAGGAAAAAAAGTCATTTAAAACTACTCGCGGCTATAATGAATTGTCGGTCCGGCAATACACATAACAGTTCATTGATAAAAATGGCATGGGATTCCACCACAGAGGAACCCCAAACCAAAATTTTAAAAAATGCGTGGGGGTCCCCTCAAATTCCATACCAGGCCTTTCAGGTCTGGTATGGATATTAAGGGTAACACCGCGCCAAAATTCTAAAAAAAAATGGTGTGTGAGTCCCCCTCAAAATCCATACCAGACCCCTCAGGTCTGGTATGGGTTTTAAGGAGAACCCCGTGCCAAATTTTTTTGTAAAAATGGCGTAGGGTCCCCCCCAAAAATCCATTCCAGACCCTTATCCGAGCATGCAACCTGGCAGGCCGCAGGAAAAGAGGGGGGATAAGTGAGCGCCCCCCCCCTCCTGAACCGTACCAGGCCACATGCTCTCAACATTGGAAGGGTGCTTTGTGGTAGCCCCCCAAAGCACCTTGTCCCCATGTTGATGGGGAGAAGGGCCTCATCCCCACAACCCTTGCCCGGTGGTTGTGGGGGTCTGCGGGCAGGGGGCTTATCGGAATCTGGAAGCCCCCTTTAACAAGGGGACCCCCCAGATCCCATCCCCCCCGTGTGAATTGGTAATGGGGTACAAATGTACACCTACCATTTCACATAAAAAGTGTCAAAAATGTTAAAAGACAATAGACGGTTTTTGACAATACCTTTTTATTAATGTCCTCTTCTTTCCCCGCTTCTTCTTCCATCTTCTGGTCTTCCTTCGGTGTTCTTCTCCTCCATCTTGTTCTTCCCCCGCTTCTTCCTCTATCTTCCTCCGCTTCTTCCTCCGGTCTTCTCTTCCTGCATCTTCCTCTGGCTTCTTCTTCTCCGCTTCGTCCTCCGATCCCCTGTGGGGGAATGCCATGCCGTTTTTTATTAATGAACTTTTATATGTATTGCCGGACCGACAATTCATTATAGCCGCGAGTAGTTTTAAATGACTTTTTTTCCTTTAGAAATGTCATTTTGCTGTCAGACTGTTCTAAACACAGGAAACATGCGCCACTTTACAGGCATACTATAGACACCCCCCAAACACTTTTTAAGACAATACCATGCATATAAGCCTTTGAAATTAGCACTTTGGATTTTTCATGTTCGTGTCCTATAGACTTTAACGGTGTTCGAACAAATTTTTTGCCTGTTCGCATGTTCTGGTGCGAACCGAACGGGGGGGTGTTCGGCCCTTCCCTAATGACAACCTGAAAGAAGTTTGTTTGAAATCTTTGCAAATTTATCAAAAATAAAAAACAAAAAATAAAATCACATGTACATAAGTATTTACAGCCTTTGCTCAATACTTTGTTGAAGGACCTTTGGCACCAATTACAGCCTTAAGTCTTTTTGAGTATGATGCTACAAGCTTGGCACAGCTATTTTTGGGCAGAGATAATCAGTTGGGTTCAAGTTTGGGCTCTGGCTGGCCAACTCAAGGACATTCACAGAGTTGTCCCGTAGCCACTCCTTTGTTCTCTTGGGTGTGTTTAGGGTCGTTGTCCTGTTGGAAGATGAATCTTTGCCCCAGTCTGAGGTCCAGAGCAGGTTTTCATCAAGGATGTCTCTGTACATTGCTGCATTCATCTTTCCCTTTATCATGACTAGTCTCCCAGTTCCTGCAGCTGAAAAACATACCCACAGCATGATGCTGCCACCATCATGCTTCACTGTAGGGATGGTATTGGCCAGGCAATGAGCGGTGCCTGGTTTCCTCCAGACATGATGCTTGCAATTCAGGTCAAAGAGTTCAATCTTTGTTTCATCAGAATTTTGTTTCTCATGGTCTGAAAATCCTTCTGATGCCTTTTGGCAAACTCCCGGCGGGCTGGTATGTGCCTTTTACTGAGGAGTGGCTTCCATCTAGCCACCCTACCATACAGGCCTGATTGGTGGAGTGCTGCAGAGATGGTTGTTCTTCTGGAAGGTTCTCTGCTCTCCACAGAGAAATGCTGGAGCTCTGTCAGAGTTACCAATGGGTTCTTGGTCAGCTCCCTGACTAAGGCTCTTCATCCCCGATTGCTCAGTTTGGCTGGGCAGCCATGATGGTTCCAAACTTCTTCTATTTACTGATGATGGAGGCCACTGTTCTCATTGGGACCTTCAATGCTGCAGAAGTTTTTCTGTACCCTTCCCCAGATCTGTGCCTCAATACAATCCTGTCTCGGAGGTCTACAATTCCTTGGACTTCATGTCTTGGTTTGTGCTTTAACATGCACTGTTAACTGTGAGACCTTATATAGATAGGTGTATGCCCTTCCAAATCATGTTCAATCAACTGAATTTACCACAGGTGGACTCAAATCAAGTTGTAGAAACATCTCAAGGATGATCAGTGGAAACAGGATGCATCTGAGCTCAGTTTTGAGTGTCATGGCAAAGGCTGTGAATACTTATGTACATGTGATTTTTTTTTTTTTATTTATATCCAATAAATTTGCAATGATTTCAAACAAACTTCTTTCACGTTGTCATTATGGGGTATTATTGTTTGTAGAATTTTGAGGAGAATAACAAATTTATTTCCATTTTGGAATAAGGCTTTAACATAATGAAATGTGGAAAAAATGAATTGCTGTGAATACTTTCCGGATGCGCTGTATGTAAAGGAAAACTTTTTTTTAGTTTTGAATAGTTTGGGGAAGGGTTACTTATATCTTCTGCCAAGTTTCTATTAAGATCTGTGTTCCCCCTGGGCAGATTAACCATATTGTCTTGCTGAGGATTGTGACCAAGACTGAACATAAAGTTCAAACCCTAACTTTTTTCCTAAATTCTAAAGTTGTCATGAAGCAAGAGGTAACGATTCCCCTCTCTTTGGAGAGATTTGTTCTCACTTCCTGTTGCCTCTTCAAAGATGAAAGTTAAAGGAGATCATCACCCCAGCAAGAAATAACCTAACAAGGGTTTTGTCCTTCCTACTCTATCCAAAGCTAAAAATAACAGTTTTGGCTATACACATTAAAACAAGTCAGCAATGGCAAATTTTTTTGAGCTCACAATTTCCCTTTAAAAATCTCATATGTAAAATTAAAACTATAGCAAAAGTCACAGATCCACTTAAAATTTGCACATCTTCAGAAGGAACACTTTTTCAAACCCAAACTATTGTCAGACACTTAATAGTCACCTTTATTTTCTATAAATAATAGATTCTATAAATAATATTGCTAGTTTTGGGTAAATGTCTTGTTAGTAACATGTATTAAAGTGATTGTAAACAATCACCTTATAAAACAACCCATTCAGTTTAAAATCGAAATGAAAGGCAAAACTTTTTTGCATAGATATTAAAAAAAAACATTATACTTCCTTTTTTTCCCCCTCTTTTATAAGTGATCACATTCCTTCTGTTCTCAGCTGCATTAGAGCTGGGGGGAGGAGAAACAGCAGTGTACTGATCTTCCCAGTGAATGGCTGTGCAGCGGGGCGTGTCAGGACAAGTCTGATCATTGGAGGAGAGCACACTGAGTTCCCAGCATAGCTAGAGAGCTGACCACAGTGTGCTCTCCTGCTTAGTGTGGTCAGCTTTTAAAAGGAAAGCAAGGGGACTAGTAGGAACACCAAAGATTTCACATAAAGGAAGCAATGCAAAGAGAACTGCATACTTTCTTATACAAGTACATGGTGCAGTAGGCACATATCAGGAATATGAAGTGTTGTGGTAACAAACGTTTTAACTCCTCTTAAATCGTAAAGTTGGCTTATAAGAGAAAAGCTGAACTCCAGGCAAAACCATAAATCCGCAAATGGAATGCATACTGTATAAGGCTGTTTTACCTGCCTGCAGATTCATATTTTTGTTCATCTAGTCACGAGATTTGCACAGCTAGCCTGGAGACCCTTCTATAGAAGTAGATCTTAACCCTGCCCCTAACCTGTTATTGGACAGCATGTTCCTTGTTGGTGCATGAGCACAGCTGCACAGCTTGACTGGCCCATTGTGCCGGTTCTCCCTCTCCTAGTCTGATCTATGCTGTACATGGACAGCAAGAGACTAATACTAAGTCAATTTCAGATACTTGCACTCGTTTCTTTTAAAAATGCACAAAATGCACTTTTTTTTTTTTAATATGAACCTGTACTTTGTAATAGAATCACTTGATAACAGGCTCTTCAAGGAGTGTATGCTTACCTTTTGCAGGACCCCAGGGGAGACCCTGAGAATTCCCATGTAAGTTTCTACTCAAAGCTATACCTTGTGATGTCTGTAATGAGGAGTTATTACTTATTGCAGTATAAGTTGTAATGCCCTCCAAAACAACTATCTCTACCCCTTAAATCTCTCTTATGTCAGAGACATGTAGTGTTTGCATCAGTTGTAATCTAGCTGATATCCATATATATATATTTTTTTTTCCATATAATATTTTTACTTCAAAGTTTTTTTTTTATTATTTCTTTCTGTTTGGTTTCTAGATTCATACTGGATCCTCTAGCACAAGTGGCTCAGATCCCCAGGTTGCAATCTCTGATTCTTCCATTTTGGAAAATGTGGTTGATCAAGGACTCAATCAAGGTATACACTTAATACATTTCACCATTATTGTTTCAAGACGTCCTAAAGCCTAACTTGACAGGACTTAACTTTTCCTCACTCTACGTCGCTGTCTTTGTCCTTAATGGGGAGATTTCCCATCATGTCCTTTCCCCTGTGATCCCCTGTGACCATAGTGGAAAGTGAGGGTAATACTCTGCAATGGAAACAGTGTTTAAAACTCACAAAGCTCATATTCCCTGCTGATTGGAGAACTCTAGCTTAGACTCAGCAGGGGGTGCATCAGACGTCTGCAGAGAAACCACTGTTTCTACCCACATAGCAAAGGTCTATCTCTGCAGTATACTGGCAAGAAAAAGGCTTTTTTACTCAAGCTGTGGCTGTTCTTAAAAAAAAAAAAAAAAACTGTGAAGCCGAGTATACTTGGTTCGAAATTTGACCAATTCAGTGAGAACCAGGAAGATTTTGATCTGTGTGTGGTCTTATTTTCTACAGAAGCTGATCCTTAGATCAACTTCTGTCTAATGGTCTTGCTGGAAAACATTCTTTGATCAGTGGTCTGCAACCAATGGCTGATTAGTGTATTTTGGCAATGGAGGAGTCTAATAACACAATGGTGGAGTCCATCCACCTCACTTGTGTAGATACAGGAAACTGTTGGTTGAACAAAAAAGAAACTAATAGAGTGCACCCAGCTTAATATTTTGAATATTTTGTCCTGTCCTCCTCTGCACATGCTAGCAAGTGAATGGCTTTTCTACTTGGTTATGGCTGTTTTCAAAAGAAAAACACACTGTAAGACTTTGCACCTGTAATATATTCAACTGATAAAACGTGTAAGTTCAATTGATTTTTTTACAAGAAAAAAAAAAAAACTTCTAGCAGTCAAGAAATACAAAGCAGAGTGGCTTTTGTAGGAGCACACATAAAAAGACCTAGAAAAGGCCTTCAAAAGTATTGATGTGTCAATAAGAACATATATCAAAATGGTCCAGACTATTGAATTTTTTTTTGTCATGCTCTATGAATGTAAAAGCTGCACATTAAACGCAAGGGATGGGAAAGCTATTGATGTATATGATGTTTGTGGTGGGTAGAGCATTTTAAGAATACAGCTATGAAAACTGAAGACCCAAAAAGAAGACTGATCAATCTGGTGAAAATTTGGTCACAAAGACTTCTTGTCTTGATTTCATAATGGCACTTAACAATTCGTATTTTTGGTGAGAAATTGCTTAGATAGCTCTAAACTTTGTGGTGTTCACTTTTTATTTCTTTTATTAACTTTTATTCTTTGCTTGAGAATATATAGAAGTGCATTCCTGTATACTCTTTTTGACCCTGAAGCAAACTACACGGCTTAGATCTATTCATCTCAGTGTTAACAGCATGTGTTAGGATGTATTCATTCATGTGAAAAACATCCGTAGTATCAGAAAACGTTCAAAAGACCTATTTTTTCAGTTTGTTTTAGGCAGTAAGCATTTTAATTGGACTCTGCAGCTGAATGTGCAGAGGCTTTGTTAGTATACAGGAACAATGTTGCTGTATTTTAATCAGTTATTGACATTAAACATTCTATACAAACTCAAAAAAGTTATTGAAGTGCACATGGCATGTATAATACACCCTGTCCTTATTCCCTCTTCATCTACTGGCAAAAGTTGCTGTTGAACACAATAGGGGTTATTTACTAAAACTGGAGTGTGCAAAATCTGGTGCAGCTCTGCATAGAAGCCAGTCAGCTTCCAGGTTTTATTGCCAAAGCTTAATTGAACAAGCTGAAGCTAGTAGCTGATTGGTCACCATGCACAGCTGCACCAGATTCTGAATGCTCCAGTTTTAGTAAATTCTTCCCAATGTCTAAAAGGACTGTTCAGACACCAGATAGAGATGCTAAGTAACATTGTTACTTTTGTATTTACTCTATTGTATTCATTTGCCAAATCTCCTGTGTACTCTGTTCCACTCACAGTCATGCCCAGTCCCTCTCCTAGCATTGACGTCCCACCATTGGACCAGTGTTATGTCCATCATAGGAGCCGGGCCAAGGGGCAGGACTGCGAGCCGAGTACACAGGCGATCTGGCTCTGTCTATTTCGGCAATAACAAGGCTGCAAATGCATACTGATCATCCTGCAAAGATGGGCAAATCTGCAGATGGGCACTGATCATGCTGCAAAGATGGGCAAGGCTGCAGATGGGCACTGATAATGCTGCAATGATTGGCACTGATCAGGCTGCAATGATGGGCAATGGTGAAGCTGCAGATTGGCACTGATAAGGCTGCATTGATGGGCAAGGCTTCAGATGGGCACTGATCATGCTGCAAAGATGGGCAAGGCTACAGATGGGCACTGATAATGCTGCAATGATGGGCAAGGCTGCAATGATGGGCAATGGCGAAGCTGCAGATTGGCACTGATAAGGCTGCATTGATGGGCACTGACTCTTATTTTGCGTCAACATTTTTTGTTTAAAATGTAACTTTTTTTTTTTTTACCTGAAACTTCCCTCTTAAAATTAAGGTGCGTGTTATACGCAGATACATATGGTAGTTGCGCTTCAAACTGCATATGGTATTAAAGGCATACTCTGCTTTTTATATCATTAGTCATTTTACGCCATATTTGAATGTCACATGAAAGGAGTTGTAAAGGCAAAAGTTTTTTCCATCTTAATGCATTCTGTGCATTAAGATAAAAAACCTTTTGTGTGTAGCAAGCCCCCCCAGCACCCCCTAATACTTACCCTGAGCCCCTTCTCTTTCAGCGATGTCCACAATTCCCTCTGCCGTCCAGGACTCTCCTCCTAATTGGCTGGGGCACATCCACAGTGCCATTGACTCCCTCAGCTGTCAATCAAAGTCAGCCAGTGGGGAGAGAGGGGGCGGGGCCGGGTCGGGGCTCTGTGTCTGAATTTAAACACGGAGCTCTGACTCGGCTCAGTTGCCCCATAGCAAGTTGCTGGTCTGAATTTGCACTCATCAGGAGGGAGGGGCCAGGAGAAGCAAAGAGGGACCCGAGAAGCGGAGGATCTGGGATGCCCTGTGTAAATTCACTCCACAGAGGAGGTAAGTATAACATGCTTGTTATTTATTTTTTATTTTTTTTCTAAAGCGAGACTTTACGGTCACTTAAAACTTGGTCACATATATTAGCCTTCAAAACTCAAACCACTCACCTTAGCATGATTTGCAGAGGGCTGTAGGTTGTTTGTCTCTATCTTTTGAGCCATCAACTTTTTTTCTCCTTTTTGTTTTGTTTTTTTGTTAGTGTTGTACTAAAAAAAAAAAAAAAAAAAAGACTTTTATTTCATTTATAAAAACCTTTGCAATGCTTTATACCAGGATCAGAATTTTAGCCAAAATTTAAATAGGACAAAGTATAAAATAAAATGTATTCACAATAATACTTAAAAAAAATACTGGTCAAAGTAGGGAAAAGGTTTGTTCTAGTTTAGTTCTTTTTCTATGGAATACATTTTTGCAAGGTAAAGTGACCAAAACAAATCCACAGTGGTCCTAAAAAAAAACATGTCTATTATTTTTATATCTTATAATGACAAAGTTGTTGCTGAATAAACAGGCCTATAGCAGAAATGAAGGAATTGCTCTGGTCTATAAGGGATGTGCAGGTCTGAGAGCTGAAGTTGTTAATATAAAACCTTCTATTCTTTGTCCTTGTTAATGTAATGACTGTTCACTACAGGTCAAAACAACAAAGCCAGAACGGCATCTCTGAGCTCTGAAGAGATTTGCGTCTCTGTGTGTGCATCTGACCAGTGTTCCTTAGTCACACCATCCCTCTTGTCAGCAGTGTGTGGATTACTGGAGAATCTGCTAGTAATGAATTCTGAAGATACTGTCAACGCTTTGTCTAAGACGCATTTGCTGACAGATCTAACAAGGTACAAACAAGTGGTTTATTTCAATTTTTAGAACCCTGTTGATATAGAAAGACAAGCATTTGCATAATGTGTGTATGCATTAGGCCGATTTTTCACTGGTACACTGTGGCTTGGCAGCAGTGTAGGTGTATCCGTGATTTTTGTGTGCTTTATCGATTTTAGGCGGTTGTGCATTTTTTCCACGGCTTCTGAAAGTGTACCAGAGATGCAGCATGCAGGACTCTTGGTGTGCTTTCAGAAAAAGTGGCAAAAATTCCTGACCTAATAGAAAGTCTATAGGACTGTGGCTAAAACTGCGGGTCAAGCACACAAAAATCACAGATACACCTGCTCTGTGGCAAAACTGCAGCGCACCGGTGTGAAACCAGCCTTAATGCAAATAGATTAAACTATTGGTGCTGAATGTTAACCCTTCCATGACTATTAGTTTGCAGCAGTTTTTGGCCAGAATGATTGTGGTCAGAAGGCTTTAGCAGGTTTGTATATGTGTCCTCCGACTACAAAGTTCTTGTGCAGCCTGTCTCTCTTTGCTCCTTGAACTTGCAGAATAGGAGCATAACATCTCTAATTAGGGCACCTTCCTGTTCTTATGTATGCTCTGAAGAGCTCTCAAGAACTAGTTTGCTTAAAAGGTAAGTGAACATTTTCAAGAAAAATCTTACACCAACAAGCGTTCATTGGTCAGCTTGACCGTGTGATTGCACTAATTAGGTGTGCTTCTTTCTTTTGGGACACCTTACCAGAAGAAAAAACCTCAAATGTGCTTCTCATTGGTCAGCATGGTCACATGGCTGCACTGATCAATGTGAACTTGCCACTGTGAGCATTATGATGGATACTCTCTAGGGTGTTTATTATGGTGTACGGACCACTTCACTGGCAGCATGAGGCATGATGGGTCGCTATGTTAGGTGGAGTCTGGGGGTGATCAGGATACATGGAGTTCGATCTGTTCTCTTAGGTGGGAAGTTTCAATTCATAATTTTTATTAGCACCAATTTTAGTTTACAACACTTAAAACAAAAAAACAGTAAACATATTAAAACCAAAAAACATAAACCAAGAGACCAACACACATACACCACCTATCTTTCTCTAAATTACATTGACACATGTCATATAAATAACTCATCCCTTTCCCATCTTCTTCTCTCCCTCCGTTTTATCTACCTCATCCTATATCCATCCTCGGGAAGAAATTCCCCCTGCAATGAGACCAACAGTCTATATCTATAGGTACGCCTATCTATACAATCCATTTATATCCTAAACTTATCCCTCTACTCTTCCTTTCTCTTTTTCCACCTTTCTTCCCTTTCTTTTTTTCCCCTTTCTTCTCCCTCTCCCTTTCTTTTTCCTCTTTTTTTTCCACCTCTCTTTTCTCTCCCTTTCTCTCCTCCTACCTTGTATTTACTTTCCCTATTCCACCCTCTTTCACTTATCCTTCCCCACATTTTCTATGATTTGAAAAAGAACCATCCACCCCTGGAGTTCCATTTGTTGCTATTATAAAATGAGTCATCCCGGGCATGCCCAACCACAAATCCCATATTTTATGAAACTTTTTTTATTGACCCCCTATTTCGATAAACCTGCCATTCTTTTAATACAGTGTCATTAACCTGTAAGCGCCATTCCTCGTATGTTGGCACATTCGAGGAAATCCATTTTTTGTCCAATTAGCTTTTGTGCAATAAATAACATCTTCTTCATTGCTATCCTAATTGTTGGTGTGTGTGTTTCTTTTTCTAGGCACCCCAGTAAACTTATTTTAGGATCCCTTTGTACCTGTATTTGATATACCCGGTTAATAGTATCAGTTATTTTTTTGCCAGTGCCTAAATAATTTGGGACATTTCCATAGCGTATGTATTAGGTTAGCTGAGGTTCTCCTACACCGGGGACAATCAGATGTATCTCGTCTGCCCCAGTAATACAATTTAATTGGGGTCCTGTACACCCTATGGATTATGTATAAATGTGTTAGAGTTTGCTGGAGTGAAACTGATACTGATTGTACTTGTTCCAAAATATTTTGTCATTCTTCATCTGTTAGATCTCATAGGTCCTTTTCCCATCCCCGTCTAGCTTGACAGGTAGCCTTTCCCTGGAGTTGGCCAATTAAATAGCCATATATTTTAGAGATGATGCCCTTTTTCAGTTGTATCTTTGGAATTAAGTCTATTAATGGCATATTTTGAACTTTTAAATTCTTTCTTTTAAATGGATCTGTAAAGCATGTCTTAATTGTAAATGTTGAAAAAAGGTGTGTGTGGGGGGTATTATTAATGTTTTGGCTTCTTTTGGCTTCTTTTGAAATGGTATGAGTGTTGTAAAATTCTGAGCATGGGTGCATCATGCAAATATTTCATACATAGAAACCTACTGTATTTGGTTTACAGGATTTTTCCCACATTGCTTTTCTCAAAAAAAAAATAAAACATTAAAAGTGAAACATTTATAAGAAGCCTTCTTTATATACCATCCATGATTTTTTTCTGAGCCTCGCAGGTGCAACAACCTTTTGCTATTATCATTCGTGTGCAGTGGAAGATTGTTCTTTTTTTCAGTGGAAAGGGTATTTATCAAATGTTATTCATAAGAGTTTCCAGTGTGATATAAATTCTTGTGATTGTTTCCTCTAGGTGTTAAAACATTTCACAAGACGTTTTCCACGGGGGTTCTGTGGATGCATTGTGCTGCAGGGTGGGACTGCTGACAAGTTGACAGGCAAATGGTCAAAGCAGGCAGTCATAAGAGATGTACAGCAGAGTTGCAATATAATTCAAATCGTGATAGGAGTAGTGTAATACATAGGTGTTAAACAGAACTTATTGTTTAGGCACAGGCTAAATGCTCAGCAGTCTATTTAAGCACTCATAACTGGTGCAGATGTGCACTTTAGCATGACCTGAGCTTCTGTGATTAGTAATTACCAGCATATGGCAAAGACTCAAGGCTAATGGTTACAGTAATAATGGTAATAGGGAGTAATGCTACATCTCCTATGCTATGTAGATATTGGATGCAATGGCCAAAGCAGTCACAGCACGAACTATGGGCCAGATTAGATGATTTAATGGAAATGGCTAACAATCAGCTTTTTGTGAACACCTTTAGATAACAGACATTCAGGGATCTTGGGAATCAAGAGTGTACTGGATGCCAGTAGTGTCTGATAAATGCATTGGTATGCTGATTGTCCAGTATAATGGGGAATGTCTGTCTTTAACCAGCTAATGTGTGCTGTCCACGTGAAGAAGGTATTTTGGCTTGTCTTTTGGCTTCTTGATTCGCTTTTCTTTATGCTTGCAAAAAATACTCACTATTATTATACTTACGTTTATTATACTACCTGAATTTTACTATTCAGGTAGTATAATGACATCTGTGTTGCAGGTTGGCATTTGATTTACTTTTAAAGTGGTTCTTTAAAAGATTTTTTTTTTTTTTTACCTGCATGCATTTTATACATGAAGGTAAAAAATCTGTGTGCAGCAGCCACCCCCCCCCCCCCCCCATTACAACATGAACCCTATCACGATCAAGCGATGTGCACAAGAGCCTTGGCTGTCCAAGGACTCTCCCTCCTCATTGTCTGAGAAAGATGTCAGTCACAGCCAAGTGAGTCAATGAGAGGATAGAGAGCAGGTTCGATCTGCAGCTGTGTGTGTGAATGGACACGCAGAGCAGCAGCTCCAGAGTGACCCTGCTTGGGTGCCCCTATAGCAAGCCGCTTGCTCTGGGGGCACTCGGCAGGTGGGAGGGGCCAGGAGTGCTGGGGGACCCGAGAAGTGGAGGTTTAGGGCTGCTCTGGGCATAACCACTGCTCAGAGCAGGTAAGTATGACATGTATGTTATAAGAGGAAAAAAAAAAAAACTTACCTTTTAATACCACTTTAAGGAAACTGTCTGCGGTTGTTTTAAGGTGTACAGCGTAGGAAGGGCTATGGCAGAAGCCACTTTAAGATACAGGTTTTGCCTCCATTGCAGGTGAAAATTTTTGAGAAAGGGGGCATTTGTGTCCCTCAAAATATTTCAAACAAGGCTCCCATCTTTCTTGTTACACTGGGGTGTTGTGTAATCCACTCCAGCATTTTGTACTTTATGCAGGACTTTAGGGATGTATTTAGCTTCATTTGTTTATATACTGAAAGTATTTTGCTACATTGTATTGGACAAACTAGTATTTATTGTACTAATTATAAAACGGTGCTATTTTATGGTTTGTAGTGGCTGTGTTTATGGACATCTTTAAGGGTATAACTGTGTGTTATTTCATGTATATTGGTCTTGGGAAAACAACGCATTTAAAACATTACTTTGTGTTCCATTATATAACTTTACCTACTTTTTGTCTTTCCTTCTGAAATGGTTGCAGATGCAACGCAGGGTGGGAGACAGAATTATTTTCTATAAAGGTAAAATAGCCTTACTACACCAACTAGCTCCTAGTTTGCAGGCAAATGATTGTTCTTAGAACTTGGAGGACACGGGTTAAAAAAAGTGAAAGTGATAATCCTTGTATTTTACTTTCTCTAACCCGGTGAGATTGTTTTTACTAGAATTTTGAATACATTGGGGAGTTTTGCTAAAACCTAGAAAATAACCCTTCTACTGATTGTTTTGTGTGTTTGACACTTTGCACTAGTAAAAAGTCCCATGATTCAAATGAGAAATGAAATATCGTACACTTCTGCTTTAGGGCATATGTGAAAGCATGTTGTTATGATAAACCATGGTTCCTAATGCAGGCTGTATCTATATAGCACTGCATTCATCTGTATGTAAACTGCTTCTTGGGGTCATTCTTGGTAGCAAAGAAATGCCATAAAATTCCAGCATATATAGTTCCTGATATAAGGAATGACTCCATGGTTTCTTGTCCTACAAATACATTGCATTGCTCTTACAGTCTATTTTTTATTTCCTATTTATGTGAGTTTCACATTTGTACATCATGTTATTATAGTTTAGAATGAAAATGATCTCAAAGCACAAATGTGCATGCCATTATATTTTTATTGCATGACCAGCTGTATAATAATGCCTAGTAGAAGAGAGATGATAGAACTCAGGGCAGCTCTTCTTGAATATTTTAGTGTGTCCTTGCTGTATCTGCTGTGGAATGTAATCTGACCGTGTAAAAGAAGTGCCTGATTTTCCTTTGTGTTTTCTCATTTACAGTCTCATAAAGCCAGCTGTACTCGAAAGATGCTTTTCTGATCTCAAGGCTTCACTCACCCCTGAAGGTCGCGCTCGGAAAAAAAAGTCACAGGTCGGCTTTATTTCTTGTACAATATTGAGTAAATACGCTATTGTACCTTTTCTTCTTACGAAGGTGAAAAAGGTTGTCTTTGAGGTTTGACATAGATGGTAATGCTTCGTTTTACTTATATGTGACTAAAGACTTCTGCTACGCACAATTAAATGGTAAAGATACAGCTTTTCTTTTTCTGGTAATTCACGTATTTGAATATACAGTACAGTTGTAATTTGTGCATTCTCACTCAGCCAAAATTGGTGCGTTTTTACGTGAACTCTTATGCCGGGTACACACGATCGGAATTTCCGTCAGAAAAAACTTGGATGGTTTTTCTGACGGAATTCTGCTCAAGCTTGGCTTGCATACACACGGTCACACAAAAGTTCTCTGAACTTTCGACTGTCAAGAACGCGGTGACGTACAACGCTATGACGAGCCGAGAAAATTAAGTTCAATGCTTCCGAACATGCTTGATTTTTTGCGCGTCCGAATTACATACAGGCGAACGCATTTTCGGATAGGAACTTTTCCCGACTGAAAAATAGAGAACATACTCTCAATCTTTTGCTGGCTGGAATTCCGCCAGCAAAAGACCGATAGAGCACTACACGGTCAATAGTAGCGCAATAATAGCGCCACACCAAAGATTGTATGTAATATTAAACTAACCTAAGATAGAGAGACACAATCAACACCTAAGATAAAAACAACCAACACATTTCGAGAGCTCTAGAAATCTCCCTTTGTCATGGCCAATATACACAAAAAATGAACATGGGTTCATAGGTTATAATGTATATAATTCACTAATGTGTAGGTTCTGTATAATATATTTAGTAAATACTGTGTGTGTGTTTGTATGTATGTACAAATGTGTGTATGTATAATATACGTAATTATATATTCAGCTGAACAAATACTCTATGTGCTAATACCTGAACACAGCCCTCGGGATTGCTCCACTAAAAAAAGAGCAAGCAGGGGTCAGGTAGCAGATAAAACACATAGGGAACAAGCAGAAGCTTTGTTGATGAACAAGCCAAAAGGCCAGTAAAGCGTCACAGCTGACTAGGATCAGCTGGAAGTGTAGTTGATGAACAAGCCAAGGGTCGGTAACGAGTGGTACCGGTCAGGGGCCAGGCAGAAGCGTAGTCGGTGAACAAGCCAAGGATCGTTATTAAATGGTAGTGAAGATGAGGACAGCAGTAGGAACACAAGAAATAAGATATCAGCTGAAGAGAACACAATAATATGGCAAACAGGAAGTGCAAGGACATGGCTTAAATAGAAAGTTCATGGGAGAAGCAGAGTGTTCAAGGTTCAACAGAGACAAGGTAAAAAGCAGGAATGTCCACAGGATGAGCTGTCCAGCATTTCAGGTGGAACAGCAAGAGCATCCACACCCAGACACAGCAGAGGTCCCTAATTCAGAAAGGGATCCTAACAGTCTCAATTCACTAATCTCTAAAAGAAGATCATATGTAGATAAGGAGGGATGTAATACTACTGGATGAATTTGGACACATGCACATAATATAACTGGCTGTTTAGTATAAAGTAGGGATGCACCGAAATTTCGGCTGCCGAAACATATCGGCCGAAAATGGTGTTTTCGGCACATTGTCAAAACTAAAAAATTGCTGATAATGGCGCCAAAAATTGCGTTTGCACAGTAGCGGTGGACGCACAGACAGGTGACGTCACTCGCTGTGTGGACGCCGTGCACGTTCCTCGTGATTTAGGCGCTGGACTTGTGAGCACGTTCCCTGCGGTTGGGATGCTGGAGTTGGGAGCACTTTCCCCGCAGACGTTCCTCGTGGTTGAGACGCAGTTGGGACTTGGGAGCATACAGGGCTGCATTGGAGAGTGGGCACCGTCCCTCCTGGATGGTTACTTTTACTACTAATTCCCGGTGAGAATAACCGCTTTCCTCTTAAACTAACTGACAATCCAACTAGTACTATAAACTAGTACTATAAATACAAAATATCAATTGCATGCTATTTAGAAAGAGATATTCAGTTGTATTTAGTTAGTTCTACTGCTACTAAACTAACAGACCAGGTAATGCATGTTTGAACTGCTATTTAGAAAGAAAGATAGCAGTATGTTATTGTACACTGACAAGCGCAGGAATGTTTTAAACATGACAGTACGCAATATACTACTGAATATCTCAAACAAATAGCATGCAATCAATTAATATATTCTTTGGTACAAGATGTACCGCAGTGCAGACATAACTACCTTGCATGGCAAGAGAGTTGCACTGTTAAAAAAAAAAAAAAAAAAGATTGCTTAAGTTTATTTATTTATTTTTTTTTTTTATAGCTGCCTGGGGTTTAGTTTTTAAATTGGTTTTAGTCCTTTTTTTTCCCCCTCAGATTTCACTCCCACTACTATAGATCATTCTATGCTATTCTTCTTCTGCGCTACCAGCAAAGGTGGACCAGTGTGGAAATATTTTAGTTTCTGATAAAGATCCCAAATTTGCAATCTGCAGTCTTTGCTCAGTAGAGGGGGTACATTGCCAAAGCATTTTTCAACAACAGGTTTGATACACCACCTGAAAACACGTTATCCACTTCGGCATTCAGATTACAGTGCCACTTCCAAAAAGTGCCTCAGGCTTAACACAGACCACAGTCTATGAAAAGGTTAAAAAACTTACAAGTGTCAGTCCCAAAGCTCGCGGCATTACAGATAAAATTATGGAATTTATTGCATTAGACGACCAGCCATTCTCTGTTGTGGAGGACATTGGATTCCGTAGGCTCATGCTACATATTGAGCCGTGTTACACACTAGCAAGCAGACGCTACTTTGCAGGTACCTGTCTACCTGAATTGTTTTGCAGTGTTAGAAAACACGCTCATGAGCTCATGACTACCGACATCATAGCAATCAGTTTTACTACCAACATTTGGAGTTCAGACGTCAGTCCAACGAGCATGCTTAGCCTGACAGCGCAGTGAATAGATGCCAAATTTCAGTTGCAAAACATCCTACTTAACGCACAAGAGTTTGTTGGATCACATACTGCAGCAGCAATATCTGACGCTTTAAAAACCATGCTTGACACTTGGCACATTGAGAAGTCTAAAGTGCATTTGATCGTCCGAGATAATGTGCGGAACATGGCAAAGGCAATGGAGGACAGTGAACTTAATAGCATACTGTGTATGGCACACACGCTACAATTGGCTGTGAATGAAGGGATTACTGAGTCAGCGCACCATATCTGATATCGTATCAAAAGGAAGACAAATTGGGAGTCACTTTAAGCATTCTCCACTTGCTTATTCCAGATTGCAAGCTTTGCAGATAGTTTGGAATGCCTGCAGCAAGATGTAGCCACTTGTTGGAACAGCCCCTATTATATGCTGCAAAGTCTTTTCGAACAAAAGCATGTTTTAGCTGCGTACATTGCAGATTACGAGCTATTGGCAACACTGAGCGCACATCAGTGGATATTAGTTGAAAGTAGTTTGTCTCTTCTATCTCCATTTGAACAGTTAACAAAATAAATAAGCTCAGCTAATGCTTCCATTGCTTGTTATTCCCTTGAATGCTGCACTAAAGCATCTGCTAGGAAAAGAGGCAGAAACAGACCATGGCATAAAAACGCTAAAACCACCCTACTGGAGGCCTTTAACAACCGGTTTCACGACACAGAGTCCAACCCTCTGTACTGCATTGCAACAGTTCTAGATCCTCGATTTTAAGAGCATTATTTTAATGTGGAATAAAAGCAGCGTCCACGGGAATTTATACAGGCACAAATGGAGGTGATGGAAGCATCTGGTGAAGGAATTTCGAGGTGTAGCACAGGGGAAAGTATACCAGAGAAGCTGTCGCATACAAGTAAAGAGGAACGCACTCCCTCGATATCTGATATGTTGGAAGAAATTTTACATGAATGCACCCCGGTCCATAGCAGTGCCACAACTGCAGCTACCCAACAGCTGGAGATTTATTTAGCGAGCCTATCGCCAGAAGTGTCAATCCCCTTGAGTACTGGCGCATCAACAAACAACGTTTTCCTTTGCACAGATTGCATGCAGATATTTATCTGCCCCAAGCACCAGTACAGAGCGTGAGAGACTATTCAGTCTAGCATCTCATATTCTTGATGAGAAGAGGAACCGTCTCTCCTGTGAGAAAGCTCAACAACTTTTGTTCTTAAAGCAGACTCTGACACTTACTGAAATAGATTAGAAGGCAGTAGCACAGTCCAATTCATTTACTATGTTACAGTTGTCTAGTTGTGCCACTTTGGCACTAATTACCTACCAATTACAGTGGACTGTAAAGTTGAGACTTCAAAACTTGACATAAGTTTAGTAGTTTTATAGTTTACTACTTGCATAACAGAATAGAAATTGTAGGGCAGGCCCTTTGCTATTTTGTTGGTTGTTCATTGTAGTTCTACAGTTTTTTTTTTGTTTGTTTTTTTGCACAAGAACAAGAACTCCAGCTTTTGAACTACATAGTTTGTTGTTGAGACAAACTATGTCCCTCCCTAAGCTGTCAGCCTGCTGCATGTGCAAATCTGTATGTATCTGTGGCTGGCTACATACATACAGTATACCACACTGTGTTCCAGGTATGGATGGAGACTTCCAGGAACACAGACTAGTCTACAGTCTGATCTACAGCAGCGGCGCTCAGTCAATCACGGCAAGCAATGTATTATTTTAATTAAATTGCTTGCCGTGATTGGCTGAGCGCTGCTGCTGTAGACCAGACTGTAGATTAGTCTGTGTTCCGGGAAGTCTCAGGCCATACCTGGAACACAGTGTGGTATACTGTATGACTATGTATGTAGCCGCAGCTACATACATACAGTTTTATCGCACATGCAGTGCGCTGACACCTTAGGAAGAGAATTTATGGAAATTGGTTCTCTTTTAAGTTGATAAAAAAAAAAATATCATATATTATGTTTACAGAAAAACTGTGAAACCGAGTAACAGCCTTCTGCCATAATTCTGTTATGGTTAGTTGTTCTTTAATTCTATAACAGTTTGTTTTGCATAGGAATTTTGCAATTAAAGGGATATGAAACGGAATAGGAAAATACATTTACTAAAACTGGAGAGTGCAAAATCTGGTGCAGCTCTGCGTAGAAGTTCAGGTTAACCAATTGGCTTCCAGGTTTTTTTGGCAAAGCTTTGAACAAGCCGAAGAACTTCGAAGCTCATTGGCTAATATACTCAGCTGTGCTAAGTTTTTCAATCAATTTTAGTAAATCAACTCCACAATCTCCGGTGCTTGGAAGTGGGCCCCAGACTGTTGCCTACATTTTTTCCTGCTGGCTTCACTGGACATGCCTTGCCTTAATGCCCTCTTATGACTAGGAAAGTCAATGGATACACTGAAATAAAACAAGACAGAGGGCGCACCGGCATAGTGCATTATCTTAAGAAAGATCTCTCTTTGTTAATATGGTAAGTAATATACAACAAACCAACAGGTGTACTCTATCAACCTTGTCAATGTAAGCTTCAAGTCCACGATACATCATATCATAACACCTATAGGACAACTGGAAAACCCAACAGGCGAACGTGTTTTGAGGACTTGCCTCCCCTCGGAGCTCTGGCTCTAAGGAAGAGGCAAGTCCTTGAAACATGTTAGCTTATTGTTGGGTTTTCCAATTGTCCCACTCCCATTATGTGATGTGAATGATGATGTATCGTGGACTGGAAGCTGATGTTTTACTTTGACAACAAGCTTTGATACAACTGACTGGATGGCTTAGAGATATGATATGTATAATAGCCCATGTGCCCTCTGTCTTGTTTTATGGTTCTTCTATTTTAGAACAATAAACAGTGCAAATACCGTACGTCTACATAAACATAGAGGCTCTAGTCTTTGGCATTTTATATTATGCCCGTTTTTGTTTTGATTTATTTGTTTTTTATTATTATTGTGCAGCATATGTACTGTTATGCCCTGTACACACGGTCGGATTTTCCAATGGAAAATGTGTGATAGGACCTTCTTGTCGTAAATTCCGACCGTGTGTAGGCTCCATCACACATTTTCCATCGGATTTTCCGACACACAAAGTTTGAGAGCAGGCTATAAAATTTTCCGACAACAAAATCCGTTGTCGGAATTTCAGATTGTGTGTACACAAATCCGACGCACAAAGTGCCACGCATGCTCAGAATAAATAAAGAGATGGAAGCTATTGGCTACTGCCCCGTTTATGGTCCCGACGTACGTGTTTTACGCCACCGCGTTCAGAATGATCGGATTTTCCGACAACTTTGTGTGACCGTGTGTATGCAAGACAAGTTTGAGCCAACATCCGTCGGAAAAAATCCTAGGATTTTGTTGTTGGAATGTCCGACCGTGTGTACGGGGCATTACTGTAAGTTTCTTTATTTAATTTTTTTTTTTTTTTTTTTAATGTGTCCAATTTATGTGGGTTACTTTTTAATAAAGTACTTACTTTGCATTACTGGATTGTATTTTTAATTCATTAAATTCATGATAATTAAATAATGAATATAATACAAATTTTATATATCAAAATGTTATTATTTTAAAGTGTATGTAAACCCAATGTCATCCTTTCTAAACTACTGCCATAGGGGTTATCTATAAGGATATACACGCCTCCTGCATGTATCTTTACCTGTCAAGTGTCTCCCCTCTGTCTGTTATGAGACCCGAAAAACTGCAGATACTGTGGGTTGGTCTGTTGTCTGTTTGGAGCTCGGTGGGTGGAGTCGTGATGTCAGTAGACTCCCCGCCCACCTCTACACTCCCCTTGTCAATATCCATTTTCTCCTGTGTATTTCTTACACTGAACTTCTGCTATGATCTCTAACATCCAGTGAAAAGACTGGAAAGTAACCACATGACTTCATGGGGGAACAGCCAATCCTTGGTGTGGAACAGCCAATCCTTGCAGAGCTGCTGAAGAAAGGAGTGGGGGTGGGAATTAAAAAATAATGCCTGTGTCTTAGGCTAGTGCACAAGATATTTAAATCACCTGTCTCTCACAGCAAGGGAGAGGATTTGACAAAGTTTTTCTCTGTTTTTCAAGATTTATCTCACTGAACAATAAAAGAGGATTGCTCAGAGCTGGATTAACTCTGTGTGGCAAGACTGGGCTCAAATGATAGGAAATATTATACACTACATTATGACATATAAAAAAAAAAATTGGGTTAACATCCATTTTAAAAAAACTGTCATTTTCTGTATCAGTTTTCGGCTTAGTGTATCCTTCATATTCGGTTTCGGCACCAAAATTTCCATTCGGTGCACCCCTAGTTTAAAGAAGTAATGCTGTTGATCCAAAGAGTATCCTGTTGTCTTAAGGTATCGGGAAGGTTTTTTTTTTTTCTCCCCTGTTGGGGGAAATGCGACCACCCTTTTCTAAGGGTTTTCCTGACACCCTTTAGACCATCTGCACGATAGGTGTTCTGAGGGTGCAGGTTTTTATTTTGATTTTGATTTGAATTTATTGAACATATTTCTTTTCAATCTAGTCCAGATAACTGTAGATGTACTATCAGATGGGCGAATCTGTCGTTTAGTGACCTGTCACTGACGTCTCTTTAAAATTGCCTGGCGGCAGGATCTTATGAGGCTGCCGATTTTGTCTTTATGGGATTGCTCCCTCTGTAGCCAAGGTAGTGGGATTTTGCTATTATTGCTAGAAATTGTGATTCTGGCTATAGAAGAAGCAATTCCATAAGGACAGATAAGCAGCCTTTTTAGTGATATTTCTGACAATCTTTCACTAGTGGCAAAATGTGGAAATTAAACGTGATTAGGTTCATATGACTCCATTTAGCATCATTTGACTGTTCCAGCTGTACCTGTTGAAATCTAACCTAAAGCCCCATATACACTATTAGATTTTCTTCAGATTTTTGCCTTCAGATTTACCAAAACCATGTAGTGGAAGGTCCTGCCTGATTGCATACAAATTGAAACTCTTAAGGTTTGACCTCATATTATATGGTTTTGGTAAATCTGAAGACAGAAATCTGCAGAAAAACTGATAGTGTGTATGGGGCTTAAGCCTGCTGAAACCTGCTCAAATTTTGAGAATATATAATTTTTGCAGATTCTGGGAGCCTGGTTACTTGTTTAAATGTTAGAATTATTATCTCTGTTGTTGGCCCCAAATGACTGAACACGCTGCATACTTACCCAACAGTGGTACCTGCTATGGTCATGTCCTGTTGTCTGTCTTTTGACACCAATCACTTGCTTACATTACTTTCAGTGTTTTTTTTTCTTTCACAGATCTTTTCTGTTCCCTTATCTGCTACTTTAGCCTCTGAAAGACTTGTCTAAATTATTAATGGAGAATCTATACTCCTATGTTATTAAAATTATTATCCTAAGTGCCGAACAAAAAAGCCAAAGGTGCTTGTTAGAGATGTGATAAGTGCCTGTTCAAGTTTTTTACCAGAGGCCTATGGCTTTTTGGTAGTCCTTTCTAGTTGTGGTAAAGCTGAGAGCTTTATTTTATTAGGTCAGGATCCCTTCTGTCTTGCACGGCATTCCTTATACAGCATTACTTGAAATGAAGGGATTGTGTATGATCTGTGCTTTTCAATTGCAGTGTTCGAGCTTAGACTTTCTATAGCAATCATCAAGAAAAACTTTGTGTGGAGGTGATTACAGGAAACCAGAATGGCAGTGATTGTTATTAAAGAGAAACCTTGTTGTCAAAGTGTGTGCAATGTATTATTTCACTACATTTTCTACCTTGCTTTCTTATAATTGGACCTGGCAATCCTGCCAACAAAAGTCTTCCCCCAAGGACTTCCTGTGAGGGGGTGACGGCTCAATCATTCTGTCTTAATGTAGGAAGGTGTTGTCACCCTGTGCTTTGCACTCCTACATGCTCAGTTTCAATGCCCAACATCTGCAGCATTAGCATTGGCTACAGGAGAAATGACTGGACAGCAGGGACTTGTACGCAAGGCTAAGGTATGCTAATACTAGGACTGGAAAATGTGTGATAATGCCTAGGAAATGTGCAGAGAGATGGAATGCACTCTTGGAAAAGGGAAGTGAATAAAAGCACTTTAAAAAAATTGTTTCTCTGATTGGTAAGCATAGGTAATTTGCATTTAGCTTTATCACCATTAGGGTTGAGTTATACTTTAACTTCTACTTTATTTATTTTAGCTCCACGTACCTTTATTAAATAGTTGTCTGCTCTTATTATACAGGTGCTGGTTCTGCTTGACTACTTGTCTTCACTGTCAGGATTTCTGCATTCGTATGTGCTTGTGGATGCTAGTTTATTGATCCAAGATGAACTAATAAGGCCACTGTTGGCGACTTTGACTTCAGTACTCTTTACTCATCAGAAAAAACATTTGGGTATGTAATCCTATGCTTTTCTACATTTGCCTGCTTAACAAACTTGGGTAAATCATACATTAAAAAGTTCACAAAAAACTGCCCAAAAACCTGCATATTTGCTCATGTGTGAGGATAGCCAAATCTCAGAATCTAAGAAGGGCTGTATACACGTATCTCTTTAAAGCCCTGTATACACAGGCAGAATGCCGGGAGACATTTGCCAGTCCGGAAAAAATTGCCGTCGTGCTGCCCGTGTGTATGTCGATCTGTCCGTCACTTCTGTCAGACGTGCATGCTGGAAAACCAGCAGATGACCGACCCCCGATCAGCTTTCTCAGCCAATAGCAGAAAGCGCTGTTCAGAGTGTTCTGGCGGGGGGGGGGGGGCGTTCCCCTGTCAGAACACAACAATTCAGTGGGGGAGATTGCTGGACTAACACATGGTTAGTACAGCGGCTTCGACCAGGGCTGACAGTTTTTTGCAGGGTTACCCAAAAAAAACTGTAGTGTGTACCCGGCTTTACCCCTGGGTTGTTTATTCTTTAGTTCCACCTAACTGGCCTCATGCACACTGGATGTTTAGCCCCAGCACATGAGGCTCTGGACAGAAAACTCCAACAGTCATGTAGGTGCTACTACCTCCATAATATCCCACAGCTAGAATACCGGTGTCCAGGCTAGGGCAGCTAAAACCTCATCCATGTTAATTCAGAAAGAAACCTGGCACCACAGTATATCTTCTACATTGGCTTTATTTAATGAACATGCACAGTAGCAGCCACAGATGTGACATCTGTGGCTGCTACCGTACATGTTCATTGAACAAAGCCAATGTTTTGCAGAAGATATGCCATGGTGCTGGCTTTCTTTCTGAATTAACGTGGATGAGGCTTCAGCTGCCCTGGCCTGGACACCGGTATTCTAGCTATGGGATATTACGGTGGTAGTAGCACCTACATGACTGTTGGAGTTTTCCGTCCATGCCGAAATGCCGCAGTCTTATGTGCTAGAGCTAAACACTAAACTATGAGAGAGTGAAAGCTAATGCAGCTGGATGGTGCAGTGAGCTGTGCAAACATTCAGGACAATATGCACCTAGGGACGATTGCCCAGAATACAAGCAATCTGTCTTCTGGGCATTCATCCATGGCTATGTACTACTCCAAATGTTACTACCACTTGGTGGTACAGCTGTGGCAGGTTTTAGCCTTCCTGTAGAGTTTAACAGGCTTCTGACAGCTGGGCTAGATGGTGCATGTGTGCCCTCCACCTCAACCCAAATGCCCGAATCTCATGCATTGTGGCTATGCACCTGGTTTGCAATAAGGCCTATCAAGCTGAGACATTAATTGGTGCAGAAAGGCTGACGTTGATGGATAATCAAAACAGAACTTTTCCTAATATTATCGAACAAAAGGTATTGCGTTAAACAGGTATGATATTGTAAACATAACTTCACTATAAATTATGGCACAAAATATGAATAATTATTGGATAACAGATCTTTTATTGGAGAACAAAATCTGCATATACGTTCCTTTCTTTCTCGAACATCACGGGACACAGAGCCACAGTAATTACTGATGGGTTATATAGGTATCACTGGTGATTGGACACTGGCACACCCTATCAGGAAGTTCAACCCCCTATTGATCCCCCTTGCTGGGATACCTCAGTTTTTACGCCAGTGTCTTAGGTGATGGACGTGTAAAGATGTCCTGTGCTGAGCTCCAAAGGGAATATCCTAAGATCCTATACTGGGGCAAGCCAGGCGAACCGGATCCTTTCAAAGTGTCTTTTCATGGCCGAATTGAATGGTACCCAGGCCTCGTGTCCGAAGAAACGAGGTTTTACCCGTAATGCTTCTCTTTTTAGAGAGCTGGACCCCGCAGATCAGAAAATGGCTTTAAACTTCCTAATTTCTGGTGAGGTGCTTTACGGTCCCAGAACTGTTGGATCCCCCTACTGATGGGGGCCCCAGTCTCTGACGGTTTTTTCAAACGGAGCCCACCGTGAGAGGTGAAGATTGGGTCTGTGTAAACAGCACCCTGCGGCTGGATAAGGTAAGAGGAGATTCCACAGAATTTTTGAGTTCTAGTGGTTTTTCTCCTTTAAGGTAAATGAATGCTATGCCTATTGTGACCACCGGGGGCTGCCAAGAGCACAAACCTGCACATGCTGACATGTCTGTCTCAGGTGTTCATTGCTGATTATGTCCCAGCATCTCAAGCAGGCTGCAAACAGGTAAGGTGGAAAGGGGGATTTCTCATGTTTGAATGTTCCCCCCCAGGCTAGAGAGGGGCCACAGGGGTCTAGAAAGTGGTTATACCACCCGGGCTCTGCGGTCTAATGGCCACCATCTCTGAAGATAGCCGCTCAGGCAGATCTTGTTACCAGCGTCCCTCCCCCCCCCCCCATCCCCAGCCTTTCTCCGGAAGCATGACAGGAGAGTCGGCAGCGCGGGAAGCGCTCGTTTTTTTTTTCAAAACTCGAGGGGGGGGGCGGTAGAGGAGGGGGTGGGACGTCAGCACAGGTGCTTAGACTCCCACTCAGGCCAGCTGCAGGCTATTAAAGGCACTCTGTACAGGTGCACACAGCCTTCTGAGAGACACAGAGCTGAAGGTCGCATGTAAGGTGGGACACAGGCATTCTCCTAGGCAGCATTTACTGAAGTAACACCAGACTGAGCATTGGGTAGCAAGGCTTTTAGCCAGACTACATCGCTCAGCGGGCAGTGTTCATTTGTATACCTCACACCTTGTTGCTTTGCACTATGGGTAGAAGAGGTTCAAGCACCCCAGGAACCAGAGACACTAGGGGATCTCGTTGAGGTTCTGAGGGCCCCCTGTCGGCAGCATCCTCCCCCCCTAAAGATGGGCCAGGGATGGCTAGCCAGGGAGAGCCATCGGGGTCAGGGGCTACACCTGCTTCTGGCACTTCAGCCCCTGTATATATTACACAAGAGGTTTTTTCCTCAACCATTAATGGTCTAGAGGAAAGATTAATGGCCGTGATTACGTCTTCACTCAGTGGAAGAAAACGCACTAGGCTTTCCTCTGTTCCCCAAGACCCTCAGACAGAGGAGCTCTGGAATAAAGGAGATGAATCCCTTTTAGAGGATCGGGATGGGATGGATGATTCCTCTTCGGAGGATTCAGGTGGAGAGGGACCCTCTGCGACTTCCCAAGAGGAGAAGGTCTTAGTGCAGATCCTCCCTGGATTGGTCCGCTCCACATTTAAGTTGCCCATACCTGAAACTGCTAAAGAATCCTCTTCTGCTTTGGGGTCACTGAAACCTTTCCAAGCAGCACATGCTTTTCCTGTTCATAATTTACTTGAAAAGCTTATTTATTCTGAGTGGGATCACCCAGACAAACGTTTTTTTCCGCCGAGAAAGTTTTCAACACTTTATCCGATGGAAGAAAAGTTTATTAAAATGTGGGGAATACCGGCTATTGATGCCGCCATTTCCTCCGTAAATAATAGCCTGACTTGTCCTGTAGACAATGCTCAGATGCTCAGGGATCCTGTAGATAAAAGGATGGAATCCCTATTGAAGGATGTTTTCTCCTTAGCAGGATCAGTGGCCCAACCTGCAGTAGCAGCGATTGGAGTCTGTCAATACTCAAGAGACCATGTTAAGCAGGTCATCAAAGTATTACATGAACAGCAGGCCCAGGGGTTGGCTAACCTTGCAGCGGCCTTATGCTTTGTGGTTGACGCCATTAGAGATTCTATCGTGCAAACCTCCCGTCTTTCACTGGGGTTGGTGCATATACGTAGAATCCTATGGTTGAAAAGTTGGTCAGCCGAAGCACCATGTAAGAAGCTACTGGCTGGGTTTCCATTTCGTGGTGCAAGGTTGTTTGGAGAGGACTTGGATAACTATATCAAGAGAATCTCTTGTGGGAAAAGCACTCTCTTACCTGTCAAGAAGAAGAGTAAGCGTCCCTCTTTCAAACGGACTCTTTCCCCAGCGCCGGGGGCTTCAGCATCCAGGCAGTCTCGACGGCCGCCTCCATCGGGGTCCAGAGACAAGAGTCAACCCCAGGGACAAAAGAAGTCCTGGGGAAAGAAGCCTACTAGGCAAAACACTAAGACCTCTGCATGAGGGGGCGCCCCCGCTCACTCGAGTGGGGGGAAGACTGCGACAGTTCTCAGAGCTCTGGCAGGAGGACTTCCAGGACAGATGGGTAATCTCCACGGTAACCTTAGGGTACAAGCTGGAGTTTCAGGAATTCCCCTCTCCTCGGTTCCTCAGATCAAATGTTCCCAGAGACCCAGAGAAGAAGCAGTCGCTCCTTCCAGCGTTAGAGCGACTTTTGTCGCAGGAGATCATTATGATAGTTCCCGCAAAGGACCAGGGATTGGATTCCAACCTTTTTACGGTCCAAAAGCCAAATGGGGATGTCAGGCCCATTCTGGACTTAAGGGATCTGAACCGATTCCTAAGGATTCAATCCTTCCGCATGGAATCAATTCGAACAGTAGTTCCCACCCTGCAGGGAGGAGAATTTCTGGCATCAATAGACATCAGAGATGCATATCTGCATGTGCCCATTTTTCCTGCTCATCAGAAGTTTCTGCGCTTCGAGGTAGGAGGGCGCCATTTCCATGGCTCCTCCTCTGGCCAGATTAAGGGCTCAGGGTATAGCTGTCATAGCATACCTAGACGACCTGCTTTTGATAGACCGGTCGGTAGCCTCTTTGAAGGGAAACTTGAGGACCACGGTCAGGTATCTAGAACACCAGGGTTGGATCCTCAACTTAGAAAAGTCTTTCCTAAAACCAGTAAGAAGACTGGAGTATTTAGGTCTGATTATAGATACAAGCCAGGAGAAAATATTTCTACCCCAGGCAAAGATCACTGCTTTGAGAGAGCTGATTCTGACAGTAAGGACCAAGAAGGGTCCCTCAGTCCGCCTTTGTATGAGGCTACTAGGGAAGATGGTGTCTTCATTCGAAGCAGTTCCCTATGCTCAGTTTCACTCAAGAATGCTGCAACACAGTATTCTGTCGACCTGGAACAAGAAGGTTCAGGCATTAGACTTTCCGATGCACCTGTCGCATGCGGTGCGTCAGAGCCTCAATTGGTGGCTCATACCCGAAAACCTGCAGAAGGGGAAATCCTTTCTACCGGTTACCTGGATGGTGGTAACAGATGCCAGTCTGTCAGGTTGGGGAGCAGTTCTGGAACAGGCTGCGGTCCAAGGGGTATGGTCCAAGACAGAGAGGACCTTACCCATCAACATTCTGGAGATCCGGGCGATACATCTAGCTCTAAAAGCCTGGACTATCAGGCTACAGGGTTGTCCGGTCAGGATCCAGTCCGACAATGCCACAGCAGTGGCTTATGTCAATCATTAGGGAGGCACCCGGAGCCGAGCTGCTCAAAAAGAGGTGAACCAGATCTTAGTCTGGGCAGAGATGCATGTGCCATGCATATCGGCAGTTTTCATCCTGGGAATAGAGAATTGGCATGCGGACTATCTAAGTCGCCAGCAGTTACTTCCAGGGGAATGGTCTCTGCATCCCGAAGTCTTTTGGGCCATATGCCAAAGATGGGGGGTTCCAGATGTAGATCTCTTTGCATCCCGATTCAACAAAAAGATAGACAGATTTGTGGCAAGGACAAAAGATCCTCTTGCATGCGGGACGGATGCGTTGGTGATTCCGTGGCATCGGTTCTCACTGATTTACGCATTCTTGCCTATTCTGCTACTACCATGACTCCTTCGCAGGATCAGGCAGGAAAGGAAGTCGGTACTTCTGGTGGCCCCTGCTTGGCCCAGAAGGACTTGGTATGCAGAAATAGTAAGGATGACGGTGGGTTCCTCGTGGACCCTACCGGTACGCCCAGACCTGTTATCTCAAGGTCCAGTGTTCCATCCTGCCTTACAAATGCTAAATTTGACGGTTTGGCTATTGAGACCCTCGTTCTGAAGAGTCGTGGGCTCTCAGGTCCTGTCATATCTACCTTGATTAATGCAAGGAAGCCAGCTTCCAGGATGATTTATCATAGAGTCTGGAAGGCTTATATAACCTGGTGTGAATCCAGAGGTTGGCATCCCAGGAAATATGTCATAGGTAGAATCCTTGATTTTCTACAGATGGGATTAGAGATGAAGCTGGCCTTGAGTACCATCAAGGGCCAGGTCTCTGCTTTATCAGTATTATTTCAGCGGCCACTTGCTTCGCATTCTTTGGTCCGAAACTTTATGCAGGGGGTGATGCGTCCTAATCCTCCGGTTAAAGCGCCCCTAAACCCCTGGGACTTGAATTTGGTCCTGGCTGTGTTACAGAAACAGTCTTTTGAACCAATAAGTCAGATTCCTTTGGTCTTGTTGACAAGGAAATTAATTTTTCTGGTGGCCATCTCTTCTGCTAGAAGAGTATCAGAATTAGCAGCTCTTTCCTGTAAGGAGCCTTATTTGATTATACACAAGGATAGAGTGGTACTACGCCCTCATCCTAGTTTTTTACCGAAGGTGGTTTCTGATTTTCATTTAAACCAAGACATTGTTCTACCTTCCTTTTTTCCAGATCCCTGTTCTCCGGAAGAGAGATCTCTACATTCGTTGGATGTAGTAAGAGCAGTTAAGGCCTATCTAGGGGCAACTACTCAGATCCGCAAGACGGATGTTTTGTTTGTGCTGCCAGAGGGTCCCAATAGAGGACAGGCAGCGTCAAAAGCTACCATTTCTAAATGGTTTCGACAGTTGATCATTCAAGCTTACGGTTTGAAACAGAAGATTCCTCCGTTTCAGATCAGGGCACATTCCACAAGGGCTATTGGTGCTTCTTGGGCAGTGCATCACCGGGCCTCTATGGCTCAAATCTGCAAGGCCGCAACCTGGTCTTCAGTTCATACATTCACCAGATTCTATCAGGTGGATGTGAGAAGGCATGAGGATATCGCCTTTGGGCGTAGTGTGCTGCAGGCAGCGGTACAGGGTCCTCAGGTCTGATTGCACCCTACTTGGTCGTGGTTCCCCCCCTTCAGGTAGCATTGCTCTGGGACATCCCATCAGTAATTACTGTGGCTCTGTGTCCCGTGATGTTCGAGAAAGAAAATAGGATTTTTTAAAACAGCTTACCTGTAAAATCCTTTTCTTTCGAAGGACATCACGGGACGCAGAGGTCCCGCCCCTCTTCTAATACACTATATTGCTTGGCTACAAAACTGAGGTATCCCTGCAAGGGGGAGGGATTATATAGGGGGTTGAACTTCCTGATGGGGTGTGCCAGTGTCCAATCACCAGTGATACCTATATAACCCAACAGTAATTACTGTGGCTCTGTGTCCCGTGATGTCCTTCGAAAGAAAAGGATTTTACAGGTAAGCTGTTTTAAAAAATCCTATTTTTATATGCTTGCAATGTAGTTATGCTAAAGATCGAGCTTTCATCCTTAACTGGAACTGCTTGCTCTGGGGACCTTTTGCAAATCAACTAATATCTTTTTTTAAGATAAGCATTTCTTTTTAATAGATGTGTTTGTTGACTTGTCTACTTCCTGGAGGGTTTCACACCTTCACCCCATAGATGAAATCTTTTCTGAATTTACACTGCTGAACAGTTACTTGGATTTCTGCTAAGTTGAATAAATATAAAAAGCATATATATATATATATATATATATATATATATATATATATATATATATATATATATATATATATATATATATATATATATATATATATATATATATGTGTATGTATGTATATGTATATTACAGTTTCATCACCAAAACCTAGCACCACAGACACGTTCTGGTTATAATTTTAAAGCTTGTTTCCACTTTTGCAGTTCAGACAGCATACCTATTTTTTTTTTTTTATTACTTACCTTTCAAATGTTTCGAAGGAGAAGGTGTAATGACTGATTCTTAGAATTTCTGGACAGTCTAAGACCAGCCATAGAGAGTTTGAATCTCGGCCGGTTCCTGCTGAATCGTGTACGGGCAGGCGGAATGTACCAAGTAGATGAATTGATCAACTTGTATACAACCAGCCTGTCAGATTTTATTTGCCATTATCTCTAGCGGCTGCTATAGCCGCTAGCAATAATCACTGTCTTAGTAGGAGGGATTCCCATGTCAGCACTGTCTGTGTTGATGGTTGCAGGAAAGAAATTTCCACCATCTATAGCCTGCCTCTGCCCCCACTGAGTGAGCAATCCCTCATTATACATACAATTCAGGAAGGCGGTTTCTACCATGTTAACCCTTTGTTAGACCAGACAGTGCTCAAGCCAGTAATGAAGAACTGTGAACGCAGTGCAGACGTGGTTATTTATGTTAAATATTACTCCACAGCCTCCTCCGAAAAAGCACAAAGCATAGAGAGTTTTTAAGCAAGTAAAAAGTACTTAAAAGGTAACCAGCAATGTTATATATATATTTCTTTTATAAGTTATGCTATGTTAATGAGAACATGTAACAAATATAATATATACCAAATATACCAATTTGGCTGCAGAACTGGAAATACACTTTAGGAGTCTATGCACACTAGACAGCAAAAAAAAATGCCCAAACTGCTGGCAGAAATAGAAGCAGCATAAAGAACACTCGTATGGAGCAGATTGTACACGTGTTTAGATGCATTTGTGTTTATAAGCATTTTCCACAAAACTAGAAAAATGTACACTTAAAAATGATTGACGCACCTAAACGTTGTGTTTACTTGTGGTGATTTTTTTTTTTTCAGCCTGTAAACGTTCCTCTACAAGTACACCCTTAAATGCATAAATGTACATGGACACACTCCAAACGCCTGTATAAGCAGCATTTTTTATGCCTAGTGTGCATGAGATCTTAGTCATCTGACTGCACACTGCTGCTTTCCATCACAGTTTTAACAGTAGATTTTGTACAGTTTTAGCCTACTCTATGTCAAAATTCTGTGGGTAAGATTAAGGTGTTTGTAACCCTAAAAAAATAAAAAAAAATGGATCCTGTTCCTTTAAAGCATGTTATACAGCACAGTGCTTGTCCTGCGTAATTTGGCCCTTTGTATCACCTTAAATACCTGGCTGATCCTGCCTGGTTCTGCCCTTCCCCCTGTAAACTGACCACGGTTTAATATGGCTGCTAAGCCCTGACACCGTGGTCATTTTACATGCCTCAGTCATCCGTAGCTTTGCTCTCGCCCCTCCCTACCTGCCTGCCTGTCAGCTCCTGTGTCTGTGAGCCTTCTCTGCCTTCCCCCCTCCTGCCGCTATTAGTAATAAAGTATATCTTAAAAAACTGTCACTGCCAGCCACTCTTTTATGCAGCCATAACACACAGTGTAAATATTTCTGGAAAGCAAAGCCTCTAAATACCATTTTCCAAAGATCTTCAGGCCGGTCACATGACTCCTAGCCGCTCTCCTCCCCCATCTAAGGGCTACAGTGGGAGGGTCTGAGCGGCCAGCACAGCGGTCACGTGACCTCCCTGGCTGATATCAGAGGAAGAGCTCAGGCCCTCCTGCTCTATCCTGTACATCAGAGTAGAAGAGCGGCAGGGAGTCATGTGGCGGCCTAAAGCGCGGCCTAAAGATCTCTGAAAAACGGTATTTAGAGGCTTTGTTTTCCACAAATATTTACACGGTTTGTTATGGCTGTATAAAAAAGGGGCTGGCGTGACAGTTTTTAAGAAGGGTTACAAACACTTTAAAGTTTACTGTATGTAAGCCCTAATAATTTACGTCTCCTATTTGCTCCCCTTTAGCCTGCTAAATATACCATTGAAAGGATTTTATTTTTGACACAAATCCAAGTCTGTTCCGTGCATGCTGCAGTGCTGTATAGTGTAAGCTGTGTTAGCAACTCTTCCCAGTTCTCCTCTGAACTACAGAGCACATCATCCCTATGTTATGGAAATGAAGGGAGAGGGAAGTGATCTGTAGTCCTGACCCATTTCCCGCCCGGAGTGACAACACTGCTGCCCTGTTGATACTGTATTGTGAATAAGCGTGGTCACCCTAGCACAGAAATTGGCAGGATTAGAAGGTAAAAATAAAGCAATAAAAAGCCAGAATAAGTAAACTATTGCAGCCACTACATCTTCGGACTGGTAAGCTGCAAAATATTACATTTTTGTTTTTGGGTTTACATACTTTAAGTTCTGCATATTATACAGTGATACCTCGGTTCATAAACGCTTCTGTTCACGAACAACTCGATTCGCGAACAGAAGAGTTCAAAAAAATTTGCTTTGGTACGCAAACTCCACTTTAGTTCCCAAACGTAAGCCACAGCCATCTTTCCTGCTCTGACAGATTCATATTCTGACAGGTTCATATTGAGAAGAGCAGTGCAAGATGAGTCTTATGCCCCATACACACGGTCGGATTTTCTGACGGAAAGTGTTCAATAGGAGCCTTTTGTTGGAAATTCCGTGTGTAGGCTCCATCGGACATTTTCCGTCGCACAAAATTTGAGATCTGGATCTCAAACTTTCCGACAACAAAATCCGTTCTCATAAATTCCGATCGTGTGTACACAATTCCGACGCACAAAGTTCCACGCATGCTCGAAATCAAGCAGAAGAGCCGCACTGGCTATTGAACTTCATTTTTCTCGGCTCGTCATACATGTTGAACGTCACCACGTTCTTGACGTTCGCAATTTCCGAACAACTTTGTGTGACCGTGTGTATAAAAGACAAGTTGTATTGTACAACATCTGTCAAAAAAAATCCATGGATTTTGTTGTTGGAATGTCCGATCAATGTCCAATCGTGTGTACGGGGCATTAGGCGAACCAGTCCACTCAGATAGGGGTTTCTGCCCCCTGACTACCATGAGAGTGGACTCACTTGATTGGGTATCATGGAAAAATAGTTCATATGAATTCTACAACTTTATCAGGCCCTCAGATGATCTTTTCCTGGGTGCACAGTGCTTTTTTTCTGGCCCCAAGATTAGTCATTCAAATTAATGTTTGGGATTGTTTCAAACAAGGATTAAAGCTTTAGTTTCCTTTCTTTTTTTTCTTTTTTTTTTCTCTTTAGATGTACACATGAAAAGAGGTCAGCTTAATGTAAAAGACCTTATGTAATATATGTTTAAAATGTGTTTTTTTTTTTTGTACATACGTTTCATAATTTTATATATAAACAAAAAAAAAAGTTTAGAACAGATTACCTGATATACATTGAAGCCTATGGGAAAATTTGCTTTGGTTCGCCACCAATTCGGTTCGTGACCAGAGTTGTTTCATGAATTAAGTTTGTGAACCGAGGTATCACTGTACTAGTATAAAAAAAGCAATTAAGGCAGGAGTTGTAACTGGAAAATATACTTTTTGTGCATTTTATTCGTAAACAAAGCTTAAAATGAACTGCCAATGAATATGTAAAGTCTGATGACTTATTAATGAGTGTTTAATTACCAGGAACAGTAAGATAATGTGTTATGTAATCTTGCTTCTAAATAGAATTACCATGTTGCCAAGGCTGAGGGTATTGGAAGTGGAATGGCAGCATGATAAGTTCTCACTTGTTTCTGAAGCGAGTTGAAATTCCTGTTTCCAGTGATGTCACCACATATGAGAGACTTTACTGCACATGAACGTACAGGGGCTAGATTGAGCTTTGTAGGTGTGGCTGAATAATGATATGGCAGGGGATGAACAGCAGGTGCAGCACCCAGAACAGGAGAACCACTGTTGGATCGTTAATTGAATTCATAGGTGTGTGCTCTGGCTCAGATGTCCTCCAACCAATGCAAATGCTTTAGGATCAAGTAAAAGAGTCAGCAAATCCATATGAATTATTTTTTAGTTGTACGACAAGAGTATAAAAAGGGTTAACGCGTTTCGGCAGGTAGCCTTGATCGCAGGCTACCTGCCAAAACACGTTAGCCCCTTTTTATACTCTTTTGTCATGTAACTAATAAATAATGAATATGGATTTGGAGCTGCCGACTCTTTCACTTGATCCTGAATGATATGGCAGACTATGGGATTGATGTACTAAAGGCAAAAAATGGTGTGATTTGCGAGTACAGTCGTACATATACTTCCCAGAGCTTGGTGAATGTGGTGAAGTTGCACTTTGTAAAGAATACCCAATCAGGTGCAAGGGAAGGAAAAAACACATTCTTGCTTGCGCATGATTGGATATTGGGTTGGGGGGGTTGCCCTGTGCAACACCATAGGTAGTGTTTTGCAACACCTAGGAAGATAGGATGAAGTATTACCGTATATACTCGAGTATAAGTCGAGTTTTTCAGCACATTTTTTTTGTGCTGAAAGTGCCCCCCTCGACTTATACTTGAGTCAAGCACTTTTCTGCAGCAAAAAATTTCATTTTCCGAACCAAATTTGGGGCCCCGTATCTCAGGGCCACTTGGTGCTAGGAACCCCAAATTTGGTATGCAACCCCAGTGGAACTGGTACCACAACATATCCAAAGCTGGAGTTCCTAGCACCAAGTGGCCCTGAGATACGGGGCCCCAAAATCAGTTCGGAAAATGTCATTCTCTGCTGCAGAAAAGTGCTTGACATTTTCTGAACCAAATTTGGGGCCCTGTATCTCAGGGCCACTTGGTGCTAGATACCCCATCTTTGGATATTTTATGACGCTAGTTCCTCTGGGTTTGCACACCAAATTTGGGGTTCTTACCACTAAGTGGCCCCGAGATACGGGGCCCCAAAGTTGGTCAACTGTGTCCATCTGCAGCAATGTAATTTCGGGACACTTTGGGTTCAGGGACCCCAAATTTTGGCTGCAGCTAGGGGGCATCTAGGAACACTTAACTACTGAGTTTGAAGTTCGGGGGACCTATGGCTGCAAATGGGCACAGTGAGGCATGCAAATGGGCACAGTGAGGCTGCAAATGGGCATTGTTGGCCCTCTTTTCCACTTACAGTAGCTGTGCATTTCTCACCCTCGTCGTATACTCGAGTCAATAAGTTTTTCCCATTTTTTTTTGTGGTAAATTAGGGCCTCGACTTATACTCAGAACGACTTATACTCGAGTATATACGGTACATGTGCGTTGTCCCATAAGAAACTAAATAATAATAAGAAAATAGTGAGCATTCCCAAGCTCTTCCTCTGTGTTCCTCATAATATATGTTGTATTATAGAGTTCTTAATTGAAGGTGATACGACTACCACCATTGCTCAGGTAGCAGCAGGTTGTGGTGCAGCGGGGGTAAATTGGCCAGAGCCAGCATTTGATCTCTAATCATTTCTGTTAAGTCACAAATACAAATTTTAGGTCTCAGTCTTTTTAAGGAAAAACTTTTTTATACTTTTAGTTTTAAACAAGAGTGTAAGGTCTGCATGTTCCAGGCACTGAAACTGGCGATTTTCAGCTAATAATTACTCAGGTGTAGCATTATTTTGACAATGATTTCTGCATTGTTCAGTCTACACTGCAAATGATGATCATATGTCACAGATGTACTTCAATGCCTCCCGATTTGTTTTCCTGAAAAACCTCAGCTTCCCATTAGTGGTAATACTACATCTGCGTTTGTATGCCCTGTTTGAACTTCCTTATTGGTATTTCTTCTTGGCTGCACTTATCCTATTCCCAGTAAAGAAACCTATATCACTGTAGGTTTTCAGTCTCCTTCTAAAACTTTAGCTACAAAATCTTTCAGGAGACAAACCATTTCCTTATTTTTTTCAGATGCTGAGCTAAAGAATGCAATTTACCAAACACGGACAGACATATTTATGTTGTTAACCACCTTACTGAGGAAAATTGGTCCAGCTGTCCTAATTCGTATCACAGAAGCTGTGGCAAAATACGGGAATGCATTCTTTGGTAAGACTTGTTATTTTCTACACTGGTCATATCAATGTTCTTCTTATTAGATTTGAAAAAAACATTTTGTATTTGCACTTATGCCCTAACTATATTTGATGATATTTACCTTCTTAGACGTGCGTATGGGCTAAACTAGCATTTCTAAACCTTTTTAACTTAGAGGAACCCTTGGACCTCCAACAATAATTACTAGATCTACAGCTCATAGTACATTAGCCTGGTGGTCAGTGGGAAGAATGCTTTATACATTAGTCATCCCAGGGCAGCATGATCCTTACATTGGTGATCAGTGGGAAAATACCCCTTATAGTGTTGGTCAGTGGGAAGTGTTCCTTACATTGGTGGTCAGTGGGAACAGTGTTTCTTACAGAGCCTTGAAAAAGTATTCCCACCCCTTGAAATTTTTCACATTTTGTTTTGTTACAACCAAAAACGTAAATGTATTTTATTAGGATTTTTTGTGATAGACCAACACAAAGTGGCACATAATTGTGTAGTGGAAGGCAAATGATAAATGGTTTTCAATTTTTTTTTAACTTTGTTTTTTTTAATTTGTTTCCTTATCATATGACATTGCTCCACTTAGTGGTAGTAATTAGTAGAGGCAGCAGTTCCCTTAACCCCCTCCAACTCTTTATTTAGTACCTAGTCCTTTGCGCGGAGACTTTTTCTTTCTTCATTGGGAAGAATGTTCCTTACATTGGTGGTCAGTGGGAAGAATGTTCCTTACATTTGTGGTCAGTGGGAACAGTGTTTCTTACAGAGCCTTGAAAAAGTATTCCTACCCCTTGAAATTTTCCACATTTTGTTCTGTTACAACCAAAAACATAAATGTATTTTATTGGGATTTTTTGTGATAACACAGTGGCACATAATTGTGAAGTGGAAGGCAAATGATAAATGGTTTTCAATTTTTTCTTCTTTTTTTTTTTTTTTTACAAATAAATATCTGAAAATGTGGTGTGCATTTGTATTCAGCCCACTTTACTCTGATACCCCTGACTAAATTCTAGTGGAACCAACTGCCTTCAGAAGTCACCTAACTAGTAAATAGAGTTCACCTGTGTGTAATTTCATCTCAGAAGGCCAAGGAACACACCAGACAGGGCAGGGATAAAGCTGTGGAGATGCTTAAAGCAAGGTTAAGTTATAAAAAAAAAAATTTCCCAAGCTTTTAACATCTCACACAGCACTGTTCAATCCATCATGGAAAATGGAAAGAGTATGGTACAACTGCAAACCTACCAAGACATGGCCGTCCACATTAACTGACAGGCCAGGCAAGGAGAGCATTAATCAGAGAAGCAGCCAAAAGGCCTATGGTAATTCTGGAGGAGCTGCAGAGATCCACAGCTCAGGTGGGAGAATTTGTGCACAGGACAACTATTATGCCCCGTACACACGGATTTTCCAATGGAAAATGTCCGATCGGAGCGTGTTGTTGGAAATTCCGACCGTGTGGGCTCCATCGGACATTTTCCATCGGATTTTCCGACACACAAAGTTTGAGAGCAGGATATAAAATTTTCCGACAACAAAATCCGTTGTCGGAAATTCCGATCGTGTGAACACAAATCCGACGGACAAAAACGATCGGATTTTCCGACAACTTTGTGTGACCGTGTGTATGCAAGACAAGTTTGAGCCAACATCCATCGGAAAAAATTCTAGGATTTTGTTGTCGGAATGTCCGAACAAAGTCCGACCGTGTGTACGGGGCATTAGTCGTGCACTGCACAGATCTGGCCTTTATGGAAGAGTGGCAGGAAGAAAGCCATTGTTGAAATAAACCCATAAGAAGTCCCATTTGCAATTTATGAGAAGCAATGGGGGGGACACCGCAAACACGTGGAAAAAGGTGCTCTGGTTAGATGAGACCAAAATTGAACTTTTTGGTCTAAAAGCAAAATGATGTGTGTGGCGGAAAACTAACACCACCCTGAACACACCATCCCCACCATGAAACATGGTGGTGGCAACATCCTGTTGTGGGGATGCTTTTCTTTAGCAGGGACAGGGAAGATGGTCAGAGTTGATGGGAAGATGTATGGCACCAAATACAGTACAATCTTAGAAGAAAACCTGTTGGGGTCTGCAAAAAACTTGAGACTGCGGTGGAGGTTCACCTTCCAGCAGGACAAACACCATAAACTTACAGCCAGAGCTACAACAAAATGGTTTCAAAGCATATTCATGTGTTAGAATGACCCAGTCAAAGTCCAGACCTAAATCCAATTTGAGAATCCGTGGCAAGATTTGAAAATTGCTGTTCAGACACTCTCTATCCAATATGAGAGAGTATGAGCTATTTTTCAAAGAAGAATGGGCAAAAATTTCACTCTCTAGATGTGCAAAGCAAGTAGAGGCATACCCAAAAAGACTTGCAGCTGTAATTTCAGTGAAAGGTGATTCTACAAAGTATTGACTCAAGGGGGGGGCCTGAATACAAATGTACGCCACACTTTTCAGACATTTCTTTGTAAAAAAAAATTGAAACCCGTTTATTATTTTCCTTTCACTTCACAATTGTGTGCCACTTTGTGTTGGTCGATCACATAAAATCCCAATAACATACATTTATTTTTTTGGTTGTAACATGACAAAATGTGGAACATTTCAAGGGGTATGAATACTTTTTCAAGGCACTGTACATTGGTGGTCAGTGGGAGGGACTAAGGACTTTGTTTAAAGCCTGTGCTGCTGCCGATGTAAGAAGAAAAATATGGGGGCTGCCTTGGCTCTCTAGGAGCAAACATGCGGCACACAGGTGTCAGAAAAGTGGCAGAATTGCTAACCTTCTATACTTGCTCCATGTCAGTCATACAGAATTCATTAAAGCCAAAGCCTCAACCTGGCAGCCTATCAACCAGCATTTTTTTAAAGATAGGTTAGAATTGGGTACCTGCAAACGCTTACCAACACAGGTTTCCTTCAAACAAGTTTAGAGCATGCTTTTAGCCAGTTACAAATCCAGTTGTTCTGCCATTGTGGTCAAGAATGTTCTGTATGCATTAGCAAAGTTCACAGTTTTGCGTTTGCTTCTATGAAAGTGAACAAATTAAGAAATACCCATGCTCAGGAAAAACAAACTCTAAATAATGATATTATATGCAGCTGCTGTCTGTTGTTTTAAAAGAGATAAACCAATAAACAATTATTTTCAGATAGCGCTTGCTATACCATAAACTAATAATATCCAAACAATTGCAACATACTATGAATGCAACTGGAGTTATAGTGATAATGCTATTAGTGCAAATGTGAGCAAAAATTTAAATTTTATATAATTAAAGTGACAGTGCAAAAACAGTCCTTCGTGCAATCTTGAGTGCTCCGTGCCTCGTTCCTAGGATTCCCCCTGTGGGTTCCGCACTCACCAGATGTAGGTTACTTCCTGGCCTTATAGCAAGGAAAGTCAGCAAAGCTTGTAGGTCATTAGGGGGACCTGTCCCACATTTCCTGGTGTCTCTTGTGTGCTTCCTTGTTGTAGTCCAAGGGGTTCTCCCACATGGTTATATGGCAGATGAGAAATAAGCGAGAGATCGTGTAATCCTTAGGATTATTGTTTTAAAATAACAATATAAACAACTCAATGTAAAGCGTCACTGTGTAATTACAAACGGCCCTCTAGTAGCGTAAAAATGGTAGACATGGCCAATTTACCTGGCTTGCATTCCACTTACTCGGCCGGTAATGATGCACAGGATTATCAGCTTGACGCGTTTCATCATCAACAGGCGACGTTGTCAGAAGTTGTCATCTCACACATTTTACAAATTTTTACAATGAAAAGGCACTCCTCAATCATTATTTAATGACAAAAAATATGTCGTGCTTCAGTGGCTTGAACCTATTTTGGGTAATGTAGTAAAAGAGTAGACTATATCCATGAATGAGGTAAAGCTGTGCAATCATGTGTAAACAATAAAGCCCCTTTCGCACTGATGCAGTGTGGTTTGCCCGCACCACGGAGCAGAGCAAGTTTGGTGCAGCTTAACTGCGCTTTCCAGTTGACTTCTATTATGTCCTGCATTTTTGGTGTGCTTTCTGAAAGCACACCCAAATCGCAGGACATAATCGAACTCTATGAGAAAGCACAGCTAACCCACGCTAAACCTGAGGGTACACTGGGCTGCTCCGTGGTGTGGGCAAACCGTACCGCATTAGTCTGAAAGGGGGCCTAACTAATCCTGTTTTTTTTCCGTTGCACATGTTTTGGTGTTCTTTGCCAAGCAAATTTTCACTTAGCTTCACTTCCTTCACTGAGTTAAAATAAAAGTATGGGTTTTCTTTTTTTTTTTTTTTTTTTCTTTTTTTTTATAATCATACTTACAGTGAGGGAAAAAAAGTATTTGATCCTTTGTACGTTTGCCCACTAACAAAGAAAAGATCAGTCTATAATTTTAATGGTAGGTTTATTTTAACATGAGACAGTATAACAACAACAATATCCAGAAAAACGCATTTCAAACATGGATTTGCATTTTAATGAGTGAAATAAGTATTTCATTTCCTTTCAATCAGCAAGATTTCTGATTTTATACAGGTAACAAACTGAGATTACAATCTGTCTTCTATACAGGTAACAAGCTGAGATTATGAACACTCTCTTAAAGAGAGTGCTCGTAATCTCAGCTTGTTACCTGTATAAAAGACACCTGTCCACAGAAGCAATCAATCAGATTCCAATCTCTCCACCATGGCCAAGACCAAAGAGCTGTCCAAGCATGTCAGGGACAAGATTGTAGACCTACACAAGGCTAGAATGGGCTACAAGACCATCACCAAGCAGCTTATTGAGAGGGTGACAACAGTTGGTGTGTTTTTTTTTTCAAATGGAAGAAACACAAAATAACTGTCAATCTCCCCCTTGCTGGTCCCCCTGCTGAAGAAAGCACATATACAGGCCCGTCTGAGGTTTGCTCATGAACATCTAAATGATATAAAGGAGAACTGGATAAAAGTGTTGTGGTCAGATGAGACCAAAATCAAGCTCTTTGGCATCAACTCAACTCGCTGTGTTTGGAGTAGGAATGCTGCCTATGACCCCAAAAACACCATCCCCACCCTCAAACGTGGAAGTGGAAACATTATGCTTTGGGGGTGTTTTTCTGCTAAAGGGACAGGACAACTTCACCGCATCAAAGGGACGATGAACGGGGCCATGTACCGTCAAATCTGGGGTGAGAACCTCCTTCCCTTAGCCAGGGCATTGAAAATGGGTCATGGATGGGTATTCCAGCATGACAATGACCCAAAATACACGGCCAAGGCAACAAACGAGTGGCTCAAGAAGAAGCACATTAAGGTCCTGGAGTGGCCTATCATCTCCAGACCTTCATCCCATAGAAAATATGTGGAGGGAGCTGAAGGTTTGAGTTACCAAACATCAGCCTCTAAACCTTATTGACTTGGAGAGGATCTGCAAAGAGGAGTGGGACAAAATCCCTCCTGAGATGTGTGCAAGCCTGGTTGCCAGCTACAAGGAACGTCTGACCTCTGTGATTGCCAACCAGGGTTTTGCCACCGAGTACTAAGTCATGCTTTGCGAAGGGGTCAAATACTTATTTCACTCATTAAAATGCAAATCAATTTATAACTTTTTTGAAATGCGTTTTTCTGGATTTTTTTGTTGTTTTTCTGTCTCTCACTGTTGAAATAAACCCACCATTAAAATTATAGACCGATCATTTCTATGTCAGTGGACAAACGTACAAAATCAGCAGGGGACCAAATACTTTTTCCCTCACTGTATCTAGGTGGACGCAGCATTGGTGCAGCGTCTCTAACACTGAGAACAGAGCGATCAAATACCGCAGATCGCTCGGTTCTCACAACTTCCCGAGCAGAGAGCTGGTGACTATCAGTCACTGGCTGCGCTGGGCTATGGAGGGGGCATAAGCCCAAAGCAGACTACAGCCTGCTGTCAACTGAAAACGGATCTCCTATGATCCATAGGAGAAGTACAGCCAAACGAGCTTTGGCTGTACTTCTCCTTTAGGTGAAAATGCACTTTGCAAAACATGCTTTGCTCCTCTAGTAAACAGTGACAATATTTTTGAGGCAGGAAAACTTTGAGATGTGCATGTTCATTTATGTCTTTGACCAACTAAAGTGTATCGAATTTAAGAGCAATGAAATTTTTTATAACTGTTGAGGAAACAAATGGCTTCATGTTAGAAACTTTATAAAAGAATGAAGGATGAGGACAGTATTTGCTGCTTGCAAAACAGGCAGCCCTGTTTTTTATCAAAATTCATTTGAGGCTCTTGTTTGATAATGTGTATTTTCCTAACTATTTGTTTTTCGTCTAGACTTGATGTCTGAGTGTGTAGCATTAGCTGGAAGCCACCCCGGTCTTTATTCTACCAGCTTGCAGTTTCTGTCAGTTCTTCTTGCAGAAGAAGGAAATCATCGCCTTCATGAGTCACAGACAAGTACACCACTGCATTTACTTTTAGATGGAAATCTAAAAATAGGGAACAGCCTGTGCAAAATCATTTTACAGGTCAGTGTTTGTTGTGAGAAATGTTTTGAGTGCTGTTCATGCAGTGTGAAGGTGTATAAATGTAATTGATAAGTAGCTACCATTTGTAGTAATCATTGTGCTAAAATTGCCTCTTGTATAGTCCCGTGTCAGTGGACACTCGCCTGTAGCTGTTTATGATCTCTATTAGTTGCTCGGAGGTCAGAGCCCATCCAAAGATGCATGAAACCTGCACTCCATATATAACCGTGCAAAAACAATTTAACACAGAATTGATGCCAATACAACATATGATGTTGTCCCATGATAATAGCCTATTTAGTAGAAGAGCTACTGCAACAGGGGAGAGAGAGCATGAGAGGGGGTTCGAATCGGAGAAAAATCTCACTCCTGTGATGGTGAAGATGATCCGTAATATGTGGGCCTCACTTAGCAACATCCTAGGAATTTTCAGGTCAGGCTTCATGCGGTAATCAAATGGCCTACACCTACAGTGGATATAAAAAGTCTACACACCCCAGGTTTCTATGATGTAAAAAAATGAGACAAAGATAAATAACTTCAGAACTTAAGCAATCACATTCAAACTCATCTTAAAAAGGAAACAGTTCACACCTGCTATCGTTTAAAGTGCCTCCGATTAAGCCCAAATAAAGTTCAGCTATTCT
Organism: Lithobates clamitans; assembly: GCA_037952925.1. Lineage (NCBI taxonomy): Eukaryota > Metazoa > Chordata > Amphibia > Anura > Ranidae > Lithobates > Lithobates clamitans. The sequence continues at coordinate 7,537,555 of JBBGZY010000323.1, read as the reverse complement.
AGTAGGTCTTTCCTGACATTTTCTTAGTTGTATCCTACAGCAAAAGCCATGGTCCACAGAGAGTTTCCAAAGCATCAGAGGGATCTCATTGTTAAAAGGTTTCAGTCAGGAGAAGGGTACAAAAGAATTTCCAAGGCATTGGATATACCATGGAACACAGTGAAGACAGTCATCAACAAGTGGAGAAATTATGGCACTTGTGACATTACCAAAAACTGAACGTCCCTCCAAAATTGATGAAAAGACCAGAAGAAATTGACTTCAATGCAAAAACGCACCCTATGGACAGCAATGCAAAATTGTGTCCTTTTGACTTCAATGCAGAATTGCGTTCCATTGACTTCAATGCAAAAATACCTCCTATTGACTGCAGTGCAAAATCGCGTCCCGTTGACTGCAATTCAAAAACGTGCCCTATTGACTTCAATGGAAAAACGCCCCTGCTGACTTCAACACGTGTGGGTGTATACACAGTGGTAAATGACAGCCCACTTCCTCCCTCCTCCTCCTCTATGCCCACTAACAAGTTAAACACAATGGGGGTGAGATATTACGTGTAAATGAATGGAGGCTTCTCCTCCCTCTTATTCTAAGACAAAGGCTGGAGAGGCAGACACAGCCTATAACTGGTAGAAATCCGCCTACACCTTGTTATTTCCACAAAATAATAACAATTTCGTTTCAAATATACACAGTATTTGTATGCCAATTTAAAACAGTTTATTGATATTATTTATTTTTACTCTGTATTCAAATGTTGTTTTTTGAACATGTGACCAGCAGCAGAGGACTAGAAGCTCCTCCTGCCTATGTTTCCCCACAGACAGGCTGGGAACGAGCTGGGCCATGTGACAGCTGTATATCGAATAGGAAAAAGGTTTATGTGTTTTTCTTTTTAACCAGTTGCCGACCGCCGCACGACTATGTACGTCGACAGAGCGGCACGGGCAGGCAAAAGGGCTTACCTGTACGTCCTTGCCTGCCCGCGGGTGGGGGGTCCGATCGGACCCCCCCCCCGGTGCCTGCGGCGGTCGGCAAATGTCCCCCGGCGATCGGTGGTGAGGGGGAGGCCATCCATTCGTGGGCCCCCCCTCGCGATCGCTCCCAGCCAATGGGATCATTTCCCTGCCTCTGTATTGTACACAGAGGCAGAGGAAATGATGTCATCTCTCCTCGGCTCGGTATTTTCCGTTCCGGGCCGAGGAGAGAAGACTGTAATGTGAGTGCACAACACAAACACACACACAGTAGAACATGCCAGGCACACATTACATCCCGATTCCCCCCCCCCGATCGCCCCCTGATCACCCCCCCCCCCCGTCACAAACTGACACCAAGCAGGTTTTTGTTTTTTTGTTTTTTTTCTGATCACTGTATTGGTGTCAGTTTGTGACAGTTACAGTGTTAGGGCAGTGAGTGTTAGGCCCCCTTTAGGTCTAGGATACCCCCCTAACCCCCCCTAATAAAGTTTTAACCCCTTGATCACCCCCCGTCACCAGTGTTGCTAAGCGATCATTTTTCTGATCGCTGTATTAGTGTCGCTGGTGACGCTAGTTAGGGACGTAAATATTGAGGTTCGCCGTCAGCGTTTTATAGCGACAGGGACCCCCATGTACTATCTAATAAATGTTTTAACCCCTTGCTTGCCCCCTAGTTAACCCTTTCACCACTGATCACCGTATAACCGTTACGGGTGACGCTGGTTAGTTTGTTTACTTTTTATAGTGTCAGGGCACCCGCCGTTTATTACCGAATAAAGGTTTAGCCCCCTGATCGCCCGGCGGTGATATGCGTCGCCCCAGGCAGCGTCAGATTAGCGCCAGTACCGCTAACACCCACGCACGCAGCATACGCCTCCCTTAGTGGTATAGTATCTGTACGGATCAATATCTGATCCGATCAGATCTATACTAGCGTCCCCAGCAGTTTAGGGTTCCCAAAAACGCAGTGTTAGCGGGATCAGCCCAGATACCCGCTAGCACCTGCGTTTTGCCCCTCCGCCCGGCCCAGCCCACCCAAGTGCAGTATCGATCGATCACTGTCACTTACAAAACACTAAACGCATAACTGCAGCGTTCGCAGAGTCAGGCCTGATCCCTGCGATCGCTAACAGTTTTCTTGGTAGCGTTTTGGTGAACTGGCAAGCACCAGCCCCAGGCAGCGTCAGGTTAGCGCCAGTACCGCTAACACCCACGCACGCACCGTACACCTCCCTTAGTGGTATAATATCTGAACGCATCAATATCTGATCCGATCAGATCTATACTAGCGTCCCCAGCAGTTTAGGGTTCCCAAAAACGCAGTGTTAGCGGGATCAGCCCAGATACCTGTTAGCACCTGCGTTTTGCCCCTCCGCCCGGCCCAGCCCACCCAAGTGCAGTATCAATCGATCACTGTCACTTACAAAACACTAAACGCATAACTGCAGCGTTCGCAGAGTCAGGCCTGATCCCTGCGATCGCTAACAGTTTTCTTGGTAGCGTTTTGGTGAACTGGCAAGCACCAGCCCCAGGCAGCGTCAGGTTAGCGCCAGTACCGCTAACACCCACGCACGCACCGTACACCTCCCTTAGTGGTATAGTATCTGATCGGATCAATATCTGATCTGATCAGATCTATACTAGCGTCCCCAGCAGTTTAGGGTTCCCACAAACGCAGTGTTAGTGGGATCAGCCCAGATACCTGCTAGCACCTGCGTTTTGCCCCTCCGCCCAGCCCAGCCCACCCAAGTGCAGTATCGATCGATCACTGTCACTTACAAAACACTAAACGCATAACTGCAGCGTTCGCAGAGTCAGGCCTGATCCCTGCGATCGCTAACAGTTTTTTTTGTAGCGTTTTGGTGAACTGGCAAGCACCAGCGGCCTAGTACACCCCGATCGTAGTCAAACCAGCACTGCAGTAACACTTGGTGACGTGGCGAGTCCCATAAGTGCAGTTCAAGCTGGTGAGGTGGCAAGCACAAGTAGTGTCCCGCTGCCACCAAAAAGACAAACACAGGCCCGTCGTGCCCATAATGCCCTTCCTACTGCATTCGCCAATCCTAATTGGGAACCCACCGCTTCTGCAGCGCCCGTACTTCCCCCATTCACATCCCCAACCAAATGCAGTCGGCTGCATGAGAGGCATTTTCTTTATGTCCTCCCGAGTACCCCTACCCAGCGAACCCCCCAAAAAAGATGTCGTGTCTGCAGCAAGCGCAGATATAGGCGTGACACCCGCTATTATTGTCCCTCCTGTCCTGACAATCCTGGTCTTTGCATTGGTGAATGTTTTGAACGCTACCATTCACTAGTTGAGTATTAGCGTAGGGTACAGCATTGCACATACTAGGCGCACTTTCACAGGGTCTCCCAAGATGCCATCGCATTTTGAGAGACCCGAACCTGGAACCGGTTACAGTTATAAAAGTTAGTTACAAAAAAAAGTGTAAAAAAAAAAAAAACACAAACAAAAATATAAAATAAAAAAAAAATAGTTGGCGTTTTATTGTTCTCTCTCTCTCTATTCTCTCTATTGTTCTGCTCTTTTTTACTGTATTCTATTCTGCAATGTTTTATTGTTATGTTTTATCATGTTTGCTTTTCAGGTATGCAATTTTTTATACCTTACCGTTTACTGTGCTTTATTGTTAACCATTTTTTTGTCTTCAGGTACGCCATTCACGACTTTGAGTGGTTATACCAGAATGATAGTGTAAAGTAGGGGGCGCTACAAAACATATGTATCTGCCACTAGATACACACACACTCAGCAACAACCGCAGTGGGTTGTATAATCCTTAATGTACTAAACTATAGTTAACAAATACATGATAAGAAATACAAATACACAAATACAAGTGAAAAGTGATAATGAAATCAAAAGTTCTTAGTGCAAGTGTGATGAATAAACTCGTGATGTTTGATTGTCCCAATCCAATTGCAAAGATCAGAGCAAACCGATAAATTGAAAACAACATCCAAGCATAAATTTTTCAACGATGCAACAAATCTTGCGATGTTAATAGATTCCGTCACCCAAGAGGAAAAGACACCTGAAGGTAATAGATATCTGCTTACCAGATACCAATGACTCCTTTAGTTAAAAAGAGAGTCATTAGTGCTTGTACAGGATTGTGCCTGTTCACATGGAGGCTTGAAGGCTGGATGATACTTTAGGCATAGATCCCTCCCGTCCCATTCATTCAGGATAGGAAATATGAGAAACAAAAGGGAATCTCCATAGTGTAAAACCGTTTAATGTAAAAAAGTAAAAACAATAAAGTAGCCAAATGGCCTCTTACATTGATCGGTGCCCACCCGGCACTGGGACTGCTTGCATGTCAGGGTGAATGGAGTCAGGAACCCCTCGCATCACATCGCACATGCGGCGTGCGTTCCACCCCGTGCGTCTAGCTGACCAGATAGTCCGGAAATGGGAGGAATGATCCTAAGGCATGTGACCACGTACCGCTCCGACGTACGTTTCGTATTGAGAACGTCTTCAGGGAAGCGTACATTGGTCACTAAGCAACTGGTTTAAATAGGGAATAAGGGCGGGTAAATTAGCTTGATACGAATACTCCGCCTATTTGTCAATAAAGTTGAGCATTGTGCGCAAACCAACCAAGGGGTAAGAGCTCCCTCTTGTGGTTAGATGTCATAGTGCTCCTAAAAATAGACTTAGAGAAACCAATATTAACCATATTTGTCAACTTGTATAATGGCAGAAGATGGTATACTTGAGCTACATATACAATCTCATAACTAATGGTATTATAATAGTTAATTATAAACGGATAAAAATAAAATAAATTAAAAATAGTCCTGTCATTCAAAGCAGTCTCAGTCTCGGTTTCACAATGGCTGGTATGTGGTGAACCCACCTCAACATTATACATTGAAACCACAATATATAATATTTAATTATTATCTAAATGTTTAAAACCTTGGAATTCTTACCACCACAAACTTATATTGAAAAAAGATAACCCCATAAACCACCTGTTAATTATTATTGAACCGCCTCAGGTAGGAACCTTTGATTACAGAGTAACTAGTAACATCAAGGTTCATAAATACATACTAATACATTGTGATTAATCATTAGTTAAAAAACAATTAAGGTCTATGTCTATGTTCATCCCATACGGTTGCATACTCTGTAATTTATAGAGCCAATAAGTTTCATTTTTGGACACTGTCCTTTTCATATGAGTACCCCTCCAATCCCTTGCTACTTTATCAATCCCATAAAATGTACATAGTGATGGATCACTATTGTGGTACATTTTAAAGTGTCTCGAGACACTATGGTTGGGGTAGCCATTTTTTATATTGGTAAGATGTTCACTGATTCTTACTTTCAGTTGACGTGTGGTTCTGCCCACGTACTGTAAGGAACATGGACATTCCAATACATAAGTCACGTGGTCAGAATCACACGTGATTAGTGGTTTGATATCAAATTGTTGCTGGGTAACCACAGAATTAAATTGAGATTTCTTTTTCTTAGAGTTCGGTTTCCTTGTTATTTTACATGCATTGCACCTTGTGCAATAATGAAAGCCAGAACCATCCAGGAATGTAGATGGTTTCCTGGGTGGGTCCGGTACATTGGGGGCTAGACGATTCCTGAGAGTAGGGGCCCTACGGTATATGAATTTTGGTTTACTTGGCAAAGAGGACTGTAAATCTTTATCTTTTAACAGAATTGGCCAGAATTTCTTAAAGATACCCTCCACTGTTCTGTATTGCCGATGAAAGCCAGACAAAAATGCGCATTCATCTTTATACTCTTTTTTTGGTTTGGGAACCAACAAGGTTTGTCTGTCCATATTTGACACCTGAATTACCAGTTTCTCCAAAACATGGGCTGGGTAACCCTTTTCTAGAAATCTGGCAGTGAGGATCTCTGCTTGTGCAAAAAAATCTAAGTCATTTTGACAATTGCAGAATGATGCCTGCAGGTTTAGGTATCATCTTGGTATCATTCTTTTCAGCCAGCGGTCGGCTTTCATGTAAAAGCAATCCTAGCGGCTAATTAGCCTCTAGACTGCTTTTACAAGCAGTGGGAGGGAATGCCCCCCCCCCCAACGTCTTCCGTGTTTTTCTCTGGCTCTCCTGTCTCAACAGGGAACCTAAAAATGCAGCCGGTGATTCAGCCAGCTGACCATAGAGCTGATCAGAGACCAGAGTGGCTCAAAACATCTCTATGGCCTAAGAAACCGGAAGCTACGAGCATTTTATGACTTAGATTTCGCCGGATGTAAACAGCGCCATTGGGAAATTGGGAAAGCATTTTATCACACCGATCTTGGTGTGGTCAGATGCTTTGAGGGCAGAGGATTTATCTAGGGTCTAATAGACCCCAATTTTTGCAAAAAAGAGTACCTGTCACTACCTATTGCTATGATAGGGGATATTTACATTCCCTGAGATAACAATAAAAATGATTTAAAAAAAAAAAAAATGAAAGGAACAGTTTAAAAACAAGATAAAAACATAATAATAATAAAGAAAAAAAAAAAAAAGCACCCCTGTCCCCCCTGCTCTCGCGCTAAGGCGAACGCAAGCGTCGGTCTGGCGTCAAATGTAAACAGCAATTGCACCATGCATGTGAGGTATCACCGCGAACGTCAGATTGAGGGCAGTAATTTTAGCAGTAGACCTCCTCTGTAAATCTAAAGTGGTAACCTGTAAAGGCTTTTAAAGGCTTTTAAAAATGTATTTAGTTTGTCGCCACTGCACATTTGTGCGCAATTTTAAAGCATGTCATGTTTGGTATCCATGTACTCGGCCTAAGATCATCTTTTTTATTTCATCAAACATTTAGGCAATATAGTGTGTTTTAGTGCATTAAAATGTAAAAAAGTGTGTTTTTTCCCCAAAAAATGCGTTTGAAAAATCGCTGCGCAAATACTGTGTGAAAAAAAAAAATGAAACACCCACCATTTTAATGTGTAGGGCATTTGCTTTAAAAAAAATATAATGTTTGGGAGTTCAAAGTAATTTTCTTGCAAAAAAAAATTATTTTTTTATGTAAACAATAAGTGTCAGAAAGGGCTTTGTCTTCAAGTGGTTAGAAGAGTGGGTGATGTGTGACATAAGCTTCTAAATGTTGTGCATAAAATGCCAGGACAGTTCAAAACCCCCCCCCAAATGACCCCATTTTGGAAAGTAGACACCCCAAGCTATTTGCTGAGAGTCATGTTGAGTCCATGGAATATTTTATATTGTGACACAAGTTGCGGGAAAGAGACAATTTTTTATTTTTTTTTGCGCAAAGTTGTCACTAAATGATATATTGCTCAAACATGCCATGGGAATATGTGAAATTACACCCCAAAATACATTCTGTTGCTTCTCCTGAGTACGGGGATACCACATGTGTGAGACTTTTTGGGAGCCTAGCCACAGTTTCGGAGGCCATGGAATGCCCAGGTGGCAAAAAACCCCCCCCCCAAATGACCCCATTTTGGAAAGTAGACACCCCAAGCTATTTGATGAGAGGTATAGTGAGTATTTTGCAGACCTCAGTTTTTGTCACAAAGTTTTGAAAATTGAAAAAAGAAAAAAAAAAATTTTTTTTCTCGTCTTTCTTTATTTTCAAAAACAAATGAGAGCTGCAAAATACTCACCATGCCTCTCAGCAAATAGCTTGGGGTGTCTACTTTCCAAAATGGGGTCATTTGGGGGGGGTTTGTGCCACCTGGGCATTCCATGGCCTCCGAAACTGTGATAGGCAGTGAGGAGTAAAATCAAAAATGTACGCCCTTAGAAATCCTGAAGGCAGTGATTGGTTTTTTGGGGCCCCGTACGCGGCTAGGCTCCCAAAAAGTCCCACACATGTGGTATCCCCATACTCAGGAGAAGCAGCTAAATGTATTTTGGGGTGCAATTCCACATATGCCCATGGCCTGTGTGAGCAATATATCATTTAGTGACAACTTTGTGCAAAAAAAAAAAAAAATTGTCACTTTCCCGCAACTTGTGTCAAAATATAAAACATTCCATGGACTCAACATGCCTCAAAGCAAATAGCTTGGGGTGTCTACTTTCCAAAATGGGGTCATTTGAGGGGGTTTTATGCCATCTGGGCATTTTATGGCCTTCAAAACTGTGATAGGTAGTGAGGAGTAAAATCAAAAATGTACGCCCTTAGAAATCCTGAAGGCAGTGATTGGTTTCGGGGCCCCGTACGCGGCTAGGCTCCCAAAAAGTCCCACACATGTGGTATCCCCATACTCAGGAGAAGCAGCTAAATGTATTTTGGGGTGCAATTCCACATATGCCCATGGCCTGTGTGAGCAATATATCATTTAGTGACAACTTTTTGTAATTTTTTTTTTTTTTTGTCATTATTCAATCACTTGGGACAAAAAAAATGAATATTCAATGGGCTCAACATGCCTCTCAGCAAATTCCTTGGGGTGTCTACTTTCCAAAATGGGGTCATTTGTGGGGGTTTTGTACTGCCCTGCCATTTTAGCACCTCAAGAAACGACATAGGCAGTCATAAACTAAAGGCTGTGTAAATTCCAGAAAATGTACCCTAGTTTGTAGGCGCTATAACTTTTGCGCAAACCAATAAATATACACTTATTGACATTTTTTTTACCAAAGACATGTGGCCGAATACATTTTGGCCTAAATGTATGACTAAAATTGAGTTTATTGGATTTTTTTTAGAACAAAAAGTAGAAAATATCATTTTTTTTCAAAATTTTCGGTCTTTTTCCGTGTATAGCGCAAAAAATAAAAATGGCAGAGGTGATCAAATATCATCAAAAGAAAGCTCTATTTGTGGGAAGAAAAGGACGCAAATTTCGTTTGGGTACAGCATTGCATGACCACGCAATTAGCAGTTAAAGCGACGCAGTGCCGAAGTGTAAAAAGTGCTCTGGTCAGGAAGGGGGTAAAACCTTCCGGGGCTGAAGTGGTTAATTAAAATAATCACAGTGCCATCATCCACAACATACAGAAATAGAAGGGACAATATAAAGTAAGTGTTTAGTATCACTTTTAACCCTTATACATGTAAATGTTTAAATTTATAAAGTTCATGCGTCATGGATCGGTCTAGTGTATTGGCATCCCAGTTCTTCTTGTTCTTTTACTCTTTATGCATTTCGGTAAAGGTCCTAATGATGTGCAGCAGTAATGTTTAGTTGTCTCAATTAAATACTTAGCATTTTATTTGATACAGAGCTATGAAGAGAAATCCTTAGAGGACCCTCTCAGACAAGTGTGTGTGAATTCTTTAATCTCGCTGTTGGCTGTCAGCAGAAGTGCCCAGGTGTACAGTCTACAAGGTGAGCTTTTCATTTCTCTGTAATTACAATAAAAGCATAACATCCACCTTGTGCGCTTCATCTGTTTATCCCTTTGTCTGTATGATGAAAGAGTATGAGCAAGATTAAATATTTGGCTTACAACTGCAAGAGGCAGCTCATGTTGGAAGAAATTATGATGGATTTCTAAAAGATTCTTGAGAAATGCATGGCTCTTCTTAAAGCAGAACTCTGGTCAAATGAACAAAAAAAAATGTTTTTATGACTTTCTAGCAGCAGAGGTGGTTAGGTCTCTCAGTAAAACCGACTGATGATTTTGTTTCAGTTCCTGAACCCGTGAGCGTAATAAATATTCAAATTGATCAACTAAACCGGAGAGCAAAAATGATTTGTTGCATGGACAATTTAAATTGAGTATGACCAGAGGTTACCTTCAATTAGAATCAGAATGATCACCAGATTTGGGAATGTAGGTAGCTGATGGTATAAGCAGACTATGACATTTCCTGTATGGTTTCAGCTTGGCCTAGTGAGTATAATGGTGTGAGGGATAAGTCTTGGTTTCCTGGGTATAAACCTAGAGCTAATCATAAATGTGAATGGATCCCAGACTTACTGAAATGGAAGCAAAGTACAATTTATGTAAAGGAGATGGATAATCAAAACAAATCTTTGTTCCAACACAGGGCTAAATTGATTTCCAAGCTAGAAGCAACAGATCCCCTTGGATTTATTGGCCTGAATTATTTTAGCCCCTTTCTGCTGTGTTTTGTAATCAAGATTTAAAATAATCACAATTCTGAACTTTACAAGTCTAGTTGAATGTAGACAAGGGGTCTCTGACTTTTCCAGTACAAAGGCCAAATTTTATATTTTGATATAATACAGGCCAAAAAAAAAATCAGTTTTATCAATTAACCGCTTAAACTCCCTTCCTAACTAGACCAATTTTCAGCTTTTAGTTCTCTCGCATTTTGAATGACAATTACTCAGTTATGCAACACTGTACCCATATGAAATTGCTGTCCTTTTTTTCACACACGTAGCGCTTTCTTTTGGTGGTGTTTAATCACTGCTGAGTTTTTTATTTTTTGCGCTATAAATGAAAAAAGACCGAAATTTCTGTAAAAAGGAAACTGCATTTTTCTTTGTTTCCGTTATAAAATTTAGCAAATTAGTAATTTTTCCTAAATTTTGGCCAAAATTTATACTGCTACATTTCTTTGGTAAAAAATAACCCAAATCAGTGTATATTATTTGGTCTTTGTGAAAGTTATAGAGTCCATAAGCTATGGTGCCAATCACTGAAAATTAATCACACCTGATGTACTGATGGCCTATCTCATTTCTTGAGACACTAACAAGCCAGGAAAGTACAACCCACCCACATGACCCCTTTTTGGAAAGTAGACATTCCAAGGTATTTGGTAAGAGGCATGGTGAGTTGTTTTTTTTCAAAAAATTGTCATATTAACTGGTTGTTTCTCACACACAGCATATGCATACCGCAAAATACACCCCAAAATACATTATGCTACTCCTCCCAAGTATGGTGATACCACATGTGTGAGACTTTTACACAGCGTGGCCACATAGAGAGGCCCAACATGCACGGAGCACCATCAGGCGTTCTAGGGACATAAATAACACACATAATTTCTTGACTACCTCTTACACTTTTGAAGGCCCTGGAGCACCAAGACAATGACAAAAAAAAATTAACCCAATTTTGGAAGGCAAACACCCCAAAGTATATTCTGAGGCATAATGAGTCTTTTGAACGTGTAATTTTTTTTCCACAAGTTTTTGGAAAATGTGGAAAGAAAATGAAAATACTTTATTTTTTTTATTTTTTTTACACAGTTGTCCATTTATACAATATTTCCGATGCGCAATTCTGAGAGGACGTCATGGTATGCCCTCCCAGAGTTACCGAGCTGCGCTGCAGCCGTCATTTGGCTAAGGAGCGGTTGTTAACTGGTTAATAAATGCACTCAAAGCAATAACTTCTCATCAGAAGTCCCCTATCACATCAGAGCCCTGTTTCGCTCCGGAAGTCCACTATCACATCAGAGCCCCGTTTCACTCCGGAAGTCCCCTTGCACATCAGAGCCTCCTCCACCCTGCCCTGCACATCACAGCCCTCAGTTCTCCTATCATGCCCTAAAATCTTCATCACATTGGCAGCATGGCACAGGACGATTAGTGGAGCAGATCTGGATGGAAGGAGGGAGGCGAGCAGGCCCGCTAAAGAATGCTGGCATGTCCCTGGGTGCTGCCTTACTGGATCAGCGCCATGTGTTTCCACGGTGCAGTTAAGCCAGACATCTGCACCATGGCAGCAAATGTTGTTGGGTTTCTTGGTCATTTAGTGTCATTGATTGCTGGCCTGGGACAAGTTGTTGCGGGATGGATAAATTCTTGTAGTGGGCCAGATGATATTGTAGTATGTATTCAGACCCTTTGAAAAAAGTTTAGGCTTTCGCAGAAAATGATCGCAGGCTGATCGCTAGGACCTAGCCCAATCAGATTGAGCACTAAAAAAGATTGGGATGTGCCTAGGCCGTTGGACAAGCTTCACTTTTTTTAAGCAAAAAAAAAAGAATTGCAAAAAACTTCAAGTGTTCTTTGGATCTACTAATCATTTTGATATGTTGCTTTTGCTGAACGTAACATCTGATTCTATATTTGCTATCTGTGCGTCATCTGAAATGCACAGGTTTCATTTAAAGTATATATGGTCAAAATGTGAAATCATATATTCATTTCCACATCGAATTTCAAATATTTCTAGCCTATGTATGTTACTCTGACATGTATTTATTATGACCTGTGAGTAGGCACTGCTGTGTCACACATTTCACAGAGCCTGCCTTTTGAACTACAGAGGGGGTGGGAGGAGGAGTTTCAGCAGGCGGAGTCAGTGCAGGGATCACTGCTTGCCGGCAGCAAGATACCTTGGGATATGTAGTCTTTTCAAATTGAAACTAAACGGCAAGGGAGATGCTGCATGCAGGAAATCCAGGAGGTTGTAGAAAGAAAGATAAGCCGTAGACTGGCAAAACCACTGGATTGTCAAAAATACCTATTGTTTATATTGCTATTTTACTGATGATGTCATAAAATGAAAATGCATGCTGTGACCATAGTTATCTTTTAAAGAGTGTTGATCTAAATCTCCAAGTTGAAACGTTTTACACCCTTATGCTTTCACTGCCTCGAGAGAGAGAAAATGGCCCACTATCTGTCTTGTTACTACCTTTCATTTAAAAACTTACTTGACTCCATGTCACCACTCCAGCATTATCTGTGGCTTGGACTCCAGCACCCCCCCCCCCAACTCCTGCTTTCCCAGGAGAAACTGAGGGCAGAGGAGCCTTGGGTTCCTGCTGCGGTCAGTCAAACTCCTGTGTGGAGGGAGCAGGGGTGTCGCTTACCAGCACTGTGTGTGTCTATGGACACACACAGCCTGACTTGGGAGCACACACAGGTGCCTCTTTAACACTCTGCTTGATAAAGGAAGCACCCAAATGAGGGAGATGGGATGGCACCTGCGGGGACTACCAGAAGAGATGGTTAGGGATCTTTCTGTGCAATATCATTGCACAGAGCAGGTAAGTATAACCTCTTTACCTCATCCAATCAGAAAACCCATGTGTCTCTTATACAAAAGGATGGCACAGAGCCCAGGAGACCACAACTATTGTGCTGCTGACAAAACTAGGTCCCCCCCCACCATAAAAAATGTACTTGCCAAATGTGGCAGGGGAGGGGGGGGGAGTGCTTAAAGCGGTAACTCCCCCTTTTGGGTGGCGCTCTACTTTAAATTGAGCTGGCCCAATGTAAATATGCAAAAGATATTATCCCTGGAGTTTAGTTTTAACAAACCAAGAGTCTGGATTCACATTTTTGCATTGCCCATTCCTGACTAATTCACTTCAATATCATTGGAAGTCAGTGGAATCTGTGCAGTACTGTGCCCTCCCCTGCCACTCACAAGTATGGCACGCTGAGAAGAAAGAATGGCTCCTAATTAAAAAGTATTTTACAGTTGCATGATTGGTAAGACATGGAAGCAGAATAAGCCTGTCTATTTTTTGTCAAAAGAGTTGCTTTTTTTTTGTTTTAATTGCATTGGCATTCTGCTTCCAGTTTAGATGCAGATAGTGCTTAGAATTGCAACTCTGTACTAAGAAGACATTAATCAAAGTAAAAGTGACACTATGCAACAAGCATTATAAGCAGCCTGCTTGTGGGTCTGGGCACGTAAGAATGCTTTGAGCTTGTGATTGCATTGTTGGATGCTGGAAAGTGTATGCATATGCCCCATACCTTAAAGTGCCAGTTTTTTTTTGCTAGGTCTCCCGCAGTGGATTAGGGTGGCAGACATCATTGGCATGGTAAATTCAGACATTTAGTGCACAATACAAAGTTTCATCAGTTGGTACAGAAAGATGAAACAAATCCTCCTACATAAGTTTTACTTGTTTATTTGCAGTCTTCACTTTTCTACATTCCTTCAAGGTACTGATTTAAGGTAAAATTCTTCTGCATCTGTATATAGCAAAGAGGAGAGGGCGGGGAGCTGCAGTTAGAACGCTTGCACAGTCTGTGAGAGCTGATTGGAGGAAAGGAGCACACCCCCCTTCACACACGGCACAGGAATAAAGGAACAATGCAGAGCTGTGTTAATTGACAAGCTGTGTGCTGAGCCCTCCTCCCTATCACCATTTTATCTCTGGTGTTGGGAAAAGTTCTTAGAAGTGACCTATGCTAAAAATAGAGGAACGAAGCACCAGAGAGAAATGACACTCAGAGCTTTGGAGAGAGACAAGTAAACACTACAGATATGTGCTTTGTTCAGATTTCATGACTTATTAATTCCCATACTGAGAGAACTCAGAAAAAAGGCTGTTCTCTAGTCCTAATGAGAAGGACCATCCTAATCCTGTTGTGTAACGTGACTGTCTTCCTTTACTTTAGAAAGCACTGTGCAGGCTGTTGGCACTATATAAAGCCTGTATAATTATAATATTGCAGTACTGCAAGATGTATTTAAAATAAAAAATATGTTTTTAGATTGCATGATTGCAATGCAACCAAATGTTCATTCTAGGGTTTATTATAGCCCTGACCTTCTCAAAGTGCTCCAAAACCTGGCAAAAAACTGTCCTTTAGGTCCAGTGCATTTTCAAGAGCCTTAAGCCTGGTACACACTACTATTTATTTTTTTTCAACCCGCAGGTTGAATGAAAAAAAAACTGACAGCTCCAGTCGGAGCGGCTGTACTAACAATCAAGGTTAGTACAGTGATCTCCCCCACTGAGCTGTTGTGTTCTGATAGGGGGATGCCCCCCCCCCCCGCCAGAACACGTCGATCAGTGCTTTACACTATTGGCTGTGAGTGCTGATCGGGAGCCGGTCAATTGCTAGTTTTGCAGCATGCTCGTCCGACAGAAGCCAGCCAAACGTCAGTTTTTAGTGAACCGGCCGATGCCGCCTGTCATTCTGCCCATGTGTACGTGGCTTAAGGCTGGCCATAGATGAGTCTTTTTTTTTTTTTCAACTTTTTTGAACTAAAAAAACTGACCTCCATACACACATTTGAGGTAAATGGGGGAATCCTCCCCGCTAAATCATCATATTCTGACAGTAGGGAGACTCCCCGGTCATCAGAGTACACAGATCACGCTATAGCCTACAGCGCTGATCAAGTGGCTTTTTTCCAACAGGATGGTTGAGCCAAAGTCAGATCGGTAGTTAAACTTCTGTTCAACCACAGTGGCCATAGGTGGTTCGAAATTCTAATTTTGATCCATGTATGTCCAGCTTTAGTTCTTTCAGTACAGATAAAAGGACAGGTGTGCCTAAATATAAACTCTTGGGAGTAACCAAGGATCAGCGGGTAATGCATAACAGTCAAACTGTGGCTGGCATATTCGTATATCTAACCGGTATACAAGTACTGTTATAAATATATTCCTTTTCTAAATCTCCTATGCTTGTTGTTCATGCTTATAACATAGATATAATCACTCCTGATCTCTATTGATTACGCATATTTCCCCTAACACCAGGGTAAGACATTCTTTAAAGCGTAAATGATTAATGACTGTGAATTCTTTTCTAGTTCACTTTGTAGATTCCTGCACTGAAAAGTTGAAATATGTTCATGCACAGCTGAATCTTGAGTCCCTTCGACCAGGAAAATCACAGAAGAAAAAGGTGCTCATTCTATCTACTACACAAATAATTAATTGTGGAAAATGTAATTGCATGTAAAGGCAAAAAACATGTTTAACTATGCTTATGGGACATAAGCTATGTCTAGCGTACAGATATGTCTTGTGCTATCTAATACCAGTTATATAATTGTGGGGGGGCAGAGGGCGTACTGGCAGAGAGTAAAGGACAAAGACATCGTGTTTTTACAGCAGGCGTCATTGTGACAACATCATTCATGCTTCCCATTTTTTCAACAAATCTTTACTGACTTAATTTCAGATTAGACGATGATGGGGATAACAGCTGGGTTTTTATAGTCTAATCCTACATGTATACATTTCTCTTGTTTAGCTTGCAAGAGAAATCTAATAAATTCTTCCATCCAAGCTAAAATGCATGGTAGAAGGAATCTACCCTGGCAGCCATTGCAGCTGGCACCTATGGCTCTCTGAATTACTGTCTGCATCCAATTGTTGCCCATGCAGTAACTGCAAATATTTTTCCGCCCAGCTCTTCCATTTCAGTTGACACTTGTACTGACAGATTCACCTAGAAGCCAAGTCACATCTATCATTAAAGGATACCTCTTATGAGTGAAATGTGGCAGCTGCTATTGCTGACCAATCCTGAAAATGCTATTGCCTGGATGTTATGCTGGAACGTTGACTTCAGTACTTTATTACTGACATATGACTAGTATACAAATAAGGAATTTTGACTATTTTCTATTTTGTATCAGCATCTCCAAAGTATTAAAGTTGGTCAATCCAAGCAGTTAGCTGCATACAGGAGGCAACATCCTCTTCTAGTGGGTGCAACAGCGACCTCCCCTATGTGTGCTAAATAGGATTAAGGAGAAGCCTTGTATTTTTTTCACTTAATACAAGGTTTCTCCTGATTGGCCAAGGTGAGAAATAGGGATGTAATCCACCTGCCCTCCCCACTTCGGTCAGGTAGAGAAAGCCTTGTATTCATTGAAAAAATACTAAACTTCTCCTGAATGGCAGAGGTGTGGAAGCAAGCGACACTTTTTAGTGCACAGAGGGGAAATTAAAGGAGCATCCAATAGAAGAGGATGCAGCTTCCTTCATGTAGCAGGCTACAACAGTAAATTACAGACTCACCATCAGCCACACCGAGGTGATATCTGCATAGATTGTTTACCATAAACACTTACTTTGGGCCAGTTTAGCTAATCCTATTTCTGGAGTTCTTTTTCTTCTTGTTAATTTCCAGGGTGGGGTGTGTACTGTGAAGTGCTGGAGGAAATTACAGAAACCACAGATGAAACTGAGTATACATAGTTGAAGTTTTTTCTGAATAACATTTGTGTATCATTGTTGCCCGGAATTGCTCTATAGAACGCTTTTTTGTTTGAGAACCCCCAACCGTTGGTTTTGCATAATTGTGAGCACATAAATGGCGTTTTTGTTAACTTTAGGGCCCCAGAAGTAATTCAGGTATGTCATTCAGAGTGGCTGCCCACAGGTTAACCAACTTTGGAGAATAGAGTGTGCGCATTTTGATGTACATTACAACTGTGTATGCAAATTTCTGTTTAAAAGATCTCTAATATGTCCTTATTCCTTTTATCTATTCATACATCTAATATTCTCCTTTCAAGTCATTTTCAGCAAGTGATTCTCAGGAAGTGGTTGGGATTTTAGAGAATAAAGAGGCATTTTTTAGAAAGTACATGATGACTACTTGTTTGTATTACAAGAAACTGCATTCTCAAACATAGCCCCTGGCTTGTCTCCTGGGATTATAGTTTTCAGTCCAGTATTGATCTTAGCTGTATATTATACTTTTATTTTATTTTGTTTTAAAAGTTGCTGATGAGAACTAGGAACTTTCTTTATCTAAAAAAGGTCCAAGACTAAATAAAGATGGCCAGAGACCCTAAAAACTAGGCTCAACTTATTATTTATTACAGGTACTTTTGTATAGCCCTGTCAGTTTACGCAGTGCTTTACATATCTATTATACTTTCACATCAGTCCCTGCCCTCAAGGAGCTTACAATCTAAGGTCCCTAATTCACATTCATACATACACATATTAAGGTCAATTTAGACAAGAGACAATTAACTTACCAGCATGTCTTTGGAGAGTGGGATGAAACTCACACAGGCACAGGGAGAACATGTAAACACCATGCAGGTAGTGCCATGGTTGGGATTCAAATCAATGATCCTAGTGCTCCCACTGCCAGGCGGAAGTGCTAACCACTTAACCACTGTGCTCCCCATAGCCATTGTGCTATTATTTATGTCTCCATCTTTAATTTACTTATAATCATAGATTTGACTCTAGTGCCTTGGTCTTTTTTTTTTTTTAAATGCAGATGGATAAATCAGACTACATTGTCAGTATAAAACATATGGCGATTATGATACAAGAGACAGTAGAGGAATAAGTCTTGCATTCACAGTGAGGCGTTAGTGTTTAAGTCCAAATTTATAGACAATCAGATTCCACATTGACAGTATGAAACATATGGTGATTGTGACACAAAAGATCATAGACAAAGTATTCTTACATCCACAGTAAGACTGGCGTTGAGGTAAAAATGTATGGACAGCACATGAAATGCAGAGCTTAGGTTGGGTTCTCACATTTTTTTTTTTATCTCCCTTATCTCAGCTTTTTACCACCACGTGAATCCCATCCACCAGTTATTGTTGCACCCAAATGATCAAACAATGCAAATAAAAAATATGTAAAATTACAAAATAACTAAAACAATATAAGAATATAGTATAGAATGAATGGGAACAGGCAGCTTCCTTTTTAAACATAAATAACACATCAAATCCCCTTTCATAAAGGAGTACTCATATAAACCACGAAAATCTATAAATAAGTGTCCAAACAATAATCTATGCAAACACCCAGAGTCCAAAGAGGAAAAAGTCTTCCAGTCACCCCTGTGTCAATACCCATCAGAAGATAGCTCCCCCTATGCACAGAAGGTCTAACACTGCTTTTTTCTCCACTGTACAGCGCCAGTCTTAATTTATCCGATCTGCAGACAACACTCTCCAGTCTCCAGCAATAAAAAAGAAACATGCAATAGTGAAGAACTGAAAAACGGCAATATTAAATGAAAGGATTAACCACTTCACGCAAATTGCTGTACCCGTACGTCGGTACTTTGACGCTAAATACCGTTGTTATAGCAGCAAAAACCTGCCATAACCCCTGTATTTTCAGGAACAGCGTGCATTTCTCTTTCAGATAAAAGTGGTCTCTGTGGCAGATTTGCCGCAAGATCACTTTTATCGGTGGCGGGAGAGGTGCCCACCCCCCTCCCGCCGCCCTCTGGTCTCCGCCACTTACCGGAGCCGTCGGTAGCGGCGGAGACGATTGCATCCGCTCCCCTCACTGCCTGGATGCTGTGTGAGGGGAAGATGTAAATATGAGATCTGAGGTTTTTTACATTCCTTGTAATAGGAATAAAAGTGACCCATTTTTTTTTTTTTTAAAGGGCAGTGTCAAAATAAAAAATTGAAAAGTAAAATAAATAAGAATTTTTTTTTTTTTTTTTAAAGCGTCCCATCCCGACCAGCTCGCGCGCAGAATCGAGTAGCGCCAGCATGTGAAAACAGTGTTCAAACCACACATGTGAGGTATCTCCATGATCGTGAAAGCGAGAGCAATAATTCTAGCCCTAAACCTCCTCTGTAACTCAAAACTGGTAACCTGTTGAAATTTTTAAACCACACCTATGGAGATTTTTCAGTGTAAAAGTTTGTCGCCATTCCACCAGCGGGCGCAATTTTGAAGTGTGACATGTTGGGTATCAATTTACTCGGTGTAACATTATCTTTCACAGTATATAAAAAGATTGGGCTAACTTTACTGTTGTCTTATTTTTTAATTCAAGAAAGTGTATTTTTTCCCAAAGACCGCTTGTAAGACCGCTGCGCAAATACGGTGTGACAGAGTATTGCAACAGCCGCCATTTTATTCTCTAGGCTGTTAGAAAAAACTATGACATGTTTGGGGGTTCGAAGTAATTTTCTAGCAAAAAAAAAATTATTTTAACTTGTAAACACCAAGTCTAAAAAAAATAGGCTTGGCCCTTACGTGGTTAAGCTCACATATGTGAAGCGCACATCAGCATATCATAAATGCATAAAATCCATCTGGCTGATACCCCCGCATAGTATGATTTCTGCCTGATTTTTATTGGAGAATGCCTTAAAATACTGTTGCCTCTGAGTAAAAATGCTGCTTCCAGCTCCAACACTCCAGTGTCCTGTAATGGCGGAGATGAGTAACAGCCACACCTCCCAGCACAAACTTGGTACTAACTCTGGTGCCTAGTTAACTATATAGTAATACTTAGATGTGCTGTATAGTTGCTGGGACAAAAGAGTGGCGGTAAGACTAAGAAAATTAAGATTGTTAACCAAAATGTCTACCTGACCGCCTATCTATTTCTGTCACTTGACTTGGCTTTAAGTTTGAAAACTGTGTTTAGTTACAGTCGACAGCACAGTATACCTGGTCTAGCAAACCTATAACTAATGCTGTACCAGAGATAGAACATTGATTTTTGGGTGGGTATAGTAAGTTGGTTATGCATAGGAGGAATGGCTCTACCTAGTCCGACATACTTCCGCTATCTTAGAATAGAATAGGTTGGATCACTAATCACTGGTTTGCTAGATTGCTGTACTTGTTTTTTGTTTTTTTTTTACAAAGAATTGCTGTACTTGTTAATTGCTTTAATGTTTACTGAATTAAAATTACTTTCTTTTAGGAGGAAAGTTTTTTGAAGCAGGTGAAGGTGACAATGCATCTTCTAAGGAACTGCCTGTATAAAAATGAAGAATGCAAAGTAAGTGATATTAGAATCATCCTCAATTTGATTATACGTGTCATCACATCAGCAGCAATTGCTGCGTACATCAACTTGCATTTCTGCGCCTTATACTACCTGTTTTATGTGTGCAAAACTTGAAAAAGACAGAAGCCATGCACTTCGCCTTCCAGGAAACAAAATCACAAGCAGACAAGCCAAAACAAAGTTCAAAATGCTGCAGAATGTTTCAGCCATTTTTCACATTTGCCTTAGCTGACTTCTAATAAAAGGGATTACTAGCATTAGACCATGAACAGCATTTAAAGCAGTTATAAAGGTTTTTTTTCCCTAAAATAACAGACATGTTATAATTGCCTGCTCTGTGCACGGGTAATGCATAGAGCTGCCCTGAACCACCTCTTCTGGAATCCCCCCCCCCTGGCACTCTCTGCTTCTCCTCTTTTGTGTCTGCCACTGTTCTGTCAGATGAGCAAACCCATCACATCAGCTAATGGAAGTGACGTTCCATCAGCTGCGCATGCATTCCATCGCTACCAGGTTTGCTAATTTGACAGAACACCTGCAGTCAGAAGGCAGCAGCGGACATCTTACTACACCCAGCTACGTCTTGAATTTCTGAGTAATTTTAGCAATAAAGTGAGCGTATATTAATAAATATAGTATAATGACATCTGTGATGCTGTTTTGATGTTTAATTTTGAAAGATTTAGCACTGAGCAGTGTGGGGTGTACCAACATGGCCTCTACCACCTTCCTACTGCTGGTGTCCAACTGCTTTCAAAATGTAACATCAAAACAGCACCACAGATGTCAATATATTATATTAAAAACCACTTCAGCCCCGCTCACTGTATATATACGTCATTTTTTTGAAGATGGATATCTCGGTAACGGCAGCAGCTGCTGCCACAACCGAGATATCCATCTTTACAGTGAGCGATTCTCTACAAGATAATGGTGGTCTCAGCGGCGGGTTCGCCGCGAGATCACCGTTATCGGCGGCGGGAGAGGTGCCACCCCCCCTCCCGCCGCTCTCCCGCACCCTCCGCCGCTTACCGGAGCCGTCGGTAACGGCGGAGGAGATCGGGTCCTGTCAGTGCTTCGGTATAGAGACGAGTGAGGCCAAGATGGCGCCCACCCGTCTCCATACCATGTGACGGCCGGAGCGGCGTCATAACGATGGCTCCGCCCACTCTCTTAAAGGCACAAATTTTTTAAATGTCATTTTTTTAAACGACTTTTTTTTTTTTTTTTTTTTTTTTTTGCATTTTAGTCTAAATATGAGATCTGAGGACTTTTTGACCCCAGATCTCATATTTAAGAGGACCTGTCATGCTTTTTTCTATTACAAGGGATGTTTACATTCCTTGTAATAGGAATAAAAGTGATCCAAATTTTTTTTTTTTTTAAAACAGTGAAAAAATAAATAAAATAAAATAAAATAAATAATAATAAAAAAAAAAAAAATTTTAAAGCGCCCTGTCCCGACGAGCTCGCACGCAGAAGCGAACGCATACGTGAGTAGCGCCCGCATATGAACACGGTAGTCAAACCACACATGTGAGGTATCGCCGCGACCGGTAGAGTGAGAGCAATAATTCTAGCCCTAGACCTCCTCTGTAACGCAAAACATGCAATCTGTAGAATTTTTTAAACGTCGCCTATGGAGATTTTTAAGGGTAAAAGTTTGACGCTATTCCACGAGCGGGCGCAATTTTGAAGCGTGACATGTTGGGTATCAATTTACTTGGCGTAACATTATATTTCACAATATAAAAAAAAATTGGGCTAACTTTACTGTTGTCTTATTTTTTTTTTCAAAAAAGTGAATTTTTTCCAAAAAAAGTGCGCTTAGAAGACCGCTGCGCAAATACGGTGCAAAAAAAAGTATTGCAATGACCGCTATTGTATTCTCTAGGATGTTAGAAAAAAAACAATATATAATGTTTGGGGGTTCTAAGTAATTTTCTAGCAAAAAAACCTGTTTTAAACTTGTAAACACCTAAAATCCAAAACGAGGCTGGTCTTTAAGTGGTTATTAATATACGCTCACTTTATTGCTAAAATTACTCTGAAATTCAAGATGTAGCTGGGTGTAGTAAGATGTCCGCTGCTACCTTCTGACTGCAGGTGTTCTGTCAGATTAGCAAACCTGGTAGCGGTAGAACGCATGCACAGCTGACAAAGCGTCACTTCCGTTAGTCGATCTGACGGGTTCGGCCACTTGCTATGGGGGCAGACATGCAGACTCTCTCCCAAGCTGGGCTGTGTATGTCCCTACACACACACACACAGCACAGCTTAGCTCTGCCCCCTACTCTCTACTTAAAGGATTTGATTGACAGCAGCAAGAACCAATGGCTCCTGCTGCTGCCTCTTTGTCCTGCAAATGTAGGGAGAGAGGAGGAAGCCGCTACCGACAGGCACAGCACTGGATCAAGTGAGGACTCAGGTGATAACCAACTTGTATTATAAATATAGTTTCTTAAGCATACCTGTCTTTATTTTTCCCCAGTTGTTATCTGATTTTGGTTACCCCTGGGCAGTGTGTATGGATACCTTAAACTTTGATAACAGAAAAGCTGGCCAATTTTCTGAAAGCTGCTTTGCTTGTAATTCTAATATGCTAAATTGCAAATATGGTAGATATAATACGTTTTTAATACATTCATGTAGCACCTGCCTAAACTTGCCGACTGTGTAGCCTAAGCAAGTCAAACCAAACTTTTCCTTGACTAATCTCCAACTACAGTTCTTTTAAGGGATTCGAAGGCAAATTCAGTGCAGCTGGGTGCTGATGCTTTCATGTTGTCTGTCTGTTACAGGGCTTGCCCAATACAGCTTCCAATGAGCCTTCTAGGGGCATTCATTTAAGCATGCCACAGCTATTAATCTACTAAATCCCCATCCCTGCTGTTGGTATCCATATCTAAAGTCTGCTTTAAAGTTCTTAGGAAGGGGAATAGTCAGTGCCTTGAAAAAGTATTCATACTCTTGAAATGTTCCATATTTTGTCATGTTACAACCAAAAATGTAAATGTATGTTATTGGGATTTTATGTGATAGACCAACACAAAGTGCCACATAATTGTGAAGTGGAAGGAAAATGATAAATGGTTCTCAAATTTTTTTCCAAAAAAATAATAAAGTGTGGCGTGCATTTGTATTCAACCCCAAATACTTTGTAGAACCACATTTAGCTGCAATTACAGCTGCAAGTGTTTTTGGGTACGTCTCTACCAGCTTTGCACATCTAGAGAGTCCCGTTTTTGCCCATTCTTCTTTGTAAAATAGCTCAAGCTCTGTCAGATTGGATGGAGAGCATCTTTGAACAACAATTTTCAAGTCTTGCCACAGATTCTCTATTGGATTTAGGTCTAGACTTTGACTGGGCCAATCTATCACATGAATATGCTTTGATCCAAACCATTCCATTGTAGCTCTGGCTGTATGTTTAGGGTCGTTGTCCTACTGGAAGGTAAACCTACACCCCAGTCTCAAGTCTTTTGCAGACTCTAACAGGTTTTCTTCTAAGATTGCCCTGTATTTTGCTCCATTTATCTTCCCATCAACTCTGACCAGCTTCCCTGTCCCTGCTGAAGAAAAGAATCCCCACAACATGATGCTGCCACCACCATGTTTCACGGTGGGGATGGTGTGTTCAGGATAATGTGCAGTATTCGTTTTCCGCCACACATAGTATTTTCTTTTAAGTCCAAAAAGTTCATTTTTGATCTCACCTTCTTTGACGTGTTTGCTATGTCCCCCACATGGCTTCTCACAAACTGCAAACAAGACTTCTTATGGCTTTCTTTCAACATTGTCTTTCTTCTTGCCACTCTTCCATAAAGGCCAGGTTTGTGGAGTGCACAACTAATGGTTGTTCTGTGGATCTCTGCAGCTCCTCCAGAGCTATCATGGGCCTCTTGGCTGCTTTTATGATTAATGCTCTCTTTGCCCGGCATGTCAGTTTAGGTGGACGGCCATGTCTTGGTAGGTTTGCAGTTGTGCCATACTCTTACTATTTTCTGACGATGGATTGAACCGCGCTCCGTGAGATGTTCAAACTTCTCCACAACTTTATCCCTAACCTGTTTGGTGTGTTCCTTGGCCTTCTTGATGCTGTTTGTTCACTAAGGTTCTCTAACAAACCTCTGAGGGCTTCAAAGAACAGCTGTATTTATACTGAGATTAAATTACACACAGGTGGACTCTATTTACTAATTAGGTGACTTCTGAAGGCAATTGGTTCCACTAGCATTTAGTTAGGGGTATCAGAGTAAAGGGGGCTGAATACAAATGCATGCCACACTTTTCAAATATTTATTTGTAAAAAAAATCATTATCCTTCCACTTCACAATTATGTGCCACTTTGTGTTGGTCTATCACATAAAATCCCAATAAAATACATTTACGTTTTTGGTTGTAACATGAAAAATGTGGAACATTTCAAGGAGTATGAATACTTTTTCAAAGCACTGTACATCTTTGAAAAAAGTGCAAACAGAAAAATGATAAATATAAGGAAAGGGGTACCTACGTCATAACAGAAATATGGAAAAAATGTAGTTGAGGCTACAATGTACTTTTATGGTACCATACAAAATACAAAAAGGGGTATACAAAGTTGAATTTTATTATATTACAACATATTAAAACATACATTTCATTTTCATACATCATGGGACACAGAGTCAGGCTAATATTCATTACCTACTGGGTTATACTCTATCTCAAGGTAAATGGACACTGGTAGACCAAAGGTCTTCAGACAGGAAGTGATCCCCTATATAACCCCTCCCACACAGGAAGCACTTCAGTTTTTTACCAGTGTCTGCAAGGTGGATGGCATGGTTTGTTTGAGCTCTCTGAGCTCCAGGTCTCTTGTCTCACAAACCGTTCTTAAATGAATCAAGGGATTGACCGATCAGATCCATTTGACACAGGCTTTATATGCTTAGGTAAATGGTACCCGAACCTCGCAAAGAAGACTCAAGATCCTGCGAGGTTTTGTCTGTTATGTGGCCTCCGGGCGCTGGACCCTGCGAAGAGGAATCCTGGACACCACAGCACTAAGGCATTCCTGCAGGGTGCTGTAAAGGTCCAAGGGAGTGGACCGTAAACGTGAAAAGGTTACCCAGTCCTTGAAGGTTCTCAAGTGACAGGAACCCGCCGTAATGGGTGAAGTTTGGGTTCTTTGTTTCTAAGTTGCCCTACGCGTAAACGCGTAAGTGAAACCCCTTTACTATTATGTGGGGTGTCACAGTGATTGTAACAATCAGTCAAGCTAGCTAGAGGCTGGACACCTATGTGCGGTGACCATACGGGGGAGTTTTGGGCTAGCTGTGGGTGTTTGCAAGGTGTACCTTTTTTGCTTGTGTCTGGCTGTTTCTTACCTGTATGATGTCACATGGCGGTGCTCCATTTCGCCTTGGTTCACCATGGTGCATGTGCATTCGCAAAAGCTCCGCTGGACTTAGCAGTTTGTTTGGCGACCATGGCGCACATGCACAGTAGCCTTTATCTGGACGAAAGTGGATATGCGTCATACGCGAATACAGCTACGCCCATTCATTGGGACCAAATATGTGCGTGCGCACGCACAGAACGTCCTGGTGCACACCCAGCTTATTTAAGCTGTGTAGGCCAAGCATGCGGTACTTCCAGACATTATTTTGCCTTCTTTTTTTCTCTCAGCCTCGTTCTGCGGAAGAGAGACGACAGCATTCTTTGGACGTTGTCCGTGCAGTCAAGGTTTATTTGTCTAGATCTGCGGAGATCCGAGGATCAGACTCCTTTTATGTTTTACCAAAAGGACCCATGAAAGGGCAGGCAGCTTTCAAAGCTTCCATTGCCAATTGGGTTCGTCAATTGGTCATTTAGGCCAACGGTCTGAAACATAAAGCTCCTCCCTTTGGGGTGAGAGGTCATTCTACCAGGGGTGTAGGAACCTCCTGGGCTTTTCGCCATCAGGTATCTGTGGCTCAGATTTGTAAAGCTGCTGGTCTTTAGTGCATACGTTCACAAAATTTTATCAAGTGGATGTTCGAACAGCCAAGGATTCGGCTTTCGGCCGCAGTGTACTGTGGTCTGCCGTATAAGCTCTGATGGCTATTGTTCGGCTGGGTGTCTCCCTCTCCTCAAAACTATTGCTCTGGGATGTCTCAGTAGGTAATGAATATTAGCCTGACTCTGTGTCCCATGATGTACTCAAAGAAAAGGATTTTACAGGTAAGTATGATGAAAAATTCCTATTATCTTAAAAATGGGGGAAAAGGTATGTAACTCTATAAGTTCATAGATGAGGTGACTCTGGAGAAGCTGGTATTACCAATTCACCATATACCATCTGTGCATTGCATGCGCCACATGTTTCGCAGAAATAGTCACCGCTTCTTCAGGAGCGTTTTGCATATAATATTATAGAGCAGGGATCATTATCATACTACAAATAACACCTGTACATCTTTAATAGTTTTGCATAGGCTTACCCATGGAAAATGTTCTTGGGCTGTTGGTACTTTTACTTATTAATTAAAAACCAGTGATATTCTTTTTTATTCACAATGTTAGTTTGTTTCTTATTTCAGTTTGCAAGTGAAACTGATAGTAAGGATCCAACTGCAGACCTAAAAGAAAGTAAAGCTTACCAAAAACAGCTCAATTTTCTCTTTCAGCTTTTAGGCTGAGTAAAGGAAAAATCCATTCGCCTATCCATGCTAGCTATTGCATTCAACAGCTGCCGAACCCCTGGTTGCCTAAAAACAATGGTGCGCTGCCAAATCATAACTACATCTGCTAGGATGCAGTCACTGGCTGCTAATTTTGGTGCTTGCGGGGATAAGGCTTGAGTTTTGGATGACTCAGCAGGAATCCACCAAAATTCAAGCCGTCTATGGCCAGCTTTAAACTGAATTGTTAAACTGAATTGTTTAAATGAAGACCTCGCAGATAATGATTTGGAGGGATCTCCCTCCTGCATAACCTTATCAGTTCACTGTTGTTTTTAGTTTCCAGGAGTTTCCACAAAGCTCCATGTTCATTTGCAAATATACTTTCATTAGGAAATTGACCCGATTTCATTGATTTGGTGCACACTGCTCCTTTTGTAAGTAGGCATTTATCTCTTTTCATATGAATTATTGCTTTTATGTTTCACATTTATGTATGTTCTGCTTTAGAATGAAAAATGTGACTTTGAAAGATGCTTTTCTTTAGTGCTGAATTTCAGTCTGCATTGAACTTAAATAGGAAAACGTAGCTGATGGATGTTAATTTGTTGTGTTTGTCCTATTTCCAAATGGGCATCATATAGTGTTCTGTTTGCACGCTGGCAACAGTAGGAAAAGCAGAAAAGATTAACAGTTTTCTACTGACTCTGTGCCATCTGGTTCACACAATTGACAGTGTTTCTCTGTAATCTTTTTGTTGATGTACGTTATCAGTTATCTAGCAGATTGTTGTGAAAAAAACACCTTTCCCTTAATCATAATGAAAATCATTGCTTTAGGGTGTAGAAGAAAGGTAAAAGCTATGATATGGCTCCAACAATTCATGCCATGCTCTAGGCAATAAAATGGACAGTAGAGGTATATAAAGCTGGCCATAGACTGAACAAAACTAAGCTGGTTCAGCAAAGGACCGGCCGAATTTCGATCAGCGTGTGGCTGTTGCCACTTGGCAGAAGTAATTTGTTTGATTGACTTCTGTCAAAGGGACATGTTGGAAAACATTTTTTGATCTGTGGCTACAGCCAATGATCAATGTACTTTGACAGCAGCACTCCAGCTGTTATGCAGGCCATACACATATGACATAGATATTATGAAATAATCTCTCCCCTGTCCTGTTCTGACCTGGTTACTTCTGTTTACAACAGTTCACTCTCATCATCACTAGATGCACTTTCTCCTCTAACCACACGCAGAATCAGGTCCCAACTGTTACAACACTGACAACACTAGAAATCTCACAAGACATTGCCGTGCTCTTGAACGACTGTGGCATAAAACCAAATGCCTGCAAGACTGCACCCTATCTAAAATACAATTCCTGCCTCCATGCTGCCAAACAAGCCTACTTTGTCTCTCTTATTAATACCTTGTCATCCAGTCCCCGTCCGCTTTTCTCAACCTTTAACTCTTTGCTTTATCCCCCACCCCTTTACCCACTAACTCACTGCCGAAGAGATTGCCAATCATTTCAAAGACAAGATTGATGCAATTCGTGAGGACACCTCCACTGTGCGTACATCTTTCCCACCCAACATACCTTGCTTAACAGCGCATTCAACACTCTCCTCTTTTGAATTGGCTACTACTGAAGAGGTTACAAAACTTTTCTCAGATGCCCACCTAACCAATTGTCCCTTAGATCCTGTTCCCTCACAACTACTACAGTCACCCTCTTCTTCGATTCTATGCTCCCTCACATCTTCAATCTCTCCCTCTCTAGTGGCACCTTCCCCTCCCCTCTAAAACATGCGCAGATCACTCCCATACTTAAAAAGCCCTCACTGGACCCCACCAACCTGAACAACTTAAGACCCATCTCATTGCTCCCATTCACCTGTAAACTTCTAGGACGCTTAGTCTACAACCGTCTTAGCTCCTGCCTCAGTGAAAATAACCTTCTTGACCCCTTACAGTCTAGCTTTCGCTTGCAGCACTCCACGGAAACTGCCTTACTAAAACTCCCTAACGATTTACTAACTGCTAAAACCAACAGCCAGTACTCCATACTCCTACTACTTGGCCTCTCTCTGGCCTTTGATACTGTTGACCACCTGCTCCTTCTCAATGAAATACATTCCCTTGGCCTCCGAGATTCTGCTCTATCCTGGTTCTCTGCCTATCTATCACAGCGCTCCTTCAGTGTTACCTACAACTCTGTCTCCTCCTCTCCATTGCCCCTTTCTGTGGGGGTCCCCCAAGGCTCTGTTCTTGGACCCCTTCTCTTCTCTATCTACACCTCCTCCCTTGGTCACTTGATAACTGCCCACGGCTTCCAATACCACTTATACGCCAGTGACACCCAAATCTATCTGTCTACTCCTCACCTCACTCCTTCAGTCTCCTCTCTCATTACTAACTGACATATCAGCATGCACCACTTCCTTAAACTAAATCTCTCTAAAACTGAGCTATTAATATTCCCCCCCGCCCGTGCCCCCCTCCATGAATTTTCCATCAAAATCAACAATGCAACTATCAGTCCCTCCCCTCACGCCAGGGTACTAGATATAATCCTAGACTCTGACTTTCAGCCTCAAGTTCAATCGTTGTCAAAAGTTTGTAGAATTCACCTCTGTAACATCTCTAAAATTCGTCCCTTTTTAAGAAATGAAACCACCAAGCTCCTCATTCACTCCCTTTTTTATTTCTCGCCTCGACTATTACAACTTCCTTCGAATTGGCCCGCCTCTCCATAGGCTATCCCCTCTTCAGTCTATCATGAATGCTGCTGCCAGACTTATCCACCTTACCAACCGCTCAGTGTCTGCCAACCCTCTCCTCAAATCCCTACACTGGCTCCCAATCACCCAGCGAATTAAATTCAAAATGCTAACCACAACATACAAAGCCATTCACAACTCTGCCCCAGGCTACATCACCACATTTTGTCTCCAAATATCACCCAAATCGTCCTGTCGGCTCTTCTCAAGACCTCCTACTCTCAAGCTCTCTCGTCTCCTCCTCCGATGCTCGTCTCCAGGATTTCTCCAGAGCCTCTCCCATTCTCTGGAACTCTCTATCTCAACCTGTCAGGCTATCCCCTACTCTTGCTACCTTCAGGCGATCCCTGAAAACTCATCTCTTAAGGAAAGCCTATCACGTCTCCAACTAACCTTTTACCACTTCTATCAGCTCATTCCCCACAGTTACAACCTTTTGTACCACCAGCCCCACCCTATTAGATTGTAAGCTCTTCTGAGCAGGGCCCTCTTAATCCTCTTGTATTTCATTGTATTATAACTGTATTGTCTCCCTTTTATATCTTAAAGTGCTGCGTAAACTGTTGGCGCTATATAAATCCTGTATTATAATAATAATACACAGTGAATTTCTTTCCTGCACCCACAGGTTACAGGAAAGAAGTTCGCTAGATTCCCAAACAATACTGACCGTATTGACAGGAATCCTTTCTGCTGACTCAGCAGTGCTGAGCCATGGTATTCTCTCAGTTTGGGTATCCAAAAGTGATATTTTAGTTGTAAGCGAAGCATCATGGGCCAAGGCAGCATATGGCTTTAAAAATGTCTTAAAAGCTCCCAAAAGGGAGCTCCCTTTG
Source organism: Lithobates clamitans (assembly GCA_037952925.1). Classification (NCBI taxonomy): domain Eukaryota; kingdom Metazoa; phylum Chordata; class Amphibia; order Anura; family Ranidae; genus Lithobates; species Lithobates clamitans. The sequence continues at coordinate 7,506,932 of JBBGZY010000323.1, read as the reverse complement.
CCTGCCCTTTTTCCTGCCTAGCTGTAAGTGTTGTTCTCGCACACCTTTTATACGTTACAGCACCTCCCTTTGTATTCTCCATTATAAAAAAAAAAAATTAAACATTCAACAAAGAGTGGGAAGGTCTTGAAATGGCCACAGAAGATATGCAGACTAAGGAAGTATGGAGATCTCACCCATAGAATCCATGTGAGATATAAGAAATTTTCAAATTGTTTACCTTTACAGTATCTCCCAGAAATCCTCAGTATTGCCTTTGTAAACTGACCCTTTAAGGTCTGGGTGCTAGCACAACCGGCTGACGAAAGGAACTCTTCTTCTGAGGCTGTAAAGTGGCAATTCCAAAATTCCCTGTAGAAATGTAGTGCCTTTCTGTAGCATCGACTCTTGAAGACAAAGAGCCAGAGCACCAATTTATGGATGTCTCATCTGGAGGCTGGCTATTATGTTGATGCAAAGTCTTTTTGAGTTTGTGACCTGAGATACCGGTAAGTATGCAGAAGTCCTGATTTCACTAGCTGCATGCTTTATGAGGGATTCAAAGTACTGGGGCCAGGGAGCTAGCGTTTTGAGAAATAATCAAAGTAGCCTGCAGTAGCGCCTTCTGTAGTTGACTACAAAACACTTATATTAGACAGCTAGATCTGTTTTAGAAAATCACTTCCATAACATTTTTGTTTTCTGTTTTAAAAAGGATTAAAATCTCTGAAATTACGGTACTGGAAAATGTTATGTAAAATACTTTGTCAAATGTTGTAGGCATGTAGTTAATGGACAGTAGCACCAATAGTACAGATACTCCTCGTTTAATGACTTACCTGTTTAGCGACCGCTCATACTTACGACCAGCTCCCCCCACCTGAATGACGAGCTGTACATCGTATAGTACAGTACAGAATTTTCGTTTGTGTTCTGTACTTATGCAAATTAAAACAACATTATTGAGCTGGAGTTGTGATTAGACCTTTTTTTCACAATACACTACAGTAGTTAGGAATGCTTAAAATATTAATTACTTGTGGCTCTTCGTTTACCGGCCAATTTGTTTAACGACCTAGTTGTTGAAACGGAACCTGGTCGTTAAGTGAGGAGAGCCTTTATGTGAACTAATTCCTAGTTATCCAGTCCCCTTTAATTACATTTTGTGGACAGGTTTTTAGCGTGCATTTTTATGTTATATCTACTTGCCATTTTTCCTCTATAAATTCTTCATAGTTCTCTTTGGAATAGCGGAGCTGATTGCTGTGAATCTCTAGTTCATAGTAGTTCTCTTCATTAAAGAAAACCCCTCAGGCAGGCTAGTATTGTTTTATGTCTACAAATCTTGAGTGGGTAGAATATACCATAAATTTTGTTTTTATTGAATGTTTCCTTTGAAGGCAGCCGCTCTGGAGTGTCAGCTTGCTCCAGTGCTGCATTCTCTATGGCCATGGCTTTTGATGGATGACGCGTTGATGCACGGTGCTTTGCAATTACTTTGTGTCTACACAGCGAACTTTCCCGCAGGTAAAGAAAAAGATGAACAAATTCTTTGTGCTCCTATATCTATCACACCTAAATTTCATTTTATAACTGTAACTGAAAAGCTGATGGGTTATAGGCTCTCCATCTCACTCTCTGCTTGGGTGTTTAGATGCAGTATTTATTTATTGCGCTATATCTGTAAGTGGTTTTCATTGCACTGGTGATTTATTTTGTACAGATCACCCATATAGTCCAAATTTCATTGTCTTTCTCCTGACAGCCACACCCACCAAATCATTCTGAATCCAGGGAAATTTATTATGAAACGTAGCAAACAAATACAGCCTTGAGACATTTCATACCTTAGCACTCATGCATAGAAAATGCTTCTTCAGAAATAATTCCAGTGGGGTTGATGCAACCTTTTCATGGTGTCCGTGTGTTTCTGTCTGCTGAGCCTATGTGCAGGGATTAGAATTTATAGCTTTGATGTGAAACTAGATAAGAATAAGAGAAAATGTGATGTATTTAGGCCTGATTCACATGGGCTTCCGCTTGTACAAGTGCAATGTGTACAGCAAACAATTGCAAAGCTTTAAGCAAGCTTTGCACAAATATGTTAAAGCCTTTAAAGCGTTATTTAACTCCAGTATAGGGGGGTTAAATATAGGTCCTAATAGGAGTTCTATTTATGACTGACAAGCTGCTAGAAGACTTCTGTCTGCTTCAGCGCAACTTGAAGCTTGTTAAAAGCCTGCTATAAGTATGTGGTTCTATAAACGTCAGCGTAATAATGTACCATCTTGTAACTGAAATGCATTTAGACTGCAGCTAGCACTACGTGTGTTCCCACATATACATCAGAATATATTGTTATCTCAGTGCAGCACTGTCTTAAGATATGTGATCAAACGTGCTCAAAACATAACATGCGTAACAAAATCAACATCAAAATGACAAATTCCATCCCATAAAATATTCACTTCAATGCCATGCATAATGTGCTTTATAAACTAATGTCATTAATCTGTAAGTGCTGTATAGTCCTCCTATGTAGTCCGTGTGGCTCAAATAATCTGTGCTGATGTATAAATGTGCCAAATATGTTATTCATATCCTATTTCATGCAAATTGATCAATTAATGTGCAATCCATATATTTCACTTGTGATTGTTTCACCAACTGTAGTGCTCTTCCCTTCACCGACAAATTTATATACCCTCACCTCCAGTGTTTGACCCAAATTAATGTTAGGTCAAATAACGCTTTTCAAACAAATCAAAGAAAAATCCCAGCTCAACTTACTGACCAGCCTACAACCAACCAAATTGTCCTGTCTAACAGTAGACGTTAAAAACGGGGATTTCGTTTGCATACATTTGCAAATACATGCGTAAGCTGCAGAGCCATTTCAAGACACCCCAGTGTTCTCTGCAATCCTAACTCTAAATTTTGAGAGCCTCCATAGTAGAAGCAAATACATTTTAATGAATAGGCAGGGAGCAGATGAGCCTGGAGGGAGCCCCCACCCCTCCTTAAGGGCACAGGGGCATACTGAACACCCAGCATATAGCACAATGTCAGCAAAGGTGTCCAGTGTGTTCCCTCACTACTATTCCAACAGTACAAACAAATGGCCACTGCCCCCACCTATAACTGGCCTTTGCAGCAAGGAGCATATGGAAGGGCAACACATGTCGAACAAAACCAAAGAAAATTCCCAACTCAACTTACCAACCACAAAATGTATGTACAATAATTCTGCGCTACCAAAAAAAAGGGGGGGGGAAAGCAGCTAACACAACCAACAAATGTGAAGAACAAACAGGAATACAAATAAAGTGTAGCGCTCAAAAAAAGGGGGGGAATAAAGTATGCATAGTTGAAAAGCTAGCAATTCAAAGTTCAAATGCTGACAACAATGTCTTTGAAGAAAATTGAAAAAATGAGATATAAGATCCTCTGGAACAAGTATTAGACCGTGGTACAAATCCTCTATGGAAAGAGCCCACACACCACCAATGACAATGAGGAGGCTTACCAGACTTGGTGGACCCAACAAGGCATACGCCAGGTGGGGTCAAACAGGCTTAGGTGGTGCTGGGCTGGAACGAATGCTGAAGAGCAGGGATGGTGGGGTAGCTTCCACGTGACTGTGTTCCTTGGACGTAGTCAGGCACAGAGGTCGTGATGCTCAAATCCGTGTTGGAATGTAAGGAGGAGAGAAAGAATGGGCCAAATAGTGTAAATCCGTATTGATTTAAAATTTATTAAAGTGATAATAAACACTTACATGGAAAATAGCTAAAAACAGCGCTGTGAAGAAATGGCGACAGTAGGACCCCACTGTCGCCATTTCTGGAAGTGTCACTATATGTGCTTTCAGCATCTCTTGTGGTAGGGTTGCAGAGATTGTTGCTTTATTAAATACCTTGGACATGTGTGGAGAAAGTATGGATTTGAATGTTTTAAAATATTCATTAGAAAGGCCGTCTGGACCTGGTGATTTTCCGTTTAGAAGAGAATATATAGTGTTGTCTATTTCTTGTACTGTGATGGGAGCATTAAGAGTATTTAGTTGGGTTTCTGATAGAGATGGGAGGTTTATTTTGTCTAGGAATGTTTGTATTTTGTCTGCTGTTGGTTGGCATGTAGAAGTGTCAGTGTGTAGGTTATACAGTGAGCTGTAATATGTGGCAAATTGGTTCGCTATGTCTTTGGGATTGATAATTTTGTGTTTATCAGAGGGGTGTAGTAAATACGCTATTCTAGATTTGGTACGGGCCGCCTTAAGTCTATTCGCTAGGTATTTACCTGCTCTATTGGCATTGTGATAATAGTTTAGTTTTAGGCGTCTGAGGTGTTTATCATATTGTTGTGTCAGTAATTCTCTGAGCTTTTCCCTAAGGATTGATAGTTGTTTAATCGAAGGTGCTGAAGGTGATTGTTTGTTTTGTGCGTCTATGGTATGTATTTTTGTGAGAATCTCATTAAATTCTTTGGCCTGTCTCTTTTTTTCTCTAGCTCCTATTTGTATTAAAATGCCTCTTATGAAGGCCTTGTGAGCGTTCCAGACTATATATGGGTCTGATACTGAATCTGTGTTGTCTGAGAAATAATTATGGAGATGCTGAGAAATTGACTGTTGGAAGTGTGGGTCTTGGATAATGCGTGAATTACAGCGCCAGATGGGTGGTGACGAGGAGACTCCCTTCTCTGCAACAAACATAGATATGGCAGCATGGTCTGACCATGTGATATCGTGCATTCTTGTTGATTCAATATATTGCAGGAGCCATTTGTCCGTTAAAAACATGTCTATACGTGAGTAAGAACCATGTCTGCTGGAGAAAAAGGTATAGTCTCTTTCGTTTGCGTGAAGACATCGCCATGCATCAAATAGTTCCTCTTTTTTAAGGATATTATTGAGGGACATCTTGTTGGTAGGTTTACCTGAGGAAGAGTCTAAAAGAGGATCTGAAGTAACGTTGAAGTCTCCGCAAATCAGGAGATTACCATATTTCATGGCATTGGCTTTGATGAAAACTTTCTTTGGGAACCGTAATTGATGGGAGTTTGGGGCATACAGCGTAACAATCGTGTATGGGTTGGAGTTGATATCTCCCGTGACAATTATGTAGCGTCCTCCCTCATCAGTAATAACTTCTTTGGGTTGGAACGAGAGAGAGTTTCTGATGGCTAGGAGAACACATCCTTTTTTGCTGTTGGGATTGCAGGACATGTAGATAGTTGGGTATGCGGTGTGCAGGCATTTAGGGGTGTTGTGTAGTTGAAAATGTGTTTCCTGGACACAAAGAATGTCCGCATCCTGTTTACAGGCTTTTTTCCACAGAGAAAATCTCTTTGCCGGATGGTTTAAGCCTCTGGCATTTATTGATAAAATTTTGATCGTCATAGTGTGAGGGAACAAGATTTGATGGCTGTGTGTTGTTGGTACTTACAGTTCCTGGTGGTTACTGATCGTGTCTCTGACGATAGAAGTGAGAAGAGTATCTGGTGGACGTCTTCTTTAGCAGTGGGTAGCATAGTGTTGTAAGAGATGTTGCGTATATCCAAAAAACTAAACAAAAGGAATAATAACGAGAAAACAAGAAAAGTTAACTGTGTGAACATAAGAAATGGATCTGAAAACTGATCCTCGTGCAGTCTTAGCTGCTACTACTATGCGGAGGGTTATGGATGAGAATCTAACTAGATATCTCTATCCCGGAGAGAGTGGGTCCTATGATAGCCCATCGGCTTTCTTCTTAGGTGAACGTTTCTTGGTTACCACTTGCCATTCGTTTTGCATGTTATGTAGATTTGTAGATTCAGCGGGTTGGGTACTTTGATCGGTGATGATGCCCCATTGACGTAGAACTGTGTTTCCGTTGTGTGTAATAGACAGGGTTGCTGGATATTTCCACTTGTGCAGAATGTTGTGGTTCCTCAGTGCTTTGGTGATCGTCAACAGGTTGCGACGACGTTGCAGTGTGTGTCTGGACAGGTCAGGGAGCATCCTGATGTTAGCATATTGTTGGGGTATATTCTCTTGCTTGCGTGAAAGTTGGAGGATTTGATCCTTGATGTGATAGAAGTGCATTCTGAGGAGTATATCTCTGGGAGTGTCGTCAGATGGGAATGACGGTTTGGGAATCCTGTGAATTCTGTCCACAAGGAGATCTTGGGCCGTTGCTCCTGGCATCAAGGTGGAAAAAAGGTTTTGGGCAAACTGTAGGAGCTGGTTAGGCGGGATTGATTCGGGGACGCCTCTTAGTTTGAGGTTGTTCCTCCTGGACCTGTCTTCTAGGTCCGCCATTTTGGTTGTATGAGGAAGTGTATTCCTCCATTTTAGTTTCTACGTGATTTACCCTGTGGCCTATGGCTTGAACTTCCCTCTGGCAATTTGTCAGGCCTTGGAGCATGTCTGCCTGTAGTGAGTTCTCAAAGACAGTAACATGTCTTTAAGCATCGTATCTGACACTGGTCTGTCTGTTGTGGGAAAGTCCGCTATGGGGTCCCCCCCCTGTGTATGCTGGCTCGTGCTGGCGTTTTGTGGCCCGCTTACCTCCATGTTCAGGTCCGGTCGCGGCCTAGCAGGGGACTCCCTCCTCTGTTTAGATTTGGCCGGGCTTCTGGTAGTGGGGCTGGACGTCCCAGATGAGGATTCGCTGGGGCACTGTTGCGGATGTGTCTTTTTGGATGGTGTCTCTTGACCGCTCATGAGTGCTCCGGACGGATGCCTCTGCTGTGTGTTCTGAGCTCCGTCGCGGCCATTTTGCTGTAGGCCGCGCGCCGCTGTGCTGAAAAAGGTGTCCAGCTTCCGCGGTTGTTGTGGGTTTTTTCGGTGTCTGGGCATCTTTGTTGTGTGGAGCGGGGATCTTCCGCCTCGGTGATGGTATTTGTGGCCTCTAGTATCGCCGATGGACTCCGATGGATGCGGATCTCTGCGGTGGACGAGCGGAGCTCCTAGATTACACGTCCATCTTGGAGTCCGGTCGCCACGCCCCCAAGTTAGGGCTTTTCAGAGGATTTGGGAAGCTTTGGAGAAATCCCAGATTTTCGTGTGGGAGGAGTTGACGAGAGAGATGGAGAGCAGGAGGTCTTAAGAGGAGCAATGGTGTTTGTGATATTTTGAGAGTATCTTGGTGATGTAGTAGTTTTAATTGTATTCTTTGGGCTAGTGGAAGCCAGTGGAGGGTTTGGCAGAAAAGAGTGGTCACTCTTTCACTCTTACCTGAAGGGTACACCTTACTGGAAAGATTTAATTGAAAACTACACAAAAAGGGTTACACATTTTGACATTACCAGAACATGTGTAACAACATATTTAAGTGGTTGGGTTCAGATGCACATTAAAGCAGTAGTAAACCACTGGCTTTTTTTTTCTTTTAAACCTGCAAGGCAATGTCATAATGTGCTAGCTCATTATGTGAAACTTGCCTTAGAACGAAACACACTGTCACCACTGAAGGCACTTCCATGTAAAGGGCTTTGTTTAACACACATGATAGCGCAGGAATAATTATATACACACTGTGGCCCTTTACACTTCCAGATGGCGGCACGATAGCAACACCCAAAAATTTCAGTCGTGCTGCATTTTTTGCATCACAGTGTGTATCGCGATGCATAATGAAGCAGCTGACGTATAATAACTCCAGCACTGGTGTCAGTGAGTGCAACAATAACCCCCAACATGGATGTCAATGAACGCAATAATAACCCCCAACATTGGTGTTGGTGGACACAATAAAAAAACCCCAACAGTAATGTCAGTGGACACAAAAATAACCCTGACTGGTGTCAGTGGACTCAATAATAACCCCAATATTTTAGTCAGTGAACGCAATAATAAGCACCAGCATTGGTGTCAGTGGAAGCAATAATAACCGCCAGCAATGGCGTCAGTGGCAGTGGAACTTAACCCCCCTGCATTGGTGGTCAGTGACAGTGAAAGTTAATCCCCTCTTTCCGTATTGGGAACCATGGTGATTAAAGTTAAACCACTTCAATTGGTGGTCACAGCAGTGATAGTTTACCCCCCTTTTTTCAGCATTGGTGGTCGTGGTAGTAAAAGTTGACCCCCTTCCATTGATGATCACCTATCTGTCACATGCTCCCACACCACTTTCTGTCTCTCCCCATACTGGGACTTTTACTGTGAGTGAATATATCTCAGTACAGGCTTTCTTTAATTGCCGGTTTCTGGATTACAGAGAGCTTTCCTACACCCGGCACCCTGGTGCCACTTTGCTATCTATATGGTGTCCAATAACCTATGGGCTATGTGCTGGGCACCAGGGTCTTAGAGTTTTACCCACTTTGCCATATTATAGGCTATGCAATTAGGAGAGCACAGATATAAGGCAGCAAAGCGACTATACAGAGATTTTAGTAGCAAATCACAAACAGTCAGCATTCATCTCATTACCAATGTGAGATAGCAGTCGGTAAGCTCAAATTGTTGCTTATCTTTATGGATTGCCCTTTGTATTTTAAGATAGAGGTAGGTAAATGAACCGTTCATTTTCTCAGTCATATTTAATAGGAAAAAACAATAATGATGGTGTGTAGCGTTCAAAGTACAGCAACCCATGACAGCCAATTAGATTTCACTTTGTTGGAGTCAGATTTCTCATTTTTTTTTTTTTTTTAGGAGTATGGTTTCTGTCCTATTTAGTAAGCTATTATTTGTTGTACTTCCAAACTGACATGATTATTAAAATGTATTTTCTTTTTGGGGGCGAAAGCTTGCAGCTGTTTATGTTGGATGAACACTGGAGTCACGGCTGTCCAGCCATCACAAAAATCACAGACAAGCAGCTCGATACTACATAGCATTTTAAAGATCGCCGCTGAGCCTACTTCTTATACCAGCCACACGCAACAAGTGCTCTTTGATCTACTTTCAAACTTGTCTAGCGCACAAGACTGCAAGTGTATTATACAGAAGGTATGGTGTTTTTTTCCAGGAACTGGGTTAGTTGTTGGGGATTAAAATACAGTTTTAAGTAAAAGATTTGTTATATTGAAGGTATAGTATTACATTATTTTAGAGATATAATATCTACAGAGCACATTCTGCTGATGGCATAGTATAAAAGAAGATGAATATATCAAGTGTGAGCATGAATCTTATTTAGTTGTAGATCTTTGTATTTAGTTGTTAAGTCTGATAATACTGGATATGATCATATTATTTTTTTATTAGAAGTCACTATGGAACTCACAGTATTCTGTTCTGTTTCACAAAATTCTTTGAGAAATAATATTTAATTATGTATAATATTGATGCATTTAGGAATATGTTCCAGTGATAAGTAAAATCTTGAAAGTTTCCCCTGGATAACCGTGATAATTTAGGTTGTTATAACAGATAATGGCTTGAAATGTAGCAATATGATACAGCAGATAATGGTCATGGAACAAGCTTCTCTGGGTAATTTTGTTGATTAATGTAGCAGATTAACAATTAGGAGCACTTTTCTTTTTTTGCAGAATAATTTTCTACAGCACTTTCTGTGTTTATCATGGCCAAAAGGAGGAAACAAAAGCCTCAGTCATTTAGCGAACCTATGGCTTAAATTTTTGTGGAACTTGTCTTTGTCCAGTGATGGTCAGCTGATGATCATGAAGATGAAAGGAAGCTTAGAAATTCTTCTTGAACTTACAAAATATAAGCAGAAAGTGAAATTCCCCATGGTCCTCCTTATTTTACATAACATCTGCTTCAATCCAGCCAATAAACCTAAGATACTTTCAAATGGTAAGCACAGAGTTTATGGTGCTGTAAGTCATTGAACTAATGTTTTAACTCTCCACTTTCTTGGAACTTTTTACAGATTTTTATAGTTTACTCGTTGACGGTCTTGGACATTTCTGTGTGTATTGTCCCCTAGCTTCAGTCACTTTCAAACCATGTTCTGAAAAATGATAAGTCATGGTTTGAATATAATAGGATGCTTACAGTATGGTACAGTACAGAGGTTTCCCATATAAGACATATTAAAGACCCGGTGTACGGTTAGCATTTATTTTCTTTCTAAATTGCTTACATTGTCTATTTAACCAATTATTTACAATAGTTTCCACCCAAAAGGTAAGTACAGTTTCTGAGTAAGCAAATTGCTTTTAACCCAAAACTAAGTTCTTACTGTATGGATTGAGTTTTTTCTCCATTTCTTTTGTAAGATACACATAAAGCATTGAAATAGTACACAACCTGTCATTGAGCACATGGAAAATACCCCCATCACCACATAAATTGCTCATTCTTTCTTTGGGTGGTTGCAATCATTGCATAGGAAGAATCTGACCTTAATCCCTTACAGTGGGCTGCGTCAGAAGTGGTTATTAGGATAAGAGTTGTGCAAAAAAAAGTCTCAAAATGTATATGTTGCAGAGTTACCTGGTATTGGTGGATTTTCCAAATGGATGAGACAATTAAAGAGATCTTGTATCCACAGAAAAATCTATTTTTGTTGTCTTTACATTAAACCGCAAGATATATTCGCTACTCGCCATTCTTCAAAACAGGTACGTCACATATGCACCATATACATATATCAGAGCAGGTACATCACATATGCATCATATACTCTTATCAGAACAAGTGCATCACATATGCATCATATACCCTTATCAGAACAGGTACATCACATATGCATCATATACACTTATCAGAACAAGTTCATCACATATGCATCATATACACTTATCAGAACAGGCACGTCACATATGCATCATATACTGTACACTTATCAGAATAGGTACATCACATATGCATCATATACACTTATCAGAACAAGAGCATCACATATGTATCATATACACTTATCAGAACAAGTTCATCACATATGCATCATATACACTTATCAGAACAGGTACGTCACATATGCATCATATACACTTATCAGAACAAGTTCATCACATATGCATCATATACACTTATCAGAACAGGCGAGTCACATATACATCTTATACTCTTCGTTTATCTTCACTTTTGCCGTTAAATTGAGAGAACTCCACTATATGTTTGTTATGTGTTCCCATTCACACGGCATGCCAAAAATAAATGAAAATACGTCTTACCTTTTGTAGATGTTTCTCAAGAGAAGGCCTCATGGCTGACTGCAAGGATTTTTTAGCAATGTCAGAGGGAGCCTGTCCTAAACATGCAGAGTCCCCCCTCATTTACATACAGTACAATGCAAGAAACCAAACTTCCAAACCTTTAACTCTTTGTTAGGACAGACAGTGTTCAAATCTAGTTACAACTGATAATGAAGATCTGCCTGTACAGCACAGACAGGGTTAATTATGGCACACACAGCTCCCCAGCCTCATAAACAAAGAAAACTAGTAGAATTTTACAGTGCTGCAAGTTCCAGAAAGAGCATTTACACAAGGTAAGCTGCAATTTTTGAATAATAGGATTTTTTAAAACAGCTTACCTGTAAAATCCTTTTCTTTCGAAGGACATCACGGGACACAAAGCCTCAGTAATTACTGATGGGTTATATAGGTATCACTGGTGATTGGACACTGGCACACCCTATCAGGAAGTTCAACCCCCTATATAATCCCCCCCCTTGCAGGGATACCTCAGTTTTGTAGCCAAGCAATATAGTGTATTAAAAGAGGGGCGGGACCTCTGTGTCCCGTGATGTCCTTAGAAAGAAAAGGATTTTACAGGTAAGCTGTTTTAAAAAATCCTATTTTCTTTCTCGAACATCACGGGACACAGAGCCTCAGTAATTACTGATGGGATGTCCCAGAGCAATGCTACCTGAAGGGGGGGAACCACGACCAAGTAGGGTGCAATCAGACCTGAGGACCCTGTACCGCTGCCTGCAGCACACTACGCCCAAAGGCGATATCCTCATGCCTTCTCACATCCACCTGATAGAATCTGGTGAATGTATGAACTGAAGACCAGGTTGCGGCCTTGCAGATTTGAGCCATAGAGGCCCGGTGATGCACTGCCCAAGAAGCACCAATAGCCCTTGTGGAATGTGCCCTGATCTGAAACGGAGGAATCTTCAGTTTCAAACCGTAAGCTTGAATGATCAACTGTCGAATCCATTTAGAAATGGTAGCTTTTGACGCTGCCTGTCCTCTATTGGGACCCTCTGGCAGCACAAACAAACATCCGTCTTGCGGATCTGAGCAGTTGCCCCTAGATAGGCCTTAACTGCTCTTACTACATCCAACGAATGTAGAGATCTCTCTTCTGGAGAACAGGGATCTGGAAAAAAGGAAGGTAGAACAATGTCTTGGTTTAAATGAAAATCAGAAACCACCTTCGGTAAAAAACTAGGATGAGGGCGTAGTACCACTCTATCCTTGTGTATAATCAAATAAGGCTCCTTACAGGAAAGAGCTGCTAATTCTGATACTCTTCTAGCAGAAGAGATGGCCACCAGAAAAATTAATTTCCTTGTCAACAAGACCAAAGGAATCTGACTTATTGGTTCAAAAGGCTGTTTCTGTAACACAGCCAGGACCAAGTTCAAGTCCCAGGGGTTTAGGGGCGCTTTAACCGGAGGATTAAGACGCATCACCCCCTGCATAAAGTTTCGGACCAAAGAATGCAAAGCAAGTGGCCGCTGAAATAATACTGATAAAGCAGAGACCTGGCCCTTGATGGTACTCAAGGCCAGCTTCATCTCTAATCCTAATTGTGGAAAATCAAGAATTCTACCTATGACATATTTCCTGGGATGCCAACCTCTGGATTCACACCAGGTTATATAAGCTTTCCAGACTCTATGATAAATCATCCTGGAAGCTGGCTTCCTTGCATTAATCAAGGTAGATATGACAGGACCTGACAGTCCACGACTCTTCAGAACGTGGGTCTCAATAGCCAAACCGTCAAATTTAGCGTTTGTAAGGCAGGATGGAACACTGGACCTTGAGATAACAGGTCTGGGCGTACCGGTAGGGTCCACATGGAACCTACTGTCATCCTTAATATTTCTGCATACCAAGTCCTTCTGGGCCAAGCGGGGGCCACCAGAAGTACCGACTTCCTTTCCTGCCTGATCCTGCGAAGGAGTCGTGGTAGTAGCAGAATAGGCGGGAATGCGTAAATCAGTGAGAACTGATGCCACGGAATCACCAACGCATCCGTCCCGCATGCAAGAGGATCTTTTGTCCTTGCCACAAATCTGTCTATCTTTTTGTTGAATCGGGATGCATCTACATCTGGTACCCCCCATCTTTGGCATATGGCCCAAAAGACGTCGGGATGCAGAGACCATTCCCCTGGAAGTAACTGCTGGCAACTTAGATAGTCCGCCTGCCAATTCTCTATTCCCGGGATGAAAACTGCCGATATGCATGGCACATGCATCTCTGCCCAGACTAAGATCTGGTTCACCTCTTTTTGAGCAGCTCGGCTCCGGGTGCCTCCCTGATGATTGACATAAGCCACTGCTGTGGCATTGTCGGATTGGATCCTGACCGGACAACCCTGTAGCCTGATAGTCCAGGCCTTTAGAGCTAGATGTATCGCCCGGATCTCCAGAATGTTGATGGGTAAGGTCCTCTCTGTCTTGGACCATACCCCTTGGACCGCAGCATGTTCCAGAACTGCTCCCCAACCTGACAGACTGGCATCTGTTGTTACCACCGTCCAGGTAACCGGTAGAAAGGATTTCCCCTTCTGCATGTTTTCGGGTATGAGCCACCAATTGAGGCTCTGACGCACCGCATGCGACAGGTGCATCGGAAAGTCTAATGCCTGAACTTTCTTGTTCCAGGTCGACAGAATACTGTGTTGCAGCATTCTTGAGTGAAACTGAGCATAGGGAACTGCTTCGAATGAAGACACCATCTTCCCTAGTAGCCTCATACAAAGGCGGACTGAGGGACCCTTCTTGGTCCTTACTGTCAGAATCAGCTCTCTCAAAGCAGTGATCTTTGCCTGGGGTAGAAATATTTTCTCCTGGCTTGTATCTATAATCAGACCTAAATACTCCAGTCTTCTTACTGGTTTTAGGAAAGACTTTTCTAAGTTGAGGATCCAACCCAGGTGTTCTAGATACCTGACTGTGGTCCTCAAGTTTCCATTCAAAGAGGCTACCGACCGGTCTATCAAGAGCAGGTCGTCTAGGTATGCTATGAAAGCTATACCCTGAGCCCTTAATCTGGCCAGAGGAGGAGCCAAGATCTTTGTGAACACTCGAGGTGCAGTGGCTATCCCGAAAGGCAGAGTCACAAACTGGAAATGGCGCCCTCCTACCTCGAAGCGCAGAAACTTCTGATGAGCAGGAAAAATGGGCACATGCAGATATGCATCTCTGATGTCTATTGATGCCAAAAATTCTCCTCCCTGCAGGGTGGGAACTACTGTTCGAATTGATTCCATGCGGAAGGATTGAATCCTTAGGAATCGGTTCAGATCCCTTAAGTCCAGAATGGGCCTGACATCCCCATTTGGCTTTTGGACTGTAAAAAGGTTGGAATAGAAGCCCAATCCCTGGTCCTTTGCGGGAACTATCATAATGACCTCCTGCGACAAAAGTCGCTCTAACGCTAGAAGGAGCGACTGCTTTTTCTCTGGGTCTCTGGGAACACTTGATCCGAGGAACCGAGGAGAGGGGAATTCCTGAAACTCCAGCTTGTACCCTAAGGTTACCGTGGAGATTACCCATCTGTCCTGGAAGTCCTCCTGCCAGAGCTCTGAGAACTGTCGCAGTCTTCCCCCCACTCTAGTGAGCGGGGGCACCCCCTCATGCAGAGGTCTTAGTGTTTTGCCTAGTAGGCTTCTTTCCCCAGGGCTTCTTTTGTCCCTGGGGTTGACTCTTGTCTCTGGACCCCGATGGAGGCGGCCGTCGAGACTGCCTGGAGGCTGAAGCCCCCGGCGCTGGGGAAAGAGTCCGTTTGAAAGAGGGACGCTTACTCTTCTTCTTGACAGGTAAGAGAGTGCTTTTCCCACAAGAGATTCTCTTGATATAGTTATCCAAGTCCTTTCCAAACAACCTTGCACCACGAAATGGAAACCCAGCCAGTAGCTTCTTACATGGTGCTTCGGCTGACCAATTTTTCAACCATAGGATTCTACGTATATGCACCAACCCCAGTGAAAGACGGGAGGTTTGCACGATAGAATCTCAAATGGCATCAGCCACAAAGCATAAGGCCGCTGGAAGGTTAGCAAACCCCTGGGCCTGCTGTTCAGGTAATACTTTGATGACCTGCTTAACATGGTCTCTTAAGTATTGACAGACTCCAATCGCTGCTACTGCAGGTTGGGCCACTGATCCTGCTAAGGAGAAAACATCCTTCAATAGGGATTCCATCCTTTTATCTACAGGATCCCTGAGCATCTGGGCATTGTCTACAGGACAAGTCAGGCTATTATTTACGGAGGAAATGGCGGCATCAATAGCCGGTATTCCCCACATTTTAATAAACTTTTCTTCCATCGGATAAAGTGTTGAAAACTTTCTCGGCGGAAAAAAACGTTTGTCTGGGTGATCCCACTCAGAATAAATGAGCTTTTCAAGTAAAGTATGAACAGGAAAAGCATGTGCTGCTTGGAAAGGTTTCAGTGACCCCAAAGCAGAAGAGGATTCTTTAGCAGTTTTAAGGTATGGGCAACTTAAATGTGGAGCGGACCAATCCAGTGAGGATCTGCACTAAGACTTTCTCCTCTTGGGAAGTCGCAGAGGGTCCCTCTCCACCTGAATCCTCCGAAGAGGAATCATCCGTCCCATCCCGATCCTTTGAAAGGGATTCATCTCCTTTATCCAGGGGCTGAAGTGCCAGAAGCAGGTAGCCCCTTTCCCCGATGGCTCTCCCTGGCTAGCCGTCCCTGGCCCATCTTTAGGGGGGGAGGATGCTGCCGACAGGGGGCCCTCAGAACCTGAACGAGATCCCCTAGTGTCTCTGGTTCCTGGGGTGCTTGAACCTCTTCTACCCATAGTGCAAAGCAACAAGGTGTGAGGTATACAAATGAACACTGCCCGCTGAGCAATGTAGTCTGGCTAAAAGCCTTGCTACCCAATGCTCAGTCTGGAGTTACTTCAGTAAATGCTGCCTAGGAGAATGCCTGTGTCCCACCTTACATGCGACCGTCAGCTCTGTGTCTCTCAGAAGGCTGTGTGCACCTGTACAGAGTGCCTTTAATAGCCTGCAGCTGGCCTGAGTGGGAGTCTAAGCACCTGTGCTGACGTCCCGCCCCCTCCTCTACCGCCCCCCCTCTCGAGTTTTGAAAAAAACGAGCGCTTTCCGCGCTGGCCGACTCTCCTGTCATGCTTCTGGAGAAAGGCTGGGGGAGGGGGAGGGGGAGGAGAGAGAGAGAGGCTGGTAGCAAGATCTGCCTAGATGGCGGCCATTAGGCCGCAGAGCCCGGGTGGTATAACCACTTTCTAGACCCCTGTGGCCCCTCTCTAGCCTGGGGGGGAACATTCAAACATGAGAAATCCCCCCTTCCATCTTACCTTGCAGCCGGCTTAAGACGCTGGGACATAAACAGCGATGAAAAAACACTGAGACAGACAGTCAGCATGTGCAGGTTTGTGCTCTTGGCAGCCCCCGGTGGTCACAATAGGCATAGCATGCATTTACCTTAAAGGAGAAAAGCCACTAGAACTCAAAAATTCTGTGGAATCTCCTCTTACCTTATCCAGCTGCAGTGTGCTGTTTACACAGACCCAATCTTCACCTCTCACGGTGGGCTCCGTTTGAAAAACCTGTCAGAGACTGGGGCCCCCTACGAATAGGGGGATCCAACAGTTCTGGGACCGTAAAGCACCTCGCCAGAAATTAGGAAGTTTAAAGCCATTTTCTGATCTGCGGGGTCCAGCTCTCTAAAAAGAGAAGCATTACGGGTAAAACCTCGTTTCTTCGGACACGAGGCCCGGGGACCATTCAATTCGGCCATGAAAAGACACTTTGAATGGATCCGGTTCGCCTGGCTTGCCCCAGTATAGGATCTTAGGATATTCCCTTTGGAGCTCAGCACAGGACATCTTTACACGTCCATCACCTAAGACACTGGCGTAAAAACTGAGGTATCCCTGCAAGGGGGAGGGATTATATAGGGGGTTGAACTTCCTGATAGGGTGTGCCAGTGTCCAATCACCAGTGATACCTATATAACCCATCAGTAATTACTGAGGCTCTGTGTCCCGTGATGTTCGAGAAATAAATATGTTTTTAGTAATGCTATGTGAATGGTGACAGGAATCAAATAGAAGCAGTTGTTATCCCAGTTTTGGCTTAAAATGTGGAAATACACTTTGTTGGAGCATGAAAAAAGCCATCTGACACCCCAACTGAAGTGTATGTGATGCACCTGCTCTTAAAGTAGAACTAAAGGTAAAACTTTTTTCTCATTTTGAATAGAATAAGGGAAGGTTAAGGTTAAAACCTCTTTTTGCCTTTGGTGTCCCATTTGGGAGATTTCCTTTCAATTTCAATCCCATAGTCAAAACAGGAAGTGAAAGGAAATCTCTTCAAAGTGGGGGATTTCCTGGTTGTCAGTAATGCCCCTATTGGAAGTTTTCCTGTCCTATTTCTGTTCTGGAGGCAACGCAATATTTGTGATTTTCTTTCACTTTTAGTGATAATGATAAACAGGACAAATAGAGAGGGTGCACCTCCCTAACAGGGACACACGCAATAAAAACCTGATGCTCTTATCCCTCTCTACTCTATCCAAAACTAAAAAAAAACGTTTTGCCTGTAGTTTTGCTTTAAGTAGTCACAATTAAAGCTGGTGCTTTAGTGTAACTACAACATTTTACCATGAATACAAGATCTTTTATTGTTTCCTCCATATGGAAAAAAATTCCACTGAATGAGCATTTCAGGACCTTTTATGTAAAAAAATAAATAACTAAAATTGAGCAGATCTGAGGCTGCATGAAATGAGTTGCAATGAATTGAGCCAATCAGAGTCAAACCATGGTCTGATCAATTTACTTTGCATCAGTTATTAGAAACAACCAAATTCAATCACTCCCAAGGAAATCCTACCAATCAAATGACCTTGGTAGGAGTAGAATCTAGGACATATACATTCTGCTAGCCAAAGTGCTAACTGCTCATCCACAATGACTGCATAGACCCGTATCATTGGAACATTGTGTAAAAAAAGGAGACAAGCAAAAAAATGATTAAAATGTTGTAAATTATGTGCATGTACACTACATTATCTATGTGATGTACTGTACTATCAAATTACATACATTAAATTTAATCACATAGGTGATGAAACAGACAGTAGGATGTCAGAAGCTTTACTGAGTGAAAACTGCAGTACTGCTATCTTGTTTTGTACATTTTTTTTTTTTGATTTTTCGTTGCACATCAAATTTCCTGTTTACAAAGCTAACATAAGGAATAACTTGCTATGGTGACAACAACTGTCAGGCTTGTCAGGGCAGGGACATGTATGTGTTTTCATGAATGTTATAAGATTTATTCCACTATTGCATTTACTTGCAATTTAGGCAGAATGTCTTAAACGTGAACTGTTTTTTGTCATGGTTGGTTTTCATGGCATTCATCTTAAGCTGTATAGTGTGCATAATGAAACTGATATATGTGCAATGTCACTGTGTTTCAATAGATGGCATTGTAGCTGAGCTATGCGCTTGTCTGGAAAGTGACAGTCCCAACACTCAGAGAATTGGAGCTTCAGCATTATGGGCATTGCTTCACAATTACCAGAAGGTGAGTGCGGAATGAGAGCAAGGCAAAGTTAAAGCGGAGGTCCGCCCACTGGTGCCAAAAATTAAAAGCCAGCAGCTGCACATACTGTATTTGCTGACTTTTAATAATCGGACACTTACCTGGCCTGGAGTTCAGCGATGTCGGCACTGCAGCTGATATTTCCATCAGCTGTCGGGTGCATGCAGCCTCCATTGCGAGTAAGGGGACCCGGCGTGAAGCCGTACCCTACTGCGCATACACAAGGCTCCACTCCTCTCTCCTACTGGCCCGGCGGCCAGAGGAGGGAGGAGGTGGGGTACCTGCAGCTGAGCTTTCCGGAAGTGGGAATAGTATACCTGTGAAAGACAGGTATCCTGCCCCCCCCCCCCCCCCCCGAAAGGTTCCAATTGTGCCACCAGAGGGGGGGGGGGAGTACAATGAGTAGAACTTCCACTTTTGGGTGGAACTCCGCTTTTAATGACTTTTACTCCTCGTCTTTTAAAGCGGTCAGAATCAGTAGAGCTAGCACAGAGGATGAAGTTGATTCCGGTGGCTTTAAAACAAGAAATGAGAGGGCTCTACCAGTCTTGCGTTACTGTTTACCACCATCTGAAAAGTGAACCATGGTGGATTGCTTTTCAGAGGGTGGTATAGCAGCGGCTGACTTGTTCAGGAGGTACTATTGTCGCTTTGTGAGTGCCTGTTTTTTACGATTTTTATTTTTTTACTTTTACTTTTACTTTTGGCTTGCATTTGTGGGACAGCCCCATTTAACCTGAATGAGCAGGTTTGACAGGCAGTGCCACCTGTCAAACTCTGCACTCCAGGTTAAAAATGCTACATATGTACACCCCTGTCCAGCTGTATTGTACAATTCGGGTGGGAGGCCAGGGGATGGTAAAAACCACGGCTCAGCTGCCTGTTTTTCCACCAACTGTCTGAAAGAACCTATAAGCTCATATGCTTGGAAGCTCCTATAGTGTGCATGGACACATTGGCTAACATGGAGGGGAGCTTCCAGGCAGAGAAAAATTAGAGCTCAAGAAAGCTCAAACACCTGTAGGAGCTGCTTCTTTGAACTTGTTTGAGCTACATTAGCACTTAAGCTCCCCAATGGGGACATAGATGACAGTAAAAACCCGATAACGGTTCTAACCCTTCCCCCTTCTGCCTATGAATAAAACAACATTTGGCTGGAGTTGAGCTTTAAATGCAGTGTACTCTGCAGAAAGGTGCAGGTGTTGTATAGTCTGCTGGGTTGCCAATTTTTTTGGCAAGTTAAAGATCCCCCATATGTGTATTTTGTGCATATATATATTTATACTTAATCTCAGTTTACGGTATGCTGCAATTGTATTACAGGCAAAAGTGGCTTTGAAGAGTCCTTTGTTGAAGGGGAAAATAGAAGAAGCCTTATATGCAATGAGGAAAAGTAGGTGGAATTGTCATTACATCTGATGTGTCCCAGACTGGTGCTACAAATAGTGAATGCTCTCTTCCTTTTAGATTAGATTTCGATTAAATAAATGGACTAACTAACATTGTTTTCACCCTTTACAATGACGCCTTGAGTTTCTTCTAATCTGTCCTTTTTGTACCTTATGTGATTGTTTCTTTTTGTTGTGGTGAAACAGTTTACCGCTATTGAACAACATAATTATGTTATAATGTTCAGTGCTAAAAAATGTAATCTAGTAAATATTAAATATTAGATTTAAATAATTAATGTTTACTACTTGGATCCAGCAGTTTTCACACTCCAAGCAAATGCAGGCTTGCGGCGCAACTAATGCACTAGTATAGTCTGTGTCTTCCAGTGTAATCTCATCTGTCCATAGACACCTAGGACTGACAGGTGTGCAAGCCCACTAGATTGTCACATAGGGGCTTATTTAGTAAAGCTGGAGAGTGCAAAATCAGTCTCACTTCTGCAGATAAAGCAATCAGCGTCTAACCTCAGCTTGTTCAATTAAGCTTGGCAATAAAACCTGGAAGCTGATTGGCTTCTTGGCAGAAGCGAGACTGATTTTGCACTCTCCAGCTTTACTAAATAAACCCCATAGTGTCATTCTGGCCAGCTACTCCCCTAAACAAAAACAATGGCCACTTAAACTCTACTCTTAACCACTTGCCGACCGGGCCATAGCTGAAAGACGGCTGCAGCGCGGTCGGCTAGTTCTGGGTGTACGTCCGTGGGTTGTCCTCCCAGAATACTGCTCTCGCGCATCCATCCATCCCTCCATGCTCAGCCATCCCTGCAATATACTCTGCATAATACCCTGCAATACTCTGCATAATACCCCACAATACTCTGCATTATACCCTGCAATACTCTGCATAATACCCTGCAATACTCTGCATAATACCCTGCAATACTCTGCATTATACCCTGCAATACTCAGCATAATACCCTGCAATACTCTGCATAATACCCCGCAATACTCTGCATAATACCCCGCAATACTCTGCATAATACCCCGCAATACTCTGCATTATTCCCGGCACTACTCTGCAATATACCCTGCACTACTCTGCAATATACCCCGCAATACTCTGCAATATGCCCAGCAATACTCTGCAATATAACCTGCAATATACCCTGCACTACTCCGCAATACTCTGCAATACCCCGCAATACCCCGCAATACTCCGCAATTTTTAACCAGTTCCCGCCCACAGTCATATGACATCCTTGACTTTGAGCGGGGATATCTGAATGATGGGTGCAGCTACAGGCATCATTCAGATATCAGCTTTTTCAGCCGGCGATTTCCTACACCATAAGAATGATCATAGCGGCTGTTCCACTGCTTGATCGTTCTAATGGGAGGCGAGAGGGGACGCCCTCCCTTCCCGCCACCCTCCGGTGCTTCCACCGACTCACTGCTACGATCGAAGCGGTGATCTTTTTTTTTTTTTTTTTATTTCAGGCTTCCCAGGCTAGAGGTGAGATGTGGGGTCTTGTTGACCCCATATCTCACTGTAAAGAGGACCTGTCATGCCATATTCCCATTACAAGGATGTTTACATTCCTTGTAATAGAAATAAAAGTGATCAAAACTTTTTTTTGGGGGGGGGGAAAGTGTCAAACTAAAATAAATAAAATAAACAATAAAAAAAAAAAAAAATTTAAAGTGCCCATGTCCGTGTGCTCGCATGCAGAAGTGAACACATACGTAAGTCCCGCCCACATATGAAAACGTTGTTCAAACCACACATGTGAGGTATCACTGCAAACGTTGGAGCGAGAGCAATAATTTTGGCCCTAGACCTCCTCTGTAACTCAAAACATGTAACCAGTAAAAAATTTTAAAGCGTCACCTATGGAGATTTTTAAGTAGCGACGTTTGGCACCATTCCACGAGAGTGTGTAATTTTGAAGGGTGACATGTTAGGTATCTATTTACTCGGCGTAACTTCATCTTTCACATTATGCAAAAACATTGGGCTAACTTTACTGTTTTTTTCCAAAAAAACGCGTTTGAAAAATTGCTGCGCAAATACCGTGGGAGATGAAAAGTTGCAACAACCGCCATTGTGTTCTCTAGGGTCTTTGCTAAAAAAAATATATATATAATGTTTTGGGGTTCTATGTAATTTTCTAGCAAATAAATTATTATTTTTACATGTAGGAGAGAAATATAAGAATTGGCCTGGGTGCTCCAGAACGCCTGGAGGTGCTCCCTGCATGTTGGGCCTCTGTACGTGGCCACGCTGTGTAAAAGTCTCACACATGTGGTATCGCCGTACTCGGGAGTAATAGCTGAATGTGTTTTGTGGTGTAATTTGTTGTATGCATATGCTGTGTGTGAGAAATAACCTTCTAATATGACAATTTTGTGAAAAGAAAAAAAAAATCTTGATTTTGCAAAGAATTGTGGGAAAAGATGACAATTTCAAAAAAACTCACCATGCATCTTTCTAAATACCTTGGAATGTCTTCTTTCCAAATAGGGGTCATTTGGGAGGTATTTGTACTTTTCTGGCATGTTAGGGTCTCAAGAAATGAGATAGGCCGTCAGTACTTCAGGTGTGATCAATTTTCAGATATTGGTACCATAGCTTTTGGACTCTCTAACATTCACAAAGACCAAATAATATACACCAAGTTGTACTTATTTTTACCAAAGATATGTAGCAGTATAAATTTTGGCCAAAATTTACGAAGAAAAATTACTAATTTGCTAAATTTTATAACAGAAACAAAGAAAAATTCTTTTTTTTACCAAATTTTCAGTTTTTTTTCTTTTATAGCGCAAAAAATAAAAAACCCAACGGTGATTAAATACCACCAAAAGAAAGCTCTCTTTGTGTGAAAAAAAGGACAAAAATTTCATATGGGTAAAGTGTTGTATGACTGAGTAATTGTCATTCAAAGTGTGAGAGCACCGAAAGCTGAAAATTGGTCTGGTTAGAAAGGGGGTTTAAGTGCCCAGTGGTCAAGTGGTTAAACAGTGTTAATTTTGGCAGCAAATTTCGATTTAGTTTTAGTCTTAGTTTTAGGACTAAAATGACATTTTAAGTCCCATTTTAGTCTTCTGCAATTGTTTTAGTTTTAGTCGTATTTAGTTAACTAAATCTCCAGTACATTTTAGTCGACTAAAAGGTCCTACGTTTTAGTCGACTAAAATCTCCAGTACATTTTAGTTGACTAAAACTCATTTTAGTCGTCTAAAATCTAATGGGTGTAATTAAATTGTAATGCATTAGTTAACCTTTCTCTCCAATTTCTAAACTCATTATATACTGCTGGAGTGAAAAATCTAATATGTTATTATTTATGGTATTGAGGTATGAACATGCACTACAGACCAGTGTTCATTTTGGAGTCAAATTTCAATTTAGTTCTAGTCATAATCTTTTGACTAAAATGCCATTTTAGTTTTAGTCGTATTTTAGTCATCTCAATTGTTTTCGTTTTAGTCGTATTTTAGTCGACTAAAATAGTATTCATTTAGTTGACTAAAATGTTTTAGTCAACGAAATTAACACTACTCAAGAACAATAAAGGAGACAGACCCATAGGCAGCTTATGTGCGATAAACCAAAGTTATCCAATAGGGATATCTAACTTGCCAAATATTTTGTCCCTTGAAAAATATTAATTCGGGGTTTTATCAAATAAAAAAAAAACATCTTTCTTTCTTCATTGACGGGCACAGAAACTTTTGGGACATGCGATTGGAGTCAATCTACAGGAGATTGACAAACAGAAAAATGATTGGACAGCCCCATAACCCCTCCTCTATCAAGCATGCCTTAGTTTTTGGTAGTGTCCTAGGAGTTTGGACATTTTTTTCAGCTCTGCTGAAAAAAGTATATAATTTGCTAGCCTTCTCACGTGGTATTTTTTCCTCAGTGTCTTCAATTAAGATTCATTGCTGCTTGAGCTTATTACTACATAGCAGCTATCCTGATCCTGATCAGTGCCTTCTCAGCACTAGTCTTTGGAGCCCGTACCCAGCTCCCCTGAACTGGACATGCGAGCTAGCCTGGAATATGACCCTTGGGTACTGGGCTCTGAATTGTGGTTCTCTACAGTGTACTGTTAGCTGTGGAGCAAGTCCAAAGCCGTGTCCATACAATACTCCCAACGCACATGTTTCTGTCCAAAATGGCTGTGTTCTAAATTGGGTGCTGAAATGACCAACGGCTGGAACCGATTGCAATCATGAGAAGAAAGTGGTCACATGCCTGATGAAGGGGTCCTGTGTGGCTCTGAAACGTCACTTTTAACTTTTGATACTATGTGGTTAAAGTTTTAGACCCAGTTTTGGAGATCCTGGTGTGCTGGTGACACTTCCTTCTCATGATTACAGCCACAGGTGTGACCTTGTCTCTGAAGACTCACTTGGAGAGTAAGGCAAATTAAAACTAAAGCATTGGCAACCTGCTGCATTATTGACCTTACATTGACTCTGTGACCTATCTGTCTGGGCAAGGTAATGGGGTCTCTTTGAAGGACAGTAGAGAGTCTACTGTGATAGGATGACATGAAGCCATGCACAGCTTTTGCGAGGAATTACTTTAGATTTGGACAAGGCGATGTGGTCTTTTTGAAGGACAGTATAGAGGCTACTATGATAGGATGACATGAAGCCAAGCTTTTGTAGGAATTACTTAAGATTTGCAAATACCTTGAATATAGCCAGCATTCTTTTTACATGGAACAATTTGTGCTTTCTACTAAATATAAGATAATAAATAAGCTGTGTGTGTTTATTTGCAGCGGACAGTTTTTTTTTGTCCCCCAAATACTGGCAGTCAGTGTTCAATATAATGTACTGTTAGTGTGGGTTTTTACAATTGCCATTTTTTTTTCCCTATTCACAGATGAAACCGGCTTGGAAGATAGACATGAAGTGTATCATTTAAAATGCCTGGAGAATCTGGAGCAAGTTCTTGCCAATTGACAATGGCAGCAACAACACACTAGAGTGATTAACAAACCTGGCGGATAGATGATTTATACTATGTGAGCAGATGTTTCGAGAAAGGACACATTTACTGTGTGAAATCTATCACGTCATTTGAAACGAGAAGATTTTTCTTACTCTTGTTTGTTGTATGATGTGCCAGCAGCTATTTTTGCATTAGAAAAATCAAATCTCATGGGGCTAAATTACAAGTACTGTCTTACTTTTTTTTTTTATCCATACACTGTGCTGAGCATTAAATATAAGTACACATATATAATAGCATGAATGATATAAATAGTTTGTAAAGTGATGATGTCCATCAACATGTATAAATCAGCATTATCCTTGTGGTACCTGCGCTTGATTTCATGTAAATTCTTGGTGCCTAGGCAAGCACCCTGATTCCTTGGATAAGGCTGTATTTATAGTTCGAATTCTCAAATAATTGAATCAGTCATTTGTCAGAGCCTCTGTACTCTGGTATTTAAATGCTGACTTCAGGGAGTATGGAATAATAAAGTACTGTATGTGCAAACCTAAAAACTAAAATCTCCTATAAGCGTCAACATGTTAATGTCATTTCAAAAGTCAATTTCAGTATTTAAAAATCTGCAGCTTTTAGGAAAATAATACCTGGTGCTCCTGCCTTGTTAAAAGACATTCTGTTATAAGGTGACAGTGCTCTGGTCCTGTTTGGTTTCTCTTTTATCCTCCTGTGTTGTCACCTGAACTTCCAATGGAAACTACAAATGACTATTGTCACAATCCCTGAAGTCACCACTGGAGTGCATGTATGTAGATTAGAAGTGGCTGTAAAGAGGCTTCAGATCAGCTAGACCGAAACACAACAAAAAATAGGTTTAAAAAAGTAGCAATTGTTTGTGATGAACAGTAAATTCAGCAACATGACATTCAATAAGGGTTTGCATGTACTTTAATTTTGAAATCCATGCCCTTTATGCAGCGTGGGCCTAGGATTCAGAGTCTTCCTCCACAGGCACAAAGTAACAGATATTAAGAGAAGTATTGCTACTTTTCAGGCAAAACAAGCTACCCAACAAGTGATACTTCAGTTATAGGTGGAGTCTGACAGGCAGAGTCACCTATTTGCCCTTTTATATTTCTATTGGAAACTGAAGCAGTTGGCGCTTACCACCATAATTCCCACTTCTGTCCCAGTCAGCTTTAAAGCCTGACTCTTACCACTCCTCTTAAAATAGAAAAATGAGTTGTTACAGTTCTCCATATATTTTAAAATATCAGTTTTCTGTGTGCTGACCCTTAAAGTGTTACTAAACCCACAACAGTAAAATCAGTGTGTATATGCAGTAAAGCATACTTGTTATACTCATTGTGAAACCTAAGGGGTTAATCCTGCTCATTGTGTAAAAAGGCTGTTTGATCCTGTCTTCTCTGCTCTTCCCCTTTTACTGTCCCCAATCCATCTGCTGATAGTACAGAGCCTTGGAGGCACTCTGCACATGCTCAGTTTGGTGCAAATTGCTAGAGTTAATTTTTTTGGGAGGGTGCATGTGATCAGCACAGGCCCAATCAGTACTGTCCAAACAGAGGGTCAGGGGTCATTCGGCCTCATAGGACAGTCAGAGGAGAATGAAAACTCCTGCTACAAGCTTTAACCAGTGCTTGGCCAGACACTGATAGAAGTTACAAGACTGCTATATACTGCAGATACGAAAAGGTATTTAGCAGTTTATATCTACTAAAATAATTGCACTTCTATGTTCTGTGTACTGTGGGAGACCAGATGTAGTGAATGCAGGGTCCTGGGTTTAGTAACACTTTAAAGGTGAGCTCCAGCCTGTAATAAGTATATTTTCCTAGCTACCCTCTTTTTTTTTTACTAAGCCTCCAATGCTTGTTAGGTCTAAAAGGCTTTAATGAAGATATTACCTTATTCCTCGCTCCCCTTACACAATGTAGGCTGTCATTCAGCATTCTCCTGCACAGTGCAAGACTGCTGGCCCTGCATTGTAGGTGATGATGTTGATGATAGGGCAGCCACCTTACCCTGGCTTTAAGGGACCAGTCTACTAGCAGCTGTAAAGTCTAAAGGAGTGAGGAAAAAGGTACTGTATTTATCAGCGTATAACACGCACCAGCGTATAACACGCAGCCCAATTTAAGAGGGAAGTTTCAGGAAAAAAAACTTTTGTGTGCCCACCTGCAGCCTGTTGTTCACCCCCTCAATGCAGCTCACCATATCTTGGATGAAATCACAGAGCCGTCATCTGTTTCCTCGCTCTCAGTAGGCAGTCACATACACAGTCCTGCCTCCGCCATCGGCATTGGACCAGCTCCTGTGATAGACAGAACATTGATCCAATGCCGGAGGCGGAGGCGGGATTGTGTGTCGGAAAGCCGAGTGGAGAGGAGGTGATGGCTCGTGATTTCCGGCCGCACTTCCTTTCTCTGTTATAGCCCCCTAGCCTTTGTTTTTTATAAAAGCTACCAAAAGGCATTTTTTACAAGCTGGCAAGAGTTCAACTTTAAGGAGGATTTTTTTTTTTAAGAGGATTTCTTCATTAAGTTTCACATGGAGTGCAGGACAGAATGTCAGTTGCGAACGAGTATATCCCTTCCCTGAGCCAGAACTTTTCTGGGAGTGCTGAAAATAGTTCCTGTTATGTAAAAAAAACTTAGTTTCTTTTCAGTAGATTTTTCTAAATGCGTTTGACGTGCAAAAAACACAAGGCTTGCATTGCAGCAAGCAGGGTTAGGTAGGCATTTTTTGGGCTCTTATTTTTACATATTCAGCAAGAGAAATGTTGTGACTCCTGTGGCAGTCTGTTATATTCCAGCTTTACAAAAACTGTTAATATTTACAAAAAAAAAACTGCTAATCCCTAATGGTACTTTAATTTTCTTCCAAAATTTGACTTCTAAAGTAACCAACTGCATTTGTAAACCTATCTTATAAAGTTTAAAAAAAGTAATTAAGGTATTTAAATAATGCTGCTGCTGTGAAGTAATTGAAAAAAATGTTTTTTCCATCATTTACTGGAACTAACTAGGTTTTCTGTTACTCTTTTAATAAAGGATTAGCAGTTCTGGTAAATAAGGCTAACTGTGCTTTAAAGGATTCTAAAGATTGCATGTGTTCTTTTCCCTTTTTAATTGTTTGTACATATTTAAAGCTGAACTCTGGGTAAAATCAAAAGTTACTGTTGCACTGGGACTCCCCTAGCATTGCAAGGGTTGTTGCAAGTAGTATTTACCTTATCCCTCACTCCCCCAGCAGTCAGCATTCTTCTCTTCCTTCTGCTACTGTGGAGTTACGGGTGTGTCCTTGGAGTCCTCACTTACAGTTAAGGACTTGTGGTCCTGCACTGTGCGTGATGATGTCAGAGTGCGTGCGACCATTGGAGCAGCCAAGCAGTTCTGGGACCAGTTGTATAGATGGGAGGAAGCCTGCCAGAGTGAGGGATAAGGAAAGTTAAATCGCTTTTCATGTTACTCCTAGACCAAAAAATAACATTTAACCCTTTGCATGATAGTGTGGCAGCCCCACTGCAAGGGCAAATTTTGGTTTTACCCAAAGTTTGGCTTTAATGATTTGTATATTATTTTTTAATTGTTATATGTATTGTTTTATTTATTGAATAAATAAATTACTAGTTACATGATGTGTGTAACATTTGTTAAAAATCAACTCTGGGAATAAGTACACAGGAAGACTTTACCTTCAGGTTACTCTTTAATCTCGGGTTATACAGCCACCTACAGGTGGGTTGGACAAAATCTGGTTGAGCAAATGTTAACCCCCTACTCCCAGCATGTCTCCGTTTTTTTTGCTAGTAGATAGATGTCTTTTTTTTCAGTTGTTCGGGAAAGCTCAAAACTATTTGCTAGTATTTATTTCTTCATTTCTTTGGTAGTTATTGCCTCGCTGAAATTAATGTTTGCTTGAAAGCTTTTTCTTGTATGGAAGGAACCCTAGTCTCTGGTCCTCTGATATGTTCAGTTGAGTGAGGCCTATGAATTTATTTTGACCTAGGACGGTTCTGATCTTCCTTTTACCCGAACATCCAGCTGTCAGAGAGGAGTTCTTTTCCTTGTTATCTATGGTTCAGGCTGAGTTGTTTCCTTTCCACATCAACACCAGTTGTGCAGGAATGTCCCCTAGTTATGTAAATATGTTTTTTTCATTCTGGCATCAGGCACTGGTTCCCTAGTATGGTCAGCACTTGGTCATGTTTTTATGTCCTTGTTTCCAGATGGGCTTTACAGTCTCATCCAGTGGCAGCTTCAGGCATTTGACTTTCAGAAAGCTTTGGACCTGCAAGCAGTCCCTGGTTTTGAAATGGTTCATGTTGGGCCTATTCGTGTCTGTTTTGCTGTTGCCCACTTCCCTCAATTGGACTGCTTTTGGATGTCCCAAAGGTAAAGTTTTCCTGTGTCCCTTAATGGATAAGAGAGATTTTTTTTTTACTTTTATATTTTTAAGGGCATGGAGCTTTACAATTTTTTTCACCATTGTCTATGTCCCTGCTGGGGAGATTCACCCTCTGTGGCAGTCCTCAGAATAGGGAGATATGTAATTTCCTCTCACATTGAAAAGACTTCCACCCACTTGTGGTGTTTTTCTGGATTGGGAAGTGGATAGAAAACTCCCTAAGACAGAAATAAAAAAACTGCCAGGGGTTTTATCCATTTTCTATTCTATCCAAGGCTAAAAAAGGAAAGTTTTTGCTACACTGAAACATTTAGGAAACTGCTAATGCAGTCCATTAACATTGCAACTGGTTTAGTCAGACCGTTCAGTTTACCTTAATTTGAGTTTTAGAAATTTACTTTGGCTCTTTGAAACCAGTTAAAGGGGTTATGAATCCTCACGGTTTTTCACCTTAATGCATTCTGTGCATTAAGGTGAAAAACCTTCTGTAGTACAGCACCCACCTAGACCGACTCTTTTACTTACCTGAACATGATCGTTCCAGCGACAGGGATGAGCACAGCAGCTCCAGTCACTGTGTCGGGTCCTCATTGGATAGATTGATAGCAGCAGGAGCCATTGGCTCTCACTGCTGTCAATCAAATCCAGCGACACGAGGGGCAGGGCTGAGTCCTGCTGTCTGTGTCAATGGACTCAGGAGCGCACCCACACGAGTGCCTCCATGGAATGTGGCTTTCCATGGGGACACTCAATGAAGAGGAGGACCCAGGAGCGCCACTGAGGGACCCCAGAAGAGGGGGATTGGGGCCACTCTGTGCAAAACCCTTGCACAGAGGAGGTAAGTATGACATGTTTGCTATTTAAATAAAATAAAAAAAACAAATCTTTACAACCCCTTTTAAGCAAATATTTCACGGTGCCCCATTGGATAGGACTACATCCACTTGCCAGTGCAGTATAATGCAGTGGGGGTCATTTTAATTTCTTTTTGAATGATCAGGGGTAGACTCGGTTACAATGCTGGTGATGGGTATGTACAGTATCTCACAAAAGTGAGTACACCCCTCACATTTTTGTTAATATTTTATTATATCTTTTCATGTGACAACACTGAGGAAATGACACTTTGCTACAATGTAAAGTAGTGAGTGTACAGCTTATATAACAGTGTAAATTGTATGTCCCCTCAAAATAACTCAACACACAGCCATTAATGTCTAAACCACTGGCAACAAAAGTGAGTACACCCCTAAGTGAAAAAGTCTGAATTGGGCCCAATTAGCCATTTTCCCTCCTCAGTGTCATGTGACTCGTTAGTGTTACAAGGTCTCAGGTGTCTCAGGTCTCACTCTCTCATACTGGTCACTGGAAGTTCAACATGGCACCTCATGGGAAAGAACTCTGAGTATCTGAAAAAAAAGAATTGTTGCTCTGCATAAAGATGGCCTAGGCTATAAGAAGATTGCCAAAACCCTGAAACTGAGCTGCAGCACGGTGGCCAAGACCATACAGCTGTTTAACAGGACAGATTCCACTCAGAACAGGCCTACCCATGGTCAACCAAAGAAGTTGAGTGCACATGCTCAGTGTCATATCCAGAGGTTGTCTTTGGGAAATAGACATATGAGTGCTGCCAGCATTGCTGCAGAGGTGGGTGGGGGATCAGTCTGTCAGGGCTCAGACCATATGCTACACACTGCATCAAATTGGTCTGCATGACTGTTGTCCCAGAAGAAAGCCTCTTCTAAAGATGATGCACAAGAAAGCCTGCAAAAAGTTTACTAACGACAAGCAGACTAAGGACATGGAATACTGGAACCATGTCCTGTGGTCTGATGAGACCAAGATATATTTATTTGGTTCAGATGGTGTCAATCATGTGTGGCGGCAACCAGATGAGGAGTACAAAGACAAGTGCGTCTTGCCTACAGTCAAGCATGGTGATGGGAGTGTCATGGTCTGGGGTTGCATGTGTGCTGCTGGCTACAGTTCATTGAGGGAACCACGAATGCCAACATGTACTATGACATACCGAAGCAGAGCATGATCCCCTCCCTTTGGAGACTGTTATTCATCATTAAACTTCAGTGAGCACAGCTTCAGGCTTACAAAAACGGCATTTTAATTCATAAAAAGTTAGAAAACAAATTGTAAGAAATTATGTAGAAGTGGGAGAAAGTATGTGTAAAAATAAAATAGGATAATAAAGAAAGCGCCTATAAGTGCAGCAGCATTTAGACTTTTAATTCACCAAAGGGTTAAAAACACTTCCTAGAGGTAGAAGTATAAAAGACTCATCATGTGTATAATGGAGTCCAGCTTGGGGGATAGTCCTAGGGAGATCAGGTTATCAGTAGATGTTATAAATCCAAACTGTCCAGCAGAGGGAACCACTTGATAAAAGCCAGGAGGAATAACTGTGTTGGGGTGTACCAGCATGGGACGCTGGACTCATCGATGATGTCACCGGAAGTGCGCCCGAAACCAGCGTGGAACGCACGGGCCGGAAGTGACGTCTTTATTGCGGGACGCATTTCAGAGCATCTGATAGGCTCCTTCATGCCAAGATTGCTGGACAAGATCTGCTGGACAGTTTGGATTTATAACATTAACTGCTAACCTGGTCTCCCCAGGACTGTCCCCCAAGCTGGACTCCATTATACACATGATGAATCTTTTATACTTCTACCTCTAGTGAGTGTTTTTAACCCTTTGGCGAATTAAAAGTCTAAATGCTACCGCACTTAGAAGTGCTTTCTTTTTTATCCTGTTAACTTTAGAGTGATTGCTTTCCTCTTGAAGTGCTGCCTCAGTGCCCTATACAGACAATCATCAGACAGAATTTTAATTTTTTTCATTTGAGGATACTCTCTCTGGTCAGATATGGCTATCCAGAAGCACCCTTCCTTTCTCTTATCCTGGTAAAAGTAAAATTATTTAGAAATCACTTTAATTTAGTGGAATTTTGATTCTTCAAAAAATAATTTTAAATATTTACAATCCACAACCAGCCTTCAGGTGCCAAAGTAGTGTATATATATGTTGTTTTATATATATATATATATATGTGTTTATTTGTGCTTCTATTATGGAGTTTTCCCCCATTTCCTGTCCAGATAACAAGGTCAGAGACAATAACTGTACATGTCTTCTGTGGAAACAGTGACCGGAATAAAAGTCCTAACCTTCAAGTTTAATATCTCACAACAGTTTAGAGTCTAAAAACGCAAATTAAAAAACTGATTTCATTTTGTCTGCAGTTAATATTTCTCCACAAAGACAATTTGATCAATTCCCCATTTTAAAATTGAATATCAAATGTCAATCCCCAACATTTTCTTTAGTATTTAAAGCTGTGAATAGCATTCATTGTAGAAAAATCATGCAGTACTTTTTTTTTTTTTTTTTTTATATATCAATGTTTGCAGTACTTTTTTTTAACTTCGTTATTGATGTTCCCGTTGCTAGCCCTTTTTGGTAGGGCATTCCACAGTCTAAAATACTATGTCTCCTAACAAACCTTTTTTTTTTTAGTTTTGGTTAGAATTCAGATATAATAAATCTCTATATATTTACTGCTGTTGGGGTTTTTTTTAGTACATTTCCCTCATTTGCTGGCCCAAAGTTACAAAGCACAAATATGTCAAAAGAATCTTCTAACCTTTCCACAATCAGGAACTAGAAATAAAGTTATGGCTGGAAATATACTTTTTACCATAAGAACCCTTCTTAAACTAATGGTAAAAAAAAACACCTTTCCTCGAAATGCAACTGATTTCACCTTGCTAGTAACATAATTTTGGGATGCACACATTTGTATATGAACTTTGGTTTATTTATTCATATTGGTTAAGTTACCTCCCAAGTTAGTTTTATATCATCCTATTTAAATTACTTTTCCAGCTGTTGTCTGTCCTGTGCTGCTGCTTAGCAAGCCTTTTAACCAGTATTCCCAATTCTTTCTCAAGCTTTTTTCCTTCAGTACAGGAAGAATGCCATCACCATGGCCCAGGTGCATAACCTTACATTTATCAACGTTCATTTCAACTGTCAGTGATGCCATTCTGTCAAAATCTTTAGCAATCTGTCACCATCCAGACAACTAATAATCATTTTACATATTTTGTGTCCTCAGCAAAAACGGCAAAGTTGCATTCTATACACCGGGTTAATAACAAGAGTTTAAAAGTCTCTGGGTTCTTTATAACTAATTCACTTTGGGACACTATTTAATTCTGAATGTTTCTTATGCAACTGCACTTTGCCTTCTGTCCCTTTACCAGTTCTTTAAGGTGACTGCCTTTAAAACAAGATACTGTATACTTACCTTTTCGGTGTGTAAAACTGCAGTGCCTTTGAAAAAGTATTCACACCCCTTGAAATGTTGCCAATTTTTAAAACCCGGATTTTACTAGAAAAGTGGAACGCGGGCTACCACTCTTGGTTTGGGAGATGTAATCTTCTGAAAATGTGCGTTCTACCTAAATTTACTTACCTGATCCAAGCACTACCAATTAATATCCCATCCTCATTCTTCAAACAGGTCCAATCCCTCTTCACCAGGTTTATCTGGGCTCATAAGAAGCCCCGCTTAAAACACTCACAGCTCACGCTCCCCAAAAGAGAGGGAGGAATAGCTCTACCTGATATTCGCCAGTACTATCGGGCCTCTCATCTAGGACGAATACTGGACTGGAGGAGAAATAAAGCATTTAAACTCTGGGTCCTACTGGAACAGAACCAAACACTGATACCTTTAAAGAGTGCACTGTGGTGTTTTGATGCCCTCCCACCTAAATTGAGGTCTCATCCCTTGATAGGCACCACTTTGAGACATAGCTACCAAAC
Source organism: Lithobates clamitans (assembly GCA_037952925.1). Taxonomy (NCBI): domain Eukaryota; kingdom Metazoa; phylum Chordata; class Amphibia; order Anura; family Ranidae; genus Lithobates; species Lithobates clamitans. The sequence goes on along the minus strand of JBBGZY010000323.1, from coordinate 7,472,615 downwards.
AGCCATGCAGACCTCCCTCACAACAAAAAACTCGCCCCTACTCCCCATTCTTGGCCATCCAAATTTCACTCCGGGATTACATACAGTGGACTACAACAACCTTAGAGACTCGGGTAGAGACCACGCTGCCAAATTTATTGTAGAGGGACATTGGCCTTCCATACAGGACTTAACCAACCCGACCGGTGACTACCATCTATGTTTCTGGAAAGCAGCCCAACTGCACCACTTCCTCCACTCCCTCCCAAAAACACAAACGTTCGCCCGCCAACTAACTACGTTCGAGGAGCTCTGTCTAGAAGAGGGCCCATTGGCCCATATCCTATCCCAAACCTACTCACTATTAATCTCACCGAACGAACAACCCCCACCTTCTTACTTAACTAGATGGGAAAGAGACCTGAACTGCTCGTTTTCAATTACACAGCGACAACGCATACTCACACTTGCCCTTAAGTCCTCGCTTTGCACTAAAATTCAGGAAACGAATTTCAAGCTCCTCACCCGTTGGTATCTGACCCCCTCCAGACTACAGAAATGCTTTCCCACCTCCTCGGGCCAGTGCTGGCGCTGTGCTGAGGAGGAGGGAACCTTGATACACATTTTCTGGTCATGCCCGAAGTTGAAGGACTTCTGGGGTGAAGTCAGACGGATAACACAAAAATGTACAGAGTATAATATCCCAGACGAGGCCGCGTTCTTTCTTCTACACCTTTCCTCGATCCCCATCAAGAGATACAAGAAATCTCTCACGCGCCATCTGCTCAATGCTGCGAAGGCGTGCATTCCACTTTGCTGGAAACAATCCTCCCCACCAGCCCTCTCCTTGTGGCTGCGGAGAGTAGAGGATATAAAACATATGGAGGACCTGATCCTCACTGCTCAACATAAACAAGAAGCCTTTAAAAAAACTTGGGACATCTGGAACGCATTTATTTATTCCGAAGAAGGACAACGTTTACTTAGCACATAACTCCTTCCCTATATGTACTGAGTGGATCCCGTAGAGCCCGGTATACTGGCTTAACTGCCGCCATGTCTCTGTCTCCTTCTCTCCGTCTCCTTCTTCCCTTCCTCTTCTCCCACTTCCCATTAATTCTCTATTACTTCTCCTTCTCTCCCCTAACCTACCCCCTCTACCCTTCCCACCTTAACTCTGGTCTAGGGACTTCGGTCCCCATCTTTCTTTAGAAAATATGGAAAAAGTTGGGTGGGGAATACCCCGGAACTGTAGATACCAACACTTTGCCGTGGGTCTCTTTATTGTTCATCTAAAGTGTACATGTACTAGGAAGTTTCAAATCTAAAAGTGTACTGTATTATACTCTGTACTGTTTCAACTCTGTATAACGACCATGTCAGAGTGCTCTTTATTTATGTTTCTGTATCGGGGCCCCACCCCTGTTTGGAGTTGAAATAAACTTGATATTTGAAAAAAAGAAATGTTGCCAATTTTGTGATGTTACAACCAAAAACGGAAATGTATTTTATAGGGATTTTGTGTGATAGACCAATACCAAGTGGCACATAATTGTGATGTGGAAGGAAAATGATAAATGGTTTTCAATAAATATCTGAAAAGTGTGGCATGCAGTGGTGTATTTAGGTTTTGTGCTGCCCTAGGCCTGACTAAACGCATGCACCCCCCTAATTTAAATACGACCCACCCCATCCTGCCGAGGCCACACCCTTTCCTGTTTAAGACCCACCCTATCATCTGTAAACAACACCCCTTCCACTTTAGGCTCATTTGGCACCTTTCAGGGGACCTGTTTCTGACAGGTACCCTTCCCCACTTCCGGGAGACTGCGCTGTCCCCTCTGAAGTTTGCCCCCCCCCCTCCTCCTTCCTCCACTGTGCCCATCAATTGCAGCCTCACTGTGCCCATCAAATGCAGCCACTGTGCCCTCAAACGCAGCCACTGTACCCATCAAATGCTGCCACTGTGCCCATCAAACGCAGCCACTGTGCCCATCAAACGCAGCCACTGTGCCCATCAAACGCAGCCGCTGTGCCCATCAAACGCAGCCGCTGTGCCCTCAAACGCAGCCGCTGTGCCCATCAAACGCAGCCGCTGTGCCCTCAAACGCAGCCGCTGTGCCCTCAAACGCAGCCGCTGTGCCCTCAAACGCAGCCGCTGTGCCCATCAAACGCAGCCGCTGTGCCCATTAATTGCAGCCACTGTGCCCATCAATTGCAGCCACTGTGCCCATCAATTGCAGCCACTGTGCCCATCAAATGCAGCCACTGTGCCCATCAAATGCAGCCACTGTGCCCATCAAATGCAGCCACTGTGCCCATCAAATGCAGCCACTGTGCCCATCAAATGCAGCCACTGTGCCCCATCAAACGCAGCCACTGTGCCCCATCAAACGCAGCCACTGTGCCCGTCAAACGCAGCCACTGTGCCCGTCAAACGCAGCCACTGTGCCCGTCAAACGCAGCCACTGTGCCCGTCAAACGCAGCCACTGTGCCCGTCAAACGCAGGCACCGTGCCCGTCAAACGCAGGCACCGTGCCCGTCAAACGCAGGCACCGTGCCCGTCAAACGCAGCCACCGCGCCCATCAAACGCAGCCACCGCGCCCGTCAAACGCAGCCACCGCGCCCTTCAAACGCAGCCACCATGCCCATCAAATGCAGCCACCTTGCCCATCAAACGTAGCCATTGTGCCCTCAAACGCTGCCACTGTGCCCATCAAATGCAGCCACTGTGCCCATCAAATGCTACCAGTGCCCATCAAATGCTGCCAGTGCCCATCAAATGCTGGCAGTGCCCATAACACTGATATACTTTATTAAATCACTGTACCTGCTGTCCTGGGGGTTTCCCTTGTGCTCCTCTCTCTCCTCCTGACGTCACAGCCCCAGGGCCGAGGAGAAGATTCACTGCAGGAAAGCAGGGGAGGGGAGGCGGAGCTTAAGGCTCCACCTGTCACCTGTTGCTAATGGGGGCGCGAGTGACACACGCTGCCCCCCCGCATGAGAGAAAGCCCCCCCCACCCGTCTTGCTGATTCCCGGATCCCGCTGCCGCCTCCCGCACACATGCAGCCCACGGTGGCCGGCTTTCTGTAGCGGCGCCGTGGTGTATGGGCGTGCTTGTCAGAGAGTAGGGGGGCATGAGATACATCTTCCCCATCCTCTGCCAAGCACGCCCATACACAGTGGCGCCGCTACAGAAAGCCGGCCGCCGTGGGCTGCATGTGTGCGGGAGGCGGCAGCGGGAGCCGGGAATCAGCAAGACGGGTGGGGGGGCTTCCTCTCATGCGGGGGGGCGGCCCTTTTTGCCACCCCCCGCAAAGTGCCGCCCTAGGCCTAGGCCTTGTCGGCCTAGGCCATAACACAGCCCTGGTGGCATGCATTTGTATTCAGCCCTTCAGAGACAATACTTTTGTAGAACCATCATTTTTTGGGGTTGTCTCTACCAGCTTTGCACATCTAGAGAGTGAAATATTTGCCCATTCTTTTTTTCAAAACAGTTCAAGCTCTGTCAGATTGGATAGAGAGCGTCTGAACAGCAATTTTTAGGTCTTGCCACAGATTTTAAATTGGATTTAGGTCTAGACTTTTGCAATTCTAAAACCTGAATATGCTTTGATTTAAACCATTCCATTGTAGCTCTGGCTGTATGTTTAGGGTCGTTATCCTAATAGAAGGTGAACCTCTGCCCCAGTCTCAAGTCTTTTGCAGACTCTAACAGGTTTTCTTCTAATGCCGCGTACACACGAGCGGACTTTACGGCAGACTTTGCCCGGCGGACTGGATTTCGTCAGACAATTCGATCGTGTGTGGGCTCCAGCGGACTTTGTTTTCTCAAAAGTTGGACTGACTTAGATTTGAAACATGTTTTAAATTAATCCGTCGAAATCCGGTCGAAAAGTCTGCTCGTCTGTATGCTAGTTCGACGGACAAAAAGCCACGCTAGGGCAGCTATTGGCTACTGGCTATGAACTTCCTTGTTTTAGTCCGGTCGTACGTCATCACGTACGAATTCGACAGACTTTGGTGGACTGTGTGTAGGCAAGTCCGTTCATTCAGAAAGTCCGCCGTAAAGTACGTTGTAAAGTCCGCCGGGCAAAGTCTGCCGTAAAGTCCGACCGTGTGTACGCGGCATAAGAATGACCTGTATTTGGTTCCATCCACCTTTTCATCAACTCTGACAAGCTTCCCTGTCCCTGCTGAAGAAAAGTATCCCCACAACATGATGCTGCCACCGCCATGTTTCACAGTGGGGATAGTGTGTTCAGGGTGATGTGCAGTGTTAGTTTTCTGCCACACATAGAATTTTGCTTTTAGGCATTCAACCAAATTCTGTGCTATGGACTGGAACAAGTGACAACTTCCTGCACCACAATTTCTAACAGTAAGTAGAATAATGAATATGTGGTGGTCAGCTATAATACACCTCTCTCCCTTGGGTGTGCTAAATAAATAATCCTGGTATGCAATTTAGAAAATGTGAAGTGTATATAAACTTAATCCTGGTATGTGGTTTGGAGAATATAAAGTATATCTGATACAACAGAACTATAAATACCTCCCTCCTCAGAGTTCCACCTGGGTGAAGTTGCAAAACACAATAAGCCAGTTACCTCTAAACCTTTGAACTATCATGCACCTCCCTTTTCTTGGATGTACTCTGTAGCCAACCCAAAAGTGTAACTGGATAAACAAAAATTTAGAATTCTCCTGGGGGTGGTAAAAAAATCCTATCATGAAAAGTCCTTAAAAATTGTGCATCTGCTGCTCTTCAATAAGTATGTTAAAGCATGCTGTATGCTTATTAGGTGAAAGTGCTTCCTCTCATGCCCCCCCAGAACCACACTCACCAGAATATGTAACCCCACCGGGGGTTAGAAGGCATTGGATGCAGCAATCTGAAACATGACTGGTGGCAGGGCAGGGTTGATGCCATCTGACAGAATCAAAAAGGTCCAAAACACAAGTGACAACTCCTGGATGAATACAAAAAGGCAAAATCCTACCGACCAGGAAAAGATTACAAAAGGAACTGGGGAAGTAACCAGTCTTCATTGTTAAAGCTTCAAAAATCTAAAGCACCTGTCTTGGGAGAATAGCAGAAGTGCTTTTGAGGGTGAGCCCATCCAGGGGGTGCCTGTGGAAGCCAGACTGAAAGGGACTGTAAACTCTCTTGTTTTTTCACCTTAATGCATAGGATACATTAAGGTGAAAAAACACGAGACAGTGACCGGCCCCCCAGCCCCCCGTTTTACTCACCTGAGCCTGTTTGTTCCATTGGAGGAGGCGCTCTCTTCCTCTGTGCCCGGAGTTCTCGGCTCTTGATTGGATAGATTGATAGCAGCACAGCCATTGGCTCCTGCTGCTGTCAATCAAATCCAATGAGGCAAGCGAGGCCGAGTCCGGCATTCTGTGTCTATGGACGCAAATGCTGGACTCAGGAGCGCGCCCGCAAGGTAACCCCCAGGGAGAATGCTTCTCCCAGGGGGTTTGCCAATGCCAGGAAGAGCTGCGAGTGCCGCCGGGGGATCAGTGGGCTGTAATGTCTAGCTCTGTGCGACATTGATGTAAGTTCAAGGGGTGTCCAACTTCTGATCACTTCCAGTCAACCAGGCTACCAGATTTGACAGAAAAGCGAAATATTCTGGTCCAGTATGTGGCCGATTTAATTAAAAAACAAGTGATAGTGGAGGTCCTGAGCACTGAGAGGAGAAGAAGGTTTTATTCACCTCTGTTCCTAGTGGGGAAAAAAGCAGGCAATTTGCACCCAGTGGTAGCACATAAAGTTGGAGTCAGTCAAGGTGGAGAGTCCACAATCCTATCAATAAATCTGGGAGACTGGATGCTCTCTGTAGATTTATCAGCTACCTACATGTCCTAATCCATTCTGTGTATCAAAGGTACCTTTGTTTTGTGATACATCAGTTCCACTAATTATTTTAGAGCCTTCCCTTCAGTTTGTCCACCAATCCCAGGACGTTCACAAAGGTCTGCCTATCATAGTGAGGGAAAGGGCGATGAGAATACACCACTACTTGAACAACATACTTCTCCTAGCCAGCAATTACACATTGTACAAAAGTTTCAGGTGGCTGATCAATTGGAAGTAGCACTTCCTCTAGCCAACCCAAGAAAGTGGAGGCACTTCTGGAACACGGAAAAATTCTGAGTAGCTTCCATGAGATAAGAATTGTCCTCTGATAGAGAAAAAGTAATATGCTTTGGGAGAGAAGTCTCTTCCAGTAAGACAGTGCCTGAGTATCTTAGCGTCATTATCATTGACCATTTTGTTCAGGTTCCAGATTTCCTTTCAAACAGTGGGATGGAGTATGTCTGTGCCAGCCTATATACATAAATATTGATGAATTGTTTCTGAATTTAACATTATCACGTCAGACATCAGCTAGAAAGGTTGGGGTGCGCATTTCATGGAGCAGGCTGCTCAAGGTCCTTAGATGTTCAGCTTGTCTTCATTTTGGTACTCATCAAATAATGAGTGGTTCTTGGGCATTCAAACAGTTAACTCTGAAGTGGGGCTCTTCTCAAGTGAATCTCGCATAAATGTGGCAGATTCCTAGCGAGAGCACAATACCCAGAGCAGAAGGGGTAGACTAATATTGTTAGCGGAACCTCCAGCTGGGGTGCAATACCCCTGATATCCAGAATCGTAGCCAATTTCAAGCAGTAACGATAAGCGCAATTATACCATTTTGGTCAAGGAGGCCCTGGTTTCCATCTCTCCTACAGCTGAGTACTGCCAGTGACTCCGCATCTACTCTCAGAAGGCCAGTTTTGCCATCCAGCCTCCAAGAGACTACATTTTTATTGCATGAAGTTTTGAGGCAGAGGCTACTAAGTCAGTGGCACTCAGCAGAGTTAGTGGCTAACATGCTTCAAGCCAGAAAGGTTCCTACCAATGTTAGCTTAACTCTGAAGGCCTACTTGGTCCCACATGGCTTAAGGAAAGGACAGTAAGCATCAACACACAATTATCTCTAGCAAGAAATGTACATTCCACATTAATAATTATGCTACCAAAATTAATGTGTACTGTAAATTGCCTCCAGCGTTGTTCCTGTTTTTCTTGCTGGAGGCTGTCATTTTGCTGAAGCCAAAAGCCCCCGAATAGCAGTCAGGCTGGGTTCACACTTGACAATGCAGCGGCTCACAGCAGTCCAGTGCATCTCCATTCACTGTTTCAGGTCCGATTTCAGCCTGAATTTTGGGCTGAATTCTGACCTGAAATGGACCAAAAGATGCACAGGGCTCCTGTGCAATTTGCACCAGAGCCACTGCGAAGATGTGTGAACAGGCTCCATAGAGAGCAGGTCACAATCTCCTGATATGCGAATTGGATGCAGAGAAACCCACATCCAATTCGCAATAGTGTTAACCCAGCCTAAATCTTTAGGCTTTCAGCAGATCAGCCTCTACAAATTTGGCACAGTGCCTAAAAATAGAGAGGAACTGAGCATGTGCGGGCCAGTGTGAGACAGTGTATTATTGTTTTTTAAACAATATAGGCCAGGGGTTCTCAAACTTTTTAAACAGGGGGCCAGTGCACGGTCACTCAGATGCTTGGGGGGCCGGACTATATTTAAAAAAAAAATATGAACAAATTTCTATGCACACATTTTATTTGTAGTACAATAAACAGGAAACAAATACAATATTTAAAATAAAATACAAATTTAATCAACATAAACTTATTTAGTATTTCATAGACCCCCCCCCTCTCCATTACAGTCTCGTCTCCATCACAGAGCCCCCCATCACAGACTCCTCTCCAACACACAGCCCCCATCACAGATTCCCCCGATCACAATATCCTCTCCAACACAGATCCCCTATCCCAGACTCCTCTCCAACACAGAGCCCCATCACAAAGCCCCCTTATCACAAGCTCCCCCCAATCACAGATCACCCCTATCACAAAGCCCCCATCACAGCTCCCCCTCATCACAAAGTCCCCCCATAATAGATGCCCCCATAACAGACCCCCCCATCACAGATCCCTCAGCGGTATTAAACTGCCCCGTCCATGAGATTGCAGCACTCCCCCTCCCCTCTGCTACCTTAATCACACAAGATGCGAAGCATGACAGGTCCGGACAAAGGACAGGACTTTTCAAGTGAAAGGCAGGTGATTGACTGATGGGTCCGCCCCGCTGCCTAGTAACCAATCACCCACTTCTTAACTCTAAAAGTCCCTCCCTTTGTCCGGACCTGTCATGTTTCTCGTCTTTGTGATTAAGGTAGCCGAGGGGAGGGGGAGTGTTGCGATCTCATGAATAGGGCAGTCCGCTGGCTGGGTAAATCAGCCTGGCGGGCCGTAGTTTGAGCATCCCTGGTATAGGCAATAGTATATAGCAATCAGGAATAAAATGATTCCCACATGTGCAAAGGTCATATAAGTCTGTGTAAAAGTTGTGCAAGAATCTATGCAAATATATTGTTGTGCAAAAACATCAAGTGCAAAACAATGCAATGCAATTTTAAAGTCTTTTTGTCTACCAACAGGAAAATCAACGCGTGTCCAAAATCAGTCCTTAATGCGGTGCATCCAACTGCTTTTTAAGACCACGTTCTTTTCTCTACCAAATGACACAAAACTCTCATCGACATCAGGTGCAACCCCAGTGGGATAAAACTCGCCTAATGTAGATGACTGGTTTAAGGTACCATTTGCATGGGCATTTTGCCACGCTGCAAATCCCAGTGGCAGGAACCTAATGATTCCTGCTACTGGGATTGACAGCTGCATGCTGATAGCAGCAGCCACCGAGCCCATACACTGCAATGACAGGCTGTCAGAGGCCTCAGCTATTTGAACACCTGCGGTGATCATGGATGGACGAGCACAAAATGTCAAACATTTATACATGTATCAGCAATAGGTGAGCGGAATAGGTGTGGGAACTAGCTCATTGACCTTTAAATTTCTTCTGGTTGGACCTACTCCCTAACCATTTACAATATCACTATTAATGCTGTTCTCTATCTTTATAGAGCTATCTAACTGAAAAATCCTGTCATTCAACTGTTCTATACAAAAACACCAAAAATAAGTTTATTCCAATAAAAACAATGATCAAACCTTATCAATTATCATCCCAACAGGCTCCATGGTTGTCCTAATTGGTAGCCATGCACATAGGTTTTATTTTCAAGTATGTAGCAAGTGTGGCAGCTCTTTAATTGGCCTCAGGAGATAACCGCATGGATAGGTAGTTACTTAGATGAGCAGGCTGGTTCCAAAATACCACAGCAAATCTGCTGAAATAGTTGGTACAGGAACTGCAGTATGTGTGCAAGCTCATTCAGAACAGCTTTGGTGTTTAGGTGTCAGCATACAGATCACACAGGCATCCAAAGCATCTTAATTGTCAGCAATACACATGGATATTATATTCAAGTGTGTGGCAAGTGTGACAGCTGTTTGACCCCAACGGTTAACAGAATAGACAGAAAGTAACTTGGCTTAATAGGTTGGTTGCAAAATACCATAGCAAATCTGCTGTATAAGTTGGTATAGAAGTTATTAGTTCAAGTTCATGCAAAACAGCTCTGGTGTTTTAGTGTCAGCAGGAAGATCACACAGGCATCCTAATTGAAAGTCATGCACACAAATTTCATATAAATAAGCAGGACTGCGCTTTAATTAACCTCAACGGTTAACAGAGTAAAAAGAAAGTTACTTGGCTGAGCAAGCTAGTTGCAATATACCATAACAAATCTGTTGGGAGTAGTTGATATAGAGATTATGGGGCTGATTTACTAAAGGCAAAGAGCCTGTGCACTTTGCAAAATCCAGTTGCGCTCTGCAAGTGCAGTAGCTCCAGAGCTTAATAAACTGTTACTTTGCAAAGAATATGCACTCACGCGCAAGGAAATTTTCCCATTTACGTCTTTCAGGACAGCACCATAGAGAGACCTTGGCTCCTCCCCTTCTGAGGAAACACCGCCTTCAACTTAAGCTTTAAACCTCACCGCTCTCCCCCGGCCCCTCAGTTCTGGTGTTTCCTCCGGTGGGGAGACATCGCAAGGAACCAGGGCCGCACAGCTAGGGAGGCTGAGGCTAATTACAGGCTGAGCAGGGGGGGCGCTCTCTCTCTGGCTCTCTCCTGCTCAATTTTCTTAAGGCTGCAGTCTAAGGGGCTAGTGTGGCTGAGTACCTTTTAGAAGACTGCACATCACGCTCCCCCAGCTTCTCTTAGTGAAGCTTGTAAGCTGGTGGGGTCCGTTTTCTTTTTTGCCTAGCAGTGGCATAGGCGGAGGCACAGAAGACCGCCCTGCACTTGCAGCCAGCGTGGGAGCTCTGAGCGCTGGGTCGGACGGCGGGTGACGTCATTTCCGGCGGAGGTCAGTGTTTTCGTCTGACCCGTGACTTCCGGTTCCGGTCGCGGTGATGAAAACGGACCACGCGTTCGGCTGGTGCTGCCTCTGACCTGCTGTGGGGACAGCACACAGGGGCTTGGAACACCACTAAACTCTAAAGGAGATGTCGGAAGCAGAGGCTTCAAGAACCGCTCCAGGAGAATCCTGCACCAGCCACTCTAAGGTAAGAGGAACCCTGGGGTGGTGTTCCCTTACCGCTTCCTGTAAAGCTCCACAGGTGTTGAACTCCCCCTGGTGGTGAAGGGGGGGAAAGGGTTGTGACTGGGTCCCTGGTGGTGGTCGGTCCCGGGAAGTGCACCCCTGGTGGCCCTCCGTGGTAGTGCTGGTGGAAGTTGGCTGATTGCTCCCTACTTTTAACTTGTTTTTCAGGGCAAAGCTACAGAGAAAAGCAAGTCGCCCCACAGTACCAAGAAGAAATGCCCCTCATGCAGAATCACAATGGGGGAATCTTGGTCTAAACCCCTCTGCAGGGATTGTATAGAAGGGCTAGTAAGGGAGCAGTCTGGAGAACAGTCTTCAGATTTAGCAGCATCCGTTAAGGAACTTTCCAATACGGTGCAGACTTTTAAAACATTATTTGCCAGTCTTCAGTTGCCACAGCCGCAGGTTGTTTCTCCACCAGCACAGCAGAGTGTTCCTCAATCCTTAATGGATGCTCCCTCGGGAAGTGGAGAGAATCCAGGAGGTGCCAGATTCGAGGTTGAGGAAGAACCTGATAGCGGGTCCTCAGATCCCCAGGGGGATTCAGAGGGAGAGGAGGTGGAAGGGGAATCCACAAGATCCTCGCGCTACAAGCTTTCCCTGGAGGAGGTGGAGGAGCTCCTAGGAGCCATTCATACCACCCTAGGAATCCAGGAGGAAAGGAAAAAACTTTCACTCCATGACCAGATGTACAAGGGACTAGGGGAACATAAAAGGAAGGTGTTCCCGGTCCATGAGGTCTTAGTCGACGCCATCAAAAAGGAGTGGCAAGACCCCGAAAGGAAGCCTTTCCTTTCAAGGGCACTTAAGCGTAGGTTCCCTTTTGCAGAAGAGGAGGCGCTGGTATGGAACAAATCTCCTAAGCTAGACGCAGCCTTTTCGCAGGTCTCCAGACACACTGACTTGGCCTTTGAGGACATGGGGGCACTCCCAGATCCCATGGATAAAAGGATAGATTCCCTCCTAAAAAAATCCTGGGACTCTTCCATAGGGAACCTCAAACCCGCCATGGCGTCCACGGTGGTGGCACGAAACATGGAGTATTGGCTAACGCAAATTAAGGCACACATAGAGGCGGGAACGCCTAAGGAAACAATCCTATCGTCTTTTCCCATGCTCCTTAAAGGAATAGCTTACCTGGCAGATGCTTCAGCTGAATCGGTGCGTATGTCTGCAAGATCAGCCGCATTGTCCAATTCGGCAAGAAGAGCCTTATGGCTTAAAACATGGCAGGGAGATACCGCATCCAAAGTTAAACTTTGCGGCATTCCTCTCACGGGGGACTTGCTCTTCGGGCCAGGTCTGGAAGCCGTATTGGATAGAACGGCTGACAGAAAAAAGGCATTTCCTTTTAAAAGAAAACCGGCGGAGACTAAAAGAAAGTCTCGACCGTGGAAGAAATTGGACCCCCCAAAATCTGATCAACAGAAAAAGGGGTGGGGACAAAAAGGGAAGGGGCGTGGGGGGGCTATTTTTCGCCCTCCTGAACAGCCCAAAAAGACAAAGTGACAGAATAACGGTGGGAGGAAGACTGGGGGCCTTCCTTCCACAGTGGGAGATGATCACCTCCAACAATTTTATTTTGGAAGTCATAAGAAGAGGGTACAGGTTGGAGTTTGCAGAACCTCCACCATGCAGACTCCTGGTAACCACACTACCGAGATGTGCTGTGAGGTCGGCGGCTCTCATTTCCTCCCTCCAGGAGTTGGAGGAGCAGGAGGTGGTAATTCGAGTACCGGAAGGAGAGACGGGCAGAGGCTTTTACTCCCACATTTTTGTGGTGCGCAAACCCTCGGGGAAGTTCAGGCTCATCCTGAACCTGAAGCCTCTGAACGTCTCTCTCACCTACAGGAGGTTCCGAATGGACTCAATCTATTCGGTAAAGACGCTCCTTCCTCCAAACTGCTTCATGGCATCGATAGACTTGAGGGATGCATACCTGCACATTCCCATTGCAGATCAGTGTCAAAGGTTCCTCAGGCTGGCAATAAATACCAGAGAAGGGACCTTTCACTGGCAGTTCAGGGCCCTTCCCTTCGGGCTATCCTCTTCCCCCCGCATCTTCACCAAAGTCATGGTAGAAGTCTTGGCTTTCCTAAGGATCAAGGGCATCTCAGTGATCGCTTATTTAGACGATCTACTACTTTTTGCTCCTTCCGCGGAACAACTTTCGCAGGACCTGCAGGTTACAAGAAACATCCTAGAGGGTCTAGGTTGGCTCTTAAATCTGGAGAAGTCCAATTTGACTCCTTCGCAAAGGGTAATCTTTTTAGGTTACCTGTTGGACTCAACAAAACAGAGGGTCTTCCTGCCTATGGAGAAAATCCAGAAGGTAGACAGGGCAATGTTGTTACTCCAGGGCAGCCAACAAATATCAGTAAGAAAGGCTATGTCAGCCTTGGGGCTACTGACGGCAGCACTTCCAGCAGTTCAGTGGGCAGGATTACACTTTCGCCCTTTACAACTATTTATCCTGAGCATTTGGGACCACAGTCAGGAGTCTTTGGATTCCCTGATAGCTGTACCAGACCAGGTCAAGAGATCCCTATGGTGGTGGCGAAAAGAAGCCAATCTCTCACAGGGTCTGGAATGGGTTCTGCCGGTGTCCAGATGCGTCACGACCGATGCGAGTGGCACGGGTTGGGGGGCGCATATGGAGGACCGGGTGGCTCAGGGAGGCTGGCGGAAGGAGGACGCAGGAAGATCCTCCAACTGGAGGGAGCTGAAGGCAGTGGCCTTGGCACTCAAAGCCTTTCAAAAGGAACTTCAGGGACAGCATGTGAGAGTCCGGTCGGACAACTCCTCAGCTGTAGCCTACATAAACAGGCAGGGGGGTACCAGGAGCAGATCTTTATGGACCCTGGTAGAAAGCATTCTCAGATGGGCCGAAGTAAACGTCCTATCCCTCTCGGCAGTGCATCTGAGGGGGGAACAAAATCTGGTGGCGGATTTCCTCAGCAGGAAACGGCTGAGGGAAGGCGACTGGGTTCTGAATCAGGGGGTTTTCGAAGCAATATCCCAGAGATGGGATCTCTGAGACCTGAGACCTCTTTGCCTCGAGAGAAAACAGGAAAGTGCATCTCTTCTTCTCCCTAAACAGGTGGGACGGAGCCCTAGGGGTAGACGCACTGGCTCAGAGTTGGGCTTTCGTCAGGTGTTATGCCTTCCCCCCACCTGTACTAATCCCAGCCGTCCTAAGAAAATTCCAACTGGAAAACACAACCCTCATTCTTATTGCGCCACATTGGCCCAGGAGGCCTTGGTTCTCCATCCTGAGAAGTCTGGCAGCGGAACCCCCCTGGATTTTGCCAGTTCAGGAGAATCTCCTTTCCCAGGGACCAATTTGTTGTCCCCAGGTGGGGAGATGGAGCCTCGCGGCTTGGCTACTGAGGAAGAATTGTTGAGGATCAGAGGTTTCTCAGATAGCTTAGTAAAGACCCTCCTTAACTGCAGGAAAAAAGAAACCCAGGTCATCTACCAAAAAACGTGGAGGCGTTTTAATAGCTGGTGCACAGAAACTTCTTTGGATATTCACAGCTCTATAGCGGTCTTAGAGTTCCTGCAGGCAGGGGCGGACAAGGGGTTAGCCCTTGGCACCCTGAAAGGACAGGTTTCTGCTTTGAGTGTGTTTCTGGAGAAACAACTAGCCGTCGATCCTTGGATCGTTAGATTTTTTTAAAGCATTAAGTAGGCAGAGACCTCTGAGGGTCCCCCCTTTCCCAATGTGGGATCTTTCTTTGGTCTTACAAGCGCTTACAGGGGAACCCTTTGAGCCATTGGAGACGTGTACACTAAAATGGATTAGCCTCAAAACGGTGTTTTTGGTGGCAATCACTACGGCAAGAAGAGTAAGTGAACTCGAGGCCCTCTCTATTAGGGCCCCCTTTTTTCAGGTTTTCCCGGACAAGGTAATTTTTAAAACCGATCCGGCCTTCTTGCCGAAAGTAGCCTCGGTCTTTCATAGAGGCCAGGAAATTGCTTTGCCCACCTTTTGTTTGAATCCTGTGAGGGAACAGGAACATAGGTTTCATAAACTAGATGTAAGAAGGTGTGTCCTACAATACTTGGAGGATACAAAACCATTTAGAAAATCTGATTCCTTTTTTGTGTTATTTTCAGGAACCAGGAAGGGAGGCAAAGCCTCAAGGCGCACTTTAGCTAGGTGGCTAAGGTTAGCTATCAGTCAGGCTTATATAATTAGCGGGTTGGAAGCCCCTAAGGGTATCAGGGCACACTCCACAAGGGCAGTGGCGACCTCTCAGGCCGAGTGGGCTGGTGCGTCTCCGGAGCAGATCTGTAGAGCGGCAACGTGGTCTACATTCGACACGTTCGTGAAACACTACAGATTGGACCTTCTGTCAGCAAAAGACCAGGCTTTTGGGCGTAAGGTTCTGCAGGCAGTAGTCCCACCCTAAGGTAAGGTGCTCGCTCATCCTCTCTATGGTGCTGTCCTGAAAGACGTAAATGGGAAAATCGGAGTTACTTACCGGTAACGTCCTTTTCCAGGAGTCTTTCAGGACAGCACAGTTACCCACCCTACTTTAGGGATATTCGTGAAGAGTTCATCGCAGAAGAACGTCAGGTAAGATCAGAGTTATTATGACGTGTTCTTGTGTCTCCCCAGCTAACCGGAGGTCCTCTTGAAGAACTGAGGGGCCGGGGGAGAGCGGTGAGGTTTAAAGCTTAAGTTGAAGGCGGTGTTTCCTCAGAAGGGGAGGAGCCAAGGTCTCTCTATGGTGCTGTCCTGAAAGACTCCTGGAAAAGGACGTTACCGGTAAGTAACTCCGATTTTTCTAAAAAGTGCATTTTTGCTTGCACATGATTGGATGATTGAAGTCCATAGGCTTCTTATCATTTAAAGCGGAGTTCCACCCAAATTTTGAACATTATCTCTATGCATTCTCTTCCTTGCCTAGATGCTGACATGCTGTGTAAAAAAATTTAAATCGCCCTAATTACCTTTTTTTTTTCCTAATCTTAGCACTTCCTGGTTTTCCTCCCATGGGAGTAGGCATGTTTCTAGCCTCTCCCAGACTTCCCACAGTCCCCTGGGAGCTAGTCTCAGGCTTCCCAGCATGCATTGTGTAACAGCGTCATCACAACATCTCGGTGAATGCTGGGAGCACAGCATTCACTGCATCCAGGAAATACATGCTTGTGGGCTTCAAATGCCCACAATGAAGATGGAAACCGCCTTCAGTGAATTTTATAAGTTATTATTTACAACAAAATCGGACACAGGCAGACTTATTACACCGAACATGTGAGTAGATAATCATGAGAAGAAAAGTTTGTGAATGAACTCCAAAAAAAAAAGACGATAGATAGGTGGACCCCCGCTTTAATGAGCTCTGGAGCAACTGCACTTTCAGAAAGTGCAAGTGCACAGTCTATTTGCCTTTAGTAAATCAACCCCTATGTGTTCAAGTTCATGCAGAATGGCTTCGGTGTACTGTCAGCATGCAGATTACACAGGCATCCAAGGCATCCTAATTGTCAGTCACGCACTCTTCAAGTGTCTAGCTCTTTGATTAACCACAGCAGTTAGAGAAGACAGATTACTTGGCTGTGCTGGCTAGTTGCAAAATACCATAGCAAATCTGCAGGAATAGTTAGTATAGGATTCATGTGTTGAAGTTTATGAAGAACAGCTTTGACAATATGTTTTCAGCATTCAGAGCACACAATCATTAGCCGACGGTATTGAAATCGTAAATCCTGCACACTATGTTCCATTCCAAAATAATTTATTAAAGGTCGGGCAAAAAAGAACATAGTCTGATAACGCATTTCAGTGACTTGTGGCCTTTATTAAAGCTAACACTGAATGATTACACATATAAATACCTGCACACCTCCCAATGGGAAGGGAGTGGTTGATTATTAACACTTTGTACACACAAAAAAAAATACTAACACTTTTAGACTGAAAACCATAGCAAAAACAGAATTATTTAATGAATCACAGCATGTATAATATCCCATTCAAAATCAAATATTGTTAAATATGGAAACGTTACAATATGAATACACACACAAATGGTAAATTACATCATTATTAATTTTAGGAACAATTGTTGGTGGTTGAGTCCCCCTACTCCTCTATTCTGACTCTAAGGAAAGGATTGTATAGCCTACGTATTGTAGAGAACACAAACCGTGTGTTAGATTTGATAACAACATTTTTATTAGGAATCATTTCTCCAATAGCTACTGATTTGGTACTGTGGTGTTCCCTACAATACCAGCATGTTTTTACTCCACACTTAGTCAGGTGCATAAATATTGGGACATCAACACAATTCTAATCTGAACGGTGTAGGAATTACAACAGTTTGTATATGTGCCTCCCACTTTTTAAGGGACCAAAAGTATTGGGACAATTGGCTGCTCAGCTGTTCCATTGCCAGGTGTGTGTTATTCCCTCATTATCCAATTTACAAGGAGCAGATAAAAGGTCCAGAGTTCATTTCAAGTGTGCTATTTGCATTTGGAATCTGTTGCTGTCAACTCTCAATATGAGATCCAAAGAGCTGTCACTATCAGTGAAGCAGGCTGAAAAAACAAAACAAACCCATCAGAGAGATAGCAAAAACATTAGGTGTGGTCAAATCAACTGTTTGGAACATCCTTAAAAAGAACACGCCGGTGAGCTCAGCAACACTGGAAGACCACGGAAAACAACTGTGGTGGATGACCGAAGAATTCTTTCCCTGGTGAAGAAAACACCCTTCACAACAGTTGGCCAGATCAAGAACACTCTCCAGGAGGTAGGTGTATGTGTGTCAAAGTCAACAATCAATTGAAGACTTCACCAGAGTGAATACAGAGGGTTCACCACAAGATGTAAACCATTGGTGAGCCTCAAAAACAGGAAGGCCAGATTAGAGTTTGCCAAACAACATCTAAAAAAGCCTTCACAGTTCTGGAACAACATCCTACGGACAGATGAGGCCAAGATCAACTTGTACCAGAGTGATGGGAAGGGAAGAGTATGGAGAAGGAAAGGAACTGCTCATCCAAAGCATACCACCTCATCAGTGAAGCATGGTGGTGGTAGTGTCATGGCATGGGCATGTATGGCTGCCAATGGAACTGGTTCTCTTGTATTTATTGATGATGTGACTGCTGACAAAAGCAGCAGGATGAATTCTGAAGTGTTTCGGGCAATATTATCTGCTCATATTCAGCAAAATGCTTCAGAACTCATTGGACGGCGCTTCACAGTACAGATGGACAATGACCCGAAGCATACTGCGAAAGCAACCAAAGAGTTTTTTAAAGGAAAGAAGTGGAATGTTATGCAATGGCCAAGTCAATCACCTGACCTGAACCCTATTGAGCATGCATTTCACTTGCTGAAGACAAAACTAAAGGGAAAATGCCCCAAGAACAAGCAGGAACTGAAGACAGTTGCAGTAGAGGCCCGGCAGAGCATCACCAGGGATGAAACCCAGCGTCTGGTGATGTTTATGCGTTCCAGACTTCAGGCTGTAATTGACTGCAAAGGATTTGCAACCAAGTATTAAAAAGTGAAAGTTTGATGGATGATTGTTAATCTGTCCCATTACTTTTGGTCCCTTAAAAAGTGGGAGGCACATGTACAAACTGTTGTAATTCCTACACCGTTCACCTGATTTGGATGTAAATACCCTCAAGTTAAAGCACATCTTGTTTGTTTCATTTCAAATCCATTGTGGTGGTGTATAGAGCCAAAAAGATTAGAATTGTGTCGATGTCCCAATATTTATGGACCTGACTGTATATGAGCTTGTAACTGATAGGTCTTAGTGCCCTTCTTTTTCTTGACATAAATAGGTGAGAGAATGGAGCTTTGTGGCTGGACAAAACATTTTTTTACTTTTTTTTTTATCTGATACATACAACTGTATCCACATACAATATCTGTAAAGTGTAGAAAATGTGCCTCTCCCTACTGAAACAAGCACCTTTGGATTAGGTGAAATAATCTGGTTCCTCAATAGGTATATATCATAGTCAATTAAGGCTGAAGCAGGTACCATAAAAGCCCACTCAAAGCAAATAAAAACAAATATACAAGCACAAAAGGCAGCGCTACAAACTAAAATAACACACTACAAATATTTAAATAGTGCTATCATACAGTACATATGCACTGTATGATAGCATTATTTAAACATTTGTAGTGTGTTATTTTAGTTTGTAGCTCTGCCTTTTGTGCTTGAATGGTTGTAAAGTGCTCTTAAAGATATTCACTACATGTGGATGCTCCATAGAAGTCATGGAAAAAAGTTATTCTCATCCCCTTTGTCTTAGTTTTTTTTCTGAATAATACTAGACAATAGGTCCTGTCTTGACCTTAGGGCCCCAATTTTTCTATTCTTCATAAAGGGAGCATCAGAACAGTTCAGATGAGTCCTAATAAATTACCATACGGTGATTTCTCTAATGGTGTGGAGGGAATGACAACTCGAGGCTCTCAATATGCTAGGATATTACAGGGTGATGCTCTGTGTTCCACAAAAATGGATTGCTACACACACACAATTGCTATGTACTGTTATTTGAAAAGTTGACTTATACTGATCAAATGCCTGATAAAATTCCTGAAATTATGTTCTCAATTGCTTTACAATTGTTCACAACCTCTTAGGGCCTACCCCTGCCTTTATGGCTATCACCATTTGCTTAGTTCAGCTGTGATAAACAACCTTTGTAGGTGCCAGCCCTATGCAACAACATAAAGTGTGTAAAATCAGGACTTGGTAGGACATATATTGTGGACTAGTGTTTACTGTATTAATATACAGGAAATCCCAAAATAAACTGCAGAACTGTAATGATAAGGTCTTTTTATGCTCCTCAAATAAATATGCATTTCTTGTTTTGGGAATTTTCTATTGTAAATGTTTGCTGTGTTTTCCCATACATGCTGATTGCATTTTGTTTATGCTGCATTTTCCCCTGTACTTTGAGTGTTTTTTTTTTCTGGACAGACAATAAAAAATAATGTAAATATATCTGATCATGTAATACATTCAATTATTTGCAGACTGCAGGATTTAGGTTTCTTTTCTTTAGTTTCAAAGTTTAAACTTCTTAACTTTCTTAAATGATGGTACAATATCAGCTGCACAGTCATGTCAAACTGACCCAGTTAAAGGAGAGTCTAAGAATGTAAGATATAGTGGCCTATCAGCTACCAAGCTTAATTGCTTTAGCTCACAGGGATGGATGGGATATGGGTAGGTGCCTTATCTATGGTAATTGTGGTTACTTGTAACTGCACCACTCTTTGTTATACAGGTAATGTTAAAATAGGAGCACTGATTAAATCTTTCCACCATTTTATCTGGCTCTGGAAATTAAATTGCGAAGACGGATGAAAAATATATATTGAAAGTCTCATCTTTTGCTTTGTCTTCTATAGTTCTATTTTTTCTAATTTAAAGAGCAATAATACTGTTTTTGGCCAATTTGAATTAAAAATTTTATCCTTTTACGGATAAACATTTCATACACCGTACTTCCATGATATTTAGCTTGCAAAGAGAAAGCCCAACTGTTGCTTTTCACTTGCTGGCTGCCTCTGTCTAGCTAAAAATCCATACAGGACCCTATCTGCTTGCAGAATGAGGAAAGTTAGTCCCTCGTTTGACTCATTAACCTGTGTGGATGTGCTGTGATATTGATTGAGCACTTGACTAAATAACAAATAAGGCTGGCCATACGTTATACAATTTTTCTTGCACAATTTCCCATTTAGATTTTCCAAAATTATATATGATGAGATCAAACCTAAACATTTTCAATTTGTATGCAACCAGGCAGGCCCTTGCACTACATAGTCAAAGCTAAATATAAAAGAAATTGAATAAGGACATTGTATAATTTATGGCCAGCCTAATTCATGCTATTTATGCCATTTTGCCACCACATATGTATCTGTTGTGACTCTGACATTCCATTATCTCTGCCTAGTATCCCACTGTCTAAGGCAGTGGTTCTCAATCCTCAAGTGTCGTGACCCCTTGATAAAATTTCCCAAGTTGTGGGGACCCCTAGCAGTAAAATTATTTTCGTAGTGTAGGTTGCCAGCACCCAAGGCAAGACAAGTAATTTGTGCCCCTAACCCATAGACATTTAGCGCTCCCTGAGTCCCTTCCACTCGTACAGTATTAAAACCCCTTATGGTACATTTTAGGATGTACCACTCTTTTTCGTGATTCTCCTTTTATCCCTCTATATCCTACTTTCTTGCTTTTTTTCCCCATCCCTCTCTCTAGCCGTCTTTCTTGTTCTTTCTCTTATTCTTTCCTCTCCCTTTTTCTTTGTTACTCCCCCTATTTTCTTCTCCCTTCCATGTATTCTCTATTTTTATTCCTTCCTACTACTTGTTGGGGGGGGGGGGGGTAATGGGATGAGTGGCAGTGCTGGTGGGGAGTTGGGATGAGTGGCAGTGCCGGCGGGGAGTTGGGATGAATGGCAGTGCTGGTGGGGAGTTGGGATGAGTGGCAATGCTGGTGGGGGATGGGATGAGTGGCAATGCTGGGGGGAGCTCTGATCAGCCAACTTAGGTGCTCTTGATCAAGGTCATCTGCTGATCTAAGAACTGTAGTGGGGTCTTTTAATGGCAACTCTAAATCACAGGTAGTGTTATTCACTGTGTCTCCGACTTTGTGGTGTCTTGCAGCAGTGACACCCATGCCAAAATCAGGAGATAGGGTCTCCTCCAGCCCCTCCCACTTCACATTCCTGACCAATCAGCTGACCTCTAGTCTCTGTCCCCCAGCTATGCCGTGAACTGAATGGGCAGCCGTGAAGAGACTGAGTGGGCAGCCGCAGGCTCCAGGAACAGCCCAGCTGGGCGGCCACAAAGAGGCTGGGAGAGCGGTGCAGGCTTCAGGAACAGCCCAGGATTCGTGACCCTTGGCAAATCGTCATTCGACCCCCAGGTTAAGAACCACTGGTCTAAGGAAACCTCTTTCCCACCACCTGCATAAGTCAACCAATAGGGATAGACTGCATGGACATTTTACCCAATAGATTATAAAAACATCAGCATGCAGGAGCAGGCTGCTATTTGTTGTGAGCTTGGGATCAAAAATCCAGTAAGAGAAACAAACAACTAGGCTCAAGGCAAGTGTTATTCAGGTAAATGTAGTCAGCAACTGAAGTCTATGCAAAACAAAGTGAAAAGGAGCACCTCTGAGCCAACAAACTCTTCAATGAGCAATTTGAGAAATTAGCAACTTTTAAAACTGATTTCCCAACCAGAATGTGCCATTATGTTTGCTGGTGCATAGTTGTTCTCAGATATTGCTGTAGATTGTGGTCAGGGTATCTGACGGCATTTAGGAAATGATGGTTCAGGTATGTAAACTCTGGAGCTAAATCTACATTGTGGAAAGGGTAGCCAAAGAGAACTGAAAGCTTAGAAATGCAACAGAAGAAACTTGAACAGTGGAGGAAGAATCGTTTGTTTGTCGTTTGTCAAAGATGACCAGTTTACAACTGACTTTGTGGCTGGATGCACGCAGAATGGATGAGTACCTGACGCATGCTTTTTACTGTTTTGCTTTGTCACATCTAGGAATTTTCTATTTTCCAAAGTTGTTCCCATAGAGCAGTGATGGTGAACCTTGGCACACCAGATGTTTTGAAACTACATTTCCCATGATGCTCAACTACACTTTAGAGTGCATGAGCATCTTGGGAAATGTAGTTTCAAAAGATCTGGGGTGCCAAGGCTCGCCATCACTGCCATAGAGTATCACTTTAATTTTTGTCTTTAAGACTCTAAATTCTTACACTATTTTAAAAAATACAGCACCTTTCCAAGATGTTGTAATATAAGCTGACAAACTGACAAAAATGTGAAAAAAAGATCAATTTATAATCCTTTTTTTTTTTTTTTTAGAACATTTTAACTTGTAATTTTTAAGTCTGCATACCACTTTTCCGAGTCATCTTCCAGGATGGCTTGTGAAACAGGGAGGCTCCTCCCACCTAAACAGAAAACACATGATCCATATTAAGATAATAAGCCTCAGATAAGCTTATGTATTTACTCCTGCTAGACAGGATTTCAAAAATCTTTTGTGTTTTTTTTTTTCAGGCCATCATGCTAGATGACAAGTTTGAGAAAGCCAAACACATACTTCCAAGTATGCTGACATGCAAGCAACGTACTGTACAACACTGTTATCCAATCCAGTAGTGGGGCAATGTTACCAGGCTCAGAACCTCACTTGAATAGGTAGGCCGATGCATTTTCGGGGTCATGCCTCCTTATTCAAATCTGACATGACCTCCAAAACACGCTAGCCTACCTATCCAAATGATGTTTTGGGCTTGGTTACATTGCTCCTCTGCTGGATCAGATAACAGTTTTGTACATTGCTTGCATGTCAGCATATTTGTGAGTATGTTTTTGGCTTTCTCTATTTTTATAATAAAAGTTGTAGTAAAGCACTAGGCATTTGCGCCATCCTGTTTGTTTTTACAGTTTTCCTGCTAAGATTCCCCTGTGTGAAGAGGATAGCTTTGGTTGAGCATTCCAGCTGAAAAAAATCACTTTGCAGACGAACAAACTATAGCTTTAATAATAGATGTCTTCTTGAATGCTGGAATACATGTGTATGTTTGTAGGTTCTCCCAGGTACAGACCTCCCAGAACAGGGGCAGTAAACCTGGGAGAGCAACTGTTACCGGGGTCCTCCAAAGCGGAGCCTTTATTGGCCTTGCAGTGGGGACCCTGGCTCTCTCAAAATTTGCTCTTTCCTAAGGTGCCTTTTTGTTGTGGTGGAGAAGCCACCTGAACAAATGGGTTATGGGGGCTTTAGTGGAGTCCCATCCCAGCTGCTTTTGCCTGTACTGAGGTAACTTCCTTCTGCATTTAAGGTCTCCTGTTGTTCCAGGATTCCTCACCAAAGGGTGCACAGGCAAGGAAGGAAGCTGGTGTTGATGTAATTTGCAGCGTGGCTTCACTGCTGCCAATCTGGCGAACATGAGTGCATGGGCACAAGTGGTTGGGCTGCAATCTTAGGAAAGGAAGTTCTGTATCTTACTCGGCAACCTGGAATACAGGGTACAGTAGAAGTCAAGTGGCAGGATGGAGGCAGCTGCTTCTGAGGCAACAGTTCTGGTGGAGCATGTGGTTACCAGCCACAAAGATGGAGTGGATTGGTATACCTCTCTTTGCCTGCTTTTTACTCGGTGGAGGGGCACTGAGTAGGCCAAGGTAAATGCTTGCTTGGCACTTTTGGTTGATGGCAGGTGGGGTTGGATTCCTGGTGGAGGTATGACACCTTTTTTTTCTCCTGGGGAGGGGAGCCGATGTCCTAAAGTGATATGGTTTAATTTTCTTCCTTTAGGCTAGAGCTTGGAAAGGGAAGGATACCAGTATGAGTCCAGAACCCCTTAAGAAAAAGGTGTGCTAAATGCAAGAAAAGGCTTTCTGCCTCCTGGAAGAAGTTGTTTTGCCATGGTTACACAGACAAGCTGGGGAAAAGGGAGCTGGTGAATACTTTCAGTCCTCTCTGCAGGGGCCATTACCTAGTACCTCCTAGCTCTGATATGGCAGTAGCAGCCCTGGTTATGCCGCGTACACACGAGCGGACTTTTCGACCGGATTGGTCCGACGGACCGAATCCGGCGGACAATCCGACCGTGTGTGGGCTTCATCGGACCTTCAGCTGACTTTTTCTGTCGAAAGTCTGCGTACTTTAGATTTGGAACATGCTTCAAAGTCTTGTCGGACCCAGTTCCTATCGAGAAATCCGCTCCTCTGTATGCTAGTCCGACGGACAAAAAATAACGCATGCTCAGAAGCAAGTATGAGATGGAAGCGCTCGGTCTGGTGAAACTAGTGTTAGTATTGTAGCTAGCACATTCCACACGCTGCAAATTCTGTGATCGTTGAATGCAGCGCATTAATTGTCTTCTTTATAATGCTAGAAGAACAAAGTTGTTTTGCTGCTCATATTCACACAGAGTTCTCACAAACTGATTTCTGGATTATTTCTCTTGATCTCATGAATGATATTGTATTATTTAAAAGCCCGATCTCCATACTATAATGTTTTCACATTTGTTTTTTGTAGTCATCTTTTATTATTTTTTATTTCATCAAGATATTTTTTTAGGATTGTTACAAAAATATTTTCTAGTGATCTCCATTACCACAAGCAACTTTTTTTTTAATATTTTTTTGTATTTTTTTTTTTCTTTTGTTGTAAAGTTATCACGAGAACATTATAAAATCTTATGTTTTTTTAAACCTCAAGGAGGTTGTTGTCCCTTGTTAATTTGACATTGTCTTTTAAAAATGTATTTTAATAAAAAACATAGGCAAGTTTTTTCAGATAATAAAATATCCATTTATTCTGGTTAACAAAATAAAGATGAAGTTAACGCTGGAGAAACTTTAGGAATTTGTGAAGCCTTTTGGCCCCAGGGCACACATCAAGTCTGTAGAAAAGAAAATTGTGATCTTGAGGAGTCCATATAATATAGGGAGCACAATCTGGTCCAGGAATCCCAGAGATCAAGAGCAGCAGCAGATGACATATATGTCCCCAGGCTGTGGTACTACACCAGCCTGCGTCTTCTGTCAGACCAGACTGAACCCAGGCCATCACTTTCTTCTCTTCATTGCAGCCTTCCCTCCACGCTGCCCTGCAGCCCTCCCTGCAGCCTTTCCTCCACGTTGCCCTGCAGCCTTCCTTGGAGGCTGTGGCTCTGGTGGTTGACTTCTGGCAGGAGGAGGAGGGGCTTGCTCATTTATTTGGGTGTTGACAGTTAACTCACCCTTCAGCCTCTTGTGAATGACATCTGAAAAAAGTTTTTCCCCGAGGAGGCGTTGGCCCTTCTTCATTTCGAGCAACCCGCTGGCTAAATAACAGCCATAGGCCTCTTCAGGTTCGGGGGGTATCTTGAAAAATTTGTAGCTTCTCTCATGAGGCGCATTGATGCCTCCTCTGTCACCGTCCCCTTCCTAGGCCTTTTTGTATGAAGGCAGAGGGGAGGCACCTGTGATTGTGTGCTGCTCCTACTGGGCCCGGCCACCTCCTGGCTGACACTAACCCCTGCCTCCTCCTGGCTGACACCACTCCCGCCCACCTCCTGGCTGTCACTGGGCCCAGCCTCCTGCCTGACACTTTCCACACCTTCCTCCTGGCTGAGCTCATCCTGTGTATAAAAAAGGGACATCATTTTAGTTTTTGGTTCATCAATCACACACAATTTTCAGCTCATGACTTGCAAATTCAATG
Source organism: Lithobates clamitans (assembly GCA_037952925.1). Taxonomy (NCBI): domain Eukaryota; kingdom Metazoa; phylum Chordata; class Amphibia; order Anura; family Ranidae; genus Lithobates; species Lithobates clamitans. The sequence goes on along the minus strand of JBBGZY010000323.1, from coordinate 7,446,780 downwards.
TGGATTTTATTCAAAAAAATGATGTCTACATATCAATTGACATTAGTGGCCAAAAATTGTTGTCATCGGCTAGAAAAAATGCTGGTGTCAGAATAAAACTCTTTTATATGTAATAGAACATCTAGTTAACCTCATTAATATTAGGACTCTAAATGTCTAAAAATAATATACCTGGCTCCAGATGGTCACCTCCGGTTCTTCCAGGATGGAAGTCCCAGGTTGGTCCTCATCAGTCTCTGCTGGGATGGAGGGAAGGGTCGAAAGAGATTTCCCTGGCTTCAGTCTGGTCATCAAGAAAACTTACTTTATCGTAGTACCACAGCCTGGGTCTATATACATCATCTGATGATCTGGATCTTGTTATACTCCCTCCTGTACATATTCCTCAAGATCCCAATTTTCCTATTCACAATCTCCACGGTTGCTTCTGGGATGAAAGTCTGCATAAATGCCAGAAGTCTCTCCAGCATTGACTTCCTTACTGTTTTAATGTAATATTGAGGGTGTTTGACCTCCTACAGATTCCTCATCTCCCTGTACTTCTCAATAAATTGTGTGAGAAATTCAGGGTCCTTAAATTTATTATTCATTTTTTCTGTAAAAGACAATAACCACTAATGTTAGGTTAAACTCTCATAATCTTATCCCAACATAGGCCTCAATCTTTAAGCAGTATAGGCTGCTACAAAGTTAATAAAATTTACATTCGTCTCTGACACTCACAACTTCAGTTCTGCTTTCCTCCGCGCACCAAACTTACGACACATGCGTGATAGCTTTATACACACTGCGCATGCTTGAAACTCCGCCTGCGTCGCCCACCCCTGACGTTCTTTTTTAACGAATATTCTCCGCCCCCTTCTCTCTACAGTGCGCAGTAGGAGCAACAATGGCGGAGACACAGCAGTAACGAGGAAAGCCCGAAGCCCGGAATGTCCCGATCCAGGAAGAGGAGATTTAAGGCCTCCAATATGGCCTTTGAAGAGATGGTGGAGATGGTAGCAATTTTGCTAAAAAAAAAGATTACGATGGGAAGCTTGGACCGTTTAAGAAAGGCAAAAATAATATCGAAAGTGGTGAAGACCCTGCATCATCATTTTGGGGTACGGTGCTCTAAAGATCAGCTGAGGAAACGATAGTCCGACCTAAAACTCAGGGAGCCGGATCAGTATAGACGAATCCAGAAAGTGCTGAAAAAAAGTATTTGTCGTGTGTTCCTATTCTGATTATTACCTTGCATGCTGCTCCATGTGCATTTCTTTATTGTACAATTTTAAATCGTTAAACGTTCGTAGGTAACATCGTTCGTAGTAAACATCAATTGAAAAATATATACGATGTATTTAGTTGATACAGGGTTTAAAATACATTTTGGTCTTGGTAATTTGTCTTATTAAGAGAAGTTTAGGACATTGTTGTCTAGATGTCTTTGAAACTAGAATAAATCGCAAACTTCATTCAGTGGAATGTAAGGAGAGGACACTCAGCAGCTGTTTACACATCTGGACTCAGGAGCACTAGTGTGGGACACCAGAATACTTTTTTTGGGTAACCCACACAGGTGCTCCAGTGGATACTTGTTGGGGTGTCTCTATCTGTGAAACGTGGCCAAAAAAGGTAAGTATTCCAGCTTGTTTCCAAGGGAGTTTTAATCATGTCTTCAACTTGGAGCTCTGCCCAAACAGACAATAGTACACCACTTCAATACAATGTTTCATATTCCTATTCCTCAAATATCTGTGTGCTAAGTATACCTTTTGTTTCATTCTCATAGGGGAGAAAAGACTCTAAATGTCTAAAAATAATATACCTGGCTCCAGATGGTCACCTCCGGTTCTTCCAGGATGGAAGTCCCAGGTTGGTCCTCATCAGTCTCTGCTGGGATGGAGGGAAGGGTCGAAAGAGATTTCCCTGGCTTCAGTCTGGTCATCAAGAAAACTTACTTTATCGTAGTACCACAGCCTGGGTCTATATACATCATCTGATGATCTGGATCTTGTTATACTCCCTCCTGTACATATTCCTCAAGATCCCAATTTTCCTATTCACAATCTCCACGGTTGCTTCTGGGATGAAAGTCTGCATAAATGCCAGAAGTCTCTCCAGCATTGACTTCCTTACTGTTTTAATGTAATATTGAGGGTGTTTGACCTCCTACAGATTCCTCATCTCCCTGTACTTCTCAATAAATTGTGTGAGAAATTCAGGGTCCTTAAATTTATTATTCATTTTTTCTGTAAAAGACAATAACCACTAATGTTAGGTTAAACTCTCATAATCTTATCCCAACATAGGCCTCAATCTTTAAGCAGTATAGGCTGCTACAAAGTTAATAAAATTTACATTCGTCTCTGACACTCACAACTTCAGTTCTGCTTTCCTCCGCGCACCAAACTTACGACACATGCGTGATAGCTTTATACACACTGCGCATGCTTGAAACTCCGCCTACGTCGCCCACCCCTGACGTTCTTTTTTAACGAATATTCTCCGCCCCCTTCTCTCTACAGTGCGCAGTAGGAGCAACAATGGCGGAGACACAGCAGTAACGAGGAAAGCCCGAAGCCCGGAATGTCCCGATCCAGGAAGAGGAGATTTAAGGCCTCCAATATGGCCTTTGAAGAGATGGTGGAGATGGTAGCAATTTTGCTAAAAAAAAAGATTACGATGGGAAGCTTGGACCGTTTAAGAAAGGCAAAAATAATATCGAAAGTGGTGAAGACCCTGCATCATCATTTTGGGGTACGGTGCTCTAAAGATCAGCTGAGGAAACGATAGTCCGACCTAAAACTCAGGGAGCCGGATCAGTATAGACGAATCCAGAAAGTGCTGAAAAAAAGTATTTGTCGTGTGTTCCTATTCTGATTATTACCTTGCATGCTGCTCCATGTGCATTTCTTTATTGTACAATTTTAAATCGTTAAACGTTCGTAGGTAACATCGTTCGTAGTAAACATCAATTGAAAAATATATACGATGTATTTAGTTGATACAGGGTTTAAAATACATTTTGGTCTTGGTAATTTGTCTTATTAAGAGAAGTTTAGGACATTGTTGTCTAGATGTCTTTGAAACTAGAATAAATCGCAAACTTCATTCAGTGGAATGTAAGGAGAGGACACTCAGCAGCTGTTTACACATCTGGACTCAGGAGCACTAGTGTGGGACACCAGAATACTTTTTTTGGGTAACCCACACAGGTGCTCCAGTGGATACTTGTTGGGGTGTCTCTATCTGTGAAACGTGGCCAAAAAAGGTAAGTATTCCAGCTTGTTTCCAAGGGAGTTTTAATCATGTCTTCAACTTGGAGCTCTGCCCAAACAGACAATAGTACACCACTTCAATACAATGTTTCATATTCCTATTCCTCAAATATCTGTGTGCTAAGTATACCTTTTGTTTCATTCTCATAGGGGAGAAAAGACTCAGACAACCTGATCCCAGGGACCCCCGACCTCCCCTGCCCGATTGGAAGATTAGCCCAAGCCCCACCGAGGATGTGGAGGAAGTGTGTGACATGGGCACCCCACCAGGTGAGTGTCTGACACCCCAGCTTATGGTAATCTATGTATGCCTGCATATTTGTAAATACATATTTTTTTTCATCTAATTTAGGTGATCTGGTTGTGGAAGGGGAAGAAGCGGTGGAAGCATGTCCAAGTACCAGCACCCCCCGAGGATGTGGAGGAAGAGGTGGAGGAAGTGGGCAACGTGCACCCCACCAGGTGAGTGTCTGACACCCCAGCTTATGGTAATCTATGTATGCCTGCATATTTCTAAACACATCTTTTTTTCATCAATTTTAGGTGATGTGAAAGGGGAACCATTTAGCACGGACAGTGCACACAGATTAATTGGACAGATCATGGTCTGGAATGGGGATATTGATGCCATGCACACGAGCCTGGACCTAATGCGTAATCGGCTGGACAATATGCAGCAGGAAATGAAAAACATGATCGATGTTTTGGGGAGAATCTAATCCCTTTTTCACAAAAAAAAAACATTGATCATGTTCTTCATTTCCTTTTTTGCTGACCCCATTCTGGGCTTTGACTTTGAAGAATTGTATGCCTGTTTGTTAAAAAACTTTATAACTTAATAAAAAAAGAGGCCTGTTTGTATAAAAAAAAATGTTAAAAAATATTAAAAAATAGAGGCCTGTTTGTTAAAAAAAAAAGTTTTAAAAAATATTAAAAAATAGAGGCCTGTTTGTTAAGAAAAAAAAAAGAGGCCTGTTTGTATAAAAAAATTGTTAAAAAAATATTTAAAAAAATAGAGGCCTGTTTGTTAAAAAAAATATTAAAAACTACAAAATAATGATATTGTTTTACAAATAAATTATATATATTTTAAAAACAAAAATTTTAAGAAATGCACATGTGAATGTGCACAGATTAAAAATTCTGTTAATCAACAAGATGTGTGGCTTCTTCTTTCACAGCTCAATACCAGTTTTGTAAGTTATTTGGTATTTACAGTGACAATGGGGCTTATTTACTAAAGGAAAATACACTTGGCACTAGGATAACCTAGGAGACAGCCAAAAAGAAAGGCAGGCAATAAATACATTTCTAGATTTTATCTGATCATTAATTTTTATTAAAACAAATTATAGATTGTCTGGCATTGCAATGGCCCCCCTACCCGTAAAAAAACAACAACATATTTATCCCGAACTTGACGAGCACTTTGGGGGGCCAAGCCAGTACGGGCAGTATCCAGGCCCATCAGAGGATTCTCTATAAGTCCGGTCTCAGGCCCAAGTGATGCAAGATAATTGCTCGAATGTTTGTGTAAATAATTGTGCAAGATGCAGCACGCTAGGACAAGGTGATTTAGTTTGTAATCCGCCATGTGGATGGCTGTCTGAAACAGGCGGAACCGGCTGGCCATCATCCCGAAGGCATTCTCCACAACGCTTCTCGCTCTGGCCAGCCGATAGTTAAAAACCCTCCTCTCCAGGGTGAGGGTCCTTTGGGGGAATGGCCTCGTGTTCGCCCAGAATGAAGACAAAGGGGAGTCCTTCCACGTTATCTGCATCAGGTGGCAATCCCTTGTCTTTGTATCTGTAAGATTACAGTACTGTATGTGTTATGATTTTTACAATTTTCGCAGGGAACGGAGCCTGGCAAGGAGAGGCTTCGGAGGAGGACCTCCGTGAGATCCGTGAGAATAACCCTGAGGATTTCAGGAATTTTCTCCGGATGACGGACCCCATTTTTGACCGTTTGTTGACTTTGCTGACTCCTTATATCAGCAGGCAGGATACCTGCATGAGGCAAGCCATCACTGCGGAGCAGAGGCTAGTCGCCACGTTGTGGTACTTGGCGATGGGGAGAAGCCTGCAGGACCTTAAGTTCTCGACAGGCATCTCCCCCCAGGCTCTGGGGATCATTATCCCAGAGACCTGTTCTGCCATCATCCAGGTCCTGCCGAAGGACTATATTAAGGTAAGAATTTTTTTCCTTTAACATCACATTTTAATGTATTTAATGTTTGCTAATGTAATGTATTTCTTTACTCAAACACTAATTACCATGATTGCTATATAGTGTGAATGTCCCCTTTGTCCTCATGCATGCTGTAATTTTTTAATGCTCTTTTTTGTACTGCATGTATATTTGCATTCACTAACCTCCCCAGCATGCTATGCTGGGCCCATATCCACCTAGTCTAGTCACTTAACAATGTATTTTGTCAGCTCCATTGTATTGCTTTACCCTAAAATGTCTCCAAATGGTCTGTGTGTCCTTAACCTCCCTGGCGGTATGATTATTTCGGATTTTTGGTGCTGAAAGCAGTACAATTATTTTGCATGGAAATTTGGCGTTTTATATTGTAGGTCTGTAATTCTTAACAATAACACACTTAAATCTGTCCAAACAAGAGTCTAGTAGATATCCCGGGTATGATAAAGTTTGAAACACAAAAACATAAATTATAATATAATATATAAAAATAAATAATTAAAATAAAAAAATAAAAAAATAATAATAAAATAAATTTCCCCACGATTCACTATTCACAATTCTGCAAGTGTTCTAATTTACTATCGCTGTTTTCTAGCTGGTCTAAAGCCACTTTTGATGTAAAGGGACACTTTTTGGTTGCTATGGACAATCTCCAGTTTCCAGGCAGAAAGAACAGTATATATAACATAAAACTGCATGCAGGGCATAGGCCAAAGCACTGGGGACAAAAGGGATGTGAAATCTTTGTACAAGTAACTACAGCCTTTACGGCTGGCAGCTTGTAGCTCTCAATGAACTACCAGGGCGCTGTTGAGCACTCTAGGTAGTTAATTGATGCTTCCTGTCAGTGTGTAACTGCCTGCTCCTACAAGGTACAAGCAGACAGCTTAGGTTGACATTATCCAGGAGCCCTGCATTGCACCTGCAATCTTTACAGGCTACCAATAAAAAAAAATGCAAAAAGATATGAACGTATCATTCTTTTTTTTAAAGGCTTCAAAACTGCCCTGGCCACTATGTGGGTTGCAATTACCCTAGATCTGTGCCTTAAGCAGCATCACTACCATCCAGAAGGGGGCACTCCAATGTGGAGCAGATTCTAAAATCCCTACTAGAGATGAGCCTGTTCGCCGAATATCGAACAATTTGGGGTGTTAGCTGCAATTTCGAAAGCCGTGGAACACCCTTTAAAAGTCTATGGGAGAAATCAAAAGTGCTAATTTTAAGGGCTTATATGCATGGTATTGTCATAAAAAGTGGGGACCTGGGTCCTGCCCCAGGGGACATGTATCAATGCAAAAAAAAGTTTTAAAAACAGCCGTTTTTTCTGGGGCAGTGATTTTAATAATGCTTAAAGTGAAACAATAAAAGTCAAATATTCCTTTAAATTTCATACCTGGGGGGTATCTATAGTATGCCTGTAAAGTGGCGCATGTTTCCCGTGTTTAGAACAGTCCGAGAGCAAAATGACATTTCTAAAGGAAAAAAAGATTGATTTTTTTTTTATGTGAGATCCCTTCAAGACTGCCTATGCTGATGCTGAGTGACTATCCTGTTATGCTGAGTCACAATCCTCTTCCTCCTCAATTTTCATGCTGATAGCTTGTAAGAACGGTTTTGGCTCTGGGCACTGCCACCAGGGCTCAAGGCCCAATTTTTAAGCCCCTGTTTAACAGGGGCGTATAATTACAATTTTTGATGCAATACTTTGCAGCAGGGCTCATTCCTGCGCTCCAACTATAGTATCTGTGAGGGGTTGCAGTGTTGTGGCACCAGTGCCCAAGGCCCAATTTTTACTATTTTTAATGCAATACTTTGCAACAGGGCTCATTCCTGCGCTCCAACTATAGTATCTGTGAGGGGTTGCAGTATTGTGGCACCAGTGCCCAAGGCCCAATTTTTCAGCCCCTGTTTAACAGGGGCGTGTAATTACAATTTTTGATGCAATACATTGCAGCAGGGCTCATTCCTGCACTCCAACTAGAGTATCTCTGAGGGGTTGCAGTGTTGTGGCACCAGCACCAGTGCCCAAGGCCCAATTTTTCAGCCCCTGTTTAACAGGGGCATATAATTACAATTTTTGATGCAATCCTTTGCAGCAGGGCTCATTCCTGCGCTCCAACTATAGCATCTCTGAGGGGTTGCAGTGTTGTGGGACCAGTGCCTAAGCCAATGCCTTAAAATCAGATACACCACTTTTTAATCATATATATATATAACAAAATTAAAAATTGTATATGTAAATATATATATAATACAATGATATGTGGATGTTCTTTCATTTTATCCGTGATACTAAACTCTGGAATATAATTAGGGTTTGTTTAGTATCACGGATAAGATGAAAGGACGTTCACATATCATTGTATAATATATATATTTGCATATACAATTTGTAATTTTGTTATATATATATATATGATTTAAAAAGTGGTGTATCTGATTTTAAGATATTGGGGTAGCGCAATCAACATTATTTTTATTATTTTTTCCACTCACTGGTGGATTCTTTTGATTGCAGCAACCGATTCATAATTTTAATTTCAAAACACAATAGAATTACTTTGCGCCGTTGACTTACACACACTTATTTGAATTTAATTTAACAGTGCCTAAGGCCCAATTTTTCTACACCTGTTCAACAGGGACATGTAATTACAATTCTTGATCTAATATTTCACAGCAGGGCCCATTCCTGCACCCACCAAGAGTAACTGTGAGGGCTTACAGTGTTGTGGAAACACCAACACCTAAGACCCCAATTTCTTCAGAGTATATAGGGCAGGCCCCTACTTTCAAACATCAAACAACTTACAAATGACTCCTTGCAAACGGAAGGAGACAACAGAAAGTGAGATGAAATCTACCCCTAGGAATGTAAATTCTCTCCTGTAAGAGTTAATATGGGAAAAAACGTGTCTCCTCTTCACTGACACTTTATCCCCAATCCTTGTTTCACTAAAAAAAAACCAAAAAAACCCAAGTTTTTCAAAAAGCTTAAAAATAGATTTTTTGACTGGAGCTACACTTTAAAAATGTACCAGTTCAAAATTACAAACAGATTCTACTTAAAAAGAAACCTACAGTCCCTGTCTTGTTTGCACCGCCTGTATAATGCTGTTTAGAGTATATAGGGCCTGGGGGCCCCACGCCTTTCCTTTTTTCAATTTGGGTGCGGGGTTCCCCTTAATATCCATACAAGACCCAAAGGGCCTGGTGATGGACTGGGGGGGAGGGGTACCCATGCCGTTTGTCTCACTGATTTTCATCCATGTTGCCGGGACCTGACATTACATTAAAGCCGCAAGCAGTTATAAATGACTTTTATTCCTTTAAAAATGTCATTTTGTGCAGGGACTGTTCTAAGCACGGGAAACACGCGCCACTTTACAGGCATACTATAGACACACCCCAGGTACGATATTTAAAGGAATAATTCACTTTTTTTTCACTTTAACTACTTCCATACTGGGCATTTTCACCCCCTTCCTGCCCAAGCCAATTTTCAGCTTTCAGCACTGTCGCATTTTGAATAACAATTGCGCGGTCATACTACACTGTACCCAAATGAAATTTTTATAATTTTTTCCCCACTAATAGAGCTTTCTTTTGGTGGTATTTGTTCACCCCTGCGTTTTTTATTTCTTGTGCTATAAACAAAATAAGAGTGACAAGTTTGAAAAAACACAATATTTTTTACTTTTTGCTATAATAAGTATCCAAATTTTTTTTTTTTTTTAAAACAAATTTTTTCCTCATTGTAGGCCGATACGTATTCTTCTACATATTTTTGGTAATATTCTATTTATTGGTTTGCGCAAAAGTTATAGCGTCTACAAAATAAGGGGATAGATTTATATCATTTTTATTATTATTTTTTTTTTTACTAGTAATGGCGGCGATCTGCGATTTTTATCATGACTGCGATATTGCGGCGGACACATCGGACAATTTTGACACATTTTTGGGACCATTCACATTTATACAGCGATCCGTGCTATAAAAATGCATTGATTACAGTATAAATGTGACTGGCAATGAAGGGGTTAACTAGGAGGGGGCTCTGTAGGGGTTAATGTGTTGCTAGGGAGTGATTCTAACGGCGGCCCAGAACAACAGCTGCACCGTCCCGCCATCATACGGCGGGTGGGCAGCAAGTGGTTAAGCATCATTAAAATCACTGCTCCTGAAAAAACGGCCGTTTTTAAAAATTTTTTTTGCATTGATACATGTCCCCTTAGGCAGGACCCGGGTCCCTAAACCCTTTTTAGGACAATAACTTGCATATTAGCCTTTAAAATTAGCACTTTTGATTTCAAACGTTCGAGTCTAATAGACTTTATTGGGGTTTTAAAGTTTGCGTGAACTTTCTGTCCGTTCGCAGGTTCTGGTGCGAACCGGGAGGTGTTCGGCTCATCCCTAGACCCAAGCTGTGTCTTGTGTTTTTTTCCCATTTTCACAAATGTTTTGTGAAATGGTAGGGGTACATTTGTTGTTCTCTCCAACATAGGGACAAGGTGCTTTGGGGGGGGCCACTACCCCAAAGCACCCTCACCATGTGGAGGGCATGTGGCCTGGTACAGTTCAGGAGGGGGACCGCTCTCTCATCCCCCCCTCTTTCCTGCAGCCTGCCAGGTTGCGTGCTCGGATAAGGGCCTGGTATGGAATTTGGGGGGACCCCCACGCATTTTTTAAAAAATTTTGGTTCGGGGTTCCCCTTAATATTCATACCAGACCCGAGGGGTCTGGTAATGGACTGTGGGGGAATCCCATGCCGTTTCTTTCAATGACTTTTATGTGTATTGTCGGGACCGACAATTGATTATAGCCATGAGTACTTTTAAATTACTTTTTTTCCTTTAGCAATGTAATTTTGCTCTCAGACTGTTATAAACACGGGAAACATGCGCCACTTTACAGGCATACTATAGACAACACCTAGGTACAAAATTTATAGGAATATTTCACTTTTATTGTTTCACTTTAAGCATTATTAAACTCACTGCTCCCGAAAAAAGGTCCATTTTTAAAACTTTTTTTTGCATTGATACATGTCCCTTGGGGCAGGACCCAGGTCCCCAAACACCTTTTAAGACAGTAACTTGCATATAAGCCTTTAAAATTAGCACTTTTGATTTTTCATGTTGGTGTCCCATAGACTTTAATGGTGTTCGCACTAATTTTTTTGCCTGTTCGTATGTTCTGCTGCAAACCGAACCAGGGGTGTTCAGCTCATCTCTAATTCCTACCAGTATTGAACAAATCGGCCGCCTAAAAAGTTGACTCCTTAACTGACTCAATCAAGTTCATGGCCAGATTCACAGCTCTGATTAACAAGGCTAGGACAGAAATTTAGTTGAAGACAAGGCCAGAGGACCAGCATCCAAAGCAAAACTTTTGCCACTTCCTTATGCAGGAGAGCTTCTGCAGAACTGAAATATTTCTTACAAAGATCAGCAAACAAAAAGAAAGATTTTCCTATCCCTAAGAAGCAGCAGACGATTAAAAATGTTCATCCCTTCAAGAAGCAGCAGCAAAGGATGGAGAAAAGCAGGAGCAGAGGAAGGGCTGGTCTTACAGGAAGGGCAAGGAAAAAGATTTCTTTTTATTCTCCCCATCCCAAGGATAAAACCCATGGGGAAGGAAGATTGGGGTCTAATTGGGCAACTATTTACAAGCTATTTATTTGTCCTGAATTTAATCTCCACAAGAATACAAGATATAATTACATTTCTGACCCTTAGAGAGATGTTTTTCTACTCCGCTATTAAAATATCAGACACATCGTTGATATCCCTGTTAGAGGATGTTTTGAAGCAGAAGGTTGTAAGCCTCCCCCCAGAAGAGAGGAAATGTGTTTTTTGCTCTCATATATTCCTGGGGAAAAGGCCTTCAGGGAAAATTCCACTTAATTCTGAACCTCAAATGAGTAAAATTAGTAATCAAAGCAGCTAGGTACAAAACGTTCAGACTGGAATCAATATACTGGTCAAGAGATTTACTCTCTATGGGGGTATTTATGGCCGCCCTTAATCTGAGGGACACTTATCTGCATATGCCCATCAGAGAAATGTCAAAGAAATTCCTGAGGTTTTCGGTGAAAGCCCTGGGGGAAACCTCTCTTCTTTCACTTAAATGCTTGTCATTCAGTCTGTCCTTTAGCCTCATACATTTTTACCAAGGTCTTGGCAGAACCCGTTCAAGGTTTAAGATCAAAAGTGATAGAAATAATCTCTTAATTGGACAAGCTATTGTTATCTGAAGAGTCAGTGGACATGCTAAAGCAAAACTTGGACATCACAATCA